>JAWMRA010000113.1:42037634-42183288 GCA_035584735.1 Pseudotriccus pelzelni
GTGAATCCACCACCTCCCTGGGCAGGCCATTCCAATGCCTGATCACTCTCTCTGTAAAGAACTTCTTTCTAATATCCAACCTAAACCTCCCTTGGCAGAATGTCATAACAATTTTGGAAAACACTTGTGCACATATACTTTGATATTATGTTTTGAGGGCAATTGATTAGGAATGGAAGAATATATACCTGAAGGGTAGAAAGTACATAACTGAGGGTTTAAAAAAGATGGAGCCAGGGTCCTTTCAGTGATACTCAGTGACAGGACCAGTGGCAATATGCACAAACTGAAACACAGGAGGTGTCCTCTGAACTTTGGGAAACAGTTTCTTACTGTGAGAGTGACCAAGCACTGGCACAAGTTGCCCAGGGAGGTTGCAGAGTCTTCATCCTTGAAGTTGTTCAGGACTCCTCTGGCCAAGGGCATAGGCAGCCAACTGTAGGTGTCTCTGCTAGAGCAGGGAGCTTAGACCAGATCCCTGTCGACCTCAGCCATGGATTCTATGACTATGTGAATATCTGGGACACAAAGACATTCTGGGACACGGAATGTTTCGGACATTCTATAGCAAGAACTTTATGATGCAATAAATTCTGATTTTGGTGATATTCTTCTGCTTACTTAAAAAAATGTTTTCACTTTCCATCTCAGACAAAAAAATCACATTGGAGAAGTATGTGAAATGACTGCTGTCTATACAAACATTAGTACAAAACTCTACATCCATATCCAAATATGAATATGACAATTCATTAAAAGCTAAAGAGAAATAATGAATCTGATAGCTTTGTGTGAGAGAGATTATGCTATTTCAACTGACTTGCTGATAGGGCAAGGAAAAGAATAAAATCCTGTTATTCTTGCACAGAACACTCTCTCAGCTTATTTGTTAAGAAAGTTAAAATATTTCATAAATTATTATTATCAAGACACCTGCAGTTGTAAGTATTTGATGTTCAGAAATGTGTATCTATGTTTCTTCTCAGGTTCTATATTTCTTAAACCACTTTTTTTACTCATTCATTGTTCTTTCTTGATTGCCCTTCTGAAAAATGCACCACCCTGTCTTTAAACCTGCAAAGATTTGGTGTTTCTCCCCCTTCATTTGAGAAAATCACATACAGTTCTCACAAAACAAGAAAACTTCAGTAGTGACAGATTTGAATAATTTTAATTTATGGGAAAATTCCTATGACTTTTTCACCTCCAGTTCCAATGATGTAGAACTGGATAAGCTTTTTATATTGCTGTCTATTTTTCAGAAATTTGAATTTGTACTGCACAGCAATTAATAGAAGCTGTTTTCCTGAGAGAGTTGTTTATATATATAATTATAATTATAATCTGTCAAAGTCCAATATATGGAATCTTGGTTTTAAGAAGGAAGGTGTGAAATTACTCCAAAATTTATTTTGAAGGCATATTTAAATTTAGAAGCTAAAATTCTTTTGTCAGTTGTTATTCTTTTGCCATTCCACTGAAGTAAAAAAAAAACAAACTCTTGACTTTACTAGGCAGAGATTAAGCTACAATATCAATACCAGTTTACAAATCACTGTTTTTTGTAAACTGGCTGAGGATACTGGTGTACAAACCTGAAAACGCTTTTCTGATCAGTTTGGAAAAACAGATCTTCCATAAAGGATTTTGAATATATATTCTGTGTTCTGAAAATCTGACGCAGCAGAGATCTTCTGAGATCTTAGTTTCAGCTTGCATGTGGCCAGCAGGGAGTAACTTTTAGGTGTACTCAATAGTTTCAATCCAAAAATTATAACATTCTTAAAATAAAAGCTGTTAAATAAGAAAGAATTACTTATCTTCTTCCAAGAAGGAAATATGTTTAAATTGAGTGTGCTACATGTGATCATTTACCTAGGCACACAGCCTTATCCTAATTTAGTCTTTAAATATATAAAGAAAATATTTTCACTTGATTCTAAACAATATTTTTTTGGTATAAAGTTTTTCATAAGTTAAAGACAAAAATTAAAAATAAGATTTTAAAAATGAGGAAAAAGGTTAGACAACATAGAAATATATTTTATTTCTACTTGAAGTCAGTATTTTCTTTTAACAAAAATTAAATTTTCTTTTGTTTAGTTTTTGTACTAAGGTAAAACTATAGTTTTGCACCAAATAAACAAAAATCCACAGCTTTCTATCTGCATCCTAAAAAATAAAAATCTGCCTCTAAAAAAAAAATTAAAATATGTCAGTCCTTTTAGGGGGCTATAGAATAGAATAACAATTTGGGTAATGGGATCTGTTTTCAGTTCTCTGCTTTGTCCAAGAAAGATAAAGCAAGAATCCAGGACTGATTGTCCTACAACACTGATCAGAATCTAACTGCAAAGTTCAGATCTCCTTTGGTAGTAGTAATTCAAACAGGTATTGTTCCAGTTCTTCGAAATAGCTTGCAGTTTTTCAGTAGACTGAAAAATAAAATCAAACCCAATACTAAACCAAATTCAGTAATGCTTTTGCCCGAAGACTTTTATTTTTATATGCATGAATATTTAATTTTTATTAGCCAGTACATACTAATAAAGCTAAAACAGAAGAAGATATTTTTTCAGTATCTACGTCAGTATCCATATTGTGAAATCTCCAATTCTTTTGCAACTCAGAAATCAGTACAGTCAACAACATCCTGAGTCTGGTTCCTTACAATAACCCCCCATGTTTTCTACATAAAAGCATGAAGCAAGCAGGAAGAAGACTTTGAAAGCTTTCACCTGGTTACTGTTGCTTAGGAAACAAGCAGCTCAATATTAACGGGTATTCATCACACAAGTACTACATTAACTAGTGAAGGACAAGGTGGCTTCACATGTATTTTCAACAAAATAAACACTTGGATCATTGACTAAATATAATCCTTTGGGATGTAATTGCCACTTTATTAAAACTTCAGGAATAATACATTAGTTAATGCTGTTATATTACCCCAATAATACTGTAGAAAATGATACAGTAAGTTACTTACTGATTTTAATTTTAGTAAAAACAATGGCACTTGAGGTGCACTGTGTTGTGTCTTAGTCCCAGCAGACAGCTAAACACCAAACAGCTGCTTACTCATGCCCCCACAGTGGGATCATGGAGAGAATGAGTAGAGTTAAAGTGAAAATACTCCTGGGTTGAAATAAAGGCAGTTCGATGGGTAAAACAAAAGCTGCATGCACAAGTGAAGCAAAATAAGGACATAATTCAGTCCTTCCCAGGCAGACAGGTGTTTACTCATTTGCTGGGGAAAGCAGGGCTCTGTCACACATAACAGTTGATTGGGAAAACAACCATGATAACTGAACATCTCCCCCTCTTCCTTCTTCTTCCCCCAGCTTTATAAAATGAGCATGACAACATATGATCTGGAATATTCTCTGGGTCATTTGTGGTCAGCTGTCCTGACTATGTCCCCTCCCAACTCCCTGTGCACCCCCACACTCCTCACTGGTAGGGTGAGGAGCAGAAAGTGCCTTGACAGTGTGCAAGCACTGCTAAGCAATAACAAAAATATCCTTATGTTATCAACACTGCTTTCACCACAAATATAAAAATGATACCATGTGAGCTTCTTTGAAGAAAATTGTCTTAGTCAAAACTAGTAAAATTTGGAAGAGAAAATAATTTTTTCATTTTACTGTTTGGCATAAAGCATCCTGTCAAGTGTCTGAAGCATA
The DNA here is from genome assembly GCA_035584735.1 of Pseudotriccus pelzelni. Lineage (NCBI taxonomy): Eukaryota > Metazoa > Chordata > Aves > Passeriformes > Tyrannidae > Pseudotriccus > Pseudotriccus pelzelni. The sequence continues at coordinate 42,041,321 of JAWMRA010000113.1, forward strand.
AGGTAACATAGATCATCTTATTAATTTTCAGTAAATCATATTATAATTTCTCAGAACTCTAAATCATTATCTTAAACCAAAACTTTGGTCAAATGTATGTCTCATTTTCTGAATGTGTAGATTATGCCCAGTGCTATAAAGATCTCAAGAGTTTTACTATAATGACCTCCTCTAAATTATTTTAAAATGCAAATGGAGAGAAAGAATACCTAACATATAAAACTTTAATAAGAAAATTTGTTACAATTCATTAAGAGATGGTTATCATAGTCAAAGAGCAAGTACATTGAGTCATCACAGAAAGAAGTTTGAAAACACAAGTATGGATTCAATTTGCTAGATTTTAACCTGTAGACTAAGAGAAAATACATGGTTTCCATGCAAGGAGATTTTTCCAGTTACATAGAGATAACTGGCACTGGGAATACTGTTGTATGCTCTCTGAAAAAAGAGTAGATTTTTTCAGTGTATATTTCTGCAAAACTGTAGTTAAATTCCTTTCAAGGTTGGTTCCAGTGTCCTTTTCCTAGAACTTTGAAAGGAATATTTATATAAGTAGTATATTTTTTTTATTTGATTGATTTCAGTGAACGTCAGACAATTATACATTTGGTTGATGGTGTGCGAGTATTTCATGTTCAGATCTCTTTCTAGCTCCTGTTAGAAGCTATAATAAATCCAAGGCACAACCTGATAAGAGAGACTTGCCAAAACTGAGCTTCCCTCTAAAAACAGCATGTGAAACACTCTGAAGGTGGCTCATGGTAATACTGTAATGTGGGTAGCAGTTATTGTAGACTTAGGATTGCCCTGCAGTGTCTATGTACTGTTTTCTGTGGAGCAAACTTGAATTTTCTGAGAAATTTATGGTTTCTGATTTGGAACACTGAACTAACATACTATTTGTTAAAAACAAATCTGTGTAATGCAGAATTACAGACAACAAATTCACAATCGTTTTTATAATTAATCCATCTTTTTTGATAAGCCAGTAGCATACCCAATAGCTCTTTCATAGCTGTCTCCCTAGGTGACAGTGATGTGATATTAGCTATAGAAATACTGTTTTGATTAAATAGTACTCCTCTTGAAGCATTTGAAGACTACAGAAATTCCTTCAGTATAGATAAGACCTGTGTGATGTATCCTTGAGGCTGAACACAGCAATCTCACATAAGCTACATAATAACCCTTTGGTGAAAGAAAGATGCAGTAAATTTTTCTTTCTCTCTTTCTGCAGAGACACTCAAATGAACATCTTTGAGGACGGTGTTTTATCATTTTTCACCCAGACGCACTCCAGGTGACGGCCTGTCTGTGTAATCTGCTTCACTCTGTTTGACTACTGTCATTGTGCAGATTGTTCCTAATATCAAATTGAAATTTTCCTTGCTGCGGCTTGCATCTGCTGGCTCCTTTTGCACCTCCAAGAAAAGAGCCTGGCCTGATCTTCATATCCTTACAGAAGGTAGCTGGGTAGCAATAACATCCCTCAGGGGTGTTCTTAAGTCTGAACAAATTAAGTTCTCACTTGTACACTTGTACATTGTGTCCCATCCTCCTAAACTTCTTGATAGCTGTCCACTGAACTCACACTAATATGTCAGTAACTTTCTTGTATTGAGGAACCCAAACCTCAGCATGATCTCATAAGTGTTCAGTAGAGGGAAATAATCACATCCTTCAGCCTGTTGGTCGTATTCATGCTAATATAGTTCAGTATGTGGTTGATCACCTTTACTACAGCAATGTACTTCCCTAACCAGTTAGTCACCAGATAATATCATTACTCAAATTTATTCCATCCCAAATGCAGGGCTTGGCACTTGCCTTGTTGAACATTGTATGGGTTTTGGCCACTCATTTCTCCACCTGTCAATATGCCTTTGAGTAGTAATACTGTCTTCCAGTCTATTGACCCTCTTCCCCATTTCCCTAGTTTGGTGTCATTGGCAAACTTAATTCTGGGAGGATTTACTCCAGTCTTCCTAGGGAATGAACCATATGGTTTTCCAGATCCTCCTTCTTACGCTTCTGGAAGATGAATATGAAGATGAATCATCATGAATGTCTCCCTGATTGGCATGACTTTTTGAAGATGGTGAAGATAGTCACATAATTATATCAGCCAGTTTCCTCAACATTCCCAGATGGATTTCCTGTGGTTCTGCAGTCATTTAGTGTGTCCATTTTGGTCAAGTGCTCTCTAAGTCCGTTCTGTTCTAGAGTGGGTAGTGATTTCTTACATGGACTCTGAGAATTCCAGTATTAGTCTGAGATGCCTGAAGCCAAGTCTTAATTGTTAAAAACAAAGGCAAAGACCCTTTTCCAGACGCTCCGTCACTCGGCTCAATGCCTTACACTTTCCTTAGGCTCCCTGGCAAAATACTTTTAGAAATCCTTTGCCAGCTTTCCCATCTCACTCTAGTTTCAGCTTCATCAAACTTTGCCTTTCCTGACTCCTTCCCTGCATCTACATCCCAGCTTCCTCCTTCCTCCTTCCCAGCATACTTTGTTTTTTTGAACTTTAGTTCAATCATGAATTCCCCATTCATCAGTACTGGCAGTACTGGCCTTCTACCCTGGTTGCATGACTTTCTGTATATCAAAATGGATTATTTTTGTGCTTTGAAGAGCTCTTCCCGAATATCAACAGCTCTTCCAGGACTTTTTGTTCTTCAGAAGAGTTTCTAGTGAGATGCTGTCGAGCATGTCCCTAAAGAAGATGAAATCTCTCCTGAAGTCCGTGTTTGTGATACTAATATTTAACTTGCTCACTTCTCTTAGGAACTCAAGAAGGAACTTATCTTGGGAGCACTGGTCCCTGCCATCAAATTTGTTGTTGACCTCAATTCCCTTTAAAAAGAAGAAGGAGTTCTTCCTTAATCATTAACAGCATGTTCAATAGCCTAACCCTGTCAGATTACAGATCACTTACGCGTGTCAAGAAATAAATCTTGATGCTCTCCAGAAATCTGTATTGCTTGTGCTCTCCAGTATTGTCCTTCTAGGACAATATGTCAGGATGGTAAAGCCCTCTGTGAGAACTATGGCCTGTAACAGTAAAGCTTCCTGCAACTGTCAGTGCCTGCTCTTCTCCATTAGGCACTCCACAGCAGAAGCATCCCACGCCACACACTCCATGCCAGTATATGCTCTGATCCTTACCTGCAGGCTCTTAGATGCTTGTTAGCCACTCCAAAGAACAGGTCAGTTCACTTAATCTGTTTCTTTGCATAGAGAATTACTCATCCTCCTCATCTTCCTGGACAGAATTCCTCATGGCTGAGAAAACTGTACATTTCAAGAGATTGATGCATGGATCTTACTATAGAATATTTAAAGGGATGAATAGCTCTCTATTCAAGTTATATGATCTAGTCAAATAGGATTCCATATTTATTGCATAAAGCATAAGAAGTGAGCATAAGAAGAACTTTTTATATTAATGAAAGAGTAAGCCCAATGGTACGTTGTTATTTTTGCTCAGAACTTGTGACATTTGTAAAAGTTCACTCTTTTCAGAACATGGGTTCTTACGCAAGTGCCTGGAAGGGCCTTACACCAGCACTGAGAATATTCACCAGTTCTATTAGATTGGTGTCTTAGAAGGCGTGTAAGATGATACAATAATATTAGTGTCATGGTTTAACCACACACAGCAACCAAGTACCACATAGATGCTCATTCACTTCCTTTCCCCCTGCACTGCCCAGTGGGACTGGGAGAAGAACTGAGAAAGAAACAAAATAGAACTTTTGGGTAGAATAATCGAAACAAAATATAACAGTAGTAGTAGTAGTAGTAATAATAATGATGATAATGTTGAGGGGAGAGTGAGATAAAACATAAGGAAAACAAGTGATAGACTGTACAATTGCTCACCACCCACTGACCAATACCAAACCTGTCCCCTAACCATGATTGGCCCCCACTCAAGGTAATTCCCCCAGCTGATCTACTGAGCATGATGTCCTAAGGTATGGAATATCCCTTAGGGCAGTCCAGATCAGCTGTCCTGGCCATGCTCCATTCCAGCTTCCTGTGCAGGTTCTCACTAGCAGAGCATGGGACACTGAAAAGTCCCTAAGTTAGTCAGCACTACTTAACAGCAACCAAAACATCAGTGTGTTATCAATATTATTCTCATACTGAATCAAAAACACAGCGTTTAAGAAATTAATTGTATCCCAGCTGAAACCAGTACAATTAGGTAGTCATGCTAAAGAAGACTGTGGTTATCTTTAGAAAAAATATCAAGTGCATTTTTTCTCCTCATATGATTCTCCACAGAACACTCAGTTTTTCTGACAAAATTATGGCTCATGCTTGTTTTCTGCATCAGCAAAACCAGAGCACAGACGGTAAAATCAAGAAAGGATACAATGAGAGACTTGACATCTAAGACCTCACTACTGATATTTTAAGCTCGGAGGAGACAATACCACCAGTATTTCTCACTTGTTTTCCTTGCCAGCCTTGTATTCTAAGCTGTCTGTTTTGACTCAGAAAGAGAATTGCAGAATGTTTCCTACTCTAACAGTCCTATTTATAATGGCTAACTGTAATATTATCTTCTCTTTCCACAGAAGTAAAGAAGACAAGAGTTGCTCTTAATACCTGTTACAGAACTAGCAGAAGTATCTCTGCACTTGAAATTGAGATTTCTTGTTTCTCATTCTTTTTGTTGTGAGTATGTAAAAGGCACATGTTTTCTGTACTACTTCAGAGAGAGCCAGTGTGATTTGAATAGGAGCAAGGCTACAGCACACTAAGACATGCTTGCATAAGACAAATGATAAATACACTCTAGCCAGGAAAAAAAAAAGGAATTAAGGTTGTAATAATTTATAGCAGTTCACTGAGAACATTTTTAGTGGTTAAATACTTTTGTTTCTCAAGATGAATTAAATTATGATTACACTAATCTACTCCACCCAGGTCCTTACTGTGCATTTAAGGGAAAATTAACATGCTTGTGTAAAAGTAAAACATTAGGGGAATAAGAGTTTATGTGTTAGTTTTCTCTTTCTCATGCAGCAAAGAATAGATAATTGTTGATAAAATTTTGACAAGAGTTAATGAAATTTGTATGAGTTTCTAATCCAAAGTATATTAATGTGTCACAGTGGAAGTGCTCTTTAAATATTAAAATTCCAAAAATGTATTCAAAAGGGTATGGTACATCTAAAAATAATTTTATCATCCAAAGTTAACGAGGAAGTTGTGTGTGATGGCACTCTAATTGTAATTTGTACCATACTTTTCAGCCCTACAAGAGACTTAGGCCCAATCTGCTATCTTAGGAGACAACTCCCACTGAAAATCACCTGCAAAACATGGTTTCTGAAGGGAAAGCCACAGGGAACGGCAGCAGGAAGGACTAAGCAGCAGTGTGGTAATGCTGAACCGCTATTGTGATGGTTTTCTGAGAGCTTGCATAACTTGTGTCTTTTCCTTTTTTTGGGTTAACAAAACCACTTATTCTCCTGACAGCCAAATGAGAAAACCAGCAAGTGCATTGGACAATTACAGGCATAGTCTTTTAATTGATTAGTGGGAAATATTTAATAATTTGTGAGAAATGCTAAAATTTACAATTTACAGAAAGCAAGCAAATTCTTTAAAGCCTCTAAGAATGGATCAGAAGGCAGATTATTCTTCTCCATCCTCACAAGTTCAGTAGTTCTTTTTCACATATCTTTCAAACTACTTCGGTGCTTCTGCATTGTGCTATAAGGGATATGCCTCACCAGAAATAATTTGCAAATTCAGTCAACTCTGTATGGGATTAAGACCAGTTTGCACATAGCTCAGCATGGTTATTTATACACATGAGGCCACTAGCAAAAAGATTTTTACTGAGACAGAGAGGAACAGAAGGGGGCAAAAGTGCAAATTCAATTGGTGGATTGTGAAGTTATGAGTATGTCTGGGGACAACCCATTCTTATAATTTTTATGAGGAAAAAAGTGGAGGACTCATATTCTTTCTCACAGTGTTTTTGGGAGTTTGGAGATAGGTTCTATTGAGGCAGAAAATATATTCCAGGCATACAGCCAAGACAGAGAATGGCAGAAGAGACAACCAAGGGGAAAATGAAGAGAGACTGTCAGAGTGCAGAGTCCAAGAGAGGGGACTTTAATTAGTAGCAAGCCATTATGTAAACATTCAGATGGAATTGGTGAATATTCAAAATTTAGTTTCTCATCAAAAAGTGAATAGGAAGTGGCAGTTAGACTACCAACAGCTGCTGACAGGCAGCTAGAGATAAGGAAAAGGCATCTAGATAGAGAAGATAAACATTAAATTGAAAGTTAAAAACCAGTAACTGATACAGGAACTATAATTGGTTTGTTAATATTTTTTACTGCCTTTTTTCCTGGGAGGTGTTTTTCTTGGTGGAAAGAGATTGCAAAACTAGCATTCTCCAGAATGTCCTTTATTAAAGAAAAAATTTACAATGTGTGCAAAAGACACATTACAAAACTTGTGATCAGACGCAGAAAAGCACAAGTCCATTCCAATTTAACAACTGTGATAAGCACGTGGTTGAGGCAAAGCAGGTATTTAACTGCTTTTAGTAATGGATGTTTGTGCAAATTCAATACTTTTAAAGACTTGACTTTTAAGCACTTGGGACATGGATTCATTGGAGCTTCCTACACATGCCAACATATTGATTTTTGCTATTGTAAACACTTCTATCAAATACATATTTCTCATTAAGAAATTCTTCTAAAAATTGCAGTTAAGCTTCACACTTTCTAAAACATATGTTATATGAATTAACAGTCGTAACAATACAGATGTACATGAACAATAAATGTGCAGTGCCAATCACAGAAGAATTATCCGATCTTGCAGCACATTGATTTATTTGTGGGGAGAATGAGAAAAAATCTCCCTGCCTTCTCTCAATTTTTTTTTTTCAGTGACCTCACGTGTTCCATAATTTCATAGCAAGAGAGTGCATTATCTCCCTCCAATTTACATTTCTCCTGGCTTATAATTTTCTAAATATACCATGTTGTGTTATTTATCTTGATACCCAGACACAGGATGTTTGCCTAGTCTACTGACTCTGGGATTCTTGCAAATAAATCAGTGTTTCAAGACTGCAAGCTGCAAGGCCAGGTTTAACTGAAGCATCTAAGATTTTTCAATGATACAATGTCTCAATAACATTGCTATGCAGGAGAAAGCTGAGTAAATTGATTTCCAGAATTAAAGGAGTAGATTACTGCTTCTCCACAGATGGCCTTCCATAAATCTTGAGGGAAAGAAAATCTATTAGAACAAGCAAGATTTGAATAGACAAAAAGTATCTAAGATCTAAAAATATTGCAATTCTTATATGAATAATGTTGCTTCAGTTTGCTAGTCAAAGGTTCTTTACGAACTATGAAGAAACTCAGAAATGAAAAAAAAGTCTTCACAATAAAGTAAATACCCCTAAACAACAATACCACTCCAAACTATTTCCAAGGAATACATGCATGAGTATTCAAATCACACAAATTCAGAATAGTTGCAGTTAACAGAGACATCTAGAGACTCCCTCATTGTGTTCCCAGGCTCAAAGCAAGGCCCACCAGAGTGGGTTGCAGAACACATTGTCCACTCAGGTTTTGAGTATCTTCAAGAAAGAAAATTCCACAACCTCTCCTGGCAATCTTTTCTGGTGCATGAAAACCCTCACAGCAAAAAACCACAGTGCCTACAGTAAAAAAGTAGCTTGTTGGGTTTTGTTTTTGTTCAGATAAAATGTCCTGTATTTCAGTTTCTGCCTATTGTCTCTTTCCTGTCGTTGGGCAGCACTGGGAAGGATCTGGCTTCATCTCCTTCCTGGCCCTGCTCAAGTATTTATACATGTTGGCAAAAACATTTGAGCCTTTTGTTCTGCAGACTAAACAGTCCCAGATACTCTGCCTCCCCTTGTACAGCAGCTGCTCCAGTTCCATCAGCATCCTTGTGGCCCTTTCACTTCACTTGCTCCAGCATATCCTTGTCTTCCCATGTAGCAAGGAGCACAGCACTGGACACAGCACCTCACACGACTCAACAGAGATGAACAGAGTGGAAGGATCATCTTCACTGTCCTGCTGGCAACACTCTGCTTGTTGCATTCTGGAAGACTAGTGGCCTTCTTTGCCACAAGGGCACATGGTTGGCTCACATTCAACTTGTTGTCCATCAGGACCTTGAGGTCCTGCTCTGCCAAGCTTTTTTCCAGCCAGTCAGCCCCCAGCCTGTACTAATGCATGGGGCTATTCTTACCCAGGTGCAGAACTGAATTCCTTTGGTGCACTTCACAAAATTCCTCTCTGTCCAGTTCTCCAGCCTGTCTGGATTCCTCTGAATGGCAGCAAAATCTAATAAATCAGCCCCACTTCCTACTCTCCATTTGGTATCATCTGTAAACTTGGTAAAGGTGCACTCTGGCCCAACCATCCAGCTCATAAACAAAGATATAAAACAGTATTGGCCCTGGTATCAGCCCTTGGGTACACGATGAGTGACTGATCTCTAGTTACACTTTGTGCTTATCATAATCTTTTGAGCCTGACAGTTCAGCCAGTTTTCAATCTGCCTCACCATTGACTTATCCAGCCCATACACAAATACTTCTCATATTTTTTTTCAACTTGTAATAGGAAAAAGAAGAACTGAACTGATAAAGAATTTAAACATCCTCATATTTGTACCTTGTGTCACTATGCAAATTTTTAAATTTCATTCCACTGCCCAATATGCTTGTTTTTTCCCAGCTCACACCTTCCCTTGTAATGTCTGGAGAACAATGATAGTTTCAGCCACCCTGTTCTCTTTACATTGAGTTTTGCAACCAGTTTTTCTCAGGTTGTACAGGGAGTATGTATCTTTGGTTTACAACTTCTTTAGTTCTTTGGTCTATAATTATTCAATAAGGGAGTTCTTTTGCTACTTTAAATCAAGATATTTAAAGACTGCTTGTGGGATACATTGTGAATTATGTATGCCAAAATGTATCATTAGGAAGAGACCTCATTTAAATTATCCTGATTTCAAGACTACCATTTAGCAATCTCTGGTAGAAAGTCACAAGACAGTTAACATCTTGAATAAATAATGCAGCATCCTTCCTTTACAATATACTGATCTAAAACAAATATTCCATTCTCAGGAGGAATAAGTACTTACTTGCTCTGCTCCTTAGATAATCAGATAACTTTCTATGAGAAAGAAAATTATCTGCATAACCACAAAACTCAATAAAACCAAACCCATACCCTAGCCATGATCCTTTCATAGTTTACACTTGTCAACCCACCCTAAACGATTTTTTTTCTTTCTTCTTCTCCTTCCTTATCCTTTGGCAATTATTCCTTTTTCTTTTCACTACATTGATGTACAGGCATAAAGGATTTTTCATGCTAACAAACCCCCTTAAAGATTGTTCTTCATGTGCTTATGAATAAAACATGAAATACAAACAGACAAATGGAATGCCTTGTTTCTGTTAATTTAATTTCTGGTCAACTATGAAAATAATTTGGCTAAAGGATGAAGAAAATATATTTTTTAATTACTATCTACCAAAAAAAAAAAAGAGTGGTGAATCATCATATGCATGCAGGCTTGGATAGATTTTAAACACATATGTTAGCATATCCAGGCAGAGCATTTTAATGCCTCTTTAAGTCGTTGGGATTGCTTGTGATGCTGCAGTGATGGGAAATGTCACATGAGTCTGTAGGACTGCAACCATAGGAAAATACTGAGTAAGCTTTATGCAGGCACCAATAACTGCAAACATGAGAAATGTATATGGTGCAACTATTAGGGCACATTAATTACTTCTAACAGTTGGATGAATAATAAAACAGAGCAGGAAGAGATTTAAACCTTGGCTCCATTTAACTAGTGAGAAAAAAAAGGAAGTTCATCTGTGCTGGTGCTAAAGTTTAATAAGACTGGGGCAAAAGACCACCAAGCATCCTTTCAGAAGGTTTACTTTTTTACCTGAAATTTGGGACCATTTTTGTAGAACTGTGTGTAGAGAAGCTGTAACAGCAATTGCAAAAACTTTTGAAGGTCAGCTGATAAAAATGTCAGTGGACCATGGAAGACAGACTACCTCTGCCAGACAAGACAGACAGTTTTTAGGAAAGCTATTGTGTTCAAACTTCTGGCGAACTAGAAGGAACATGTACAGCACAGCTAAAGTGATCAATTAAATTTGCAATTAAAATGAATAGCTACTGCTGGGATAAAAATTCTTGTCAGAAAGAATCAAGAAAAGTGGCATATTCTAACTCAAAAAAGGAAATAGTAGAAATAGGGAGGTTTTTTCTTTATTTTCTTTTTACTCATGGTTGTGTTAAATTGTTGTCATAACTGAAAAAAACAAAACAAAAAATCACAGAAATCTAGAAGGATGTAGAGATTTTGAAAAGTTTCTGAAAATATGTTTTGTGAATGACATTCCCTCCTGTTTGAAAATTCAAACTTCATAAAGCTTTTTGAATAATTTGGTATTTACAGGAAGACAGAGAGTCATATATTTTTAGTGGAAGCTAGGTGAGATACTTTTCTTGGACTTGGTTTGGAATAGGAATATAAGTGCCTTATGATTGTCTATTTATTTGTCATCTTACTGAGATACTTCAGACATGCCACTATCTTTACAATAATTGCAAATTATATCTGAAATAAAATTTCAGCATGATTCAAATTTGCATGTGTGTAAGCATATTTGCCTTTTCTTTAAGTTTTATTCCCAAGACATAGATAATAAATGGAGGATATTCTTTCATAATTTGAAGCAATACTACAAAATAAATGACGTGTTGGTTAATACTATTAGGTGTACAAATACAAGATAAGAATCTCACTATTTATGTTGATGTTTCCACAAGAAAACCAAGAGAAGTATAACAGGATTAGAAACCATCAATTATTTCTTTGGTAAATGCTCTGTTGAAGAAAAGTTATTTTCAGGCTAAGATATTTATTATTAAGTACAAATTTAAATGAGGACTGACCTATAAGAAGTGACTGCAGTCATGCTGAAATCACATGCAGTTAAAAATCTGTCACTGTTTTAACCCTCTCTATAGGGTATCTGTGTAAAAGTTCTCTGTGGGCTGAAACTTGGCTTTACTTTATCATCTCAGTGGTAATTCTGTGGAAAAAAGACAATTTTCACTGAAGTTCTGATATCGGTTCCAACAGAAACAATGGAAATTTTCTGTTGTCTCAAGTTGTACATGACTGAGATATTAAAGAGATGTGAAATTCTATGGTTAATTTGACCCTCTTTTCAGTGAGGTCAGTCAGAATTGTGTATGTGTCAGTTAAAGAAAGAAGCCCACATGGAGTGCTTTGGAAAATCATACAATTTCTCCATCACTTATCTAGTTAACTGTAATCTAGGGTATAATGAAGCAACATAAGGGTCAAGATAACCTAAATTCTGATTAAGATGAAGTAGCATTTTGTTTGTTTTCTAAATATATGAGAAGACAGTTTGCCATATGAAAGAGAGGAGAAAGGTTGAGAGGACTGGTGAAGAGGAAATAATAATGGTATGTAGAGAAACTGGAGAGAGAAGTTATAACATTTTTTCCAGTTTGTGTTGACTGTGAGAAAGAGTTTTGAAAGAAGCATGAAAATGAGTTTGACTCTTTGATGCACACGATAGCTCAGCTCTTCTTGCCTAAAAGGTGCATAAACTCAAATCATATCTGTCCTTCACCAGAAGTTGTTAGGAAACAATGTAGTATTCTACTTATGCAACAGATAAATACAAAGAAAGATGTTGTACAAATAATTTTGAATGGTTATCACTTAGTTTATGAATTTGATATAAAAATTCATGACTTAACCTGTAATAGATGCTTTTTAAGGTGTATGCAGTATTTTATATATAGCATGTGTCCTTGACTTATTACCCTCTGGTTCCTCATGTTGAACTTCAAGTTGCATGGAGCAGAGAATCATAGATTTATAAAATCATTTAGAATGGAAAAAGATCACGGAGTCCAACCATGGACCCAGCGCTCCGAAGTCCACCACTAAGCCATATTCCTAAGAGCCACATCTACACATCTTTAAATACCTCCAGGGATGATGACCCAAGCACTATCCTGAGCAGCCTGTTCTGATGCTTGACAACCTTTTCGGTGAAGAAATTTTCCTTAATATCCAGTCTAGATCTCTCCTGTTGCAACTTGGCACCATTTCCTCTTGTCCTATCCCTTATTACTTGGCAGAAGAGACTGACCCCAGCTCACTACAACCTCCTTTCAGGTAGTTGTAGAGAGTGATAAGGTAACCCTCGATTTTCTCCAGGCTAGACAAACCCAGATCCCTCAGCTGTTCCTTATAAGACTTGTGCTTCAGACACTTCACAGCTTCATTGCCCTTCTCTGGACAGGACCCAGCACCTCAATGTCTTTCTCATTGTGAGGGGCCCAAAACTGAACACAGGATTTGAGATGCAGCTTCACCGCTGCCAAATACAGGGGGACCATCAATGCCCCAGTCCCGCTGGCCATACCAGTTTTGACACAAGCCAGAATTAATTGGCATTCAGGGACACCTGGACACACTGCAGACTCATGTTCAGCTGCTGTTGACCAGCACCCTGAGGTCTTTTTCCACTGGGCAGCTTTCCAGTCACTCTACCCTGAGCCTGTAGCATTGCATTGAATTTTTGTGACCTGAGTGCCAGACCCGGACTTTGCCTTGTTGAACCTTCTACATTTGTCCTTGGTCCATCAATCCATGCTGTCCAGATCCCTTGGCAGAGCCTTCCTACCCTCAAGCAGATCAACTCTCCTGCCCAATTTGGTGTCATTTGCAAAGTGACTGAGTGTGTGCTTGATCTACTCATCCAGGTTATCAATAAAGGTCTTAATCAGGACTGGCCCTGGTACTGAGCCCTGGGGAACACCACTACATAAGATTACTGTTTTCAGTGAAAAAGTGAAAACAAGTTGCTGAAAATCTAGCAAAGAATTGCTAGATTTTGAGCCAAAATAGTAAGGATATGAGCAATCTGAAAGACAGTATAGCAACATCATGTTTCTCCAGAAGGTGGTTGATTTGATTGGTCATGAATTTCTGTAAGTGTGACAAGATTAAGATTTGTGTCAGACTAATAAGCAAGAAGATAAAAACAACCAACCAGCCAAGACTTAAATAATTAAAAAAAGTATTCAAAGATATAAGAAATCTGTAAATCTGTGAAAGTAGAATTAAAAAAAAAAAAGTTGGACTATAATGTAGAAAACCCCAAACTTCATATATTCCCTCAAAAATTTCAAAATTTCAGACTATTGCTTTTAGTCATCAGCATTTAGAAGCTATTTGAAATAATTCTTCCCTGATAAGTTTTATAAGTGTTTTATGTGAGATGGAAACGATCAGACCTATTAGTTCCTTAAAGCCATTTTATTGTGTGCAATGAAGTTGATGTTATAAATGTGGAAACACATTTTGCATACAATGAAATGAATTAATATCTCTTTGTATAATATTTGAGCATTTTATCAAGGGTATTAGCAAAAAAAAATTTGCTGTATTTTGCAACTTTGTTCAGCAGATTCTGAGAGTCATGTGAAAAGCCTCCTATAAAAACATTTTATAGGAGAAGCAAAATATCCAAGACGGGATAAATTTTGAGACTGTGGCATGCAAAATAACAAAAATACTGATTTTGTGTAATGTTTTCAGTTCTAAATATAGACAATGCCATGGCAATGTTATCTACTTGAACAGAAAAAAGAACACATAAAGCATTTAGTTGTGCAACTATGAAAAGTGAATCGACATCCATTTATAAAATCCTTACAAAGTATACATATATTTTTAGTATTTTAGTATTTTTATAATATATAAATAGTAATAATATTCAAATTACAATATTTTTATTATTTAGGGGTAGGGGTGGGGAGAAGTCAAAACCCAATCCCCCCCTTGTAAACTGATGATGGAAAAAAGATTTAGTATTGAATTCCTCATAGTGCAATACCATTATACCATACTTCCATTTTCTACATGGCTAAAGAACACGAGGCAGTAAAGAACTGAACACTTACATTCCAGGCATATTCTTGTTTTATTAGACACAGCTGGGAAAGCAGCACACGGACTTCTATTCAAAGTAAACCTAAAGCATCCAGGAACCGAAAATAAGACTCTCTTGCAAAACAAACTGCTAGTCTTGCTAAATTTGCACTTTCCTTTTTGTTTTCACTAAATCTGGAAATTTCACATTCCTGAATACACAGAGAAAAACTTGCAATATGGCAAACCACTTCCAAAAGCTGTAGGAGTTGACTTTAAACATCAGACCTAAACATTAGCATAAATTCCTGAAAAAGACCAGGTCTCAGAAACGTCTTCTCAGTTTTTTCTAGGAAATCAAATAATTTTCAGTCCTACAGCTACTTCCTAATTTGGAGGTTTACAGGGATGACCATTACAAAGTCTCACTTGCTCTATTGAACTAAATCAGTGCACTTGACCATTCAGAGAAGGGTAATCCCTATGCATATTGACAGCTTTAAACAACATCTGTACTACAGTTGGAGAACAGCAAGAAAGGATGTCCAAGGCTCTTTACATACTCTCTGGCAAAGTTTAGTCTCCCATTAACTGGAAGAGACAACTCCAGAAACATTTTCGATGGCAATTCTCACCAGACGCCTTTTCCAGTAAATATTAAGGACCGGACAGAACCATGTTATTTTTCCTGACCATGATAAACAATTCTCCAAGACTATCCAAGTAGGTATTGCATTCTTAATATCCATCATGACACTCCCTGGGGTATGCACTTTATGGTCACTTGTCATGCAAATGTTATAGCCCTCACAGTACTTCAAACACAAAACCTACAAATTATTTTCTATGTCATAGATCTATAGAGTCACTGTATGGATACAGACCAAACCAAACCCCACAGTACACTCTAATTTGTATTCAGAGAATAAAGTATGTTTTACTGAGTGATACTATGGACATAATAAAAGCACCACTGAATAGGAAACATCTAGATTAAAAAAGGGAAACATCTAGTAAATTAGAATAATCTCCAAGAGTGCCTCTAACTTTTATACATTTTTGTTTGAGGCACTTAGACACTTTGAATCTGCATTAGTGTTCCTTCAACAAAGAGGTTGGACTACAGAATTCCTGACATCCCTTTCAATCTGAATGAGTCTATATGTCTGCTCCTTTCATGTAATGCTATTAAGCTATCATTTAACAGCTCTCAGATGCCTGCAAAAAACACTTCATTTTTCAATAAGTAATTATGAAATATATTTTTAATAGAACAATATCATATGTTAAGTGCATTATGGGTATTTGATTTTGGTGGGTTTTTTTTGTTTTGCTCAATATTTTTTTGTTGTTGTTTGGTTGTTTTCTCTATTCAACATGAGGAGGTATATTCTTTCCTGAATATGAAAAAAAACCACTTCAGTGTCTGTATTATGTCTGTGGCAATCTTCTGTTCCTTTCCTAATAATTAAGGAACTCTTTGACCAGTCAGACGAATCTGACAGAGTAACAGTGATCTCACAATGTTAAGAAGAATTCAAAATAAAGGAAACAGAGTAAAGAGAAAGCCAAATCAGTGTCATCATGGCAGGAAAGGATGCAGTAGCTGTCTCTTCTGGTTTACGCCTTGGCCAATCAGACTGACATGCTGGCAGGATAGTAAAATCACAAAACCATTAAACATCCAATAAGTACAAAGGGACATAAAGCCTTTAGGAAGAAAAAAATAACATGGGACCTCTAGGAGGATGTAGAAAAAGTGCATGGGTGAGGATCCATAGTATATTAGTTCCAGTATTAGGGGAAGTACTGCAAGTTTTTAGATTCTGACTGTTTTTCTCCTTCAATAAAGAGCGAGATTTCTGTTTCACAAAGGAAGCAGAGTAATGGGCAAATTGAAATGATTTCACACAGAACTGATGTTTGATAATGAATACGAGAATTTTGCTTAATTAGAAGAAACAGCTTTATACTCCAAGCATAAAGGTGCTTGGTAAAAGGCCATGACATCTTTTGGAACACAGAGTTTAAGACATAAATAACTACAGTGACAGAAAAGACCATGGGCCTGATCACATACATAAAAGATATTGTGTTGAAGATTTAAGGACTCTTGTGAATATTAAAATCTGTGATTCCACGAAAGAATGTATAAAGCTATAGGCATTTCCTCTTGCTAGAAATAATTATGCACTAAATGATGCTGACAGGAAGGAATAAAAATAAATTTCTTAATACTGTAAAGTATTTTGAAATTATTATTTTAATAATGTTACACTAATCAATGCAGAAATATTTTCAGATAGAAAGATATGAAAAATCTGTATTTTGTTTATAGAGGTACACGTCACAAGGTTTGCTTTATGAACTACCTGTTCTTGTATTTCAAAATAAGAATCCAGAAACTCAAAGAATATCTGAAATAAGACTTTAGAAGATCTGTTTGCAAGCCCAGGGCTGCTCTGTGACATATAGCTAAACATTTTCACTGTAAGAAAATGGAAGTTAGTCTCATTCTTCTGGGGAAAATGCCCATTCTGCCATTGCATGCGGATGATAGCATTTCCCCCATTTTATTCTTCGTGCTAAATCGGAGGAAACACTCCTTCATATGTACATTAGCTCTTGCACATATGAAGGATGTGAGACTGTGAGGACCAGCCAGCCTTAGGGCTATTTTTGCTTCTTGGGTTTGGCTATAAAAATAATATCAGAGTATTCTCTACAACTGAAATGATGACTGAACTCTTCATCTTATCTGAGAGAAATCTCAGAGTCAATGCATAGAGCATCAATAAGAGACCTTAAATAAGGTATTTGTGATTTGCAGATAGAAAATATTTTCAAGAATGTTCTGTGGAGATAAAACTAAAATGTGGGGAACACAAACTGAATCATGGCCCTTGAGAGGACTGAAGCGGAGATCCCTGAATGTTGCTTGTGCCTCTGGATTTGAATATATCTGCTTTCACTGACAACTGAAGTGGAAGCTTTCTACATTAGATATATAAGTTGTGTTACCTGAAGACAAGAATGCAGTGAATGTGTGAATTCTCTGCTTATCTGAAATATTTCCTTTTACTTCAATGGAGCTGCTCAATCATACAGTTCAAACGGTATCAAAATCACACTGCAGGCAACAAAGGGAAATCCTCCTCTTCTCTTGCAATATAGACAAATCTGGCAAGGAGCTCTTGAAATAATTTTTTTTCTCTCATTTGGAACAGGAGCCTCAAATGATGCCAGAGGAAGTTTGCATATAGTAAGACAGTGAAAACTAGAGTCAGGATGTCAAACTTGACCTTGAGTGAAGGTTTAAAATAGATTTTTGTGAGATTTAGAAGTGATCCACTGAATCTTGCTGTCAGCTGTGTTACAGATATAAGTATTAGTCTGCTTTCCAACACTTCTACATAATGGAAAATCTAAGTAGACCTTATACCATATTTATAGGAATAGAAATTCAGTGAGGTCGAAATATTACTTCTTTAGTCTGAAATCACATGCTTAAGTTTTGTATTAAAAATATAAAGAACTATATAAGATACCCTATTGTGTTTGACCTGATTGAACACTTCATCAGCTGTTCATTTTTGGTTTTGGATCTCGTCTAGCACAAACATTACAGACATTTAGTCAGTATCAGAGGAAAATTAAAGCTTTTGTCTCCCAATTCTTAAGGTTTCCTAGGTTTGAGTCATACTTCTTCAGTGAATTGCATTTAATCTGGCTCAGAAGGAAAACAAATAAATGCATTAAATCTTTAACTTTGCCAATGATTTCTGCTCCAGGTCCTATTTTCCAGTGACTATATATGATTCAAAATAAGGGGATAGAAATTAAACTAGGGAAGATGTACACTGAGGAAAAGACCCACCTAACCAAGTAAGATTAATTCAAGAAAAAACGGATAGTATCTTGAGGGAACATAATATTGAAACAGAACAGAGTTAGGATGAGCTCAGTAATCTATGATTAGACTTCCCCAAATGTATTTCTTTTAAAGCACTAAGGATGTAGAACTTATTTCCAGCTTCAAGTAAGACAAATGTTGAGTATTTATTTGATGTAATTTTTTTTTCAAGTCTACTGTTCAGTACTCTGCCCACAGAGCTTAAATATTACTTAGGTTTTTTGAGCTAATGTAAGCAATTAATTCATATCTGGCAATTTATTTGATGAATTTTACTCTCTTCAGTGTATGAATTTACAATGAGCAGCAGAGGATTTTTCTCTAATTTATTCAGTATTTGAAATTATTACCCAAATAATTTATTTTTATACTCCTTGGTTGGTACATGGCTTGGGAAAAGATCATTTGAAATTATGTATGTTTAGCCTGTGGTCTAGAAAAAAGCATTTTCCACACAGGTCAATCTTCTTTACTAGCTAAAGAGATCTAATTCTTGTCAGGAGAGGGAAAGATATAGATTAAAATCTCCTTAGATGGTGCACATTCTGAGATTTCTGTTGTTCTCACTTTTTGCTGACCCTAGTGATTTACCTCAGCCAAACAAAGCAATCTTTGGAATTTTAATAGTAATACAATTTTTTTGTGCGTAGTAATACAGTTTTGTGAAAGAGCTAAGGGAGAGTGGGAATTTGTGGAACCCACAAAGCTGACTTGAAGCATAACACATTATATCTTCAATATAACCACTTCTTGGAAAGTTATCCAAAGCTTCTCTTGTTCATTCACTTTATGGCATGCTTTCTGAAAACCAGACCACAAAATTTAAATTATTTTAAAATGATACGATATTAAAATCTCTCTCTATCTAGACTTAAATATTTTACCTGTTTGAAAACTTTTAATGAAACACATTTGCATTTGAATGAAGGTAACTGCATACTTTTAATTATGTCTTTTTTCTGCTTACTTTTTCCACATATGGAAACATGAAACAGCAATTTCTTCCATATTTTGTCAGTCCCTATTCCAGTTCTCTCATTTCCCTAAGTTTTCCTTCTCTGTGTTTGCAACACAACATGCCTCTGTAGAGAAAAAACAGATCAGAATTGGCCTTACGTCTCAGCAAAGAAAGGACCCCAGACCAGATGTCTCGTCCTGAAACCTCTAATCTAGTGCTCAGTGTACAGAGGCAAAAGTGAGTTCTTTGCAAAATACAGTGGACATCTTTCTTCTCTTACCAAAAGCTTAGAGGTGTGATCTTTCACACCTTGCATGAGCTACTGCAAAAAAAAAAAAAAAAAAAAAACCAGAAAAGAAAAATAAAACACCAGTGGCATTTTCAGCCACATATCAGAAGGAGTAATTTAATTCCTGCCTTCTTTCTTTATTTTTTTTTTTAATGAATGATAAATTGACCCCTCTCTTTGATAAAAGATTCTAAGGTCTGTATTTCAATATGGCCAAGATTTTTTTTTCCTGCAGCATTATTGACCCAGCCAATTATACTTTCTCCTCAGAGTACTCCTCATGCAACTTTTCTTAGAATTGCTTTTAATGAAGGGTTACTAGGACTCATGTTTTTATAAAATAATTAAAAATTACATATGGTCCAACTAAGCCCTAAAGCATCTAAAGCACTCAGTTAATATGGCTCCTGATCTAGAAGTGTTGATTCTGTTCCTGTAAAAGATATATGAAAGGTATTTTGGGAATTATATTATAATAATAAAATTTAAATATTAAATTTAAATTTTGTATGTTGATACTTAATATGTATTAAATTGAAAAAGTAAATAAAATTATTTAACTATTTCACCCATATCTTTTCATCATTCCTTCCTTAGACATGACATCCTGTGAAAGAAGCAGGGAGATGTTTTTGGTGTCAACTCATAGTTTGAACAAAAATATTAAAAATTTTTTACTGCTCTATTTAGTCCTTAATCCTCATGCTGTGTTATTCATTAAGACTACACCAATATTCTTTGTTTTTCAATGGGAAATCATGGAACTCAATTGTACAATCTTCAGTACTTTTCAGTTTCCCTCTCATCGCAGCTCTGTACTGAAATCAACATGGTAGATCCTTCCCCAAGATATCAAAGCCCTTTAGAATCTTGCAGATTGATGTTGAATATCTTCAACAGTTGCTCATGCTTTACTTTTTCTGTACTCAAACTCTTGCAAAGCCTTTCCTGATTTGACTCTGTGTTATAGATGCAGCTATTACAATGAGCTAAATTGAATGAGAGGCTATTATGAACAAAAGGAATTGTCCTTTCCTGATGATTGAAGTATATCCTCATGAAAGACTGAATGTGATTTTCTGTAGAATGCTGTCATTCATTTCAGTGTAATAATACAATCACTGCACAGTATGAGGCCACAATCAATAGCTTAACATACAGCACTGATGAACTGTTTCTTCCTGCTTCCAATTTATACCTTAAAGGGAAGCCTTGCCTGTAGAGTTCACCATGTTCAACTAATACACCAATTAGCTACTGTGGCAAGTTTCTGCATTATCAAAAACCAAAGCTTTCCAGAGAGAATAATCTTCTTAACATTGAAAGTTGGTCAGGGAGGAAGTCAATGAAAGACCCAAGGATAGGTATGCATAATATTAATCTTGATGTAGATCAGACACATTAAATAAGAACAGGAACAGTATAGTCTCTGGACAGGACAGAGAGCAATATCGTTTGAAGTAAGCTACTGAATGAAAAATATAGACTTATAATGTTCAAGTGGTCAATGCTAAATACTGCACACTCTGATCTCTTTAAAAAAATAATTTTTACCTCCCAGAATTTTGGTTGAGGAAGTAGTGTGAGTTATTGTGAGTGTGTGAATTATAAGGTTTGTTGGATGGTCTTATATTTTGGTTAACAGTTCTGTTATTATTTTTAAATGTAGTCACTCCAGATTTTTAAATACTGTTACGCTGAAGCAAGAGAAACAATTTCAGAAGCTGCTGTTCTTGTGTGGTGGGTTGACCTTGACTGGCTGTCAGGTGCCTGTCCAGTTGCTCTCTTACTCCCCCTCTTCAAAAAGACGGGGAAGAAAATAAGGTTGAAAAGATCATGGGTCAAGAGGAAAACAGAGAGGTTGCTCGCCAACTATTGTCATGGGCAAAACAGACCAACTTGGTAAGAATTATTGTAAGCTATTGTCAATTAAAATAGACTAAGTGAGAAACAAATACTAAAAAAACACCCTCCTTCCTTCCCCTATGTCTTTTTCTTTCAGGCTAACTTCTTTATTCTCAACTCCTGTACTTTCCTACCTCTGAACAATGCAGAGGGATGGGTAAATTGTGGTAATGGGTGTCAGTTCATATAATTTCTCTCTGCTTCTCATTCCTCCTCACACTTTTTCCCTGCACTAGCCCTTTCCATGGGCTGCTGTCCTTCAGGATAAGCCTGCTTCAGCAAGGTCACTCCATGTGATGTAGAAAATACCCATCTACTCCAACATGTGGTGGTCCATGAGCTGCATGGAGCACATGCTCTGCTTCCTTCTTCACTGACCTTGATGTCTCACATTTTTTTCCTCCTTACTTTTCACTGCTCTCTGGTGTTTTTACCCTTTCTTAATGTTTTCTCAGAGGCACCATCATCTTGGCTGATGGGTTAAACCCTATGGAAGATCTACAGCAAGGCTGTCTGGATCTGGTCTGGTCATGTCCAACCTTTTTTCTTTTCTTATAGAGACCACATATGTAGCAACCTGTACTGCCAACACCTGGGCACAGGCACCCAATACAGCATACACAGTCATTCATACTGCCTAATAACTTACATTTGCTAAAAGAGAAATACTGTAGAGTTGATACTATAGTCAAATAAGATTGGCATGAAACCCCGAAGGCATTACGGAGTACTCAAGAGGACCTTCTCTGACCAGCTGCATTCACGGGTTGCTACTTTAACTTTGGAAAAAAACCTTTCTTCTTTCCTCTGTTTGCCAGACTTCCTTAGTTTTGGGGTATTTATCTTCTGATGCAGAAAAAAAAGATGGTTAACAGGAGCAGAGTATAAAAATCCAGTGTGATCACACTGAAAAAATTAGAACATTCCTAATACAGAGGGCTTGAACTGAAATTTGATGTGTGTTTCAGAGCTGTGCCCACAGTAAAATTAATGGGTTTAGCTACTAACTTCATTTTTTATGGTCTGAAATTTGACCAGGTTAATATATAAATATGTTTGGTTTGGATATCTACGTTATGCCTTCTATTCATGTAAGTTTTGGAATTGACTGAAGAGAACTGTTACACATGCTGGCCTTTGACTCTACATATTCCAAACAGGTAACTGTTTCTCAGATCACCCAAGGAGTGAAATCTGCTTTCCATGAAAATTGAAATAAATGTCTGGCAGATGGTGCATCTAATGGTGAAATGAAGGAAAACTATTTCTTGGGAACTATAACACTGCTGCTTCTTTTGAGAACACGCGCAGGATCACTCTCGAGGAGAAGAGACAGCACAGAAAGAATCGCATCTTGTCGATATCACCTGGGGGGTCTTTCTGCTGTGCCTTTTGCAACTGGACTTGTCTGTCACTGGCCTTTTTAGCCATCAGCGCGCTTGTAGCGAGCGTGGGTAGAGCCCTTCCCAAATCTTAGTTCGCGAAGCCTAGCCATGATGATGACTTTTCCACTTCAGTTACTCATCTTTGCCATCTCTCTCTTTAGAGTCACTTTTAGGTTCAAGTTATCAGAAAGGGTCTTAACTGTGAATATTCAGTATTCCCGAGAGCAAAACAAACTTAGAATAACCTAAGACATACAGTGGGTACATGCATGCGTAATGCTGACAAAACACGTCATATGCAAGTGTTCTGATTTTGTTGTCCTAAAGGAAATGAATTCAGGATCTGAGCTGTCCAAAACTGTATAGTCATCCATTAGGCCATTCAAGTAGTTGTTCAGTCTTTTTCCAAAATTCTGGAAATTTCAGATATCTGGAATTTTACCAAAGAATGTTGTCTTGCAAGTGTGGCATTTCATCCAGGTATTACTTGGATCTGCTTTAGTTGTTGACCTTGCACCCTGAGGTCTGTGTTTGCCTTGAGGTATTCACTAAGTGAATCTATACAGACATAGATGTGGAATCTCCATCATCCCCTGAGGAAAGTTGTTGAAATATTTTGTTTACCTGGATAACAGTAATGAGGGAGCGATGATTCCTGTCAGTTCTTATAAGTTCAATTAAACAATTTATATGTTTGTATTAGTTAAAAATAACTGAGAATTTTTTTCCAATAGTTCCTGGTCTTAAAAGCTAATGTCAGGCATCCCAACTCAAAGAATTTATAACAGAAGTTTGGAAAATGTGGAAGGAAGTCAAGTATTCATCTTCTTGGCTATTGGAATTCATTGGAATTCCTTTGCATGTTCTTGAATGTCCCATCTAAATAAAAAGAGGAGGATCTCTAATCATTTTAGATTTTCAGTAATGAAACATAGTTCCTCTGCCTGCCTTCCATCTCAAAGAGAGTTTTCAGGTGGGAGATTTTATTAAATAATAAGAAATAGAATGCTTTTAATTCAAATTGGCATGGATATAGTTTTCAAGTAACAGTAGAAATCCTTTGTTGCTTATAATAGACCTAGTGAAAATTAGTGTTGTAGGAAGTTCTCTGAATCCATTGTCTCCATCATTATGTGAATGGTTTTATTCAATGTGCATAAATATTTAAAGAAAAGCCAATCTCTGAAATAATTACATTGTAGTGGTGTGAACATTATGATTTTTGGTACCTTCTAGGGAGCATCAGGACCTACTAGAAGTTTACTGAGGCAGGCACTGCACAAGTACAGTGAAACATCTATTATGGTAGGCATCTGTGTGTGGAAACAAAGGTGGTCCATTATGTTCTTTCTGTCATTCTCTCGTTGGTGCTCTCCACCATGATAATAGGAAGGGTTAGAAACAGAACCATGTGTTCTTATACAAGTGTGACACCACTGGCTAAAAGTAATTAAAACCTTGTTGAAGTTGTCATCACTATTGCATAATACAGAAATGTTTACGTAAGAGATAGAGCAACAAATTTGATTTACATTATCTTCTAATAATTCCCATCTAGCTGTTTTGAAGCAACCTGATGGCCTTTGAAGTGAAC
The DNA here is from genome assembly GCA_035584735.1 of Pseudotriccus pelzelni. Taxonomy (NCBI): domain Eukaryota; kingdom Metazoa; phylum Chordata; class Aves; order Passeriformes; family Tyrannidae; genus Pseudotriccus; species Pseudotriccus pelzelni. The sequence goes on from JAWMRA010000113.1 coordinate 42,065,420, forward strand.
ACATGGTGGCAGTGTTTGGTAATCCAACATAGCACTCCATGCCGACATTCGCTTTCTTATCTCTTTTCTTAGGATGTGTATAAAGAAATCAAGTTTTCCTTTGATTTCATCAGCTTTGTTTATATGTGTCCTTAATTGTGTCTTCTCGTGAAACTTTTTTCTCTTTCATTTGTTTCAGATCTCTTTTGGAGAAATTGAACATCTCTGAAAAAAAAGTTTTGCAAAGGTTTTAATAATTAGGTGGAGGTTCATCACATTTACCATGCTACTTGCAGAGGACTTCTTGAATTTGCCAGACGTCCATCAGCTCCCCTTCTCCTTACTCAGTTTTAGAGAATGGGTTCTTTGAATTTAAAAGGTTATTTCTTTGAATAAATTATTGTTTTACAAAGCATAAGTATCCAGATTGTCCCTTATTAATTGCTGTGATATCACACACACAAAAAAATCTTATCTCAAAAATAATATATACCTTTTGCACAAGGATAATAATTGTCAAGAAGGGTGTTTATTGAGCAAACTGCACTAATGTCTCAGTCTTATTGCTTTGGTAATGCTTTTTTAATCTGTTGAAACTGAAATGTGGTATTCATGTGTCACCCGGCAAAGAAGATCTAGCTGAGCATTGCTTGTTGGGTGGCCTTTGAAAGCCTTGTTCACAGTAGCACTTTCAAACCATGCAGAGAGATTGCAGCTAAAAAAGATTTTCATTCACATGAATTGATTTTTGTACTCTGTGAAATCTTGTGTAGAAATGTTGGAACATCCCCAGAAGAGCTTGTTTTTTCTTTACAGTACGTGGCTGCATCTGGTCCATGTATGGTGTATCACCTTTTCTTCATAAATTAGTCTGCAGATGCAGAGCAGATTCCTGGCTGGTGCAAACTATTCCTGTCCCATCTTCAGTTCAGATCCTTTACTCTGCTAAGGATCTTCCCCGTGCTCTTTGGGTTTCCTTTGAAGAGTGTTGGTTTCTATCTGTGCATCTTGTGCATTTTCAGCGGACTGGAAGAAAGAGCTGTGTAGTTCAAATTAAATTCCTGTAAAGCAAAGCCTAATCTAGTGACTTACTTTGTAGGGAAGTGGGAATCATGTGGGACTTCAGAACTACAAACCAAATTCTTATTCTTTAATGTTTTTGCGTTGGAGGAAGACCTTCGCCTAGAAGTGAGTTTTCTTTTTGAGGCTTTTCTTGGGCAGTGCTATAGGTTAGAACACCTGATTTTTGCTTTTCAAAAATTTTTAGGCATAAATGGAGATCTGTCATGTAAGAAGTCTTTTAAGCCATGTGGATATTCAGATAGAAATTGAAAGGAAAATGCCATTTTTTTGTCTTCCCTGGGCCCTAGGCAATCGGATGTAAATATGGGTAGTGAATACTGTGTGATGTCAAACTGGCATTTTTTTCTGAAGGTGAGAATCCAAGATAATATAGAGCAGTAAAGGCAACGTCCTTGCCTACCAAAAGAAGTCCATGTCTTCTGGCATTCTGCACTGAAACTTCTCTGTTCCTCTCCTATGTATATGCATCTCACAATTTCTCTACAAAACAAAACAACACACAAAAAACCACCAAACAAAAAAACCCACAACAAAACAAAACACAACTGTAGTAGAACCAGCCAGCGCCAGTTTGTTTTCCATGTTTTCTTTTCTCAGTAAGGGATTAGTTGTAGTAACGGATTTCGTGTGCTAGAAAGTGGGTGAACATTAACCATTTTGTCATGCACTGATCCTTCCCACAGTCCTGCAAAATTTGAAATGCAGGAATGGTTATTCATTAACATTTCTTTGTGTCTGCAGGAAGTACATTTACTATGTAAACATGTTTTATATAGAACATACAGCTGTTTTGAACGAGCACTCAATGAAACATAAGAGTACAGTGCCTGCACTGCCACTGCAGAAACTCTGAGATACCACAGCATTGTGTTTTGAAAAAGTGAACACACAAAGGCTTTGCCCAGAAAAAATAATGGTGGAAGTTTCCTTAAAAAAAAAAAAAAATTAATTCTTTACATTGTTTGATTGTTTTGTATCTGAAATGTATCTGGACACTGAACTATTGACATGCAGTCAGTATTTAGAAGTGGGGTGGGTGGGGATGTGTTTCTTTGTGCTGATTTTAGTAGAGATCCCATCGAAGAAGGAAAACTCAAGCACCATCAGATAGTCCATTTTTCATAGACTGTGAAGTATATTGCCACCAGAAAAAGAACTTACAGTGTGCAGAAAATGTGATGAGAATAGCTAGAAGAACCATAGATGAGAATAGCTAGAACTCTACTTGTAATACTTTTTCGTTGCATCAGTTGTGCCTCTCTGCAAGCAACTCCACTGGCTGAACTTCACATTAAGAGTGTTTTGTGGAATTGAGATGTTTTCTGAAAAGGTGAGTAACAATTCTGCTTCCCAAAACCAGCAGTCAGAGTGATTTTGCTGGGTTGTTTGTTGCCTCTAGGCAGCTGAAGCTGTTTTGCCCCTTCAGAACTGAAGGATGGTGCATTTACCACGGTACTTCTCAAACTGGCTGTACGCTGTGTCAAAGTTACCGTTCCTAAGGAACCACAGGCCGAGAAGCATAGGTGTGCTGGGGAAAGGGTTTATGTACAGCAGGCCAAGCCCTTGGACAGCTCTCCACTGCACACAGGGTGGATGTTGGGGTACCAAGGTAGCATTTGGACCATGAGTTTGTGTTTGCCCTTCGGGTGAGAGAGTCACAGAATTACTAAAGTTGGAAAAGACCTCTATGGCCACTGAGTCCAACTGCTAACCTAACACTGCTTTGTTCACCACAAAACTATATCCTCGAGTGCTACATCTACACATCTTTTTGCAATTCCAGGGATGCTGATTTCACCACTTCACTGGGCAGCCTGTTGCAATGCTTTACCACCATTTTGGTGAATAAATTTTTCCTCATATCCAACATAAACATCCCCTGGTGGAACTTGAGGCCAATTTCCTCTTGTCTTATTACTTGTTACTTGGGAGAAACGACTGACCCTTACGTGACTACAACCTCCTTTCAGGTAGTTGTGGAGAGTGAAAAAGTCCTTCTTAATACTCCTTGCTCAGAGAAGCCCAAGATGGGAGAATGGAGTCTTGGTTGTCCTTGTTCCTTGTTAAGGAAGGGGAGGGTTTCCAATAGTTTTAATGGGAAAATAATATTACTCTTAAACTGGCAGAATAGTTCAATGATAGGAGATGACAATTAGATGAGCTCATAAATTTTGGACAAATGGCACCTGTGTAAAAGCAGAAGGTTAATTCTACACAATTGATTAAAAAAAAAAAGTAACCAAAGGAAAAAAAAAAGCTGCAGTTGACCCTTCAGGATATAATGCACTTGTGTCAACATGGACTCTGCCCAAACATTGTTCTGCTGTGGAAGCAGCTGGATGCCCTGCCCTCTGGTTTATACAGCACCAAAGGGAAGGGGTAGGGAGAGATGAGGTAAGGGAAGAGGGAGGAGAAAAAGAGGCAGGAGGGAAGATAAAGCAAACGCAGCTCACCTCTTCAACACCATGCTCTGAACTGAAAATATCCTATGGCTGACCCTCTCAGCACTCATGTCTTGATATTTAGGAACCTGCATCAGCAGAGAAAGTGTGTCTGCCTCAAAGTCACAGGCATTGTTACCAGCAAACAATTTTTCTCTTTCCTTTCCAAATATTTTTCTTTGGGAGGCTGGGCAGTGAGGGAGAAAGGGGCAGGGGAGAGACTAATAGCTATTTCTGTCTTGCCTGTAATATTCGAGGTCTAATTTACAGTATTCCATTCCGTAGTAGCATGATGGTGTCATTTTAATGGTGTATTAACACTGAAGTCTGGAATATTTATTTGGTTGAAAATGCATCTGATACTAAATACATCTCTGGGGAGATGACTGTGGGATGATTACAGAACTGATGGCCATCAAATTGATAGCATTTCTCTGTCCTCCTGAGTCTTCTGCTGTAAAAGTGGGACAGGGTGTTTTCTGGTTAAGAATAATGGTCTCTGTGCTATCCTTGGGGGTAGATGTGGCCCAGCACCTGCGCTCTGGATCCAGATTATAGAGCTTCTACATAATTATCTTCCAGTTTGCTGTTAAATTTCTATTCAAATTAATCAGTAGTTGCTTGACATGAGGAATTACATTGTGAGCTTTAAAGCTTTACCACACACCATTGTTTATTTATTTACAATCTATTATTCATGCTAGAAATACTGGCCAATTTAACCTGATTTGTAACCTTTCTTTTTTTTTTTTCCTTCTTGGCTGAAGTCTCGTATGTGATTTGCATGTGTATAAAGCTTGGGGGGGGCGGGGGAGAGGCGGGAGGGGATGTTACTGTTGGGCACCTTTTTTTTTTTTTTTTTAATATGTACCAGGTAATATCAGATAGTGCCCAGTAGAGATTCTTAGCATTCCTTACTTTAAAGCAGGTGAATGTACTGAAGCAAGAGAGACATAACTGATCTCAGAAAAGAGTAATCACATATGCAAATACATGTGCTTGATTCATGGAGTTCTATTGAATATAGACTGTGTCAAAGCTATGCTGTGGATATTTTGAGATTCTGTTTTCATTAACATTCAAGCAAGGTGTAGTCCTGTCTGTGGGAAAGAAGGAAGTGTGACGGAGAGAGCCCTGCAGCCCGGCATCTGCAGCATGATGATCTGTCGCTGTGAATTCTGCAGGCTCATGGCAAAAAGGGTGTGAATGCTTTTTAGTGGTCATGTATGTCAGTGGATCTGTGACAGTGGGGATTCACAACCCCCTTGCTGGATGGCAGGGGTTGCAGCTGGTAGCAATCAAGAGGAAGCTATCATTTCCTTTTGACTTTTACAAACTGGCCTAATATAAGTTCTACTTATTCAGGTGTTTTTATACACATTTTCCAAAGATCCCGAGTTTGACCTTTGTATATGTGGTTTCCCCTCCAATTAGTGAAAACCATTTAAAAATGCCAAGGACAGGACTAGATGGGACCTCCTAGGTGCTGTATGCTGCTGGTATAGTCAACCAGATTGCAGACTGTCTTTTTCAGCTTTGTCAAATACCAGAAATAATTTGCCTCCTACTTATCTGTTTGCTGTACTGCTGTACCAGAACCTTGTTCAGGTTGCTTAGAAACCCTCTTCTAGTATCCAAGGTATTTTTTTCACAGCCCATTCATATTAATTTGTTAGTGTGACAGTACTGTCCCCTAGCTGGGTGGCTCTTCTCTCTGTCTAATGTTTGCGTATCACTTTGATGTATTTATAGTAAGGAACCATGTCCTTTCTCAGACTTCATATTTTAATGTTAAACAAGCCCAGCTTTTTTAGTGTCTGCTCATAAAAAAGGTCTGTTATTTCATGGACATACCCAGTAACCCTTCCCTGCACCTGTTCTTGGTTTAGTTCCTCATCCATAGGACCAGTCTTGCCTAACCCTCTCAGGCTGGCAGAGAAGGTTGCACCACCATCTAGCAAAACAGCAGAAATACGTGCCTGCCTGCCTGCACTGGATGTACTTCATGTGCTGTGCACTAGGACATCTACCTTTGCCCTACTAAGCCCCTTTCTGAGTTTACGTCTTTTTAGGATGCATTGGCTTCCATCTCTGCAGCTGCCTTTCTCTTAGCCATCCTGCCTTTACCTCCACCTTTTACATTGCCTTCCCTCACAAGGCCTGATGGTGAAGCCTTCATCTAGATTTCAGGTTATGATGGAACACTTGTGATGTCTTTAACTTCAAAAGAGCCTCACTTTCTGTGGTTTTATTATATTCAGTACCTGATTTTTTTTTTGTTTACTTGCTTTTTATTGCATAAGGTTGAGGTCAGATTAACTGAAATAATTTCAACTTTGATTGCATACTTTCTCAGGCCTAACATGACTTCTTCAGATCCTAATCCAAATTTCCAGTATTTATATGATCTTTGCTTACTTCAATACACTTTTAGAGGTGGTCATTTGTCCACATGGGTTTGATGCCACCCTTAAAGAGTTCTCCCTTTGGCCAGACGTTTGACATTTCACATAAATTTTTTCCTGGAAAACATGACAGTTTCTTCTGAAGTCCAGGTCAATGAGATTTTCAACCCAGTTCACTAGATTAACACATCCCTTGAAATTCTGTTAATTTCCCCAATTTAATTCCTATCACTTTGTTCCATAGGGCAGAAGCACAAAGGAGAAGTTCGTGTTGTTTCTGCAAAAGCCTCTAATGCATTTTCAGCTTCAGCCCAGCACCCTTCTTGTGAGTAACATGAACGGGTAATGGAGCTTGTCTGCTGTTGCCATGTGTCAGTGCCCCGATATGGGGCAGGTGTTCCCGTGTGAGTCAGGATGTGCAGATGCAGAGACGAGTGCTGGCTTCAAGAGGGATGGACACCCACTCTTGGCTCCATCCCGCTCCTGTAGCGGCATGTTTGAACAAGAAAAAAGAACATGGTTGGTAATGGCATGAGTAAAGTTTTACAAGGAGAGCAGGTGTGCCTGCTTGAAAGATAAACTCTTCCCCCATGCAACGATAAGATAAATGATCTGAATCTTGTGATTTAGTTAATGTTTCTGTCTTTAGCCTGCTGTGTACACAGCACCCTGCTGGATAAGCTGCCCAGAACTGCATGCCTCTGTGTGCACAGAGCTGTAATCATCAGCAATATCATTCTCTCGCCTCGTGTCCTTAACTAAACAGCCTTTAATCATTGTACATCGTTATTATATGTTCCTTATTATACAATGCAGCAGCTACCTTGCATTAAAAAAACGCTACATTAAATATCATCATTGGCTGCGACTGGAGGATCTTGTTTCACTGCTATTTCAGGCTGTCACGCTTCTCTGGAGCAGTATTTAAACTATGACTGAATTTAGGCAAATGTTTTTTGTTCAGTTGCCTTGAGAATTAAAGTTAATCCATCTTTCTCACCAAGGGAAAATTCCTCCAGAGGCATCTTGCTCTTGTTTCACTGCTTATTGATTATCACTCCCAGTTTGCACATTACTGGCTGTGGCATTCCAGCTGCATTTGAATGAGCAAAAGAAAAGCCAGCTGGTGCTCTGTTGTTCTGATTTTTATATCAGCATTTTGGTTTCAAAGACATTTATCTAATCTTATTAACAGGCTTTACCAAGAGGATTTCCTCACAGACTTAACTGGGAGAAAACAAATAGGCAGTAAGGAGGGGGTGGTGGAGGATATCTTCTGTTACTTTGCACAGAAGCACATTCTTACCTACGGGGAGAAAAATCAAGATTGCCATTGACTCAAATGCTGGCACATTCTGACTAAGGCAAAGCTCCTGATTTTCCCTTATGTGAATGGCCTGTAAGAAGGGAAGGCAATGGGCATTTTCCTTCCATGCAAGTGCAGAGAATAGGCCAGAAGGCATAATGTGCTTCAGAGTGAAAGGCAGGCAGTGAGCCCATGCTTCTACTCAAGGGAATGCAGCCACAGGACTGGGGACTGTGGCCGTGACCCCAGCATCTCCCTGTGCTCACTTTCTTTTGAGAGCTCACTTGTATTGTATGGAGCTTTTTGCATGTGACTGAGAGCCATGGGTACACTGAGTGCAAAAATGGAACAGATTTGGGGAAATTAGTTCTAACAGCGCCTACACATTTGGAATCTCTAAGGTTTAGGGTGAGAAGCATGCGGCCCAAGGTCCAAGTTCCCAATGAGACACATGGGCAGGTCATGGTATTCATAAATTCAGTCTTGTTTGTCATAAAATAAAATACAGTAACATGAATGTACGAGCATTGTAAGAGCATGTAGTGACAGGACAAGGGGAAATGGCTTCAAACTGAAAGAGTGCAGGTTTAGATTAGATATTAGGAAGAAAATCTTTACTGTGAGGCTGGTGAGGCACTGCAACAGATTGCCCAGAGAAGTTGTGGATGTCCCATTACTGGAAGTGTCCAAGGACAGGTTGGATGCAGCTCTGAGCAACTTCGTCAAGTGCAAGGTGTGCCTGCCCATGGCAGTGGGGTTGGAACTAAATGACATTTAAGATCCCTTCCAACCCAAACAATTCTATGATTTTGTTAGAATTCCTTAAAAGTAGCTGCTGCTAAAATAATATTTCTAATATGAACAAAGAATCATGTCTTTAGTTGGTCCTTTGTTAATTTAGCAATTCTTAACTTGGTGAAACGGGCTGTACATCCAGGAATTCCTCTGACAAAGGACACCCCAGAATCTAGAAGACTGTCCAGGTTAAAGAACCAGACAGCAAGGATGACTGACTAAAGAGAGAAGTCTCTGAGAGGATTAAGAAAAGAAACAGAAAAAAGACTACGTGAGGGAGAGAGAGTTTGACTTTCTCATGAGTACAAAGAGGAGAACTGTACCTCTTCTGATGTTTTGTGATGGGTATAGTCAAGGCTCCTGGTGTTGGGTATGGGCTCTCTTGCTTCCCTTTCTTTCTTCTTCTCCTCATCTCTCCCTCTTTTGCTGTATACAGACCCCATGTTTACATGAAAAACATATGTTTATTCTTAAGGAATCTTTTTAGATTTACATGTGTTAGCAGTGAGGCGCTCTTAATTTAAAAGCTCTGTTTGGGCTAGCACTGGTGGAGAATAAAGGATGTCTTGTAGTCCTGGGATGAGTCAAATTCTCCTGGGAACAAAAGGGAAGTTCCAGGGAGTTCTTGCCCTGAAATACCACGAAGAACAAGATTGTCAAGAGCTATTGGTTTTTCCTAGTGCTCTCTAGGTGCTAGGAATTGTCCACAGAGGAAACTGTATTATCCTGTCTGGAAAGAGAGCTGCATGATGATGCAATCATATCCCATGCCCATCACAGGTATTGCCATCCATGAGCAGGCACAAGAGTGCCTCCATTCGATTCAGAAGTATTTGAGATTGACTGCAGATCAAGCCCATTCACTCTTCTTCACTGCTAACAGCACCTGCACAACTCACATTTTGGCATGGCTGGGCAAACTTTACTGCATCTTCCAGCCTTCTCCAGCCACCTTCTGCTTCAGCCTGTGAGGTATGGATTGCACAGGCATAAGCTGGGAGTTCTGAGTTACACGCTGTAGCCTGCCTGGGGGCTGAAGAATGGCATGCTAGAGTGCACCCACCTCCTTCCAGTCTGGAAAGCCATCCTGCTCTGATTGTCACAGGGAGCTTGCACTGCCTCATGCTCGGGTGTTTTTATAGAATGACATAAAAGGAGAAGTACCTCATGAGGACAAACTGAAACAATACTCCTATATCTGAGGGCACATGTGATAAAATGATATCAATAAAAGAGGAAAATAGAGGACATTGGTGCATCTGCCACGATGAAAAGCTACCATGATCTACCACAATCATTGGTGCATCTATCATGATGTTTCTCCCCAGTGAACTTATCTCCTATAGCATCTACTTTTCTGTAGCCTTAGCACCTGTCTTCGTGGGGAGGCTGTTGCAAAATAAGTGAGTGTGTGTGTGAGGGGATGAATTTAAACAACACTCTGAATCATCTCCTAGTACAGATGCCTTTGTTTGTCACAAAAGAATGTATATTGGTCACTCCTCATAACTCACCTCTAGAACCAGCTCAACGTAGGCAGCATTCAGTAGAAAAATGAGTATGTCCAAGCTGGAAGTTAACACAGAGTAGCCACTCTGGACTATCTTCCTAATGCAGCCATGTTCTGAGATGAGAACAGCTTCTTGGTACTCCAAGTCTTGCATTATGCACCCAAAGTGGAGGCTTTTATTTATTATGTGAATAGATTCTACTCCCATTTAAAACACATTCAATCAAACAGGGGCCCTTTGAAAATCTGGATGCTCAGCATAGTGATGGCTTTTGATTTTAAGATCTGAGTCATGTCCCCATGGCCTGAATCCAAGCTATCAAAAAGACCCTAAGTGAATAAAGCAGCCACTGATCTTTCCCCTGGTAAAAGTGAGTTGCCTATGCTAAGAATAAAGCTTGCATGTCCAGTCAGTGGAGCTTTGTTGGGGCATCCTCCAAAGATATGATGAAGACCATGCCAAATTTTTACTTTACCACTGAGTAAGAAGCAATGTTTCCCACCTGTGAGAAGTGTTTCTGTGTTTGAGATTCAGTGTCAGTCTAAAATGAGCCAAAATTGCCTTTAATCAGAATTATCTCGTCATGGAATCTCTCACAGTCCAGTGTGAGACCTCAGGAAAAGATCTTGCCTTTGCACTGTGAGCTGTGGGCCATCCACTGCTGCACATCCAGCCCTTTCTGAAGCTGCATCCCTAGGGGTACTCTGGGACTGCAGACAGACCCAGTACAGGAATATAGAGGCACAGACAGGCTTTGTGCCAGATTCTAGCACAGTCACAAACTGCTTAGCAGAATATTAAAGAAAGATCTGAAGAAATAATAAGAACACACACACACACATACGTATTTGTCCTATTTTTATTTCTTAACCTTCTGAACAGGTGGTAAGAGGTGAAGCTCTCTAAGTTATTCAACTTCTTTTTCCAGTTGGTAGTTTCCATACAGAATCATGTCTAGGCAGACTTTTTCTATCTGTCTCTAGAGGGTTCAGTGATTCAACTGAAACTGCTGAAAAAATGTGTTCCTCCTATTTCCTCTTTTTCATCTGAAGCTTATTATTTAGTCAGTCTTAATGCAGTTTTGCATCCCTCTTCTTACTGACAGTACCTTTACTGCTATTAATTTGCCTCTATGTAACTGTGCCTTTGTGGAGCTGCTGAATTATTTCCTTACCTAAGCAATCTCTAAATATTCCCTCTTTTGGATCAGTGCACAGTTAGTGACTGACTGTGCAGCAGAGAAATGCTTTGGTTTCCACAGTAAAAGAAGCTTAATGGCTTAAGAGGGCCATCTGAACTGCCTAACTTCTACCATAATGCTTAAATTGCACATAGATAAACAGAGGTGTTATCTTGTGCCACCTGCAATGCTAAAACCCATTTTTTCCCACTGATAAAAATAGATTTAAATATATGTTATACATATAAAAGTCACACCCATTTACTGGACATTGAAGCCCACAATAAAGATTTCCCATTTCAAATTGTACTTTGAGAAATATCAGTTAATTTTTAATAAATTTAATCTAAGAGCTTTTATCTTGTAGTGTCCTAGTTTCTTAATTAAATGCCATATGGTACCAGGTGAAATGCTTTGTGCAAGATAGCTAAATCTCCTGTGTCATTATTCGGCCCTTATTAATCAAATGTATGGTCCAACAGCTGTTGAGCATCCCGTGTGCAATACTACTTCTATTTTTCATCATGGCAAAGTACCCACCTTCAGGCTTGAAATAACTACAGGAGTCAGAGTTTAGAAGGCATTTTTCCAGGTTTGCGCACTAGACCTATTTCTGTTCTGACTTCTTATGCACGTTTGATCAATTTTGTGCAAGTATCTAACCAAGAGGAGCGTAATACATTTTTAGAGAATTCATTCAAGGTTTTCTAGTCACTTGGGAAACAGACACAAGAAGACTTTGCTATCAACATTTATGGGGATCTGTCTGTGTAGTAGTTTGAAAAAAGCACAAGGTTATGACTCCTTCTTTTTTTCCCCCATGAAATATTGTATGGAATGATGACTTGGTGTAGATGAATGCTTATGTTCCACAGCTGGGATGTGAGCTACTGATTTAATGAAGGGTTTTAATTAGTTCAAGTTCTGTGGGCTTGACTTTTTATCTAGACCACATATTTAATCTCATCTAGCAAAGAAGTAATGACAGAATCCAAGTCCAACTTCACTTTCATATAAATCTACCTTTGTTTCCAACTTAAATGTCAAATGTTGACTCCATTCTGAAGTTGGCTACTTCTATGAGTTTCTCTCTGGGCAGTGGATACTTATAGTGCCTTTCCTTTTCTGCAATACTTGTGCCTTAAAGAAATTTAAAGCCACTCTAGTTTCCCAGGTGTGTGTTCCCTCCCTTTTTGTTCCTCTTGTTCCCTGTTCCCAACCCTTCTGTCAAGTGGATACCCTGGAAGCATGGGCTGTGGTCTCCACCGGAGGGAGCTGGAGAATGAGCTGGCTCCCACCCTGCAGCACCATTGTCCTTCCGCTGGGGCTGGGCTGGTGGAACAAGCATCCCACCAGCCAGTCTTCTTTTGGTTATTGCACTTTTGGGGAAGACAAAAACTAAAAAACAACTGGCCAAAGAACATATATATATGAATATTAATATGAATATGAATATGTATACGTATATGAATAAGGACAATAAATTTTCCCATAATTTTTCTTGGCTGTATCTCCATTGCTTCTCTTCTTTGTATATCTGTAGAGATTTACTTCACCCTTTAACCTATTTTTTGATGCCAAGTAAATAATTGTCCCATCTCCTTTGGTTACTCCTTTGAAATGGCACAGTGTTATGAGAGTCTGGGGACAGTCCTTGACCATAAGGTGAGACAAGAGCCATCGCATACGGATGGGTTAAAAGGAATTCAGTCAATACCTGCCCTTCAGACAGTACCCTTCTTACTTTTCAGGTTATAACATCTTTCAGCTGTAATGCAGAAGCTGCAATTTTAAGGTGTTTGTTGCAGCCAGTTTATCCAGCTGCCTGTGGGCGATGCTTTTACACTCGAAGAGAAGTGGCTGTTGACTGTTATTTGTCTATGCAACTCTTGTCCATCATCACTGTGATATCTGAGCATGGCTACCACTCTGCACGAGCATTGACAAATTTGAGCCTGTTTTAGTGAAGAATTTGCTTCCTGCTCTGTATTCTCCTGCAGGCGGAAAACTTTCTTGAAGAAAACATGTAGGACCAAGCAGTATTTTGCATAATTAGGACCCATAATTTCTGCAGATGATTGGCCCCTCCTGGACTTGGTTTTACAGATCACTAAATAATGACACAAAGTTAATGTGCGAGGACCCATGTGAAAAACAAGTGATATTGAGTATGGTGGTGTTGTGCCCTTCTGTGAAGAAAAAGAAGGAAATTGCATCTGTTTACATATATGCACTTACAATTTGTAGAAACCCAGATGTTAAAACACTTGCATATCCCTGCATAAATAAATAGCAAATAAGGACAAGATTTCTGAAATTAGAATGCCTTTTTATTGCATGTTCTCAAAGAATTTTTCTTTTCTGAGTATAAAGTGCAATTTCTTTTGAAAAAAGAAAATCAACATGCACCATAAATGACAACTTGTTATGGATGTAAATATTAATTATACATTGAAATTCTGGAACTGTTTTTACTAGAAGCTTGTTAGCTTGTTAATTATCATAATTATCATACAAGGGGAAAGGGAAGAGAGAGAGAGAGACTGATTAGGGTTGGTAATTTGCCTCATCCTTTCTGTGCTGTTGCTTTTTTTTTTTTTTTTTCATTTTGGGAAAATTAATTCTGTGAAATTATCACTAGGGTGCTGTGTGCTCCAGGACATGCCTGTATGATGCGGCATTGTTCTGCCAGAATGCAGACTTAATTCATGCTTGGCACCTTTCCTGTCCCTTTCCTCCATGCAATGTTTGAGTCTGCCAGTCTCGGGCAATGCCATATCATGCACTGTTCTTCCCTTAAAGTAAAACTGAAATAAAAATAGAGGCAGACACACAGTGCTCCTGAAACCTCAGACAAATATGGGCTGACAGAGGAATAAAGGAAAATGGTATTGTTTTAATTACAATAGAATAGAGGAAAATTACTCCTAGGAGGCACAGAACTGTTAGTGGGTACCACTGGGAATCATAACCATCCTCAGTGTTTTGGAGTGTTCTTGGGGCAAGATTCTTCCTCTTGCTGACCTTAATGGACCCTTGTTTTTTCTTCTTGCACCTATACAGGTGGGACAGCCCTGGGTACTGAGAGAGGAGAGAAAAAACCCGAAAACATATAATGTTTGCTCATGGAAGAGTTTTATTTAACTCTGAGGTAGGAAAAAAAGAAAGTAGGTTTAAGTATATATGTTTCATCATGGCAAAAATTTACCTTTCATGATCCATATGGCCTCCTGAGTTGCTTGGGATATTCAGGAAAGATCTGAAAAAAGGTGGTTGCTCACTCACCAAATCTGCAAAGAATACCAAATTAGTCAAATTCTGAAAAGGCTATGAGAAACTTCAGAGGCACCTTCTCAAACTAAATGAATCCGTGACATGGTGTCATAAAACGTTCAGCTGTGTTCAGACAAAAGTGTTGCACACTGAAGGGGAGGAAAACATGGGTGTGCTCATATGCCTTACAGAACTCTAAAGTACCTGCTGTGGCTTAGGAAAGGCAGCTGAGTGTCACAATGGGCATCTCAGTGATCATTTGGATGCTGACCACAGCTCTAACTTATTGATCAGGCAAGATGTTAGGCTACAAAAGGAATAGGATAGAGAATATGTTTAAAATACAAGCAATTAATAATGTAAGTTGATGATGCATTGAGATTTGGAATACCATACATAGGACTGTACACCCAGTATTCCTGAGTTTCACAAGAAGCCTGCACCAAAGCAAGACAGAGTTCAAAACAAGGTGACAGGAATGGAAAAGGATGTGTGAAATTTCCTGCTTGAGAAAAGAGTGAAAAGACTGGATAGTTTACTTTTTAAAAAAAGATGAAGAAGTGGTGATACTGTATAAATATCAAAAGGGTAGGTTGTGATATATAGCTAGCAAAGAGATACCCTATTGGACCTGTGTTACAATTCAGAAATAAGAGAGGAGAGAGTGAATTGAAAAAATAGTAATTTCAGAGCTGATGAAGAACAGAAATTGTTTAGCACACTTATCATTTGCCTCAGTGCCACCAGAAATCAGCTGCTAAACCTGTACCAGCAAGTGGTTTGTTGTGATAGGAGTGGGCTTGTGGAGTGAATGGCTGGTGCTAGGAACCTACCACCCATGCCTTCACGGCTTTTACGTGGGACTAGACCTGTTCTGATCCCACAGACCAAACATTCAGTGGCAGCAGCTTGTCAGTTGTGCTCCTTGTGTGCCCACTGTAGTTTATTTTCATCCACTGGAAAGGCACTAGATAGAAATGATCCAAAGTGTGGTATATGTGTGGGTATCACAGGGAGAAACAATTCAAAAGCACATCACAGATTCGAACTCAAATGTTAATGCAGCTGTATCTTCTGAGGCTCAAAGTAAGGCTTGGCATTTATGCTATAAAAAAAAATCAGAAATATGCTAAAGAAACTTGGAAACTGATAGCCATTTATTTTATTTTATTTTTATGCTTTTATTTTATTTTCATTGAGTGACAATGAGTATGCAACATTTTAAGGATGAATGAAAACACCTATGGCAGAAGTCTCTGTTGTCTCTTCATAGCCAGGCAATTATGGCATGAAATTAAATATTCAAGTGTGTTTAATACAAAGTATTACAAACTTGTGCATGCTTAACATGCATTTCTTTAGATAAATGTCTAGGGTGGGTTCTGTGCTGCTTTTTCTTTATTATCTATATCTTTATCTATAGCATCCACAGTGCACACTCTGGAGTAGCCTTTGAAGTGAAAGCAGTGATGTATTACACAAATCCAATAGATGAATATTTTTTTAAAAAAAATTGAATAATTATTTGATGTTTTCAGGTTGTCAGAGATATTCACATCTTTCAGAGAACAAGTACAGCCAAGCTGAGGAGACTTTACAGAACAAGCTGCAGGGTGAGGTGTAGGACAGTGGAGGAGGCAATATGAACACATGGGGTTTGAGATGACTGCTGCCACCTGATCCAGTCCATCAAGACACACACGTAAGGATTGCTCGTGTGGTGGATTGACCCTGGCTGGGTGCCAGGTGCCCACCAAAGCTACTCTATCACTCTTCCTACTAGGCTGGGCAGGGGAGAAAAAATATAATGAAAGGCTCATGGGTGGAGGTAAAGGACAGGGAGCAATCACTCACCAGTTACCGTCATGGGCAAAACAGACTCAACTTGGGGAAATGAGAAATGAAACGAAATCTTAAAAGCTCTCCTCCCCACCCCTTCCTTCACCCCAGGCTCAGCTTCACTCCCAATTTCTCTCTACCCTCCTCCACTCCAGTGGCACATGGGGATGGGGAATGGGG
The DNA here is from genome assembly GCA_035584735.1 of Pseudotriccus pelzelni. NCBI lineage: Eukaryota > Metazoa > Chordata > Aves > Passeriformes > Tyrannidae > Pseudotriccus > Pseudotriccus pelzelni. The sequence goes on from JAWMRA010000113.1 coordinate 42,081,412, forward strand.
CCTGCAGTCAGTTCACCATACATCGCTGCTGTTGCACCTGCCACATCAGGGGGAGGACTCCTCACATTTGTCCCTTGCCTCCCATATAGGCTCTTCTCTCCTTGAGGCCCCAGGTCCTGCCAGGAACCTACTCCAGCATGGGCTCCCCATGGGATCACACCCTCTTTCAGGCATCCACTTGCTCCACTGTGGAGTCCTCCGGGTGGATATCTGCTCCCCCATGGACCTCTAGGGGTTGCAGGGGGACAGCCTGCCTCACCATGGTCTTAAACAAAGGCTGCAGGGAATTCTCTGGTCCAGCAGCCAGAGCACCTTCTCCCCTCCTTTTGCACAGATGCGGGTGCCTGCAGAGCCGTTTCTCTCAGGTATTCTCTGTGCTCCAGCTGCAGTTGCTGTTGTGCAGTTTTCCCCTCCCACCTCTTACCTGTGTTATCCCAGAGGTGCTAACATTGTTGCTAATGGGCTCAGCCTTGGCCAGTAACAGATTCATCTCGGAGCTAGCTGGCACTGGCAGTGTCAGGCCCAGGGGAAGCTTCTGGCAGCTTCTTACAGAAGTAGCCCCCTCCGCCCAACTGTCCCAAGCTTTGCTATGCAAACCCAATACATCTTGCAAATATTGCTAGAGTTGGAGCAATGCTGCGTACTGAATACCTGCAGCACAACAGTATTTGCACTGTGGGGTGCTCTCCAACACGTTCGAAGACAGATGTGTTTTGAAGAGAAATGGTTGCAGTTCAGTTAACCTCACAAGCTCAAGCAGTGACAGCTCTTCCAGTGTTAAGCTTTTTGAACTGGTGATAGGCATTGCTGTTATTAATGCATATGGTATCTGTTTTTCATTTAGGTTTTGCCTAAATAATACTCTGAAAGTATGTACCAGCTATCAGCTATTGACCAGTAAATGGGATCAGAAGAGACAAGAAGTGTTTCAGCTCTGATAGCCAAGCCAGCACAGTATTTCAGATGACAAGAAGCCTTGTTGTGTCTTTAGACCTGCGTTAGGATGTATGGAAATGAAAGGTTTCCACTCTGAGGAGGGCCTGGGACCTCCTGTGCTGGGCTCAGCTGGGCAGTGCCTCGGGGACCTGGAACAGAGGTGGGATGTGGCTGTGCCCAAGCCACTGGCAGTAGTGAACCCAACAGCATGCCAGCATTTGTATGGCAGCAGCAGAGGGCATTTTTCTTCATGCATCTGCCCCCACTCGGGCGCTGATTGTAGCTCTAGGGATGCGTGATTCTGTTTCCAAATGTGACAGAAAGCAACACAGCCCAGTTAGGTGTGAGGTCAGGCAGGGCACATGAAGACCACTGGACTGTTTGGTTCCCAATGGCTCTCAGCAGTTCCCCCGCAGCCCCTTCCTGCAGCCGGCACATCCCAACAAAAGGTTTTGGGAAATTGCCCTGTGGAGACTGATGTGTGACATCTGGAAGATGCACCTATCTCTGGAGGAGAGTAGCTCTGCCATAATTACTCAGGTCTGATAATTAACTAGGATGTAATTAGATATAATCACCCTGACAACAGTGTGCACCTTTTTCGACAGACAAGGAGGAGGCCTTGTTGTCCACCTGTGTCTGATCAAAAGGGATAATAGAGGAGCAAGCCATTAGTGGGCACGTGGTAAGGGAGCTGGGCTAGTGCTCCCATTGAAGGTCTGATAAGTGATACAGCTGGGCATGGGAGAAAATAATTAATTTATGATTTTTTTTTAACTGTCTTTGCCATTGTGATCTCAGTTGTCAGTAGCCAACCTGTTTGAATAGTACTGCATTGGAAAAAAAAAAAAACAGAACAGGAAAAAGCGGAAAAAAACCCAGAAAAAAGGGGGGGGGAAACAAAAAAAAGGGGAAAAAAGAGAAAAAAGGTCTTAGCTGTTAAAAGAGAAGAGGAACATTTTCTACACTATGAGCAGGGTTCAGTGAAATTATTGCGTCCTTTTGTCACAGCAAACAACAAGGGAACAGCTGAAATGTTCTGTATCCATCTGCACATGGCACCTACCCAAAACCTGCTTAATGCAAATGCTCCAAGGCCCGTGACAAGGGCTCTGTCCTCTGCTCCTCTGGAATGACCAGGGTCGTGCATAGAAATCTCCAATCCATGGAAGGAAGGCTTAAAAATGTGAGCTGGGAGTGCCTGGTGCCTGCCTGATCCTTGCTCTGAGGGGCAGTGGAGGTACCAGGGCAGCTGCACATAGGGAAGAGCAGCAGTGGGGCCATGGGGCCATGTCAGGGATGCCTCTGAACCCTGGGCAGCTTTAGATGAATTACCAAAAGCAGCTGCTTTCTGGAGCATTGCCACCAGCAGCCCTGTGCCCTCACCCGCTGTCACAGCCATGCCATCCTCCATCAAGGCAGAAACACAAGGCTTTCCCCCTTCCCATGGAATGGTGTCCTATTAGGCTCTGTTAGCAGGCAAAATGAGGCACCTGCAGTTATCTGCAAGGGGATGCCCCACCACCGAGAAAGGATGTTTTACAGGGTTCCTCTTGGGAGATGCTGCTGTCAGCCTGCTTGCTGAGGCTCATTTCACATGTCCACAGGGACCTGGAGAGAAAACATTTCCCAGAAGAAGGAAGGCACACATCTTTGCTATACTGGACCACATGCATGCAAAAGAATTGTATCAGAGTGGGACCTTTTTTTGGCAGATCCAACAACCAAATGTCTCTGAAGTAATCCTAGATCTAAAGACTGAAGTGAACTTTGCTTTTACACGTGGTAAACCCAACATTTCTGGCCTTCTAATTCAGATCTGCGCATAGCACAGGTTTTCCCGTGGTAGTTTTGAATGATCTTTCAGGATGCCAAAATGTTCCCAGTTTGTACCTGAACTGCAAAACAAGACTTTCTAAAGAACAAGGACTCCCCAAGATCTCCTAAAGGAGAAACTTTTTTCATATGCTTTATGTTAGAAATATTTGGAAATTAATACATTGCTGTAGAGAATGCTGTTAACTGGCTTTGTGGTAGGTTCAGTGCTATGTGTGCATACAAAAAAGCTGTGCTGGAGCCAGAGCCAGAGCACTGATAAAGTCAATTTTTGGAGCCGAAGAAGTCTAGCCAGAAGTTAGTCTCTGTCTAAACCACACAGCCTTTGCACTGTAATTCTTCTTCTGCTCCCAGGGTTAAGCACGTGGGTCTTAGTCAGGCTCAGTGATGATACCTGCCCATGCTTGATTCACTCTGTACAGGACAAGCTCTGGATAACCACCAGCTTTCCCCATCTGTGCAGAATGGCACAGAGACAAGCTGTCTACAGTCAGACATCTGCCTTTAAAACAACTAGCTCAAGGTACTCGGCGTTCCCCTCTTGACACAAATTTTATTTCTTTTTCTCATTTATTTATTTTACAATTTATTTTTCTGTTTCCTCTGGATTCTGCTGCTTTTTCTCCAAAGGCAGATGTGGGCAGATCACATTTTTATAAGCTCAAAGACAGGTGTGTATTTTTGTCGTTGAAATCTCGAAAACAATTGATGAGATTATAAGCTAGTTTTTGTTACTGAGAACTGAAGATCCCTTACTCCTCCTCAGATTCACCTGCCTCTTTCTGTGTTTCCACCATGCCTTTGCTGTCTGACTGTGGAACCCTGACATGTACCATTGTGAAAATACTGCAGGCAAAGTACCCACTGGAGAGACTCCTCATCACATTAAGCAGAAATATCTTTCTTGGCACAATCAGAGTCTAGAATTTGGCTCTTTCTAGGTGTTTCCTAGCATTTACTACATTTTGGCAGTCAGTGCTGCATTCATGGAAAGCAGGTACTGGAGCAGCATGGATACCATTGATGTCCAGATTTAAAATACCATAAACAAGTCTTCTGGAAGTTTTTTTGAGTTTGTTTGGTTTTGTTGTGGTTTTTTGGTTTTTTTAGTTTGGTTTCTTTTTTGTTTGTTTTTTATGTCAATACTTAAGAGTTTGGTTTAAGCCTTTCTAACACTGCTGGGGAGGCAGCCATGCATGATGGGAGCAAGGCAGCTGAGCTGAAGGGCAATGCCGGGCTGTGGATGCTGGGCACACTGCAGCAGCCACTCTGCCCTGCTAGGACACCCCTGCTCCATGTTGCCGCTTCCCAGTCCCCTGCTGCTGCCCGTGCCCTTCCTGCTTCTTTCAGGCAGGGATTGTCTCTCTCCATCCTGACTCACACTGCCACAGCTCCCAATGGAACAGCACTGAGGGAGCCTGTAGGAACTGTTTTGACTCAAACACCAGTGTCTTTCCTTCTGGAAGCACTGAGTGGATCAGCTAAGCTTTGTTTGGTAAATCTTGTGGTCACAAGAATCTCCAGCTAGGGTGGTTCACCTGGGATCAGGTGCCCCACACCATTTTACTTTTGTAAGGCATCCTTGTCCTCTCTGAAAATGTAGCCCAGCTATTGCTGCTTTGTGGCCCTTTGGTCAAAATGCTGGAGGGGAGAGTAATTTCCACTGCTACCCCAAACATGATACAGATGCCTGATGAAGCAGGGAAGAAAGCAGGGCTAACGGCAGCCAGCCCAATTAGTGCAGCACCCTGGGCAGGGCATTTCATCTGGGCCCTCTGCACCGCCTGCCGGGAGGGGTGCAGATGTGCGAGCGGTGAGTGACAGGCAGAGGAGCTGGGACCTGACTACATTTAAAATCCTTCCCTGAGATTTTCCTGCTTCCTTTTTCTCTTTCTCCCCTTTCACCACGTGAAACACGCAGTGGGCTGTATATGCAAACACTGACAGATGGTGACACTCGGCTCCAGCTCAGGCAGATTAGAAAGGGAACTCAGTGTTCAAGGGACCAATTACCACTCTGTCCCCTCGGGGAAGAGCATATCAGATGTTTACTGGGGGTTAATAATAAATGAATTGAAAAAAAAATTGCTCTTCGAACACCATATTCTGTGTATTCATGTCAGCAGGTTGTAATTAGCTAATTAAATGCTTGGACTGACAGAACGGCCCCAGTGGGGGTTGCAACATTGCAGACCGCTCCTGAAATATGAGCAGGAAACATCTTGGAATATGTAGGCAGGAGGGCAGTTAACACCTCACATTTAATGGGACACTTCTTCCTGCAAAGGTTACTGGGAGAGCTGGGAGGAGGACTTGGACAAGTCCTGTGCCTGCAGAGCTTGCTGCCAAAAAGGCTGGAGACAGCATGCGAGTGATGGGGGCACGCCAGATAAGGAAGCAAACAGTCACGGGCTCTCGGCAGCAAGCAGAGGTGGAGAAAAAAGGATGAAGCTTTTGAAATTAGTGTACAATTCAAAATGAATATCACGTAGCTGATAAGTCCCGGCTTCTCCTTAAAAGGGTAGAGAGCTCCACAGTGCTGGGAGAGCTACCAGGAGGCACAGTCTACTCTAAATATAATGTCCAACCATGTGTGATTATTTTGAGTCATCAAAACCAAAGCTACACTTGAGGAACATGAAAGGCCCACCTTTAACCTCCCGAAGCAGAGGAAATGAGAAGGCGCATTCAAACCTCTTGGCTGCCATTTGGGTATTAGCTCATGCCTTACGCCCCTGCCATCAGTGCTGGCCTTTGGAGATGAGAGTGTTTTGTACCACTGGCATGTCACCACTGCTTGTTTGCTTTCCTGGCTCCTTAGTAGCAGTGGGGTTGGGTTTATGAACAGCAAGGCACCTGGCACACTATACAAATAGGGGAGCAAAATCCATGCCAAATTACAGCGCAAATAATGCATCCGTCTGGAACGTATCAAAAGAGGCATTCGCAGCATTGGCAGTGAAAATGATAGTGTGTCAGGATTTTTCAAGCCATAGGTTTCTTTGGTCTCACTTTCTAGACACAGTGCTTTGGAGGTAAAAAAAAAAGCTTACAAGGAAGCAGCCTGGAACTATGCAAGCCAGCCCCATAAAAGTTCAAGCCCGCTCTCGGCAGCCACCTTTTGATTGTGCAAAATGACCCACAGCATCGTGCACTTGGACCTGCAGCCTGCCAGCATGTTGTAGATATGCAAGACAGTGTTCATCCTCCTTGTGGTCCTGACTGGGATAGAGTGACTTGATACTACAGGATTACACCCTCTTCCCTCCCCTCCCTAATTCCTCTCCTGCTCCCAGCGCAGCTTGGCTGGACAAGGAGAGCTATAAAAACTCTTGAAGTTTCAGACAGTGGTTTCTTAGAAATGAGGGGCTCTGTAGGTGAAAAGAGTAAAAAACATGCTAAGGTGCCTTCAAAATGTAAACCATGAGATATCTACAGAACATGGAAAATCAAGGGAAACATATCACCTTGCACCCTTTAGTCATTACTGCATCAGAAGTTCAAGGTACACAAAACAGCTCATTTGAAAAGATTTTTGAGATGTCCAATAGACCATATATCAAGGCAGAAGAGTCAGCAGACCAGGGCTGCACATTTGGTGATGCTGGTGTACGCAGGACACAGGGAGGACCACACTCTGCCAAATCCCATATGTATGAGGTGTCATCTGCCTCCCAAAATCAGGACTGCTCTGATGAACTCAGGAGGTCTAACCAAACTTTTCTTTGTTGCAGCTGTGATGCTTTCCTCATGCCCTTGCTAGTGCTCTGTGCTCTGTGCTGTAAACATGCCCACCCAAAGAGCCTGAGAGAGAATGGCTGTGATGCATTGCTGCCAGACTGGGATATATGTTTGCCCTATGAAAGCTTGTTGATCTTCCATTTCCTCTCTCCCCTAATGCTTATTATGATTGCAGAGTAAAATCACTGCTGTGCCATGCATGCTGACCTGAACTGCCCTTGCCCCATGCCACCCCACTCTTCCAGGGGGCCATCCAAACTTGGGGGTCAGTCTGGAAGGGCAGCTGCAAGAATAGCCAGTATTCTTTTTCTTCAGCCCCTGCATGTGAGGAAATAAGGCAGGTTATTTTGCTCAAGATTAATTTTTTTAAGTCTTTCCTTTGATGAGCCAGTTTCACAAAACTACAGTTGTTCAGGCTCTTTTAAGGGTTTTCTAGCACTGAGTTGTTGGGCAGATTACAGAAATAGCCTTTTTTGTAGTATTTTGACCACTTGGGACAAATTCATCCCTCTTTTCTCTGCCAGTAACCTCATGGGTGACAGAACATGTATAATTGAACCTGTTAAGGTAGAGGCAAAGTCATGGCAAATTGAAGACTGTGTATGGGATGTCTCTTCCACACCCATCAGAGCCTCATCCATGGGCAGTCTTTGCAGCACAGAGATACTCAGATGGAATGGTGTCTGAGTGAGATGCTCCTTCATGAAGGTAACTGCCCTGATGCCTGTCCTGATTGCTCCAGAGATGGGTTTGTAGTAGTCCTCCCAGGCTCCTGCTCCCATTACCCAAAACCTGGGGAAAAGCATCTGTCCAAAGCCTCCTCTGAGCCTGCCCTGCCCTGGGTGTGCTTAGCACCTCTCCAGCTGTGCTGACTTGGCAGGATGCTCTGGTTCCTGGTGAAGCCAACAGACCTGAAAGGTGACATCAGGGCAGCCAGACACCCAGCTGGTGACTGCTTTGCAATGGGCTCATGACTGTGCCTTTACAGAATAACAGATTGTCTTTTGGGTTTCAAGTTCCTGTGTAATCACAGTCACAAAAAGGCTTTGCACTTTCCACTGTAGGAGTTTAGGTTGAATTTTTAAAAACCTCCGGGAGCTACACCATAAGGGCAAGAAACAGGCAGGGAGTAGACAACATCAGCAGGCTGGCTCCCAAGCATGGGGAGCATCCATGCTGCTGCCTGCCCCCTCCCCATCACCAGTTGCCATGCTCAGCCCTGAGAGACCATGCAGTATGTTTTTGGTTTTTTAGTTCCTCAGTTCCTCCAGTTCCCCATATTCTTTTTCTGAAAAACAAGTAGCTCCATTTTCACATACCTACAGAGTCAGGACGTTAATTTGTGCTTCATAAAGTGTTTCTGCACTCTCATACTCTATTCTGTAAACACTTAGACTATACCAACTTCTGTACCCATTCCAGTGAAGCAATTGATGCTTAAAATTCATCGTGTTTCCAAGAGCTTTCCCAGATCCTGGCCATATAGCTTGACTCTTCACAGAAATGATTTCTACAGGTGTATGTTGGAATGGTTGGGATTACAGGCGGTAAAATATTTTCTGCACAAACGGGCATCCAAGGGTGTGCTGCGTAGCACACCCACTGAGTTGCCTGTGAGAATGGAAGGAAAGCAGGCACAACTCTCCATGTGGGAGGAAGGCCCGCTAAAACTGCTGGCTCCGTGTCACCAAGCTGTGACTAGCTGGTGCAATCCTGCCCAACCATAATATTTCAGATCAGATTTATTCAACAACATGAGCTACACTTGTAATTGCTGTATCAAATAACCACATATATTTATTCTTTATCAGCACATGCTTTATTGGCGTTCGTTACAAGCCACTAATGAGGTGTCTGTTTTAATAGTAGTTGTGAAGCTAACAAGCAGGAGGTGAAAGAAGCCTGGCCTTTGACAATAGGTATGATTTCTTCGCTGGCTTTTGGGCAGCCACATAGTCCATCCACAAATGACAAGTGCAGGACTCTGGGGTCTGCCTCAAGCACGTCTGTGGTCGCCTCATTTTGGCAGGGTATGGGGAAACAGAAGGCTGTGCGGGGGCCAGTAGCTGAGGAGGAAGGGAAGGGGTGAAAGCTGTGTCCATGGATATGGCCAAGAGCAACCTACCCCACATGGAGTGATGCTCACCTAGCAGCCCCCCAGCCTGTGTGGGGGCACTGTGTCCCCCCGGGAATACACATGGCACACTGACCTGTCACTGACTGCCGGGGGGATGTGTGGGCTATGGCCAGCTGCCGGCGGCATGGCCCCCCCACACAGACGGCACTCAGCTGTTTTGCATTTTGCAGAGTGTTTTATGAGAAACATGTGTCTCCCCCACCACCACTGTCCCACACAGGCACAACCACATGGGGTATGGGACCCAGCTGCCTGATGAGGGGGTGCTGCTGGGAAACCCCTCTCCCAGTGCTCGCCCTGGCTGAGCTGTCTGTGCATCAGAGGGGTACCTTCAGGGCCCCAGTCACTGGCAGGATGCTTTTTCAAGCCTACCAATTGTAGGCTTGAAGCAAACCAAGAGAAACTCTCAGCAAAATTTCAGGTGAACCCAAATGTGCAAGTTGCAGAGGATGAGCCTGAGGTGTGTGTGCAGCCCTGCACACACCCGTGCCTCCTGCGCAGCTTCTCTTTCTGCCCATACCCCCCTCCAATGGGGCAGGGGATGTGGGATGCCCTCTGGGCCTCCCACATCTCCTGCCCCTCATCCCCAAAGGGAAAAGGAGGGCATCCCAGCCGTGCCTCCTTCATTGCCCTCCTGCCAGGCTTCCCTCCTCAGGACAGGAGGAGACAGTGTTGCTGGCAGGGGACGGCGTGCATGATGAGGTCATGCATGGTGCTGGCTCATGGGAGCTGGCAGCAGCTCTGCTGGGCTCTAGCCATCCCTCTCCCAGGGAGACACAGCAAAGGATGCAAGGCAGGCACCAAGAGTAGAAGCCCCCATTATTTTGGCCTTGGGCACTTTAGGAGCTTGGCGGTCTTGAGAGTCACCCAGTGTTTGGCCAGATCCCCAGTGGCTTTGCACATTCCTTTTCTTTCCATGAATGAATGGTCTAATCTGGCTGGAGGGCATTGCAAGACCCAATAGCCAGTTTGCTGCACCTGCTCATCAGGGATTGAAACACCTGCCGTGGCTGGGGCTTAGCATTTAAGTGCTGCTATTTGAAGACAAATCTTGTCTTTTGTCTCTGCTTGAGCCTTCTCCCAGCTTTCCCCTCCCCTTAAAAGAGAAGTAGAAAAAAAAAAGAGAGGGAATAAAGAGGAAAAGGCTGTACTGGGTGTTTTTTGGACAAAGCTTATTTTTCCTCTAATTTCCAAGAGAAGCCACCCTTGCTTTCCAAGCTAGGTGCATTACTGGGAAATGTTATTCACATAGACAAAGAAATCATGAGCACTTTCACTTTGCTGACAGCTGTTTAAGAGGCCTGTGCTGATGTTAATATTTTGGAGCATTGGGTGGTTACAGTCTGAAGCACTGCTGTATCGTCCTGGTACCAGCAATCAGTGCTATGCAATAAACTGATGCTTTTAATGAGAAGAGATGTTCTTCTACACAGCTTTCTACCTGCATTTGACCTTTAAATATTTTCAGGTTGCTTTCTTGGGGCAACAAACAAACAATATTGAGTCAGTAGCTAATGCGAGATTTACTTAATGGAGAGTTAGAAGGCAGTTGTATCATTTCTGCCAGTAAATTAGGAAGCAAAGAAGTAGATTTTATCCAAGCAATGTGATTCTTTTAATTGAATTTATGTATTCAGGTGACTAAGGCACTTGGGCTGTGTATGGAAGCCTTGGTTTTGCAAGATTAGTTAATGAAGAGGCTAGAAAGATATGAATACACTCAATGGCTTGGACAGGGACCAACTGATACATCTCCAAAGTTAATAGAAAGCAGAAAATATCTTTCTAGTGGCTCTCAATGGATGTCATCTTGAACCAAGTTCTTTAACACTTTTATCAGTCGTCTGGAAGAAAAACAAAAGCCGTATTTTGTGCAAAGATTGTCAGAGAGCAAAGTTTGCAAGGGAGATATTTAAGGAAGAGCAGGCTTCAGTGAAGGGAGCTAGGCAGAGCTACAGTCTTGAGGGAAACAATTTTAACAGCAAGGGCTCCTGCCCTGGCCAGGCACCTTCCCTGGGAAAGGAAATCAGCCCTCAGTCTGCCAGAATACAACAAATTTAGAGCAAGAAATTGGAACGGGGCAGATGCAAGCTAAAGGGTGAGTTTGTAACAGAGGACAGTGAACCACTGAAATTACTTTGTGATGGATTCTCTATCACTGGAGACTTTTGGATCATAAAATTTTCTCATCTCTTCCCCCACCCATTTAAAAAAGAGATACTTTATTTGATTTACTTGTTTTACTTCAACTTTCTGTGTTACAGGGTAGATCAGGGAGGATGATCACAGTGGTGTTGACTTTATAACCTATGAATATGAAGTTTGATCAGAAAAAAAATTCAACAGAAGAAAACCTCCTGAAAAATCTTCAGCTAATTTCAGTTTTGTTTATCATAAAAATAAATATTGAATACTTCAGAAATATGGAGGGAAGGTTAATGAATTCCTTTTACAAGTATTTCTGGGACAATTATAACATCATGTTAAATAAATGAGGAGAAAAATTGGACCCAAAACAAGAAGAGTCTCATTAATACAGTGATGGTCAACCTGCAAAATTCTCTCAATTAACTGGAAAACAATCAAATACACAGTTAATTTTTTGGAATTAGATCCTAATAAAAGAAAAGAAGAACATCCTGTGTTCATCTGCACAATAAGCCAAACTTGCCTTAGGGCACAAATCAATTGCTAGAAGGTCTAAAAGAAATTTCTCCCACAGGTAGTTGGGAAAGGGGAATTCATGTGTGCTCTATGAATTCCTTGAGAGGCAGGAGAAGCTCATTTCAGTTAGCTAGGAGCTTAGCTTAAGTCTGCTTCATGAAAGACACCTGGAGTTTTGTTAAGAATCTCAATCAGCTGAGTCTTCATAGAGTTTTATATAGTGGTGCCCTTGATTTCTTTGTGATCCTGGTATTTTTGCAGCTAAAGGATGAGGGACTGCCCACCGGGAGCAAGGTTTGGTTTGGCACTTTCTGTTGTTGTCTTTGCCCGGAGCATCTAGCGGGAGGCCGCTGCTGGAGGTACGATGTCAGCTGTGATGTGATCTGGCACAGGTTTTACGGTTATGAATTCCCTTGGCTGCTGCCTCTCAGAGGCTATACTAGAAAAAAAAACACATAAAACAAAATAAAGATCAGAGACAACTCTACTTACATGTTCTTAGCAGTACTGAGAGAATACCTTAATTATTTTTTTGCCTGTGAGATTAATCATACAGGACTGTTGTCCTTTCCAATTGCCTGTGAATTTAAAATAGTGCTGCCTCTTAGGAAAAGAGTTCAAAGGAAGAGAAATTTCACATTGCTCTACCTAAAGGTGTCTGCATCTTTGTCCTCCACATGACATCACTCCTTCCTTTCCAGCAACACGGCACTAGGATGGGTTCTAGATACACACAACTCGCAAAACAGCTCATAGTGCCAAACGGGCATCAGCATGAAATTCCACTGTTACTCAGGTGTGAATTCGGGTTACAGTGTATTTATTACAGTGTGAGTCTCAGACTAAGCTACTTCTCAATTAACAGGTAAAAATCAGCAAGAAGAAATCTCAGTTGCTTTGAAACAGAGGATGCTACTCTGGTAACATGATAGAGAGTTAATGATTATTTACAGTGTGATGAGTGGAAGTAAAGCCACTGCAGGTGTGCTTCCTAGTGAGGTGATAATCATTCCCCTGTGTTGGGGAGTGAAAAAGGTTCTGTGCTAGGGAGGGCAAGGCTGCAGCAAAAAGAAAGATGTGTGTGTTTTCATCTGTTACGTTATCTTCATGTAAGCAGCAGAACTCTGTTCTGGCTCTAGTAATAAAGTAAGAGGTCTGCATGCTGGAGGACCATATAGGGTAGCAAAGGTTTAGGGAGGGCAGAGGCTATGGGATCAGAGCTTGCAAGCTTGCTAAGGAATAGAAGTGAGTTATTTGCAGGGATCTTGAAAAAAAATGTGATGCTTAAAATTTGGGGATGTGCTTCATCAGCTCTCTTGTCAGGGATAGGTCTGAGCCCACCAATTTAGCTGGTGCTTCTTCCCTGGAATGGAAAATTGCATAAGACAAAAAAAACACAGTGGAGAAGAGGGAGTGCTTAGAAAACGGGAGAAGAGAGAATAGAAAGGGACATATTCCCCGAAACTTTCAAACAACGTGTTCTCCCTTCTCCAGAGCCAGTGAAGGTGAGCCCCTACAGTATCCTCTGTTTAGCTCTTTAGTTCTTGATGTTTCTTCACTGGTTAGAAGAAAGGGCTATTGGCAACGTGAGTTGAGTGTACTGTAATGCAATGCAGTCTGTTACTAGGCATGCTCCAGGAGAGAGACCAGTATAAATACTATCCAATATAAAGCTTTTTTGTCTCTTCAGTTGAAGTAATCCTCTTCCCTTCCATTCCTCCATGCTAAAAGGCTCACTGGTGGACTGTGATGGCCTTTTTTCCTAGCTTAAGAAGCAATTTGTAATTAGCTTTCCTCTACCATGCTCCCTCTCTGCCAAAACAAACTTGTCAATAAAATCCTGATGTTTAGATGCAAAAAAGATGTACATTTAATTAAATACAAAGCTGGTTTGTGAGAATGGAACGTGTGGAGAAGCCACTAAAGAGCATCACACAGAGTGTAAAGAGCTGGAAGCAAATGTTTGAAGAAAAGGAATAGTGTGGATATTAAGATTTCAAGCCACAAACATTGTAGCAGTGAAGCAAATTGTAAAGCAAGCAATTTCTGGAGAGTTAAAAGAAATAGCTGCTAGTTGCATCAAATTAAGCCCTGAGAAAAAACTTCATAAAACTTGAGAGCACTGTGCTTAAGACATACGTATAGGGAAGCAAATCTGGTGTGTGAGGTCCTGTGGGGCTCCATGTGTGATGTGTGTTATGAAAAGGCTCAATTTTCAAGTCTTCGTTAGTTTTGCTAAACAAACACGCATTCTTGTTAAACATTTCTCCTGAAATGGCAATTATTGACAATAGATCTTCCTGAAGCATATGACAGTTATCAAACAAATAGTTGACAGTTTGCAAAGTTTCCATTATTCTCTAGTTGCTGAAGAAGCTTGAGGATAGGACAGGATGCTTGGCATTGGGAGCGCCTTAGCTGTTAACGTTTTTGCACAAAATTTGTTAAGTGTAGAAACTGCGCTCAAATCTCTGAAGTGTTGATTCAATGGAAACGTCAGTTTGGGGCCTGCTGTTAAACAGCAGTCTGAGAGATATACTCTCTCTGGGAAAAACATGCACATCAGCAACAATTCAGTGTCATAAAAGCTAACATTAGTAGTCACATTCATTTCAGATTGTTGGGCATTTCGTGCGCTTTTCATATCATGGGGCTAAAGGCAGAAAATGCAGACTGGGGGGAAAAAAAGGATTGCTCATTTCTGTATAATCTGCAAATGTGCAAACAACAAGAGGCTCCATTTTGATCTCCGTATGGAGGATGCTGCTGTTGTGAAACACTCCAATGGTCTAAGGGTAGCTCTGACATGGTGTTCATTAGCCTGAAATCAGCACAGCATGTATGTAACAATGAGGAAAACAAAGTTGAGTTTCTTAATTTGAGAGAATCACATAAAGCATCTGAAAAGTGAAGAAGCTTAAAATCCCCCTCAGAAATGCAAGAAATCACAAAGCAGTCAACAGGAAAAAAAATTGTGAATAGAGATGTTATTTGAAAAAAAACCCAAACCAAGAATACCCCAAAAAGCCCCACCCAATTCCCACTCCAAAAAAACCCCAAAAAACTAGCAGGCACTACTTTCATCTGCAGGTGGAGCACCTTGTTGAAACTATGGTGAACAGAGAAGTGTTGCTGTGTGAAAACATTTTTCCCTAATATTGAGGCAAACTTGTTTTCCAAGGAAAGCAGAATGAAAAGAGAAGTATTGGAACAATTTCTCCTTGGTCATATCAGTTAAAAATGCTATTTATGGAGTACAGAAACATGCTGAATCATTTACTTAACTTACTATCTTTCATATTCAATTTCTAAGCTAGTATAAAGCCATGGGAAGTCTTCCTTTTTGCTTCTTTTCAAACAGTAAATCAGAGCTGAAGATAAACAGCCTTCAAATTGCCTCTTGCTGAACACAAACAATTACGGTAAGATAGACAAATAACAGTGCATGCATGAAAGTAGTTTAATTTAATACATGATGCTATACACGATCTATGTAAGATGGCTGTCTCAACACCATTTTCCATGGCAACAAAAAAGTTGTAATTGTTGTTGAGTTATTGTTATTCTTCATCAGTACTGTTGAAATGTTGGCTGGAAGGACCTCTGGGACCCCTGGCAGGGGTCCATTTCTGGTCCCCTGAGACTGTGGGTTTTCCTGACCCTGTGCTTAAACATTACTGCAGGGGATTTCAGTCTCACAAACTACCCTGTTCCAATGATGTAACCAATGACTGCATCAAACAAGTGTATTATACCGTTTTAATTATTGTATTTTCTCTCTTCATTATTTTTATCTCCTTCATTACTTCATGTCACAGCACCAGAGGAGATAAGAAATGGCTGATCCTTCTCATTAAAATAACATCCCTCTATATAATGGGATATTCTCCTTGTAGCCCTTTCTAGTCTCCCTTCTTCCTGGGAAGGCAGGCTCATTCCTGCCAATCTCTCCTTGTAACCTTTTGTGGTGCCACAACTCTATTTTTGGCCTGCCTTCTAGTATCAGAGCCTAAAACCAGACTCACTACCCCAGCTGAAACCCAAGAATTTGAAATAAATACTTTGAATGGTTGTCATAGAACAAAAGTGTTGTCTGGTTGAGGTTGTGTTTTTTTCACTTTCTGGGAAAAAATTCTCAAAGGTGACATGGTGCTGCTTGCTCAGTTTAAGGTGTGCTGTAATTACCAGGTGTTTTCAGCAATGTACTGCTTACCCAGTCTGTGCATTTGAACAGTTTTCCTTCCTGTTTCCAACAGACAACATGTCAAAGAGCATTATGGGAGGAGCTGACATGGTTTGCAAGAGCCAAAGCAGGCTGGCTCTCACCTCCTCTTAATTGCTGCATTTTGTATCCTAATTTACAATGACACCATCAGCAATGACCCACTCAGTTCTGGTTTTAGTGGGAAATCAGGACTGTGACATGGGAAGGGCTGTGTGTGCTGCGTGACTGGCCTGTGGCTGTGGTTTCCAGCTCTTGCTGACATTCAGCACGGCAGGAGCTGTAAGATGTGGGAAGTCTCGGCTGCCCTGTAGCACTGGAGCAGGATGCTAGCCCCCCTGCTCCTCCCTGACCCAAGCTCATGTCTGGGAGCCTGAAGGCTGTATGCACAGCAGGTTGTGCTGGCCTCTCAGTGTTTGGCTTTCTCCTCGTTGTGTTGTTGTGTGCTGTTTGCCCCCATTCTGAGCCAGGGACAAGGTAAAGCTGGCATTACTGGTCTGTTTCCACGCCGGTAGCTGCGTCTACATGTGCAGAGAAGCGACTCTTCTCCCTCATTCTGAAACACAGACGTGACACAATGTGGTAAAAGGTGGATATAACAACAACAGAGGTTTGTTGAGTTTTTTTTGTGGTCCAGAGATTAAACCAGAGCTGCCAGCGGTTTTGCTGCAAGTACTGCAATTGCCAGGCAGGAGATTATGCCATGATGTTGGACCTGCATGTCTACCTCCTCACTCAAGCTTTCTAGGAACATATTGCCAAGATCTCACAAGTGTAGCTCCCCCCCAAGTCTTGGGCACCCTTGTGCCATGTCTGTGATTACTGCACAAGTTTCAGTGCCAGCTCTGTCCTACTCAGTCACTCCTGCGGCAGCAATGGCTCAGTTTCCCAGGGCTAGGAGAAAGCACTGGCTGCATTATCAGCATTCTCAGGAAACACAGAGGCACCTCGTTAAGTGCATCAACAGACATAGCTGTCTGGTGTTCAGGACCCAAGCACTGTACACAGAATCATAGAATTGTAGACTGGCTTGGGTTGAAAGGGATCTTGAAGACCACCTAATTCCAAATCCCATGGACAGCAATACCTTTCAGGAGATCAGGTTGCTCAAAGCCCCATCTGACCTGGTCTTTAACACTTCCAGGGATGGGGCATCCACAACTTCTCTGGGCAACCTGTGGCAGTGTCTCAGCACCCTCATTCTGTGAAGAAATTAGGAATTTCTTCCTAATATCTAATCTAAACCTGTTCTCTTTCAGTTTAAAGCCATTACCACTTGTTCTGTCACTACATGCCCTTGTTAAAACTACCTCTCCAGCCTTCTGGTAGACCCCCTTCAGGCATCGGAAGGCTGCTGTAGGGTCTCGCAGCTGCCTTATCTTAGGCTGAGAAATCTCTTAGCCTGTCTTCAGAGATGTGCACCAGACCTCTGATCATCTTTGTGGCCCTCCTCTGGACTCACTCTAGCAGTTCCATGTTCTTCCTATGTTGGAGAACCCAGAGCTAGACTTAGTACTCAAGGTGGGGTGTCACGGGAATGGAGTAGAAAGAAGAATCACCTCCCTCAACCTACTGGTCACACCTCTTGGTGCAGCTTGGGATACAGTTGGCTCTCTGGGTGCATTTTTAAGTTTCTCTTGACCCTAGCCCTCATCTAATCCCATGGACTGAATGTCCACTTATGGCCAGAGCAAATTAGGTTGGGCTCTTGTGGCATGTGTTTTAGCTTATTTTCGCAAAGAATTCCAGTTTGGGGTCTCTGGGACTGCTCTCTGGTGAAGCGCAATAGATGAGGGACACCACAGAATTCACTTCAGAATTGCACTGCAGAATGGAAACACAAATGTGAACACACCTACTGTTTTGCTTCATCAAAGAGAAGTTGAGGCTCAGATGGACAGCTGGGAAATCTGACTCATGACAGTTACCCTGAAAATGTGTTAGGAGTGTGCTTCAACACCACCCCTTAGCACAGGCTCCTTAAGAAACATTTGTAGTGGCCAGACACACAAAAGGTGGTGTAGAGTACAGGAGTTTTGGAGATCAGTGGAAAAACAAGTATCCCATCTGTGGCAGAAGAGGGACATTGATGAAATGCCAATTTCACGGATGTTGTTAGTTTCAGTGAGGAAGTAGTTACAGGGAAAATCACATGTCCTACGAAGTTTGCAATTTTCAGAATTGCTAATGTTTTCCTACAAAATGAATCTTAACATACAAAATGTTTCTTGGAGTGTCAGCATCAACCACCACTTTTGAATTCACCACTGCCCTCCAGAAGCGCATGACACAAACATTTTATATGCTTGTCTTCAGGAGTCCCGATTAATGTGGACCTTGAAAACCTATCAGTAATGAGAAGTTTCTAACTCAGTTCCTCAGGAAATGTCAATGACAAGCCTAAGATGTGGTGTTTATCCTCTCACAGATTGACTTGCACCCAAACAGCTAGGCAAACACTGCCTTGAAGTGGCAAAGCATTTGCAGTTAAATTATTTTAAATAAAGAGAGAGAGCATTTTACTGGCTATCAAAGTAAAACAGAATAGATTTTTTTTTTATGTCATTCTTTACCAAAGGTGCTGCTGATGATTTTGCAGCAAAAGAAAAAGGGAAAATTTTCTTTGCTTTCTGTACAACCATACATTAAATTATGTTTTCCAGAAGTTTCAGACAAGTTGCCTTCTCCATTCCTTCTTCATTTCTACCTAAACCAACACAAGACTTATTGCTCAACTCAAAGGGAGCCAGTTGAGTGTCATACCAGCCCAGATCCCCCACAGAAGGAACTGGCAACAAAGGCCTGA
Organism: Pseudotriccus pelzelni; assembly: GCA_035584735.1. Lineage (NCBI taxonomy): Eukaryota > Metazoa > Chordata > Aves > Passeriformes > Tyrannidae > Pseudotriccus > Pseudotriccus pelzelni. The sequence continues at coordinate 42,099,754 of JAWMRA010000113.1, forward strand.
GGATATCCAGGGCAGGATGTAAAGAACACAGCCAGCCTTTTTGTTTGCCTGTTGCTGAGCTGGTACCCAAACCCCTCCCTGGCATCAGTGTCCCTGAGCCAATCCTGCAGTCTGGAACAGGTAGGAGATGCTGATGCTTGTCAGCTGAGGGTCTTCAACATTCAAAGATTTTTTATCACCAAGCTGCCATCTATTAGCATAAAGGGAAGAAAACGGGACCTCTTCCTGCTATACTCTCAGGAAAGCATGGTAGATGAATGTGCCAGCCAGCATAAAGGAGTGTTTCTATACTCTCATGCCATCTATGCACAAACTTACCCTGGGAACCTTTTCCTCAGGTCTCCACACCTGCTAGTGCAGATCTGCTGTGTATCAAGTGTGCGCCCATCAACATTTTTGGCCTGCTGTTGTAGGGGCTGTTGCCCCTCATCCTGCCTGGGTGTCACTGATTCCACCACCTGGGAAACCACAAAGACTAAGTACAAAGAAGGGTGGTGCTGTGGCAAGGGCTGAAACAAGAGAGAACAAAAAGACCACCTCTACCCCCAGGAAACTGAAACTCTAATAGGTAGCAGCATACAGGGGCAGACAGACAGGAGTCAAAGGTGGGCCAGGTCCTCTGCTCCTTCTCCTCCTCCTCTGCTCCCACCTGAAAACTTGTTCCAGTGAGAGGTTAGGCACCAGGGAAGGAATCGCTCCTCAGGGTCTCCAGCACATCTCCGCATGGTAACTTTTAAAAAGAAATGGTTTAATGCTAAAAAGCAAACAAAGAAGCCAAAAATATGTCTCATTTTCAGTATTTCATGATTGAAATCTTAAACATTATGAGCATGAGATTTGCCAAATACAGATCTCAGCTTGGGTAGTTTTTTTCCTGCTATGCAAAGTAAAATTTATGGAATCTCGTAATCTTGCATTAAGAGCTCATTTAAAAAGCTATATTTAAAAATTAGTTTCAAATCCTTTTGTGCTATTTAAACTTATAAATATAGATAGTGCTGTTTTAAACAGAAAATTGAGTAAAGCATCAGCAGGAGATTTAGCCTGATTGCCGTGCATGTTTAAAAGAAAAACACACTTAGGCACTGTGACATTCAGTTTTTAAGAAATCCAGTTTAATTATATTTTCCCTAATTAAGGATTTCATTATAGGGGATCACATGATTTAATTATATCAATACCCCAAAGACCTGATTGTGAACATAAAATGTGGATTAAAGGGATGCCTCATCACTTAATTACCTGCTAGATTGGAACAGATCCATGTTGTAGGTCAAAAGGGACATAAAATGCAGGCTTCTGCCTCCCTCTTTGTTGTGTGTGACGGGCTCTGTGCATGGGGAGAGAGGGAGGGGGGAGCACTCTTGTATCCATAATGGCAGTGATAATTATCTGTAAGCAGTTTTCTAAGCATATATTGAGACAGATAGATAGATAGATAGATAGATAGATAGATAGATAGATAGATAGATTTAAAATTATTAATTTCTTTTAAATTTTTGCCAAGTCTGCAGTAGAGGTGAGCTGTATATTTCAGCTTACAGTCCAATGGATGTCTGTGTATTTCTTCTTCTCAATATATAAAGTGTTGTCTTTCAGAAGGAAAATGTTAAGTAATGGAAAATCTTAGGCTGAGGTCTTCCATCCTCCCGAAGGGACCAGATAGATACGCAGTGCTGTATCAGGGACTGGAGCTGTCTTCCTCCTTGTCTGTTGTGCATGAGGCCTCTGGAGTAGTTGCACTTCTGGAGATTCCCTGCCACTGAGTATCTGGGGGAAGGATGGGATGAAATCTTTTGGGATATCAGTATAAAGCTGAGTGACAGAGTCTAACCTGCCCAAACCTGGCTTACCAAACAACTCTCTTCCCCACCCTTTAAGCAGCTCCAGCTACCACTTCCAGGCTTGTGGAGGTCCCTTTGGCAGGGAGCACTGAGCACGTGGAGGAGGAAACCCTGTATCAGTCACCATGATCTAGGTTTTTTTCTGTCATTTGAAATGCCCTCCCACAACACTTACAAGCTCCTACCTAGTAAATCTGGCCATTGTACCCAATGGTCCCACAGTACAGAAAAGATTCTGTCAGGGAGAAAATGGGGGCTAAGAACAATTTTTTTCAGGGCCTATGGCAGCATTGCACACTGTGGGCTGAGCTTGTTGGAAAACCCCTGCAACATAGCTCCCCACAGCTTTCTAAGGGGGCTGAAGGGCTGCAGGATATCCACATAAGATTAGGGTTTTCTCATATTACCTGCCATGAAAAGGAAATTTCCTTGCAGCACTGCCCGAGCAAGTATCCTTTCTCAGTGACCTCAGGGCCAGCAGGCTCTGGCAGGTACAAATGGAGCAGCAGGTCTTTGGTTACTTTGCTGCTTCTAACACTGCACTGTCCCAAGAGCCAGCTTTGCCCATACCCAATCCCTGCTCTGATGTGGAGAATGACCCTTGAAAGAAATATTTCACAGGCACCAGGAAGGCTGGTCTGGAAAGAGGACAAGGTGCTCCTTTTCCTAGGGAAGATACCCTCAGGCCCATGGGAGTGGGTGATCTGTTAACCAAGAGGGCAGCCTTTGAATTATCCTTTTGCTCTCTGGGTACATCCTGCATTCTCAGTCGTCCTCCTGCAAACGCTGCTGCAGTGGTGGTGTCGCTTCCTGGCAGAAGCTAAGAAACCAAATCCTGTGCCCAGTTTGGTTTGCAAGTCTAGCTAAGAAGAAGGTCTCTTGGCTGCTCCCGAAACTACTGCTAAAAGTTATGCTGATATGTCCCAGCTCCTTTCTATGGCTTTCCTAAAGGCACCAGGAAGGATACAGAACTGGATGGTCCAGCTGTTTAGGGATATTCCAAACCAAGCCACTCTGCCACCTTATCATGGGAACAAGCAAGGTCTGTGCCCTGCAGCTGAGGCCAGCACGTGGCTGTGGATACTGCCACCCCATCCCTGCCCCGTGGGCACAGCCACCCCTTCATCCCTCCCCCTGGACATGGCCACCCCTACCTGCCTGCCTCTGGGCAGATCCTGGAGAAGGCTTTGTGCTCACATTGGGCCAACGTGCCTGGATGGTGTGAAGCAAGGGAGAACACTCAATTGTTAAATTATCATCTGCAAGTGCTGTGGGATGAAAAGCCATTTCTTTTACTTTGATTTGATCTTATTTTCCTAAGCAGGGAAATGCCCCAGTGACAGTATCACTGCAGATGGCATCACAAAGCCCCGGCTGGCACCAACTGAATTGGCACAGTCAGATTATCATGTTCGAGTTTGTGTCTGTCTTTTCTTTTTTCCCTGCTTTGCTGTGCTAATAGCATTTCTATTACCATATAAGCCTCAGTCAGCTCCTTCAAAAGGACGGAGACCAACATTAAAAGTAAATTTCATTATCACTGGCAAAAAGGAAGGGTCACAGAAAAAGCTAAATGATGCTAGACTATCTTTATAATTCTTTCTTTTTTTTCTCCCTCTCTCTGTCTCTCTCTCTCTCATCCGGGCTTAAAGGGAGACTGGAATTGAAGTTGTAGGGTCTCCAGGGCAGTATTGCAGAGCAATGCTGCTTAATGGGGCAGCTGGTGGAGAGAGCTGAGCACATGTTTCCTTTGCAGTTTTCATCTTCATACTTCACAGGACCCAGGGACTGATTGATGGAATTCTTTTCTTTTTTTTTAAACATAGCTTTCTTGAGGCCTAGAGGCTGCCACACTGAACATATGTCCACATATTCCCTTGGGCAGTATTTAAATGTGTGCATCCATGTGACTGTATTTGTTTAGTGTGTGCTCCCACTGATCTAATGGGACCTTTCCCATGACCCATTGGTTCCCTAAGTTTGCCACTTGCTGCTGTCAGGCGAGAGGGGCTTTAACTTGGATGGCTGTAGATGTAAATGAATGGGACTTTTTTCCCCTTTCAGTCCTTTTGACTGAACCCTCTTGCTGATGGATCATCCAGTGTAGTTTAGTTGAGAACCCTTCTTCATGCTGTTAAAAAAAGCTAAACCTAAACAGACCCCATCTGTTACAATCCCATGTCTATTTATGTAAATGCAAAATTTATTGGGCTGCTTTCTGCTTGTGTTAATAAGCCTTCCTCTGAAAACAAAATTCACTCCTGGAAATGCCCGCTAAGATGTGCGCTGCTTCCTACACTGAATACCTCTAATGCTAAAATCATCTTTTCTTTTGGGAACAAGAAAAGCAGTGGTTGCACATGGCACTCACTTCCCTTTGAGGAGGCACCATGCAATTCTGCCTGGTATTTAATGTTCCCCAGGTAGCCAGCTCAGTGACACCCAAATTAGAATGATACTATCTCTAAGATAGTTTTCCAGCATACACACCCTGCCTGAATAACACCAATACTGCTCAGAGGAAGGGGACTAGAAGCAGATTATTTACATCTCCACCAGTTGCAGCTGGTGGAGCCTGTGAAAGCCTCATCATATCCTACCTTTGCTTTGTCTTTCTTTTTCAGCTAAAAGCTTGAAGAATCCAACAGAAGACATAGGTAATGGAGGAGTTTAGATGAGTTCAGAAACTGGGGCTGGCTAACAAAGTGAAAAACTATATAAATACTCCACAACCAGCATTTGCATATATTTAAGGTTGTGCTAGGTAATATTACAATGTATGCAAAATATATAGAGAATGTAAATAAAAAACAGAGTAATTGCATTGTCTGCTAGAGTTCTTGTTGAAGAGTGGAGATTTCCTGTCCAGCACTGTCCCTTCCCCAGAGAGCTTAAGTGAAACATTGGAGGGCTGAGCTGAGAGGAGCTGCCCTCACCTCCCTGCCAAGCCGCACATGGAATGCCCCTCCTCTAGTCTTCTGGCAAATGACCACAGCGTTACACCACACCAAATCCTGCTCAAGGTGAGGCTGAGAGCAAACCCTCTATCTCTGTGCCATAGGCATGGGCATGGGCTGGGCTATCTTTTCCAGCACTCTCCACATGAGTCATACCAGGAGCCAAGAAGAGCATACAGGAATTCATGCTGGACATCCAAATGCAAGTTGTGGAACTTGGGGATAAAATCAGCTGAAGAACAGGAGTAAATAAACAAAATTCAGTGTGTTTGTTAAACATTGTGATTTCTATTAAGTAAAGAAAAGTTTTATCAGCAATATCAGTGGGAAATGTCAGGACTGAGAAACAACACTGGAGAACTCAGTCACCCTAAGACTAAACTAACTTTCCTTAGAAAAATTATTTGTTAAACAAGAGTGCAGCTATATTGACACACATGGATCTGGCTTCCTGCCACTGCCTTACATCCTGTCCTTTCTTCAGATCTCAGATCATATCTTTCCACGGGACTTGTTACAATGGCTGCCTGGCCTGAAAACCTTATGAAAAGGTAACTGCAGCCTGTTAAAATGTATCCAGTTGTGTACTTCTTATTGGATCATACAAAAAGAGTCGAAGTGAGTAGAACATTTGCAGAGGGTCATTAGAATTAATGGAAACCCTGAAGTGTCCTGACCCTTTGCTGTGTATTAGTTACTTGCCCTCTCTGACTTTGTTCCACTTTCCTACCACTATCCAGCATCATGGGAGGATTTGTCTTGATGCCCTCTGCTGTCCCCTCTCATCCTCATCCTCACAGGCTGCACACCCTTCCCCACTCTCTTTCTAGTCTCCCCCTTTTTCTTTCTCCCTTGCTAGCATTTCAGTTAACAGCATCTACTTCCACAGCTGTTCTCACAGGGAAGAGCTGACAGTGCAGTGCCTCACACCAGTGCCTTCCTGAGGACTACTGCTGCATTTCCTGCTGGGCTATCCATCCTTGCATTCCCCCAGTGCTTCTGAGTCACAACAGTAATTACATTAAGGTTTGGGATTTGTTGGCTGCATCTACAGCACTAAATTAAACAACTCAGGGTATGTACTTAGCATGTCTCCTGGCAAGGTGTTGACCCAGTCCAGCCAGGAGGGACAAGCACAGCCCTGGGTTCGATGGGAGACACAGGCCATTCCCTGCCATCAGTTCAGATGCAACTGGCAGTTTTTGGCAATTCAAGAGTTTTGCCAGGTAGACTTTGCCACACTGCATTAGCTGGCCACAGGATCAGGGAATAGGCCCCAGCACTATTTAGGTAACTAATATATCGCAGCACTGATGATGCATTAAGTTTGTGCATTAACACTGTGCATTATTCAAGTCTGGGGCAGTCCTCAAAAAGAGAAGCTATAACACACAGGTGCACATTTCATAGAGGTTTTCTCCAAAGCAGTCACTCACTTCTCACCAATGAAGTCGTGTTGCCTCCTGAAAGAAGGGTTTAAAAAGCTTAGCCCAGCAAGCCACCATTGAGCAAATGCTGAAAACAGACGCTGTATCCAAAGTGCTTTTAACAGTTGGGATAATGAGCATGATTAAAACATCATCATGTCCGTTTCTAATAGACCTCTATATTTTTAATATCACATTCTGATTTCTTTTCTGTCCTTTTTAATGGCAAAAATTCAGAGGAAGCATAGTCACTGCCAAAAATATGAGTACCAATAGCCATCAGGTTACCTCAGGGGCTGACAAATGACAATATGTTATTACACATATGGTAAGTCCTACTGTAGAGATGCTGTCATGTGATCTTGTGTTGGGTTATTAATCACTGGTGTTTTTGTCACTCTCAAAAGAAAGTGTAAGGTGATGGATTATCTTATTTACCCCTTCCAAGAAAATATCTATTTTCAAGTTGATTTTTAGCATTACTTTCTTTTAATCTACTGAAGAGTGCAACTGCTAGAAAATACTTTGGAAACGGGTGGCTAGTTTAGCATCCTGGTTTTGATAAAATGTTACGGTTTGTTTTGGGTTTTTTAATTTTTGTTTCTAGGATACTGGCCCCTGGAGTTCAGCAGACACTGTTGTATGCACAGGGTACCTGTCACCACTCCTCCACATTACTGCCTTCCAGGAGTCAAGGCTGGCTGGAGATGCCAATAGGACGTTTACTTTGGAAACTGTTACTCAGAAAACTTTAAGGGCACATTACAAATACAGCCATAATGTCCTCATGAGGCAGGAAGAAGAGTTTGAGAATCTATATCCCAGCTGGATTTTGCAGACTATAACTCAGCCAAAGAAACAAAGCAGGGTCTCCTTCTAGGTATAAAGTAAGATGAGTTGGTAACCTGGAAAAGGAAACAGAGTTAAACCCCTCAGTATGTGCTGCAGTGACTTTTTGCAGACAAAATGACATCATAACATGAGGAAATTATTATCGATTTCACTAACACTTTCACCCTTGTTGGTTAAATCTGAATGGTTGCTTAAAAAGTACCTAGTTGGCTACCTTAATTTTGAGGTTTAAAAGTTGATTAGTTAGGCAAAACCTGTCTCCTATAAGCCCATGTTGGTTGTGTTAATGAGAGTAATGAAGTTTCAGCTCTTGCTTGCATCTTATATGAACCACTCCATTATCTTGCACCTGGTTACCCCAATTTAGATTTTTAATGTGGAAGCAGCATGAAGATCTATCCCAATACGTCAGAGTGTCACCTGTGCATCAAGATTATTTTATAAAAATACATATATGAATGAAGTAATGTGATCTTGGGCCACTCCTTTGATAACCTTTGAATCCAGCTGTGCTTCCAGCTGTAAGATCTACTGCTGAATAGCTTTTTTAATCACCCTTGCAACAGAAATTCATGTAAGTATATTATCTGGTTTTCTTAACCAAAATAATTTGCTATTTAATAACAGAAGATGGTGAAAAATGTTGCAATTATGGTCTAAATTTGATGAGGGGCATTCTAAATTTGCTTGGATTATAAAGGACAAAGTATGTTTTCAGCAGCTAGAGAAGCAGCTACCTTTTTTAATTTTAAATAATATTCACTTCCTCATCTTTGCACCAAATTATTTCAGGTGCCTTTTAATTTGTAAAACAAATAACACCTTTAAAATATGTACTGTACATATGTACTGTCAGTGCAGCAGTGCTGTGGGAGCTGATTCTGAGAGAAAGAATTGAGCCAGTTGTGGGCCCCAGCACCCCAGACCCACTGCTACTCAGTAGGGACACTCCTCACAGCCTCCACGTTAGCCTTGTCTTTCACACAGAGCATGCTTTAATATTTTTTTTCAGTGTGACATGCCAATCATCTGTTTTCACTCATCTTTACTGATCCATTAAAAACGTGGTTCCATCTGACTTTCCTTGATGGTACATACATGCATTTCATTCAGACCCTTAAATTCATTCAGAACTAATAATATTTCCTCTATTGATAACATGAAATCTCTTCCACGGAACTGAACACGATGGGGATGCGGAAGCACAGAGATCCATCAGTGCTGCTGGACTCTGTGTCAGCCTCTGGTGGGGGGTTTGTGTAACTCTACCATATGTATTTCCTGGGATGATTTCTGTGCAATGATTGGCAGGACTCTTTTAGGTATTTGTTTCAACGCCAAGTGAAATTTACCTCTCCTCAAGTCCACTTCTTTCTGGTCCATTTCAGAAATTGGATGTCCTGGCAGCTGCTATGACCCCACCATCCACTGCTCACAGCTATCTCCCTCCTCTCTGCTGAACTTGCCAATCATTTTGGCAACCTTGATTTTACTTCTCAGCTTTGTCATTGGTGTCTCTATCTAAACTGAGAACGGATTCACTGTAGAGCATGACAAGACCAAACTGCCAAGTTCAAATCCCAGTTTCATCAGAAAGTGGCTTGCAAAGAGTTGTGAAGTGCTCAGAACCTTAAAGTAAGCCACAGCAGAGCATGACAATTTAGTTCAGATGCAACTGGTGTGATCTTCTTTTGGCTTTCTCTAAGGGAATGGTCATTTCTGATGTAGAGAAAGCCTGCTTTCCCTTTGGTAGTTGATAATTTTGCTGTGTTTTTGCAACGTGAAAAATATGAAGTATAATGGGAGTGGTGAATATAATGAGGCAAAAAAAGTAACTCCTCTGTGCCTGAAGGTCTCCGCTGGAGTGCTGTGTCCAGTCTGGGGAACTACACTTCAAGAGGGATGTGGACCAACTGGAATGAGTCCAGGAACAGCAATGAGAGAGCTTAAAAACATAACCTATGAAGGAAGGCTGAAAGAACTGGGATTGTTTAGAATATAGACAGGACTAAGAGGAGATGCAATAACATAAATGCAGTTATGTAAGTGGTTGCTGCAAAGAGGGAGGAAATAAACTCTTTTCTACATTGACTGTGGACTGTAAAAGAAAAATGGGCTGTAGTGGAGAGCTGCAGATGGATAAAGCCTTGACTTTCTGGTGGAGCTGTGGGATGAATTTATGGGAGACTATCTGATCAGTGGGTAAAGGAGGAAATCCACTGCTCAGATTGTCCCTCACCAGTGCAGTCCACACCTGTAAAAGTAATATGTTTGACCCGGAGCAGAGAAGGAGCCTAAGGCTAGAAGGAATGATGACAATCAGGCCAGCTGTGGTGAGAAACAAAATGTTTGTTTGGACAATTTGCATCTGTTGCTTTTTTTAACCGGATAAGAGAGTACACTATGTAATATACACACACCAGCCTCACTTACCGACAGAGACTTAAAATATTTATATCACGGACAAACAATGACAAGGAACTCCCCTACAAATGCAGTGATTTAATAAACACAGTACTGTAATGTAGCATTTATCTTTTTATATATAATCAGCTGTTGCTTTTACTTGGGTAGAAATAATCTCAAACTGAGCCAAGGTAAGATGGGAAGGTTGGAAGGTTCCCATATCCCCAGTCCCAGACATACACACCTTTTTGGCTTTTGCAAGAACATACGCAATTTAAGACTGTGTGAACAGCAAAGAGATTCCTGCTGCAGCCCACAAAGGACTGTACATTTCATAGACCTCTTGAGGTCTCCCCTAGCAGATAGCTCCTCTCCTCTGCTCCCAGCAATCTGATGGAATAAATATCTCCCACAATACCACTGAATAAACATGTATGTATATATCTAGGCAAAAGATGTGCATTGCTTCTCAAGCAAAGGTCAGCAAAATATCTTGCTGAAAACATAGGTTACCTCTGCGTGAAAATCTTTATTCTGGACAACACATAGCAGGCCCTCAGACAAACCCAACCCTGTGCTCATGGTTCACTGTCATGCTTTATACAACATTAAAAAAAAAAAAAAGAAAAAAGGTGAAGGTTTTACACTGTAACTTATCAACCGTTAGGTCCTAATCCCATGCTAAAATGATGCATCTCTTTTCTGTAGCAATAGTTCTGTGGTGTTCCACCTTCATGTAAAGCACGGAATTGCCTTGAAGAGCATTTAATCAAGAAACCACAGTTTTAAATTAAGCTTTGCTTCTGAAGAAAGAACTTCATGATTTGCTCCAAAGTCAGAGTAGGAGTTGGCCCATACTGTGCAGACTTGTGAAAACAATGCCAACAGGCCCTGAAAGTGGTATGAACAGTGTTTGTGCAGTCTGAAGATGCAAATGTACAAAAATTACACATACGGAAAACTTTCTTCCTGGGCAACACAATGCCAGAGCTATGGTCCTTAACAGGTATTGTTCCGTGTGACTTTACCCCAGCTTACAGTCACCACAGTGATGCCTCGTTACCAGGTCCCTGTCACCACTGTACCCACCCCAGCTGAGCCCTTTATTAATATACTCAAATTAGCCTGGCCTGCACGATCCTTAGCTCTTTACAAGACAGGGTTGGGTTTTACTTCTTCCTTCTTATTGAACATTCACCCGGACAGCAATTTTTTTCATGTTAAAGCAAGGATATAGTTGCCTAAATGGACATGACCAGGAAAGGCATCTGCTAAATAAGGCTGAATGCTTTACAAGCATAGGCGCCTCATCACAAATTAGCTTAATTGAAAGCAGAATAGCATCCTCTGAAGAGTCGTTTACTTGCTCTTACCTGATCTGTTGGGAAAGTACCTGGCTGTTGTGTCTCCCTTGTTGGGACAATGAGATCTCTGGACTGAAGGAAGGGATATTTTGGACTGTTCATGGGTTATCTGAATTTACAAACCACTCAGGAATAAATGAGCTTCTTGAGGAGACCACTAAAAAGTGTTGTCATGCTTCCCAGACAAAGGTCATAAGTGGTCTTTCCACCAGTCTCTGGTGAGTTGCCATAACAGTGTTTATATGTCACCAGGGTCTGGAAGGCATATGACTTTGAAATATGTCCTAAATAACACCTTTGGAGAAGTGTTGGGATGGCTTATCCAGGCTGTGTTGACGATGTGGGACTAATGTGCTTTTCAGCACACAGCACAGGAGGGAGTGTAGACCAAGGTTTGCTTCCAGACTAGATGAGGATGTGCAGGGTTGAGGATGAGAGAATGCTGCACGTGGTACCCAGGGAGGACTGCAAAGAAACCTGCACCCTCTGTAGACACAGGTCTGCTGCTGCTCAGGACGCATTCACAATGCTCCTCGGTGAGGCTGCTGGCAGAAATGTGAAAGTGTTATCAGGGAGCTTGAGGAAAACAGCAGTGTGTCAAAACTACAGTGCCAAGCCTTCTGCAAAGGCCAGGTGTTGTTCAGCAAAGGAGGAGGTACATGATGGCCTGTTGAAGGATTTTTTTCTTCTTCCCCAGTATCCTAGATGCCTGCAAAAACCCCTCCTGACTCCTGGCTCTCGCCTAAGGGGACCTTGGGACATCCCATATTGCAACAGAGAAGCCAGCAAGGGATCCCTTTCTGTACTAGCTCTAAGCCCAGAGCTGGACAAGTTACCCAAGGCAAAGCAAGGGCCACTGAACAAGAGGCAACTCATCCTGGCACACCGAAGACATGACTGAGGACCACCTCCATAACCATCATACTTGGTCACAGGCAGAACAGAGGGAGCTGGTAGGGCAACCCTTGGGCATGTCCTTGCTGGAACAGGGCATTTAACTCTCACTGGCAGCTATCAGTAAATATCTGGTTCCTCAGTTGCCCAAGCAGGCAATTGCCTAACAAACACTGAGATACTCATGCCGTGGGGACAGACGTGTGGTGAGAAGATGCACAACCTCTGCTTAATGCAGCAATGACTCCATAGAAGGGTCGACTTTGAGGCCAGGACACTGTGCAGGTGCTCTCAGGTGCTGGGCTGTTCCTGAAGACTAACGAATCAATCATCTTCTCTTCTGCTTTCTGCCTACATGCATTAAAGTGATAATGCTGCAGTGGGGTTGTAGCTCCTTAAACCCATGTTGTGATCACAGGTGTCAAAGACACTTAGAATGGAGAAGGCAGCACTATCAAGGAATTGCAGGATGGAGGGTAAGGATGTGGAGGCAGTCAGGAGTGAAGCATGAGAAGAAACAGCTGTCCAAAAGCTTGGTGCCCCCAAGGCACATTCGCACAGTGGCAGAGCACAGGCTGGCAATTACCTCCTGATAAACCTTTGTCTGCTGCTTGGTGTTTTTACTAGAAGCCCATTGTCATGTCTCAGCAAATCGTGGGCTGTGCCTCATCAAGGCAAAAATGTGTTTCTTCCTCCTTTTTTATTTTGATGTATTTCACTTCCATATAATGTCCAGAGGGATCATTTAGCCTGTTCAAATGCCTTATTGAGGAAGGACCGCATTGTTCTTCCAGCTTTTGCGTGGCATCGGAATGTGCCTCTTCCTGAGCGCCCCTGCACATGGTCAGCCCATGATAAAGCTGAGGCTGCTTTTCTCTCATTGTTTCTCCTTGCCTTTGCCTTTCTCTTCCCAGCTTCATTTGTCTGAATACTAATTTGTGTTTATAACAAGAAATGGTTCCTGCACCTCCCCTTTATCACTTAATTGAAGGGAAACTGAGCAACAGGTGGATCTCAGGAAGTATCATTAATCTCGTTCAATTGTTTTTGGCACTTCTTTGAAAGAAAAGTTCAGCTCAATGCAACTGGCTGTTTGGTGTTTCCAGGCTAATTACTGTGGGACTCAAATGAGGAGCATATTTGAGAAGGTCTAATTTAAAGAAGGTGAGCTGCTCATCCAGCTTGGGATTATTTACGGGCTTAGAGTTGGACAAATAGTTAAGGACTTTGATGAAGCTGTGTCTTATAACCAAAACCATAAAGGAAAATAAATCCCTTGAGTATTACATAGCACAGAAGTACCATTTGTGCACAGAGACACAGACAGCCATGAACCAGCATGTTCATGTTTATATAAGGGCTTCCTTTTAACCTATTCTTTTGTTCATGGAGAATAGAAACAGTGTATAAGGACAAAAGTGTTGTTATATGTTTGATTTTGAGAGGTGCTTGTCAATGGAGCCTGCAACTGGAAAAGAAAAGCTAACCAAGGAGACTCCTACCTCAGCTCCTCGGCTTGCAGATCTGAAAAGTAACTGACAACGGGAAAGGACGCTAAAGGAAACAAGCATCATGATCCTTCAACGTGTGGTTTTATCCCAGTAATTCCCAGTAGGACAAAGGAGGCAAAAGCTCACAGTGTGCTCCTTCTATCACTTTGTAGACAAAGTTCCGATTTCTGCTATTTTTAAAATCAGAACCCTGGGGGAATATTTCACTATTGAAAATCAGCCAAATGCATAAATGAAGTGCTCCACCTGTTACAAACATGCAGGCAAAGGACTAGATGATGGAGCTCTCACTTGATGGTCAGCAATCAGGACATTCCTTACATCTGATATACACTGATTTTTGACCAGCTGAAAATCTTGCCATCTGCTTTGTATTTTGAGGCTCGAGCAACTAGGCAAGTTAGAGGAAAAGAAGAGAGGTGATAGCATCTTCTTTAATTTCAAGGGTAGGATGATAGGTACACAGAACCTAAGAACAGAAGAAGTAACTTAAATTTTACTGGCTTAGTGATACTGAGCTGTCACCATTATCTGACTTGTAGCTGCTTCTTGTTTCTTTCTGCTGAGAAACTGGGAAGTTCAGCATAGAAATCTTCTGACATGCAATGTGTCATGGGTTGTTTGGAGTGGGAATAATCAGAGGGTGTTGACAGCAGCAAGGCAAGAAGTGGTACAGCAAAAACACACACACTCAACTACAAAAGCTGGGAAAGCTAAGGACAGTGAAATCATGATTAAACAAGCATTTCTGCCCTTGACATGGGAACAGGGGTGCAAGTAGAAAAGTCCTGGCTTTTTAGCAATGGTTTTATGGGTTTGCAACTGTAAATACCCCCTTTTATAAAGGATGTATTTAGGAAGCAAAACAGTTCCTTTTCGTGAATGATCTATTTTACAGGGCTTAAAAATATGTCAAGGTTTGCTGCAGTAAATCCTCCTCATGCTGTAACTGAGTAATGTAAGCAACTTGGGTTGCCTTTTAAACAATTCCCAGTGTGTGGCATGGCCAGTGCAGTTTGAAATGCCTCTGTCTATCTAAACAGAAACAGATGTTTGAGCAGCAGAGCTGTGCAGAAGTCATTCTTCAAACAGTAGATTAAAACATCTGTCAGGACCATTGGATGGGACTAGACAAGCAGCAGCAGTATCAGCTGGGACTGCCAGTCACTTCTACCTTACCCCGGAGGTAATTCCGTCTGGGCTTTGCATGTGACATCCTCTTATTTTGCCGTGTTTGTCCAGCCATTCAGAATATTACAGACCCTTCTGTGCAGAATACTCACAACCTCTCTTGGTATTGCCTCCTGTAACAGAGGCCTTCTAGGTTTTCACTTTTCCTGTTAATGCCTTTTTCTGCCACTGCTGGCAGTCTATATGAAAGCTGTGAAGTCTTGGTGACATGCCAGGCTGCAGCATTTTACAGTTATTTCCATCTGTCCTTCATGCTTCAGCATTTGACCAGTTTAGTGGCATTGCAAGCAAATTCTTCAGGCCTCATTGGGTCAAACAGATGACAGCCAACTAATCTCCTGCAACTTGCCTGCAGGAGCTGTGCCACAGGCAGGGTATTTGTTTCCAGCTGAGCAAGAGGCCAAACCAAACTCTTGGATTAACACCTCTTTTGCACTCACCCCCACCCCAAAATCAGAGCCAAGAAACAAATACGGAGTCAAGAAACTGTTCCAATGTTTTTGTGAATCAAGTCAAAGCTATGAATCCAAACTGCCCCTGAAGGATACCATTTTTCCAGTCTGGATCTGAAATCTTAGTCTTGAATCCAGCCTCTGTTTCCAGCCAGATTTACTCTTACTTCTTGTTTTAGCATCCAGCAGAATAAGCAGGGACAGCCTTACCCTCCAGGCTGCTCATTTTGGGGTGGAGATGCTATGTCTGCACTCCCAGCACCTTCCTCTTTCAAGCATGCTGCGCATGCCCGAATCACGGCTGGGGCCAGCTCTGCCACCCTGGCTCCTTGGGTGTTCCCTGGGAAGACCCTTGCCACCATGAGGTGCCAGTGCCCCTGGTGGAGCTCTCCCTTCCGCACAGGCGAGTTGCTTTCCCATCTCATTTGTCCCCAGCAGCCATTAATTGCGGGCTGTAGCGGCAGCAGATTACCTCACGACAGCCTGGCAGATGTGCTCTCGCTGAATAAATAAATTCATTTATATGGCTGTAATGACTGTTGCTTCTGTGCTCTCATCATGAAAACTCCAGCCTATCTACAGCAGTTTATAAACAAAGCTGCTTTGCCTTTATGGAAAAGCAATTTGTGGCTGAGGAGCCTCAGCAGTGACTCGTGCCAAAGAGAGCTGAGGCCATTTCTCAGGGAACAGGTGTCCACATCATTAAAGCCACCACCCCCCTCGGCATTAATTGCCATCCCTGTTGGCACACTGAAAAAAAGAAATTAGGGTTTGTCTGGGTCACGAAGATCAGCTTCCCCACCCCTCCTCCAGCATTGCTAAGGCAGGGGGAAAGCTCAAGTGGTATGTGGTGGTTGGACCTCACTCCCTGGTAGTGGGTGCAGTGAGCACTGGGGAACTGGCACAGACTGGTGAAACAAAAGCATTCATGGGGGGAGAGAAGGAAACTATTTATTACAGAGTGTAAGTTCATTAACTTCCCCCCTTCCCCTCTTTATTTATTTTAACTGTCTCCTTACTTTGTCTCTTCTCCTGCATTTCTTCCCGTGCTTCCTCCCATGTTACATTATTATTGCAAAAAGGAAAAAAAGCTTCACCCTGTATTTTCTTAGCCTACTTGGAGCTTTAGAGCAATAAACTGCAACTAAAAAACACAGCATGCCCCAAAACACAACAAAGCACAGGCATGCACCCTGCAGAAATAGAGGGCTACTGAGCGAAGCTCTTGGTTCGGTGGGATTCGCTCTCATCCATGAATGGCTGAAGGTGAACCCATCCGCCCCACCTGTCTCCCCAGTTGGGCACTTTCCTCCACCACTGTGGCCCAAGTATCCATGTAAGCCATGAGCACAGAAATAAGTGGAAAGCTTGAAATGAATGGCACATCTTCCCTGCAGACAGCTGCAGTGGTTAGCACCACACACGTGGTGCCCCGGGGAGAAGAGTCACGCCGCAGAGCCGCCGTGTGGTTGCAGTGACTTCACCCCACTAATTATGGCAAGGCAGGAACATGCTGGCAGCATTTAGGGGTTTAGGTTATAGCCACACTACAAAGTAAACAGGCTATGAGTGATGTTTTAGTTTATTACCAAAGACAGGATGATTGTCTTAGCTAAATGCACTGGTAGTCTTGAGTTAGGAGATTTTTTGGCACGAATGGGAGCTGGGTTAAAGTAAGCCAGGGTTCATCCCGAAACACGGATCTCCAAGAGGAGGCATTGCTCTCTGAGTGAGATTATTCTCAAATCCCCATTAAGCTGGAGAAACTAATGTTTTCACAAGCAATCAGGATGCTGCTGCTCCAACAAAGCTATGAGGGCGAGGCCTGGGGAATGTGGCTGTGAAGACCTGTGAAGACAAGGGAGAAACGAAGAAACCTTTCCAGGGCTGGAACCAGGACAGCCATCCTCAGCAGCTGCTGACCATCCGTCTGCATTACATTGTCCATGTCCCCACAGCCCCCATGGGTCATTAACAGGGCAGCTCAGTGGAGGATGCCCACCCAGCTCTGCCCACACACACTGGTGTAAGACAGGGGTTCTCTGCCTTCTCCCTGCCCTCATCCGCAGGCCATGGCTGGCACCTGCCAGGCCTGTGGTAGGCATTTGTGCAGCCACCTAAAACATCAGGGATAGCTGCCTCCCTCTCTCCCTGGATCCTCTTCAGGACTGAGCAGCAGTGACAGGGCAAACACTGCCACAGGCTTGCAGCCAGTCCAACAGCACTAGCATGCACCCATCCAGGGTAAGCTTGCCCCAAGCCCCCTTGACAGATCGTTGAGATTGCTAAGGGAGACAGAGAAAAAGCATTTGGGATTGAAATGGTTTTTACAGACAAACTCAGAAAGCAATATTTTGCCTTCCATTGACTCTGCTGGTTTTACTCTCTGCAGAGTTAATTACAAATCAGTTTAATTGTTCTCTCGCTCGATAACTTTCTAATCTCTCAGAGACTTGCTGCACAGCAGGCTGTAAGGTTATATTTTATCACTTCTTTTTCCATTAACCCCACCGTGTTAGTCTGTGGTCTGCTTCCTCCCTCTGTCCACAGAACATTAACAATTAAATTGATGAAAACCAACTTGGTCAATGGCTCTGCTGAGAACCTTCCCTCTGCTCCCCACCAGCCACAAGGACTGACACACTGTCGGGTCATGAGCAGCAACTTGTCTGCCCCCCACAACTTCCCTCCCCATTACACCGCCAAGCAAGGCAGAAAATTGGTGCAGTGATGCAGGAGTGTGCAGGGAAGTGAGGGAGAGGAACAAAAAATCCCTCCAAGGAATGTGCCTTAAAAAAAAAGGAATTAAAAACAAAACGCCTGGCAACCTGCAAGACAATTATGAAACCACCCAAAGTCTGCCAGGAATTCAATCTTGGATGCCTTCCTACAGCCATAGCTGACCGGCATTTCCCCATCACCACCCCCTTTCTAATTGAACCATTTGGTGTCGTATTAACAATAGCTGCCTCTTTTGCTGTTATACAGCTCTGTATGCTGGATGTAACACAGAGGTGGGAGGGAAAGTGCTTTGATCATTCCCTTCTTCCTGAGTTGCACTTGGGTTGCAAAATGCAACATAATGCAGGTCACACAGGATATAGAGGACCTGGGAGTCCAGCAAATGTTCCCAAGTAGAGTTCATTCTACTTCTGACAGCAAATGCTATTGGCTGGATGTTAGAAAGGCTAATGTTTCTTTACAGAATCAAATAATGCAGAGTTCTCCCACAGCCAAGTCCTCAACCAAGAACTGAATCACTGCTCATTGTTCCGGACCATCCCAGTAGCTCACTGACTGTGCTCCATGCTTAAATTTGAATGTAGTTGTGTATACTGAACTTAATTTTCAAGTCTACTAAAAATCCTTCCCTCAAATTTTAATCCACAACATTTCTTCCTCGGAAGATCTTGTTTTACAGGTCTGTGTCATGAGGAAGAAGAAACAATGTACACTAAAGGTATGATGTATCAAAAATTTTTGTTTCAACTTTTTGAAGAGTTGTTTTCTGGCTTATGGTTTTGCCTCTGATATGATGTGTTCTATATTCTCTAGATCTGGAGGGTTTTTATCTGTCTTACTGAGTATATTCTTAGTAAGACAAAGCAGGCAGGGACATCCTAGAGTTAGGAGTCTATCACAAGAATACTCCAAAGAACTTATGATTTATATATGTAATTTAACCGTTGTCTCATGTAAATCTCAGAAGAAACCTTGACATTGCAGTGAGCTTTGGATTACATCCGCAACAGAAGACAAGGAGAGTCTGTTTCACCCCCACCAAGGCATTTCCAGGCAAGAAAGAGTAACATCCAGAAACTCCCTGACCAGATGACCTTGCTATGTGCAGGAGACCCAACCACAGTGAGCCTTAACCAGGTTAGCTGTGCTGTTACAGAATGGGGAATGCTGCATGTCACCTAACTCAAGCTGCTGTGTCAGATGAGATCAACAGCTCCATTTATTAGTATCTGATAACATTAGTTAATACCAGACATGCATTTGTTTGTCTTGCACCCTAAATATGCATATGCTCACAGAGCGAGACTGCTGTGAGCTGCAGACATGGGATGGGAAAGCAGGCTCTGCTATATGACATGTAGAAGGTAAGTGTGGGCAGAGCACAGCAGAGAAGCATAAACCCCTTGTCCATGAGGTCCCTTATGTTCGGGCCATAAAATCACTTAATGACACACTGGTATCAGGAGACATTTGTGTGACAGAAGCTATGTGTCCAATGCAGAAATTAATATGAAAACTTTTCACCCTGGAGAGCTCTCTAAAATTTCTTACTGAATGATCATAAGAAACCCTTCAGATTGCCTTGTCTGTGAGTCTGAAAACATTTTGCTGGTTGGCAACTGCATACGTATGTAGGCTGCAGTAGCTTGCCAATGCCTTTTTCTTTAGAACCTAGCATGTTATTTTAATCCACGCTTTTCAGTCAAGTAAGTAATTTAAATGGGCACTTGACCTTAGGACATGCCAGATCAGAACTGTCAATGCTTTCGGGAAATCTGGAACCAGATCTTAACCTCATAAGTCATCACGATCATTGTAAAGGATAAAAAACAGACCAC
Organism: Pseudotriccus pelzelni; assembly: GCA_035584735.1. NCBI lineage: Eukaryota > Metazoa > Chordata > Aves > Passeriformes > Tyrannidae > Pseudotriccus > Pseudotriccus pelzelni. Next base: position 42,119,232 of record JAWMRA010000113.1, read on the forward strand.
TGACTTAATCACTTCTGAAATTTGTAACTATGTTTGGATCTGAACTCTCACTGAGTTTTTTTCAGCAGCATTAGATGGTTTGTTTTCAGAGCTGCATTTCTCAGCATTTCTGAAAATCAGGCTTGAAATCAGACACTGATTCAACACACAGACACAACTCACTCCAAACCACCCGTACTTTTTGAAAATCTAAATTTCTATTTCATTCTCAGAGCATCAAGGAAGAAACTTTTGCCAACCTCCTTTGAAACAGAACACTTCAAAATAGCAGCAACTGTTTTCTTAAATATTAGCTGTATTTTTTAGAGTGACACTTTGATTTTTCTAATATGTCAAGCTTTTGAAGAAAATGCCTATGTGGCTGGTAAATCATGAGGGCCTTCACAATCTGTGGAAGGCACTGAATCTGAAAATCTTTTCTTCCATCAAAACGTAATGCACTGGAACTGAAACCTGAAGCTTGCACTTCACTTTTGTATCACATCAAGTAGATGTGTGCATTGTATCCTAGACCTCATCAGTGTTTTCACACCTGAGGGACAGTCTCCCAGTCTCAGTGCATCACCAAGCCCACCCAATCACTGTTTTCTGGTTGAGATTTGGGCACTAGCTGCCCACTTCTGTTAGGTTTTGTTTGCCACTGTGTCCTCTGCAGAGCTGGTGGTGGCCAAGACACCAGGGCACATTGTGCTGCATGTTGAACAGTAGATCTGAATAGGACAATACAGAGTATTTCAATGTTCATTGTAAATCATTCGTGTGTCTAGTCAGTCTGATAGAATCATATTTAATGGTTTTCTTTTAAAAAGTGGTTTAGGGGATTTTTTTGATATACTGCATTTTTAATTGGTTTCTGGTGACAGCTCCAGTGACTGTGAAGATGAAAACATGAATCTGAAGTTATTGTTACTGTACCAGACCAGTCTGTGCCATATGCCAATATCATCACAGTTATTGGAAGATTTACTCCTGGGAATAACAATGTGGGCCATTTTCTACCTCTCTGAACTCAGCATCACTTCACCTTGTCAACCACAATCTTTTACAAAAAATCCACCATGAAATGTCCAAAGTGATCTTTAGCATATCAGTTGCCATTCATGCATGATGAAAATGTAACACATTTATCTGCTAAAAGCTGGGCGTCTTTACTTCACGTTTAAAACTGCAATTTCCACCCTAGCTAAGGGACTGGTCTTGATATCTCTTGTCTGACTGTAAAGGATTGCATTATTCTTAGAATAATCTTGTTACTATTAAAAGAATGTCAATGTCTGAAAAATCAAAACCCAGGGGAACTTCTGCAATGAAGGACATGAAACTGAGGTGAAGAATGCTTGGAAAGGGAAGGTGAGGAAGCAGACAGTTGCAGGTCCCTGGGAAGCTGACCATCAACAACACTTTTCTCATTCAGTTTGGACTAAGTGACAACTATGGTTGCTCTGCATTCCAGAGGAGTACATTAATCGTCTGCATGTGGCAGCACACAGTTGAACCTGAGGTCCAACATCCTGAAGTTTCAGCTGTTACAATTTTCTGCACAGCCTATATGCCAACATGTGATTAAATGACAGAGATTTTAGCATGGCCTTAGCAGCCATTGCAGCCACCTTCAGCCCCAGGAAGAATATTTAAGGGAAAGAATATGAAAAAAATGTCCCAGAAAATGTACTTTCACGGAATTGTTTTCTGATAAAACATCTTTTGGGCTGACTGGCCAATGCAAATGCCAAGGAATAAATATTCCTCATGGTGAAAATCGAGCCAGGAGTACTTTTTACTCTCAACTGGTTTTCTTTTTTTTTTTTTCTGTCCACCTCTATTACAAAAATAATGGTATCAGTCCAGAGTAAATCCATGAATTCTACTGAGCTACACTGTTAAAATTTAAGTAGCAGAACTGACAAGGAGCTGAGCAGTGTAGCACTGAGGCAGTGAGACTTCATGGCCCCCTCAGCTGGCAGAAACAAAATCTTCGTTCACACTAGCAGTGACCTTTCATTTGCATGAAATGAAAAGTCACTGTTGGTGTAACAAGCCATTTCCATGCCCTCCATGTGTGTAGGGGGCAGAGTCAGCCGCAGCTCCCCCCTTCACTACATATCTCATGACAAGGCCTGTGAAAAACAGTGGTAAAGTAAAGCTGTTCTTCACACCCCTACTTGGCCAGTTGCAGGGTGTTTAACTCCCCTCCAACAGCTTTGCTGTGCCATGTCCTGGTGTGTCCCTCCAGAGGCATCTCTGTTGAAGTGGCTGCTGAAATAATCCCTGCCTACATTTTTAGCCTATAGGCAATTTCGAGGGTGGCAACTTTACAGTTAGCAACAGACGAGGACATGCTTAATTGGTACCTCTTTATTTTCCTCGATGTGACTGTGGAGCGAGAGGAGGAGACAGAAAGGGTTGCCTTACCTTGCCATTTGTCATGTTAAGTTTTACTTGTCTTTGAGGATTATGAACAGAGGCTTGCCTCCTCTCTCTGTGGTTTACATGTTGCTGCTTTTACACAGGTCAGGTTGTGAGTTCATTCCTTTGTAAGTACTCTGTGACGCACAAAAGCCAAAAGGGGAAAGAAAAAATCCCCACCCACCCTGAGACAGACTATTGAACTTTGTTTTCCAATTACCTAACAAATTGCTGACTAAGGACAGGATAGGGCGGTGGAAATATAAGACCTAAAGACACTGTACATTCCTCATCTGTAATGACCAGAAAAAGTGGGTGTTTGTTGGTGGTTTTAGCCAATTTGCAATTTATCTTGGTTTTAGCCCAAGCAGGCTTGAAACCAAGACAAACATTCTTTGATGTAATCTAATTGTGACTAAGACCGTTTGCATAAAGGTTTCACAGCTAGGATAGGAAGAGGAAAAAGACCTTGAAAGCATTCCAGTGGAAAAGTCATGTGCACCAGGCTTTCGGCTGCACCAATGGTGCCCAACCATTGTTTTAGCTGCGGCTTAAATTAATACCTGACAGCAAATGAATTAAAGCCCTGCTGAAGTCATGTATTCATTTATTCTTGTTTTTTTTCCAATCATGTTTGCACAGTGATAGCTCCAGGTGAAGAATTAATAAGAAGAAAGCCCTTTCCCTGTTTCTATTCCCACTCCCTTCCAAAAATATATTTAATAACTTAACTTAAACTCTCCCAGAACACATTAGCCAGACCAGGCTAGCCTCACAAATTAATGAAACTTCACGTTGTTGGTAAGGCTGAAAAGAATCTGGGGAGGAATGCAAAAGGTCCTAAGGTTGTAGAATACATGTACAAGCAACGCCTAATTTTTCTCATTACACATAGTGGGTTTCACTCTTCCGAGGTTATCCTAAAAGCAAGATCAGTGATCTCAACTATATATTTACCAGCAAGATGTGCATTTTAAAGACAGTGGAGTTCCTCTTCACCTTGTCCTTGTCAAAGCCTTCAGCTGCCCTTGGCCCAGTGTGTGGAGAGACCAAGGGCTAAGGTCGGTAAGGAAAAGCAAACCTAAGAGGCGTTCTGCACTGGACGACACTGAAGGCACAGCAAAGTCATTACTCAAGTAGGAAATACACAGGAGGTGTAACCATAGTCAGACCACTTGGAATTAATATAGAGAAGTTGTCAGAGTACATAGAAATGCTCCTTCTCACAGCATGTTAATACCAAGAGTCCTTGCTATTTACCAATTATTCTTGTCTGCTACTACCAACAGTCCCTGCTTGGCTCTACATCCATCTGACTATCCGTGCTTGAGACATACACACCAGCCCCTTACCTTTTGGGATTCTACAGAGAATAAGCTGAGAGTCGGGCCTGTTCAGCCTCAAGAAGAGACAACTGAATGGGCACCTCATTAATGCAGGTAAGTGTCTAAAGGAAGGGTGCTAAGAGGATGGACCCCGGCTCTTCTTGGAAGTGCCAACCAATAGGACAAGAGGCAACAGACAGGAACTGATGCACAGGAAGTTCTACCTGAATATGAGGAAGAACTTCTTTACTGTGAGGGTGACCACTTACTGGAACACGTTGCCCAGAGAGGTTGTGGAGTCTTGCCGACTGGAGATATTCAAGAACCATCTGGATGTAATCCTGTGCCATGTGCTCTCAGATGAGCAGGGAGGTTGGACCAGATGATCCACTGTGGTGTCTTCCAATCTTACCTATTCTGTGATTCTGAGATTCAGTGAAAGGCAAGTATGCATCAGTGTGATTCATAACCTACTTCTATAGGTGTCCATGTATGAGGCAGGAATGTCAGATTTAATTCTGAGTCTCCCTTTCCATCAAACCTGTCATCTCTAAGTTATACCAGCATAACTCCAAAAAAAGTCAGAGCAAGGGATTTTACTTTTGTTGTGTCACAGGAATGAGAACGTGGTAGGGACATTGTGCTTGTCACTGTAATACATTTGCTGCTAGCAATACATTATAGTTTGTTTCCCAGTCTTTTCACACAGACACCTTTAAATTTCCCCTAGGGACTGTGACTAGGATGGTTCAAAAAGTGATTTTTGTTCTAGGTACTGTAATTCAGCTTTTAAATTAGCCTGAAAACTGACTTGCCCAGGTATAAAATATTATCTTCTGAGCTTTATTCATAATGATAATGAAAAAATCCAGTCATATTTTACACTCCTGCCAAAATACCCTTTCCTCTAGGCCTGTGTTTGGGTCAGAATTTGGAAGACATCAGCTGTAATTTCCCTGAAAAAGCATCCATAAGTACCTATTACTGCATTATACTTGAAAAATAAATTAAAGACCTGAAAAATCAGAGTTTTAAGAGTCTAAAACTCATTTACACTACTTAGAGGTGGACTATTCTGTAGTGAACAGTTGGTATTCTGTCTACAGGATAGAAATGTGTCTTAACTAGACTGCTAAATTTTACATTTCAAGCTAGAGCAATGGATGGTGCCTTCTTTTTTTCTGGTTTCTTTGATATCCTAAGTAATAGTCTGGTTTTTATTTCATTCAGGAATTCATTCTCTTTGCCTTCTTCATGGAGACCTATCTGTAGATAGATAAATTATTTCCCAGGTAGTGGCTTGTTAACCAGCTGGCAGCTCAAGAAGGATGTGTAACAGGATATCGAGATCTCCTCATTCTCAGTTCTTAAGTCGTTGTGAAATAAACCCATAATGGACTCAGTGATTAATTCAGGAGAATTTCTCTGGGGACCAGTAGATGGGTAATATATACACAATGTCCTCTAGGTCAGCTGAAGCGATGACTGAGAGGCAGTATCTTAACAGCACTGAATATTACAACCCCCCAAAAATACAACACTAATTAAATCCATGAGATTTTCTATGTGTTAATCTTCTTGTAACATTCTCAGCAAATTCTGAAAACCTGCTGGTTTTTGGAATAATGCCTTTATAGATTAATGCTGCTGATTAATAAGAGCTGTTAAAATCACACTACCACTGGGTCTAAACGCTTTTTTGGGGCTGAGATCTTTCTGTACAAAAAGTTGTTGTTGGGAAACAAGGGACTGGTGTGTTACTGTAAAGGATAGGTTGTAAAAGGGATGCTTAAAAGGGGCCCAATATGGTTTGGATCGCAGCCAAGGTCTTGCATAACAGGATGCCTCATAAAAGAAAGGCTTAGAGGGGTATGGTTAAAAGACAGACGTTCCTTTTGCGCAGAGATGTGCCAACGGGAGGATCACTGACAAATCTTTGTTCACTATTATGTGTGTATATAATTAAAAAATGTTGGTGTTTGCAGCCGTTCCCAGATCATGTTGACTGGTTTCGAGAATCACAGTTTAAAGAAAAAAAAAAAACAAACAAACAAAAAACCCAGACCAAGGTTCAATAAATGCAGTTCAGCTAGGGGTACTTTTCTGTGGGTAAACTAGTCAGATTTTAATGCCCTTCAAGGAGCAGGAGTAGGAATGACCCCAAGGCTTGTGATTAGGTGTGCGGCATCACAGCAAGACATGGTTGCAAATCTGAGTCAGCTGTCTCACAAAGGCGCATGGCAGCATGATACCCAACCTTGGGCAGTGAGACAGGAGATCGGGGCAGTCCTGTGCCACTCACAGGCAAGCCAGGAAGCTGCTGGGTTGGTAACAGAGGCTTCATTGAAAACTAGAGTACGTTATCTTTGTAATGACAACAGAGGGGAACTTTTAACTCCAACCTAATTGTCAGGCAAGTATTTTCTTTTTTCCTGCAAATTTAGAATCTACTAGTAGTATTTTAAAGCAAGCTCTATCAAAACATAATTTATGACTCCTTTCCATTTCTAGAGGCAATATTTGGTGGTGTTCTCCAGAAACCATCCAATGCAAGCATGACACTAGTTCTAGTATCAGGACTCAGGGACTGAAGGAAGACTGCATCAGTGGAAATGTCTTTATGTCTATCTCTTTATGATTTCTTCCTACTCACCATTGTAACAGTTCATCTTGAATCTACTGTTGTTTTTAGTGGGATATGATCAGGCTTAGGGGAAGGTGTCCCTGCCCATGGCAGGGGGTTGGGATCGAGATGACCTTTGAGGTCCTTTCCAACACAAGGCAGTCTGTAATTCAGTAAGTCTGTGTATAGGGTAATGGTTGAGCCCGCAGCACCAATCACCAGTGTATGTTGGTGCACTTGATGAAGTGCCTCTGGGGCTCCTGACCAGACTGAAATTGCCTTCAGCCTCAGTCTGGGATGTTTACTGACTTGCATCTTCCAAGACAGAGGAGCTTGGTGAGCAAAGTAAGTAATGGCATTGACATTTTCCATAACATTTCTGGCTTAATACAGATGGTATGACAAATGACTGCATAATGTGACTTCAGGTGGACTATTTCCTTTTTGACTGGCCACATCAGAGCTAAGGGAAGCCCCAGTGAAGGAGCTGAGGAAGGACAGGTGTTCTTGAGAAGAACAACACCTGCAGCAGATATACCTATTGTCAGCTCCAGGGTTATGCCTCTCACTGCTGTGAATCATAGAATGAGAAAATCATAGAGTGGTTTTGTTCTAAGACCACCTAGTTCCAGGCCCCCTGCTGTGGACAGGGATACCTTTTACCAGACCAGGTTGCTCAGAGCCCCATCCAACCGGGCCTTCAACATTTCCAGGGATGGGTCATCCATAGATTCTCTGGGAAAACTTCTGTTACAAATTAGTGTGGATAGTTTGACATGTCTCTTAGAGAGGAAGTTATAAGCTCACAAAAATTGTGTTTACTTTTGCTGCCTGAGAAGAAATCAATTACGAACCTAAGAAGAAGAAATTGTTATACACATTCAAGGTTCATACTCAGCGTGGTTCTTCTGTGTGTGAATGTAACACAGAGATGGCACAAGACATTCTCTGGGACAATTCTTGTCTCAGTTTAAGTGTTGTAAATATAAACCCAAAGTAGATGTTCTCTTTCAGCATCCTGTTCCACATATACACTGCCAAGAATGAGATAATTTTGTTGTCATGGCCAGACATATCAGCAGTTCTCAATGTGTTGTCATGAAATAAAAATATAATTGCAGTTTTTCAGCAGCTATTTTTTTTCTGTACGTATGCTACTGGGTGCATCAAGGCAGATGAAAAGAGAGGGCCCCAGATTTAGACTGAGAAGAGGTTTGCTGAGGTGTTGCAAAGCAGGTGGGTTATTGCCCTCTGATGTTCTCATTTTGGTTCTGAAAGCAGAAAAGGTTCCTCCACACTGCAGGAAGCAGTGGCAACCCTTTGGCAGAATAAAAAAATACTTAACAAGTAACAAAAAATCCTCTACATATGCTGAGAATAGCATGAACCAGGACTTTCAGGTGTTTTCCTACTAATTTTTGTTTTACTATAGAAATGCTTTTATCTAGGCAATTATAACACAAAATGCAAAACATATTTTTTTCTACACAATATTCTTCCAAAATGTTGTGGTACCATGATGTAGTTTGTGAGGAGATATTTTTTTTCACTGAACAGACAACCCTGTGGCAAACTGCTTCATGAAATAACAATGTGTGATGGACAGAAAGGATTCACTGGGCACTGCAGTAGGAAGGAGAAATCACAATAGCTGAGTAGTCAGACTGATAGGAAAATTGGAAGCCAGACAGCCTCCAAAAAAACATTTTCAGACTTAGCAAGGAGCCCTTAGACATCTGAACACCGATGTAAATGAGGCCTTGATCCATACAATGTTAATTGCCCGCTCTGTGTAAAGTAACTGCACACTGCAGTTATCCCACCTTTAATATACTGGGGTCTGAAGCTAATCTTACTGATGTGTCATTTAATTGGATGCAATGAGTTCAAATACCAGATTAAAATGAAACAAAACAAAAAACCAACACAACAAAACAAAAAGCAAAAGTGGAACTTTCAATGAGTAACAAGAGGAGAGGGACATCCACTCTGTAATTTACGTCAGTGGAATCAGAGTCTAAAATGTTGTCACTCAAGATATCTGACATTGTTTTGGTGCAAGCATGCTATTGTGTACCACTGGTTTCATTCCATCAAAGAGCTTAAAAGTAAAATAAACTGAAAACTTGCCTGAAGACAAAATATAACTAAAATTCTGGCACTGCCATATGCTTCTTTTTTTGTTGTGTGTGTTTTGGTGGTTTTTTTTAATGTATATATTTCTGTATAGTTTGGAAGGTAACCATAGCATATTCTACCAGGAGTCAGACAGGTCAATCTCTGTGAATTCAAGATAAAGCTGCATGCCTTGAAAAAAAAGCCAGATCTGGAGACCAGGCTTGAGATAAACAGCCATCTGAAAGATAATAGATTTGCCTGACATTGTTGTATCCAGTAAATCATAACAAAGCTTCAGAATACTGGAGAAAGGCCAGGAATTGGTGACTTACATTATTGTTTTATAATCACATTTTGGAAAGGTAAAACTAATAGCACTGTTTACTTTAACTAATATTAGCTAATTCTTAACTCATGGCTGCCCAAAATTATCCTGCTATCTCCTAACTTTCCAGCTAAGAAAACCACCTGCCTGCTATATCAAAGAAAAAGGGAACTGGGGAAGAAGGGAAACAGCATCATTCATGAAGGGCAACACGCATCTGCTTGGCCTGCATTTCAATCTCCCTCTTCTTTGTCCTGTTCCTGTAACAGTGTGACTCTCATAGAAGCTTTTTGCTTCGTGAAAAATTAATATAAATGATGCTGCAAGGAAAACAAAAAAAGACAATTTTTCATAGCTGTATTTCAGATGCTTTTCTATGACACAGAGCTGTATTTCCCAAAGGCTTTTGCCTGACACACCTGGTGAACACATGCAAAATCAGCAGTGGTTAATGTGACCGCATGTGCAGGAGTGACATACAAGCTGTGATACCCAGTAGTGCTTTCTGGGGCACGGGCAGACAGAACCTACTTGTGCCTTCTGTTTTGCTTGCTTGGTTTCTTTGAAGATATTATGCAGCCTGTAGATTGGGCAGCTGAGAGGATCTGGTGCGTACACAGGTGGCGTTGAAAGCAGAGCCTTGGGCAGCTCTTCTGCTGTCAAACCACTTTCAATCCAGCCACCTTTGAGATGTAATCCCATAAAAAGAAGATCAAGGCATCTTACTAGGGTGCGTGGATTTCAGCCACAGCCAGACACTTATTTTGAAGGATTCAGACTGTATGCATAACACTGCCTAGGATGATAATGAGGTGGGACCTCCTTGGTGGGAACTTTGCATCTCTGACCAAGTTACTCCCATGGTTAAATATACCTTATCCACAGCAAACATCAGAGAAGAAAACTCTTCTCTTGAACCCATTGCGTAATTAGAATAGGAAGAGTGGCTTATTCTGGAGTGGTGATATTAGTGTGTATCTAAACTCCGAAGGAGCAGATTGTAAATAGCTCTAGTAGGTTTGTGTCTAAACTCCTAATGAGCAGACTATAAATATTTACTTAGAGTTTCTTGTTTTGCAGTGGTAGACAAAACTCCCTGCAAAGTACTTAGTTTTTAACCATACTTTTGTTCCGATATCTTGTTTTAAAACATTTTGATCAAAGAGATACTAGAAAGGTTTGAAGGAAGCTGCTGTGTTAGTTCACAGGGTCAAATTCAGAGGTGAGCTGTGAGTTAACTCTCGGAAGCTCAGATCTCACAGCGCTGTTAACAGCTGGTCTCTCCATGCAGAATGAGATTGCCTCTACGGGATCTCTTTAAAGAGGCAGGACTGAACTCTGCACACCGTCCTCACTGGTGGGGTATGAACCAGCATGGAAAGAGACCCAGTCAGGGCAGTGTTCTGTGAAAAACAAGCTAGTTCTGCTCATTTCATCAGCAAACTCATACCATATTTTTAGAAAATTCCCATTTGACTCCCACTTTGCTGGAATTCTCCCTCTCATTTTGAGCCCTCTGTGCTTCTGTTTCTGACTTGAAGAAAAAGCCCCAAAATGCCAGCAAAAAACTGCTATTCTCAAATTTTCAAACTTCAGAGCAATGTTTTGGAAATCTTACTAGGTAATAGTCTTGAGAGACTCTTGGCTTGCACAGTTAGAGAAGATCGCAATCTATGCTAATTCAGTGAAATAAATGTGTTTGTGTCAGCTTTATCCTTAGAAGTGAAAAAGAAGGCAGCGTGTGTTGGAGTTAAGGGTCTTTTCAATCCTAAATGATTCTATTATTCTAAGTGTTTTTCATGATAAAATTTTTGAGTGATGTTACTTGACTCTGCAACGTTCTTGGTTCCTTATTTCTTCGGCAACTTGGCCCTTTTTGAGGCAATGCCTTTCCCTGGAGCATCTTACCAAGGGTAGACTTGACCACAGAAGAGCAACAGAAATCTCTGACCACAACTATAGCAAACTCACTCAGCTATCTGCAACCCGCTGACAGCACCAGACTTCACACTAACAGTACTTTCCTCGCTCACAATTAAATCAAACAAGTGCGGACACGAATGCTGTCCATCTTAGGGGATCGCAGGACCCAGAGCCTGAACACAGCACATCAGAGTCACATCTGTACTCCTGCTGAACATCCCAGTAAGAAAGATGGGGACAAGATTTTTGGCAGAGCCTCTTGCAATGGAACATGATGTAATGGTTTCAAACTACAGGAGGTTAGATTTAGATTAGATATAAGGAAGAAATTTTTTGCACTGTGGATGGTGAAACATTGGAGCAGGTTGCCCAGAGAGGTGCCGGATACCCCACCACTGGAGTTAATCAGTACAACCAAAGGCAGGTAAAATGATTTACACAGCTGACCAGTTGGCCCATTATGCCAAATCAGAGTTATACGCTTTTTGTCAGCAGGTAAAAGGCCATGCCAGAGGAAGGCAGTCTCCTTTGAACTGTATGCAGGCTGTGTAGGCTGTAATGCCTCAAACAGGGTCACTGTGATGAGCCCAACAGCCTTCAGCAGGTCTGAATGCCCCAAGACAATACACCATTACATGGAGGTAAGCACTCACGACAGGTTTGGCTACAGTTTTCCTGAAACATTGTTGGGTTAGTGGTGACTCAGAGCCACACTGTTATTTGCATTACTAATGGCAAACAAAACTGATGATTTAATCATCTGTAGTAAAAATAGAGCCCTGTGTACGCAGCAGTATTCCTTGAACAACTTCTCATTGAAATGAACTATTTTTCTGCCTCTTAAATGAGAAATCAAGCCTTTATTCAGGAGAGTAATGGGGTTGTGATCTTTTGAAATCCTACTGTGTGACTTTGGATAAATAAGTAAGCTGGACTACACAGATACATTCCAACAAGTCAGTCTTTTGGGGATTTCACCTAGCAGACTAGCAGACTTTCACTCTTCAGTGCAAAATGTTCCCCTTGTGCTTTTGTCAGGAGTTAAACCTGGTTTTTAAGGCAAAATGCAGAAGATTTTTCTAGAGTTCTGTTCGTTACAGTGTGTATGTGTGTGCACACCTGTGCACTTGGATGTGCTTGTGTGTATATGGACCTGCACAAATATCCTGCTTCTATATAGGCTGTGGTTGATGATATTCACATGCTGAAACTATTGATATCGTCTGACATGATGAAGCAATCTGGCCTTCTGTAGATTTCCTCGGCAATACAAGTTACATATTGATGTGTTACTTGCAGATCACAGTAAAATTGTAAAAGGAGAACATTCCATGCAAAGATTCCGTGTCTGGCATCCAGGTATTTCAGATGTCCTTTTATGGATGGAGGCTGATTTCAGTAACCTGATGCAATTCAAAAGTTTATGAATAAAATTTCCAGACTTATCAGAAGGAATCCTTTGCAAGACACTGACTAGGCATCAGTGTTTATTATTGAAAGATTCATACCAGTAATGGTATGGCAAAAGGAGATTACACTGGGAGATAATGACACAGCTTTGGCCCAAAGGGATCTTCCAAACATTTCACTGAAAACATAACAGTTTGACAAACGTCAGAAAAATGGACACTGCTGAGGTTCTGTACTGTCTTTTTCAACTGTGAATTTTCTTCTGTGTGCTTGGCTGACCACAATATAAACTCTTTCACCTTCATTCTTCAAATCTGTACTTCATGCAGATGATTTAAAATTAAAGTTTTCCTGTGAAGTGCTGAGACTGATTCAGACTAATCTCCATTACTGTGAAGGAAAATTAGGAAATAAAGACAGACAACTATTCCATTTAGAAAATCAGCTAATTTAATCTGATGATGCAGTGACCTTTTATTGGCAAAAACTAACAGGCACAGAAGTATAGTAAGAAGAGCAACTCTGTAGCTTCAGTTTTTCCATGTTTGATATGCTTTATGATGTGGGAGAACTGTTTGGGATTTACTACAATAATGAGAGACAGGTTAAAGCATGGTTAAGTGGTCTTAATCATGGTCATTCAGAAATGAGACACAGGTATAATCTAATGTCTCACATAGGTCAAGCACTCCTCACTGGGCAACATTTTGCATCACACCCTATGTCAAGATCTATGATTGCCTCAGGAGAAGATCCCTGCATATTGGAACAGTGACTTATCAGAGTCAAAATCTCCCCCACAGAATGGGGAGGAGAGTTTTAGTTCAAGGGATTTGCCTTCAAACAGGGGACTTGCTGAAAGAAACAAGTCAGTCTCTAGTGAGGTTAAAAGATGCACCTGTGTAACAATGGGGCAGAACTTGGTGAGCCTCATCAAAACTGAGCAGGCAATTGAAGACAGCTTGACCCCACTGACTACTTCCATGCAAATACTATCATTAAATGCACTAGAAGACTAACATAAAGCAACAGCAAGAAACAAATTGGCCCTTTTCAGGTGAAGCTTAGAAAAAGATAAGAAGTGATTAGAAAAAGGTGATCAGCATGATCATGCAAAGGATATAATGTATGCCCCAATGCTCGATTTCACTACCAGCTAGATGGTTGTATGAGGAGATGTGATGGAACAGGCTGAGCAGGAAGGCAAGGGTGTCTCCAAAACCTCCAAAATCAGCTCATAAGAATGACCATGCAGGATAAAGAGACAGGTCTATTTTCTCAGCCTTTACTAATCTATGCAGAGATGCTATTTTTGTGTTCAAGCTCCAAGTATGAATATATTGTTACAAGACGGAGTCTTTCAAAAATATCTGACAGAATTAAGAGGAATTTGGCCAGTCCTGCGCTCCTAAACTGACTGATCAGACTGTAACCCTAGCTACTTCATCAGCTCCAAATGGGAGCTGGAATGTCTGCATGAGCTCTGTACCTTTTTTTTTTCCAGGGTTTGTGAGGATCTATTGAGTGGGGTAAGTTAAAAATTAACTCATCTGCACACACTGGTTGTTTTTGTTCATACAAGTCATTGTGACACAGTTTTTGGTGTGAAAGTGATTACTGGGGGGAGAGAACTCCCATGCTGGGCATTCCTATTGGTACCTGGGCAATGCTGGACTTGCCAATCAATTAGTCACAGAATCTGTCCTGAATTACAATTATATTCAGTGACTAATTGTGTGTGCTTTGGTCATCCTTCCTCTCCATTAATGTCTTCCTGCTAATTAAGGACCCTGAGAAGATCCCTTTCAGCCTGTTCTATACATGCAGGTGGGAAGGAAGGTGCTTGTGCAGAAAGGAACAGAGAGGGAGTTAAGGGAGTTTGTAGCATAGCTAATTTTTACCGTTTGTTTAATCTGCTGCTAAGGGTCATTTGTCAAACTATGGCTGCTGTTCCTGACCCTCCTCCTCTTGTTCACAGTAATGAACAGCCTGGGAAAAATTATCCCCTTTCCAAAGGATCAGCAAAGAGGAAGAGTTGATGATAATGGCCCTGAGAAGTAAGGGAATTGTGCATGGATCACTACCCAAGACATAAAGGCTGTCTGCACACTCTTCACCCAGGAAATGAGGTTAATCAACACCTGCTCACAGGACAGTAAAAAGATCTTCCTTGTAATGATGGTGAGACTGGGATCTTTGCTGCTTGTTCTTTCCTGAGGCAAGTGGCTGGGCACTAATACCTGAACAATGTGTTTGCTGACTATTCCACAACATTTTGTCTGAAAGTGGTAGGAGAGTTGCTCCTTTGAGGAATGAAGACTCAGGCCTTGTATTATTTGACACAAAACTGGCTTGTCAGTCAGATGAGGGACAGGAAAACAGAAAAAAAAAAACCACAAACAAAAAACCCCCCAATACAATATAACATGTAAGTTGCAGGTAACATTCTCATGGTAGAATCCTCAAGTGATGGGGAACATCATCTGTGGGTCCTCTTTCTGAGAAAATGAACGAACTCTCCAGCTAGAAGTTTGATGGTAAAGCAAATGGTGGTGTATGAGATATTTGCAACTTAGCAGTCTATCTAGCAATTTTGGAAAAAAGCCGGAAAATAACTTTGTATATTCAGTTTGATTTTCACATTTCAGATCTGATTATTTTTTCAGTACAGGTACATCTATAATTTTGGAAAGAGTGGATTAACAGATGTGTCACATTAAATATCAAAACTCCAAACTCTACTCTTTAGAAGGTCTTTCATTTTTACCTGGTGCAATTTCACTTGACACAGTAGAAGTTGTTGCTAACTTCTTTATATGTAATAAGAGAGTACCTGTGATTAAAGGGCTTTCACAGTGACAAAATAAAAGCCAAGCCAGGAAATAAAAGAAACACTTCAGCAATATTATGGAATCTGTTAAAGAGAAGTACTCTTCAGAGAGAGAAAGCTATATCAGTGTGCCAGTCAAAAGATCAGAGGTCCTACAGACCCAGACCCTTGTAAAGTTTGCAGACTGGAATTCAGTTTAATAATCAACACTAGTTTAACTGAAGATTAGTTATTCAGGTATTGGAGTGATCATGTCTTTCTCAGTGTGTTTGGCTTCGTGAGGACAAAGTGTTCTTAGATTTCATATGCATTTTTGCATATGAAATGCAGGGCATTTTTCTTTAAATATCTTCCAAATACAGAAAATAGGAGAGTATTAACTGATAAAAATTAATGTCTACCTTCTGATTCGATGCTGGACATTACTCCAGTTCTCCAGCATCACAAGGAGAACCCGGATGAGGGTTCATACTGTAGCATTGACTAAATTCTCAGCTTCCTGTACTTCAAGGAAAGAGACCTGACTGAGTCATGCTGTGCTACCCCCTCGCTTAGCTCTCTATTACTGGACTTGCAGTCTTTGTTGATGTAAAACAGGTTGCAAGGAGACAGGAGAAAGAGGTTATTTACCCAAATATCAACCTGACATGGAAGTCATCCCAGGCCTTTCTGCTTAGCCGCAGCAACAGGCTGCATCTCCTTATTCCCTTTCAGAGCTAGTTAAACTCCTTCTTCAAAATACTTAAGTACCGTGCTTGCATTTCTTCTCCTGGAAAGGTCCTTCCTCATTGTCTGAATCATTGGCAGCCTGCTTCTGCTTTCACAAATTTTATTCATGGCCAGTTAGCATTTGTTTGTTCATGTGCCAAAGTTACTTTTTAGCTTAAATAGCTTTTTTTACCTCCCTCAGGTTTACTGCTCCTTGATGTATTTGCACTCAGCAGTCACATCCCCTCTCAGCCATTGTTTTGCCAAGCAAAAATAGCTGATTTCTTCAGCTCTCTTGTAAAATTAATTTTTTTGTAAGGACACGAAGTTACAGACTAACAGTCATAAATTATCTCAGTCAGAGCTAACCATAGAATCTCCCTGTGCTAAAAAAGTAGGTATAACAAAATTTGGCTCATAGCCAAGGCCAGAATTTTGAAACAGACACCATCTCTGGTGAAGCATGTAAATAAACAGATTCTTATAAAATGTGATAAGAACTTCAACTGTCCATTGACTTCAATGTCTAAATAAATTTCTGTTTAACTAATATCTTGACATTAGTTAATGTTTCTCTAATTGTTTGTGTTTTCTATTATATTTCATTATGTCCACACTGTCTGTTCAGAAGCACCCACACCTCACTAGAGTAACAGGTCCTGACACCTATCTGGGGTAAGTAAATGTTATTTTTCTCTCCATTTATACTAACCAGAATCAAAGAGGACATATAAATTCTCCAACGTCAGAGAAAGCTGGAGGCAGGCATAGGAAATGACCAGTCAAGGACTCAGACCCCCAGACTCCTCCACTGATCTTGCTCTATCCCATTTGACATTAGAAAAGGGAGAAGACCAGAAAAGGAGTCAAAATATTTTGGCAGGTCGTTACTAACTAGGAGGTGTAGTGATGGGTTATGTTTAAGATTGTTTTTTCCCTTTTTTTCTGGGCCTGTTTTATCCAGATAAAACCATCAAATACTCTGAATGTGCTTGGGAGGGTACAGGTTAGCTTTGCTTTGATTTTGTAATGCTCTACACCAAAGAAAGAGGACATGTCCATATTTCTTGTCCCATTAATCATTTTCGTTTTCATCATTTTCAGCAGCTGGCATTTGACTGGCAATTCTTTGGGAAAGAATTGATCTCTGTTTAATTTTGTCTGCAAAAGCCTGCTGCAGTCCTTCTTTCAGATTGACAAGTCTTCCCCTCTATAAATAATATAGGGGTCCTATGTCCTAGCTCTACTCTTGCCTTCTTAACTTCCTTGCTGTCAATGTCTTTCCCTAATTCTTTCTTCTTTTTTATCTATTTTTAATGGATAAGATCAGAATGTATGTGCCCTTTCCTTGTTGAAATACTCTGGCTTCAGCTTCTTCAATCTGCTTTTATATTTTGCATTTAACTACCATGTTATTGGGAACTCTTGGAAATTACACGTATTTATTTACTGCTTTAGATTTACTTGTGAATGCCTGATGAACACTGATCTTAGTCTATCAGTCCTGGCTTCTCCAGTTACACAGGCAAAAATGTAAAAAATTCCTTAATTTATTGCAAAGTTTTTAGTTTATCTTTCAAATATCTTCTCGAATTTCAGAGACTGCAACAAAAATTACATGTATTTTAATAGAAGATTTCAAGTGATGGCAAGTCCTCTGAAACTGAATTAACAACTAAGTAACTGACCTTATTTGACATAACTGTACAATTTTGCAAAATCTAACTTCTTATTTTCTTTGTCTTCTGTGTTTTGAGATCTAAACCACCTCTTCATGTCATAGACTTCCATCTATCAAAAGTTTCTTCTTCAAAAAAATCTTCCTCTCTTCTCTGGCCCCCATTTCTCTCCCCATAATCCTACCTCCCAAGGTCATCTTCATACCTGAGTGTTGTTGCCAGTCTTCTGTTGCCTTGACTTGAATGTTGACTTGTAACAGAAGTTAATCACTGAAAAAGACAACATAGAAACACTTTTGCTGAACTCATTGGTTAGCTTATTAAGAACAGAAGGCCAAGCTTTCAGCTGAGGTTACTTGCTGCATTTCTGTTGACTTGCAAACCAAAATCTATGCTGAACTGCTTGTGCAGGAGAATATCTCACCCACTGGAAACCTTGTGGCAGATGCTGGGACTCAGGAGGTGAAGTGCTCCTTGGAGTTAGACGGCTATGAATTGACCCTTAGGTCCCAGGAGGGTGAACAGAGGTAAGTACCGACTCCACATGGCCTTCGTAACACCCCTGGCATGGCAGAATGATGATGATGGCTAAGCACTTTATTACCTTCTGAACGCATTGCTCTGCCCTAGACCTATCTACACTTCCATCTTTCCCTATCCTCATGCCCATATCCTCACCAGAAGGCCAGCAGGCCCCAGAGCCACTGGCACGCTGCTGGCCGGCTTTGCCCATGCTTGAGCAGACAAAGCCAGGATGTGGACTCTGCTGCTTCAGCTTCTTCCACTCTTATTAAAGCAAACCCTTCCAATATCAAACACTTTCACAGAAGTGTGAGAGCCGATCAAAGAAGGGTTTGGAGGAACTCAGAATTGAAGCTAGAATGTGAAATAAATTTGAGAAAGCAGTGGAACAAGCTTGAGAACTCATTTACTTTGAAGAAACTTCATAGCAAGGTGTTATTAGTCCACACTGGGAAAGTACTATTGTTTCACAGGACTAGCAGTAAAGTTAGTTCTCAGTGGGTTATCAATCAGATATCTTTTGGGTGATATGTTGTAATTTGTGTTTATTTGTTGGTTCTCTTGAAGCTAACAGGTATTTCTGTAAACTGCACTGGTTTGTAGATAGCATACATCTACTCAAATTCTAGCCAAAGCCTAAGAAAAGCCTGTTGTTCAGGGAGATACAAGCTTTCTCTCCAGAACTTTGGCAAAAGGAGCAGTCATCAGACAAATGGGACAAGATCCTCCAAGTCTTCTGAGAGAAAAAGAAGCTGAACCTGTATCTTGCTCTCGTTTGACTATGTCTATGGAGCACAGCAGTAGGAAGCATTATGATAATGAAACAAAATGAGACATGTCCTATTCCAAAATCACAGGGTGGAGCTTCCTGGGACCTGTGCTTCCACCGCTGCAGGGATGCTTCAAAACACTTGGTTTCTGACTAGTCTACCTGTTCCTTTGTCTGTTTGGGTTTCCTCTTGAACAAATATTTTTGTTTTCCCCAGACTTATATGGCATAAATAAGCTCTGATGAGAACAGTCACAAATGAGAAAAAGATCTCTTTATTCAGGTTTAAGTTCTGTTTCCAGGTTAATACAAAAATGCCAGTGAGGCATATCAGCATCCTTTTAAGGAGGAATAAAACCTAAAATGTTATTTCCCAGCCTTTTAGTAGTGGGGAGATTTGTACATGCACGCTCTGGAGTCAAAATGCAAGGTCATTGGGTTCCCTGGAGCCTTAGAGCATCCTGCAGTACAAGAGGGGCATTAGGGAGAGTAAATAAAAATAGCAAATTAGTAATAAAATTTTACAGAGGTAGGTGCAAATCTACTTGTTACAGTTATGCTCTCAGGCAATGTGCCAGTGGCCAAGGTACAATCCTGGCAGGTAATCTGCCTAAAAATACAGTCATTAGTACATGACACAGTCACTGCTTCTCCCACAGGCCAACTTAAATAGTGCATATTTAATGTGATGACAGGTCCAGGGGGTTGGAGACTCAAAGAGAAAAGAGAGAGCCAGAGCATCACACTAGCTGGGGAGACACTCAGATTTTATTTCAGACATTGACAACACTTGGAGTGACTGGCATGTGATAAAAGAGAAAATTTAACTCTGCCTTGCATGGTAGATTATTGCAGCACTGATGGGAAAAATGTCCCATTTTCCTAGCTTTAGACATTAAGGACAAAAGACCTTTCTGCTTGCTGCTTGACAGGTCTAAATGATATCTTACCCTTAAAGCCTGCATGGAGCTGAATAACTTTTATAGTTCCGCTTTAACTTTTGCCTAAACAGCATGTGCATGTGTGTGAACAGCTCTGCCCTCCCCTTCTCTCACAGCTACAAACACAACTCAGACACCCAGTACCACATTCTCATTTATATCTTGACTCTAGTCACTTGTGGTCAACTACAGAGAGCAAAGAGCTGGGGCAGATCAGCCACTTTTTAATGCCACAAGTAGCTGGTGAAGACTCATCTGTGCGTGGTTGGGTCAGGTAACCAAGAGACTTTGTGAGAGCCTACAGCTGTTCTATCTCCAGTACCAGGAGAGTGTTTTCAGAGTGGAAAAGATGAAAAAGTTCTCGGTAGGCTTCTCTAGATGAAACACAAGCCATTACTAGATTCAACCTAAATGGAAATTGGAAAAAAAATCTAATTCTTTCATACATATTTATACCTGTATCTATACCTGAACTTTTAAAATGCTACCATAGCAGACAGATAGGGGATGCTGAAGTGTTCACAGAGATCCTCCTGGATGGATTTCATGTACTGGCATGCGTAGTTGATCCAAGATCCAACAACTAACTAAACCCTGTGTAACTTTAAACCTCTTTGTGGTGCTCTTTGTTTGCTCTTTAAGCACCGAAGAAGTGCTTAAAGTTCACTCTAAATTCAGAGGTGAATGGCCCAGTATGTTTTGAATCATGAGCATGGGGCTCAGTCTCTATATAATACCCTCAACTTTGCTGTCTATTGCTTCCTTGTAAGCTTAAAAATTGAACCTTGGGCTACCTTTCACACTGAAGGCAGGTTTAATTTTGCTAATACCAGATAATGATATAAACAGTAAACTTGGGTCAGGTTCATTACATATTTCAGAAGGTTATCAACCCGGTTTGATCTGGAGTGAATGTCTGCACCAAATAAAACTCTATTCTTGTGGTAAAATTTTGCCCTGTTTGCTGTGAAAAATTAAAATTTAATTTTAGGAGGAGCAATAATCTTCAAGGAAGAATTTTTAGAAGCCTTTATGATGCTCATGCATTTAAAAATTTTATAAAGTTTGATCTCTCATAATTTTATAGATGTGTTTTCACTTCAGAGGTAATTATATGTGGAGCAATTTAGACCTCACTTACTTGACACAATGCAAGTGAAAAGACTGTATTTCCAACATGAAAGTTAAAGCCACAACAATGGATTTTGGCATGAGACAGGACAGGTCCACAACCAGTCCAAAGGTGGGTCTAAGAGTGCTCTGTCAGAGAGTTGTGCGTTTTCAGGCCAGAAATTTTACCAACTTAAGTTTTCCTGATGTTTTATATGAATTCTAGACTAGGAAACCTAAACACAAATGCTCATCCAAACATTTTGATCTAGTTCTTTCTGACAATATCTTTGCCTTTTATGGGGCAATGGAAAGAACAAAAGGAGAGTTAGCATTTTAAAAATTCATTATAAGAAAGAAAACAGGTATCCTCAAATGTCCATGGCACTCCAGCCTGGCAGGGATTTGGGGGAAATGTGTTTAGAAATATGTCTCCTGGTAGTTTATGAGTCTGAACTCTTTCTCCATGCCCCACTTTTTGGAGACTCTGAAGCGTTTGCTTGTGCAGAAGAGGAGACATTCACAGCTGTAGACTTTTTTCAATCAGATTTTAATGTTTCATGGGCCACTCTGAAGTCTACTTTTTAAAGTATCTTGTCCACATTTCTTTGCCCTTTGACCCACAGAAAGGCCTCACTTGCGAACCCTTGCACCCTACAGTGCATTTCCCAGCAAAAGAAACAGAGTCACAGGTCTTACAGGGCCAGCATTGCTCTGTTCAAATAAAACAAGAAAATCCACCAGTGAAATACATAGGAAGCAGGTCAAGCTTTTAATCTTACCAGAGAGCAGGGGGCCAAGCAGAGCATCTATAAGTCAATAAATCTTCAATTTTCTGCCTCTCCTTGAGGCTTCCCTTCATTCCCCTTGAGACTGCCAGGGAAATCAGATTCACTTCAAATACTTCACACACTCTGAGTAGAAAAGCTGCTTCAGAAAAGGCAACAAAACCCTGGAATAAATCCTCCTCGGAAAGAGCCAGGCAAAACTCGCTGAGAGCTGTAAGTCCTACTGCAAGCTGGCTTCTTGGTGCCATGGAGAAGAGCATGGCAAAGCCACCAGCTGTGCCAGTGTCACAGCTGCGGGGCCCCAGGGTGCCAACAGCTCCTGCAACAGGCATCGCTTTTCCCTGGGGTGTCTGCCTAATACCTACGAGATGGTGGTAGCTCACAAAGACACTTCCCAGCAAACTTTCAGCCCGTTGAATGCTGCAGGTCAGCCACACCAGGAGGCAGATCCTCACCACTTACCTCCCCATACATTCACGCTTGTTTTCAGCCTGCGCAAAGGCTTCTCCCACATGCTGCATGAGGCAGTTGGGCATAACTAACAAGAAGGTAGTCGTGGATGAAGAGTAACCCACCTGCAATGTGATCTTTGAGACTGCTGCTCTGCCCTGACCTGTTGGATCAAGCATCTTTTCACCACTGGGCAGCCTTTGCTGCTGCTTAGCAGTGGTCCTGTGGGGTCAAGTTCAGGTAGGAGGAGAAGGAGCTGAGACACCAGAGAAGGGAGAAATGGGAAGAGTGAAAGAAGCCCAAATGATAAGGTAGGCTGGAAACCCTCCTGCTGGCACTGCAGGGCTGGTGAGGATGAGCCCGTTGAAACAAAGCACTGCCTCCTTCTCCCACATCTGCCCTGACTGGGAATGTGCTGTAGCTGGTGGCCCTTAATCAGAGAGGGTTCAGGCTAAGTCTCTTGTCAAGATACTGTATGATACTTGGTCAGACACATGCAAGTGGCTCACCATGGGTAGACAGGTTTAAAAGCTCTAAGCTATCACAGATATATCACAGACTATTCTGAGTTGGAAGGGACCCACAAGGATCATCGAGCATGCTGTATAAAGTTCTATTGTGTCTTAACAGTGACATATAATCTGAAGCGTTACTGTCCTTGCTCAGTGTCTACTTGGGCCACCTTTGCTTTTTTCCTGTGTTGTTTTTCTACTTGCCATGCTGTGTTTTGTTATTTGAGACTCTTTGTAAATATGACTGCCTTGCTGACAGAGGCCCTGTTCTTCCAGACAGGGGTCAGACACCCTATTACCTCCCTTTTCACACCCCACATAAGAAAAGCTGCAGTTTCCTCACACTGTGAACTTGAGGTGTGCTAACCAGTCATTCTGGCTTGCTACTGAAAATGATCAGGTATTTTTTTCCTTTCCAAGGTTGTGTTTGCTTTCCTTCCTGTGCTCACTGCAGTGTCCCTTGCTCAGACATCTTTTAACTTTTGCTTTGCCACTTTCACCTGTCTGCGCTGGAAGTACTTCACACAGATTGTCTCTACCAGCACCACCTTTTCCTTCTACTCAGACATATCACTCCCCATTGAATCTCCCAGACTCTCACTGGCACCACAGGGTAAGGTCAAGTTTCTCATGTCTTTCTCCTTGAAGCTCCACATATTTTCCCTTCAGGAAACTTCCTTTCTTTTGCTTCATCTCATTTCTTGTCCCATTTGATTACCTCAGGGCTGATTTCTCATGCTTGTCCTCATGCACAGTAAACTCTTCTACACCTCATTTACTTAAAGAACTTTCAAGATTCATGTATTCAATTTTCTTTTGGGTCTTAAGGCTTGGAAGCTTACCTTCAAAAGGAAGTCAGGAATATGGTATGTTTTACAATGTAAATGCCAAACATTCAAACCCACAACACTGCCATATTGAAGGTCTACACCATTTTGGTTTTGCCTCAGACACTGGGTAAACATGTTGTTCAATTTTCACTGCATCCCTTTTTTGTGCTGCTAATAATGCATAAGAGAAAAATTTCTATGCCTCCCATCCCTTCACTCCAGATGCTAGTACAGCCATGTCCATTGCCCTTCCAGGGGAAGGGGCCCCATTCTATTACAACTGGCAGTTGGTGTTTCTTACTGGAAATACTGGAAAATACCTTTCAGCTAAACCAGAAACCTGAGGAAAAGCAATTTTAGGTTCACTTCCTATACAGAGAAAGAAAATTCCTTCCTGTTACTGATTCTATAAAGGAGAATGAGGCAACCTGCAGAATCTGATAAAGTCGGCCCTCTATTTCAGCTCTGGCTGTGGGCTATGTTAGCACAGAAGACAGGCAGCTTATGGAGGTTTAATGCAAGAGACACAGAAGAAAGAAAATTATTTGGTTCTTCCACTCCCCTGAGGGGAACCGTCTTTGTTTTCCAGAACTGAAACTGCAGTGATACCCTTGATGATTCCCCTGCAGTGACTATAATTTATAACTTTCTGTTTAAGTCACTTGGAAGCAAAAGCGTCTAAGATTTTGGATTCTAAGGTCTTTTTTGTCCTTCACCTGTGTTTTCACAGCCGTAGGTGTTTGCTCAGGGAAGGAAGTGGAGACGCTGGCTCATCCCTCCACTGATACCACACAGTGCTCCCCCATGGGCAGGCATGCAGGCCAGAGTGACTCCTGGCTCTTTGTCTGCCCAGCTGTGCTGATATGCACAGGTCTAAGATTTGGGCACATGTGCCATCTGACAATTTAAATACATACAATATTCACTCATATACTTGCAAGGACGTGGATATAAATGTTACTCTCTGAGCATCCTCCTGGGTCCCTGTGGGTCTCACATCATAAATGTTTTTGGAAAGCATGGATTCTGTTTCCTTGCTGTCCCTGATTCTTCAGTCAGTGTTTGTTTAACTTTGCTCTGAGCTTAATAATTGACAAATCCTAGAGTGGCAGCTGGACCAACTCACTGTGTGCCCAGGCAGTGTGGGGAATGCTGTTGAACAGCACTACATTTCTGTCAGGGTGATGGCTTGCTTGAAAGGCGGTGACAAGTGGTACAAGAGTGGGAAATGTGTTTTCCAGATACCCAGATTTAACCACTTTCCCTCCTTTCTCTTTCCATCTGTCTTATCGGTAGAGCCGTGTACATCAATACACACATAAACACAGCAAGCGTGTTTGTTTACCAGCCTTTGCACAGGAAAAACTTCTGGCCATTTTTTTTTTTCCATTTTTTTTTCTTTAGTCACACAGATGAAGGGAAAATGTTCCCATGTACAGATTTTGCAGGAAATGGGAAGTGGGTGACAGTGACCGGGGCTGTGACCTGGCAGACCTTGCTGTCTAATGTAACGCGATCTCATGGTGCTTGGGAGAAAAAAGGGAAGAGAAGTCTAGCCCTGGGACTGCAAATCACAGGCTGTGATGACAAGAGGGGGCCTAATAAAACTCAGCACCCTTCACTTTTAAATGAAATGAGTGGGGAGGGGGACTGGGGAAAGGATAATTTATTGCCTAGAGATATCCTGGGGTATTGCTTTCCTAGAAATGCCTTTCACTGGCCTGAAGCATTTCACTGATGGAAAATGTAAATACAGCTTTGAGCAGTTAAGGTCTTTCTTTGAATTAATTATAACAGTTATAACAACAAGATTTAAGCAGTGGAGGATGGGGACAAGAAGACCTTACATTGTCAGTGATCCTGTCTTGTCACATTATGCTCCGACTGCCACCTTCCTGAATACCAGTACTGGCAGAAAAGAAAGGCTGGGATGTCCAGGTGACTGTGATGGCATGGATGACACAGGTCATGATGCTGAGAAAACATGCCATTGTTCTGCCCCTCTTCTGATCACTGATTTCTGTTCAGGAGGCCACAGGAGCAAGGGAATTTTTTTGGACAATGCTGCTATTTGTTGGCAGGCAGGTCTGGTTTTGCAGTGATAGTGATCAAAATAAATTTGCATTAATATATGCTCCTGAAAGGATGAAGACTTGCTAAATGAACTCATTTGATGGGAATGGGGGTCACAGTCCAACAGCAGCTTGGCATGTTGGGACATGGCAGGGCTCCTGCATCTCTCTCGGAAGAGATGTTTCATTTTGTTGGGGTTTGAGGGTTTGTAGCATAATTTTTAAACTAAAACAAACACATAGCAATAGACAAACTTTGGGAGCTTCAGAAATTTGCCAATGTAGATACATAGACACAAAGATACGGACATATCTTTGTAATTGCGAAAACAGACTGCAAGGCACAAAAACATGAGTGCCCACACAAGACTCCACAAATTTCTTTCTAGTTGATCTGGAAATGCGTGTCTTTCCCAAAAGATTTGGAAAAATCCTCTACTTCTGGACCCAGATTTTTTTAAATTTAATTAAATAGAAGACAGAAAGGAAAATTAATTAAGAAGCTTTCTGCTTGTTTGATCTTACTAGATGGTTACGCTCAATTTTTAATGAATCTTTAGGCTGAGATTCTTGCTTGTTTAATCTATCTGTCTGATTATTATTATGTTTCTGGTAGGGTGGACACCAAAGAATAAATGAAACATAATGAAATAAACAGAGCCAAGTGCGGCTGTGCCCTAGAGCTGTCCCATCTCGATATACGAGCATGTGTTTCATCATTCCAAAGCAGAGATTTCAGGACTCAGCTGGCACCAATAAACAGAAATCACACTGGGAGAGAGAGCTGTCGCTCCGCTGGGCTGCTGTCTGCCCCCAGTCCCCTGCACAGGGATGAGGGAGAAGAGCTGCATCTCCACAGAGTGCTTACCTCTTGGACATATTCAGTATCAACTCACTCACCACATCCCATTTTCCTGAAGCTGCCAAGCTCTTTGCATGTCTCAGGCATAAAAGATGGCCACTTTCAGGGCTGTGCTTGGTACAGCGGGTAGAGCAGTTGTTTAAAGCACCAACTGTTTTCTGAAGCGCCTGTTAAAATCTGTGCCCTCAGCAGGCTGCCACCACATGGTTGCAGCTCTCCTCCTCCTCCTCTTTGCTCCCTTTGGCAATGTCCCACGAGCTTCTCCCCAGATGAAAAGAACATTAATTTTAGCCAAAATTTTAGCATCACATCTGGTATTCTCCTGATACCAGCTAAAAGAATAGAGAGAACTCTGTTTGCTGTTCTGTTGATGGGCAGGGGGTATTCAGGGTTAGTGGAATCATACAGATATCTAAATGCACAGAGAGAAGGAAGCAACAAGGCTAAAGAATAAATTTTTAGAGAACACCAAAAAGAAAAAGACAGTAAGGAACTGGCCCAGAAAATACTTATGTATGGAGTGAATGTGATTAGGGTGGAATCCAGCCTGCAAGAGTTCCCTTGAAAGACCAGAGTTTTCTCCAATGCCCTTGTTGCAACAGATACTTTAAGAGAAAGTATATCAGTGTAACAAGTACTGAGTGAATAAAGAGAGCTTCATATTCTCAAAGGATGAGCACCCAGGTAAGGTGAACCTAACATTACTGGATTATTCAAACATCCCTAAATCTGTGACATTGCACCAGAAATCATGAGTCAAAGACCTCTTATACAAGATCACCTTGTGATCTTCTGCATCCTGTTTCAAGTCAGGACTTTAAAAATACCCCAAGAACAGCCTCTCACATAAGCTTTTTGCCTTCCGCTGCTGGCTGTAATCCAAAAGGGTAGCAGCCACTGTATGCTTGATACCGGACCAAAGCAGAAGTCCGTATCAGGTGGGCTTGGTGCTGATCATGGGTTGGTGCTGACCAGCTATGTTGGTGCTGTTTGTGAGCAGGGCATTATCCCTGGAACAGAAGCTTTTATTGCATACTATATTAGTATGAAAATTCCTTGAAAATAGGCAGGATTTTCTCATCTGGAATATTATTTCATTTTTAGCGTTGAAATTAATATCTAGTTTCAGAAGTGCTCTTTGGAAATTGTGTTATTCTTATACTTTTTAAGCACTTAATCCTGTACCTTGCATAGGTGAATGTATCCCCTTCTCCTCCCGGATATTCATGCACTACAGTGGAAATATCAGAGCTGTTCAGAAATGCAATGCACCTGCAAGTCTGTTCAGGAGGTGATTTCGACGTGCTGCCAGGGTGGAGTTAAGATCTGGTTAAATGTTAACATGGGGCTCGGTTCCATCATTTTACAATGTGTAACCTGTTGCAAGTAAATGATAAACTGTTCTGGGTGCAGCCCTGGTTGCCAAGTACTCACATTTCATGTTGTTAATCCTCAGAGGAAAAGCAAATAACTGTCATTTGAAAGCAGGTAAGTAGAAAAGATGCTGCATATTGATTTCTTACTCTCTTAAAAGAGACAAGAAGGCAACAATTACACTGAAAACTATATTGCTCTGTTTATTATTTTCTATATATATTCTGAGACAACAGCACAAGATGCCAAACCAGAAACAGGAGAAAGCTGCCTGCCACTGTAGGACAGAGCCTATAAGGCAATTCTTCTTATTCCTTAACTAATACTGATCTTTCACTTCTTTTGCTCACCTCTGTTTGCCCCTCAACCAATCAAAGTGTTAAAAACTTGAGCACAGAGGATAGAAATGCCTGGACCTCAATGCTGGATGATCCAAAGTTCCAGGCTTCCAAAACAGCCACCCCGGCTCTCCTGCCCACACCACAGACAGGCACACCAGGTGCAGCTGGCACTGCACTTTGGGGGGAAACCTATGTGCCTTTGGGTTTATGCAGTGGCCCATCAAATGTGCTCTTTTAAGCACTGTGGTAACTCTGACACCCTACATCCTTGTTGAGAACCTGACTTGGTCAGAGGGCAAAGACAGCCTGTGTTCTGTTTGCCTTGTGCGACAATGAGTGTGATGAGATTCAGGAAAAGTTAAATATTCATACAGTGAAAAGGCATTTTCCAGTTGTGCTGATCAGAACAAACACTACAACATCCATTAATCATCCAGGCTGGAAGCTCATCATGGGCTGAAGTCACTGTCCAGCCGCACTGAGCCCTGTGGAGGACTGTGCAGTCATCATCTGTGTTCATCATCTGAGGTGAGAGGGAAGGGCGTCACCTTCCTCTAAAGCATCCGGCCCTCACTCCGGTCAGTGGCAGGATGCTGGCTGCCATGGACATGGCTGTGCTCCAGTATGGCAAGAGTTACATGTCCTCCACTGAGTTAAAACAGCTGATGCAGCTAAATGTCACCTCTAGCCAGGCTGACCCCTTCCCCGTGCACATATGCCACACTTTGCAGCACCTGTCACCTTCCCCAGCCCCTGAGGCTTCAGGTTCAGTCTTCAGGTAATTTTTTTTCCAATGTGGGGGCCCCACTCTGCTTCCTACAGACATCTGTGTGAATTTGTTGCCATCATGTCCCACGACTTTGTGATCCTCAGTATTCAGAGACTTCAAGATGCAAGTACTTATAGAAAGGCAAGAGGATACAGTGGCTGCAAAGCTGCATAAAATAATACACAATTCAGCACTGCTAACAGGTGCTTGCTGTCTGACCTAAATTTGAAATGACTTCATCCTTCTTTAATATGAAGAGGTCTTACACACTTCATTATTAGAGCTCTTCCTTTTTTCCCTATTTGTATGTGTGTGCATGCACATTTCCGCTGTCCTCTCCCCACCCCTGTTTATCCCTCCACCTCGCATCAGTGTACACAGCAGACTTCCTCTCTCCCTTTTATAAGCTGCCAAAAGTAAAGTGACCTGGTTACACGTCCAGCTCTGCAAGCTGCCTCAGCAATGCTTTTCCTCCCTCTCTGCAGCAGTCCTAGGCGAGCACACTGCCCTCAGCCTGTCAGTGCATCTGAAGCAGGAAGGTTATGGACTGCACCATGGCTCAGCACCACAGCTCACAGAGGTGACATCTGCACTCACTGTCTTGTGACAACTCTATTACGAAGACTGTAGTCACTGACTTCGGGCAGAAGCCACAGAATAAGGTGATGATATTATTACTATTGTTGTTATCATTATTATTATTGTAATCATTGTGAGCTGCTGACAGAATATGCCTCTCCGGAAAGAACTCATTAATTCTGAGAGCTGCCAATGGGAGGAGCCGCCCAGAGCCCTGATCCGGCAGCGCTTACGCAGCAGGATGCCCGTGTTATCAGTGAGGAAATCCACACTCTTGACTCTACGTATGCAAGTGTCCTCACTAGTTCCTGAAGGCAGTAAAAAGAGAAAGTCCTACCCATCCTCATTCAGTGTTCTTAGTTTGCTACAGTAAGATGTTCCTGTTTATTTCTGCCATTCTAAATAATGAGGGAGTCAATTTGCTCTTACTGAGACTCAAACTGAACCTCCAGCAGCCCCTCGTGAAACTTCTTTTGTCTCTTTTTTTGAATTGTTATTTTTGTCTTTGTTACAATAAATACCTGATTTTTTTTGTCTCTGTTATAATAAATACCTATAATAAACTATATTCTTGGATCCTTATGGTTACATGTGAAACCAAAGACTTTAATGTAACAGTTAAGATTTAGGAAATTTCTAGCCACCCCACTATTATCATGGATGTTAGAAAAATAAAACTTTATCATCCAGTCTGTTCCTTTGGCTGAGGTACCATTATATTTCCATACCAGTCTTGGTCTAACCAAATAGAGGTTAATAAGAGTATCACTTGGGAGGACTGTTCAATAAAGTAAAAATACAGTGATTTTGCTTTTTGGATTTGTACTAAATGTTTCCACTGTTCAATTTTATTTTCATGCCTTCCAATATTTTCCTAAGTTTTTTTCCAGATTTATATCATGGAGCTAGGCAAGGAGATCTCTGGTAAGTCCAGCTTCAGAACTCAGAGGTAAAATAGAGAGAGCTTCATGATTATCTCATTTCTATGAAACTCCTTGTTCCATGTTAGAAGAAAGGCAGTTCCAAATACGCTTGCTCGTTTATGAGATGCTTGCAGAAGCTGACTCACTTTCAGCTGCTACAAATGGTAAAATACCTCCAAAGTGCAAACAAATCCAGCAGGCTTTTGGGACTGCATCCTAACTGGGAGTCATCAGCACTGTGTCACCACTGAAAGCAGAGAATTCTACTCTTTGTTGGAGAAGCATATGAAGACCAAGAGAGATGGCAAAGTGTGAAGCAACCTCATTTCCATAGGTAAAGGGAGGTGTCAATGAAAATGGTCTGTCTATGATAAGGAACAAGACAAGAAAGAGGACTCTTTTCCAGAAGTGTATTAAGTATTTCACTCCCAAGTGCCGGGATATGAGCAGACATATGTGTATGAAATCAAGTACAGAAGTTTTATATTCAAGCCCTAGAAAACTTCAAGGATCCAAGATGGAACCCAAACATGAATGTAGTCAGATGAGGCTTTTCTGGGTTAATGGGCTCTGCAGACAATTGCTGGGGAAGGGATGCTGGAGCACCACTGTTTCCCTGACCACTGTTGTGACTTCATGGACTTGCTGCTGTCTGTCCGTGCACACACACACAGATGGCCCCACATCAGGGCAGAATATTCCATGCTGGTCCCTGGCCCTGCTGAGATAAAACCTTCCCTTCCCTCTCCCAGGTGTGAGGTCTGAACCAAAAATTGCAATAAAAAGTCACAGAATCGTGGATTTGTTAAGGTTGGAAGAGACCTCTAAGATCACTGACTCCAACCATTAAATAAACCTGACTGCTGCAAGCACCTGGTGAACTATTTCATTTGCAGCTTACTGTCACCTCAGAACCCTCTGTATTCCGTACTTCAGTGTGGCTAAGCATTTGAATTATTTTTTTATATTTGTTTACCTTATGTTTGTCTCCCATCTATAGCGTAATGTTGTTCCTTTCTGCTTACGGTTTCAGCTTCCTGAGTCCTTGAAATCTCCCTGGTCTCATCAGGATTTTTTATATCTTCCAGTTAGGCATCATTTGCACATTTGTTAACACGCGATTAATTAATTCCATGGGTCATTAACAGATGCTTTGAATAAAGAGCAGAAGTTCACTCAAACCAAAGTAAAATCTCTCATTCACTTCTGTGTATTCCAGATCAAACCTCGAAATGTGCCCTCAAACTTATCTCTTCAAATACACCCTCTTGACAAATACTTCCCTACAGCTGTTTATACTGGGACTGTATCATCCATGCGTGCTTTCCTTAATCCCACCTGGCAATATGCAGTCTCTCATTTCTACTGTGCAAAACCTACCTGGACTACTTTTATGTTCAGTGTTGCATCATGAGACTTAGTAAATCCAAATTTATTGCATATATCCTTTATCACTGCCTTTGAAAAACCAAGGACCCTGTATGAAACACTGCAAACACTTCTCTGTCTCTTGTTGCTCCAACCTCACAAATCAGAGCTGCTCTGGGGCCAGACCGTGCTCAGGAGGAGTATCAGCACTGACAGCCCTAACACCTGACTGCACTAGACTCATTTCTTCATGTCCCTTTCTAGCCAGCATGCAGCCCAAGGCAGAGGTTCTCTGCCATGCAGATAAACCCTTGGAACTGACTTCCCTCCCTTCTCTCTGCTCTCTTGGCTAACCTGGGTTTTGGAAAGAGATGCTCTTCCTCAACATCCTGTTTGGGAGCAAAATCTTCAGTTGCTTCACACTGTGAGGTGTTCAGAGCATCTTACTGCTGTCTGCCATGTGATACCTATCTCTGTGTGACTGTGGGAAGGGAGGAGAGAGAGACAGAAGGTAAGATGTTGGCAAGGAGGAAAAGTCTTCCCCAGCTATGACAGGGTAATGTGAAGCAGATAAACATTATAACTGGAGGAGTGTTGGAGGTTTTATGAATTAATTTTTAAAGGCAAAGGTTGACTGCACGCATTTGCCTGGTGTGATTTGTTCTTTTGACCACATGTTTACGGAGCGACTTTGAAAAAGGTAAGAGCTTTCTCCTTCCCTGGCAGGAGGGAAGCATGGTACTGCCTACCTGCTGCTCTGCCTCTACCAGCTTTTAAACTGAAAGCAAAAGAAGTAAGGAGACCATTAGGCCTGGCAACCAGTGTGGAAGTGCCCATCATGGACCGCAGGGCCAGTCACAATGAATAGCAGCTTGCCCTCTGTCACCTATCTGCCCAGATCCCTTCCCCTGTCCCACAGAATCACATTGCCTCCAGCTTATTTACAGTCCTTGAGGACAGAGGCTTTGTCCTACAATCTGTAATAAAGCTGAGTTTATTGTTCATTCTCAGCTCTGCATTACAATTTTCTCTGAGGCCTTGGCAGCCACACTCAACTCCCTAGAGAACTTTCCACATTATATTGGAAGTATACAAGCCAGCATAATTTTTCTTTTCTTTTAACCAAGGTAGATGCAATCTACTGACTACAGTTTGTGCTATACTCCTCTGTAAATATCACCAAGTCATGATTTCCAACAGTATTGCACACCTAGTCAATCCATATTGGTACTAATTTTTCAGTGTGAAGGTTATTTTGCACAGTAAATGTTGCAGATGTTGTTGTTACTGTTGATGATTAAATCGACATACCATTCAACTCAGCTTTTCCTTCCAGAGGTCTGATTTAACATGCCTAGTTTTTCCTTTTCTTGGCATTTACATCCTACCACTGGTCAAGCTCAGTGGCAAATTATACAAGATTTTTTTTTTTTTCTTATTAGACCTTTAATTTATACAGGATATTTCAGGATCAGTAATAAGGAGACTGACAAGCAACTAGAATTTTTGGGATTAAAAAAAGCATTATTTGGGGACTTGAATGTCTCCCAGTAGGATTCTTCCAGATTGGATGGAGAAATAGTGCCATGGCGCTATGGAGAAACTACCTTTGCTGTGACGCACACTGTTTTCCTTTGGAAGACAAGGAGAAGGGCAGACACTGCAGAATGTGACTTATTTTTAATTTCCTGCAGGCTGGGGCAAAAGTCAGGCACAGAAGAGGATGTGGGGTCCTAAGCCTGTCTGGCAGCAGAATTTTTGGGGGTCAAAGAGCATTAGATTGGTGTTGAAGTGGTAGTGACTCCACACCTGTGGGTGTGCTGGCCATCTGTCTGGTGGTACGCAAGTTACTTTCTATGCTTGTGTCAGGCAGGATGATGCAAATTCTTACTGGACACTCTCCCTTTTTTGAATTTTCCTGTCAATAGCTGAGAAAAAAAGTAGTTAAGTTCCAGAAGGCTTTTTCTTGACAAGTCCTTTTAGATTTTTATGAATCTTGTTATCTCTTAAGTTTTTAGAAGTTTGTTTATTTATTTCTTCCAATGCTCTTTAAGAAGTTGAAGATAACTGGTCTATATCCTCTTTTTTTTCTCCTGCTTTTATTATCAGAAAAACTTTTCTCCAGTTATTTGGTATCTCATCTGTCTTGTTCAGGTGCTCACAAACCTGAAGTGGCACTCAGTGTGATGCAGCCAATACTTCAAAGATTTTAGGATAAAGTGCAGCAGCCTCAGCCAAATAGAAAGCATTAATTTACCAAACTATTATCTCATCTATTCCTTTACCAATTCAACCTTATAGTTGTGTTCACTGTCTGGAAGTTGATTTTTCATTGTTAGTGCATATAAAGGAGAGTTTAATGCACCAGATTTCCTGCCACTATTTGCCAATAAATTATCCTTTTACAGAATCATTTTTATATATTTTTATATATATTTTATAGTTAATGTGCTTTTTATGAATCTTCATTCACTAAATTTACAATAGGTTCCCTATTCTGTTTATCATCACTTTCTGAATAAGAAATGACAACTGATGACTAAACTCTAAAAACTCTTAGGTTGCTCCACATCCTTTCTCAAGAAACTTCTGAAAAATAAAGTCCCCCCAACAACTACTTCTGGTGTTATGGATGATTTTGTCAGTTACTAGTAAGTTCATCTATGTGATTTCCCTTGCTTGGCAGTGATATTAAACTTCCACTGTGGCCATGCCTGAAACTTTTCACCATCAAACACTAGTTAAATGCCTTCCTCACTGAGCTAAGTATGCAGCTACATGGACACAGTTACAAATGAAGCCTGGTTTCATAGGATCATAAAGTGATTTAGGTGGGAAGAGACTTTTGGACGTCTCTACTGCAACGCCCAGGGCCAAGGAGGACTTACTTCAAGACTAGACCAAGCCCTCAGGGTCTCTTCTAGCTGAATTTTTAAATCTTCTGTGGATGGAGAGTGCACAGCATCCATGCTTGCCTGCTTTCTCCATGAAAACGTATTCCTTTTGACAGTTGTTTAAAACTGGTGACTAGGAATATATCAGCTGCAAACAAAGCTTTCCTGGTGCTCAGAATTAGGATAAGTCCTGCCTCCCACTTCCTCTCATGGTTTCTCTGAAGTGTGCTGGGAGCTGAGCTCACGCTATGGCTTTTCTCTCCATCAAATTCCTTATGGGCTTTACATACTGGGTGTCTCTTGGGCTGTTCACTCTTGTCCTGAAATGCAGATTAAATTTATTTTAATGGTCGCCTTTGTTCACTCTATCTCTTTGCTAAGTTTTGTTCCAGTACAGCAATGGCTTCACAGACTTCCAACGGGCATGTACACACACATCTGTAGGCACACACAAACACATTCACAAACACATTTGTGCATGGAAATATCTGCAGAAAACAACTCTGTGCGAGTGTGTATGTTTATTATTTTCATAGGATTTCTTGTTTAAAATCATAAACAAAATACAATTTTAAGCACACTCTTATGTGCTTATTTATTAGCTATTTGTGTTCATTATATTTGCTTTGGTACGCTGCAATTTTTTTCACTTGGAGGCAGGATGGCCCCTGGCAGGCAGAAGATTGCTGGCAAGACATCTCGGCAGACCGGCTTGTAGCGGCACAGTGCTGTCACCAGGAGAGCTCATTTCAGTCAGGGCGGTCTAGCGTAGAGATGGTTTGATGCCTGAAGGCACAGGCAGGAGACAGTGACAAGCACAACCCCGGGAGAAGCTGCGTAGGGGACATCCCTTGGAGCAGTCTGGTCCCCACTGAGGCCAACAGCACTGTCATTTTTCTGCAGCTTCTAGCTTGACCCTAGAAATAAGGAGAGCATGACTACATCTCTGCCCTCGCTTTAGTCACCTGTACAGCAAAAATACCTGGGTGGAGGGGTCTGGCCTCCTCACCAACCCTGAAAAAAACTGTGGGCTGAGTGCTTCTGAGGAAAGGAGAATTATTTTTCTGCTCAGCAGAGCAAAACCAGGGCACAAACTAGCTCTCTGCAAGCAGTGACAGGCACTGAATTCATTGAATAATCTGCTGCAAATTATTTGCCCAGCTCTATTAATTAATGTTTGTGAAGCACTTGGAGGGTTAAATGCCCTTGAGCCGTCGTTCACCTAAGCTTTGCCCCCAAACTGACATCAGTGAAAAATTCTTAATGGTGGTGGTGGTGGTGGTGGTGGTAGCAGCAGCAGCAGCAGCAGCACTGAATTTTCAAACCCTCCTGAGGCAAGAAAACATGATTTTCTCCTTCATTTTATGGTCTGTTGAATCTTCTGTTTTTCTTGTTATATAGCAGGAATAATGTTCATGGCCTTGGAGTATTCTTGTGGTTTTCCAAATGCCTCAGATTTAATTTGGCGTCTTCCACACACACAAAAATTTATTGCCTCGTATACTATTCCGCTGTGAATGCTGTCCCTTCCCCAGTTCTGCGGAGGGGTCCTGGAGCCTAACAATGGTCCCACAGAGTTGTTTCTCAGCTGGTGAGAAGCCCTGCCTGGTGCCTCAGCAGACAGGGATCGCACAAGAAGACAGCCCCTGATGGGGAGGAGAGGTCAGCCCAGACCTTTAGCATTGGCCTGAGCTCCAAACACTCATCTCAGAAAACAAATAAGAAAACATAATAAGAAGCACACACAGCCTCTTTGTTACCAAGTCCAAACCCCAACATGTAAGAATAAGCTTTGTGAGCAGGGCGGTCTCCACAGTGAAAGGCGCCCAAGGGCAGGAGGCAGGGACAGGAATTTTCTGGCTGGTGGTGCCCACTCTCTGTCTGGAGCTCAGCAGGATGGCCTGGGGTCAGGTCTTCATGTCTGAACCTCTCTAAGAGCTGGTGTTTGGGTTACCAGTTCTCCAGAAGGAACGTGCTTGTATTGCAAAGAAAAGAAATGTATCCAGGCCGCTCCAGATGTGGGGGCTCCCGCCTGTGACCCTAATGGATCAAGGTTCATACCCCGGAGTTCAATTTCCCTCTGTAGAAATTACATCCTACGGTTTCAGGGCTGACACAGCCCTCGTCTAAATGTAGAAGGCTTATTATGACTGTGTCTCATCCACCCAAACCACTTTGCACGAAGAGAGGGGATAATAAAGGTGTCCCCCATTAAATCTGCCTTTGACACGAAGGTTTCTGTCCTGCCACCCCCTGCCAGTGCCATGTGGGTTGTCACAATACCTATAGCCAGAGAAGCACATGAACTTCAGGGTGCTCTGAAATCAAAGGGAAAGTTCTTTTATGCTTGCATAGGTGATGCAAAAGGGCTGTAGATCATCCTACTACCATTGGTATTCCTTGCACAGAAGTATGAGGAGGCTGTGGCTGCTTGGCTACCATACATCAAACACCAATGCTTCCAGCTTGGTAGAGTCAAAATGATTGAAACATACCATGGGTGAAAAAAACCATCTGTGGGACCAAAGGCAGAGTAACCTGTCCAAATCAGTCATGGTTTGGTAGAAAAGCTGCTGCCTTGAAAACCCAGGCTGTGTTCACAGGAACACCTTGAAGCTCCATAGTCCTAATGGAGCACGTGACATTCTTTTGCGCATGAAGCCCATGTTCCAAAGCTTTTTTGGATGCTCCAAAGTCCATAGGGTTTTCCATAGCTTCATACAACTCTTCTTGTAAGGCCCCCAGGATGCAATGACACACATCAGTAATAAAGATCTGGTCTGCAACATCTTCATGGTAGAGTGAAATTACAGCACTGAGCTAAATGGTAGATTGAGTCAAAGTCCAAGTCTGTAGGAAGACAGTGAACAGCTGCCAGCAGCTTTCTGCCATAGGGCACAACAGTATCTGTGATACAGGTCACTGATCTAGCTATATCAATTCAGACACGTACCTGAAAATATCCAATTTTTTATATTTTTAGCCCATTTTCTTATTAAGCATTTGAAATTAAAGGAGACTCACAGCCCTGCAAGTGCTTTGCATTAGGCCAATCCCATTTGGGCAGACTGCAAAGAGGACTAAATCAGATGATTCTATTTCCAGATTGGGATCCGGTCAGATAACTATCACCTCCCTTCCTTTCCCTGACCTACATTAATGCCCAGCTTCACTGTCAGCTCCTGCAGTGACAAACACTGTCCTTCACATGTTGCTGAGACATATGAAATGGCAGGGGAAAGGTTTCCTGCGATGGCCTCGATTTCCATTTGCAGGTGCAGTACCCTGTGAGGAGGATGTAGGAAGGCACACCGCGCCTCGCCTTTCCTCAGCTCCCCGCCCAAGTTTGCTGCTGCCAAACCCTGTGCTGTCATCAGATACATGAAGGGAAAACTGGCCTCTTCCTGACCCTTACCCACGTGGACACTAACTGCAATCTGTGGCTGTACCTGGAGGTACAATGGGCAGGGAACAAAGCCCTGCATCAATCCTGGCCACTGCTGGCTCCAGGCTGGAAGTGAAGGGGGCTATCAGGTTTGCCAGGATGGAACAGAGCAGTACCAAATTGAGCGTGCTATGGCTGTGGATGCAATCGCCCTCGGATCCACCAGCAAACTGAGGGCAGACAGAGGGTGGGGGAGGGATGAGAGATACCTGAAGAGACCATCCATCTCAGTGGATCAGGCCACCTACTGCTACCCATGTTCATACCTCTGCTGGGTGAAGAGCAGAGGGTGCACCTGGAAGGGAGCCATGTTAATCAAAACACGTTCTGTCTCGGAGGCAAATGACCTGTGTGGAGGTAAAAAAGGACAATCATGGCTAATGATTGTCACTAATGGCCAGTAATCTCTCCAGAAGTCCCTAAATGGGGCATAAGAAAGAAAGAGAGAAAGGAAAGAAAGGAAGAAAGAGATGAAGAAAGAAAGCAAACAAGAAAGCAAGCAAGTAAGAAAGCAAGCAAGCAATAAAGCAAGCAAGAAAGCAAACAAGCAAGCAAACAAGCAAGCAAGAAAGTCAATTGGTCTGTTCAGCCTGGAGCAGAGGAGACTGAGGGGATATCTCATAGCTCTCTACAACTTCCTCACAAGGGAAAGAGGAGGGGCAGACACTGATCTCTTCTCTGTGGTTGCCAGTGACAGGATCCGAGGGAATGGCCTGAAGTTGTGTCAGGGGAGGTTTAAGCTGGAAATTAGAAAAAGGTTCTTCACCCAGAGAGTGGTTGGGCACTTGAACAGGCTCTCCAAGGAAGCGGTCACAGTGCCAAACCTGACCAAGTTAAAGAAACATTTAAATGATACTCTCAGGCACATGGTATGACTCTTGAGGATGGTCCTGTGCAGGGCCAGGAACTGGACTCGATGATCCTTGTGGATCCCTTCCAACTTGGCATATTCTACGGTTCTGTGATTCCACAAAAATATATGCCCTTTCTTTGTCATGAAAAAGCAGCTTTCACTGATGCATGGCACTTACAGATGTAAAACATGCAGCATTTCCTAGGAAAAAAATCATCCGTATGATATACCTGACAAAAAGGATGGGAAAACAGGAATATTTTTCTCTCAGGAGAAATCTGAACTAAATCCCCGTGGTGGCGGAAAACTGCAGTGTGATTTTCTTTCTTTGTGCAGAGCCTGTGCTGTACAGAAGGTTCAGCTGAGCGCTTTGCTGCCTCAAATTCATCCTGGCACTAGGGACTGATCTGAGCCTGGGCCCAGGTCTGACCCAGCAGGTACAGGGATATGTACAATGGGTGTGCCCACACACCCCATTTGCTTGCTCTTATGACTCAGGACACTTATCAGAAGCAGCTGTTGCCAGATGTTACCATCGTGTATCACCGCAGAGGGCTATTTCTCCCTGGCCTGTTCTCCATACAAATGTCCACAGCTAACACCCGTGCCATGGACCTCTACAATAAGCACAAGCTGCCAGTGTGTCCTCACAGACCTCTGATAGGGGTGTCCATGAGGACTCATCAGAAACAGCGTCTCAGAAGCTTATGTAACTACAGTGCTTCATGGATCTTCACTTGCATTGCATGAAAAGTACCCCTTTCACGAATCACCTCCTTTGAAGGTTCATCTTCCAGTGTGCTCTCTAAGCTGCAGCCTTATGCGCTTTCTCAACACTCCTGCCTTTTTGCTTTGCTCTGCCAAGCCAGAATGGCCAGCACTGACTGCGATGCAGAGGTGCAAGTTGGCTGGCATGCAGGGACACAGCCTGAGATCTGTTGGACTCAGCAGCAGCAGTGCCAGCACTGCAGCCCCACTCCAACCTGGCAATATTCTCACCTGGGCACTGTTAGTCCTCACAGCCTGGCCAGCAACTGCAGCCCGACTAGGAGAGGAGAGCCATCTGAATCTCCTCATGCTCCTCGCATTTGCACAGGTGGCTGGTGAGTGTGTGTGTGTTCATTCAAGAAGGGGATCGATTAATTAGGTGATGATGGGAGCGAGAATGCTATCTGGGCTATGGGTCTGCCCCCTACCAGATTTTACTGGCATTTTCTGAACATCTTCTCTCAGCTCAGCAGGCACAGCTTGTATGCAAACAAAT
Organism: Pseudotriccus pelzelni; assembly: GCA_035584735.1. NCBI lineage: Eukaryota > Metazoa > Chordata > Aves > Passeriformes > Tyrannidae > Pseudotriccus > Pseudotriccus pelzelni. The sequence goes on from JAWMRA010000113.1 coordinate 42,159,245, forward strand.
ATAATAATGCTCAGTTATTGTTTGGTGTGATGGGAGACTGGGATTGTTGGGGTTTTTTTGTTTTGGTATTTTTTTTTACAAGTATTGTTTCTATTTGTCATTAAGGCTCACTTTCTAATCTATCTTTGCAAGAGTTTTGTCTTTTTTGACATTTTGCAGTTGCATGCACCCAAAGCTCTCTTCTCTGGCCTGAAGAGGCATTTAAGGCCAACCGTTTTTTGTTTACTTTTTTGTTTTTCTTTTTCTTTTGAGAGAAGACAACTAGTAAAGGCAGGGGAAAAAAAGTGCTTGTAAAGAAAGACAAATATATAATTAGCAAAAATAAATACATCCTTATTTGATGGTTTCCATGCATGTTACTGTTTCAACTGCTCATGAATTGTTTCATCCAGATTGTAAAATATTCATATTTATATGTTACTCCAAAAGAGATGTGATGCCCTGGAGAGGCTAATTCTTGGTTTGCAGATTGTTTACAAGCTGTCAATTGCAATTTGAATATATTTGCAATTCATAGGGTTGATAAATAACGTGAGTCACATGGCACAGTTTCTGTGTCTTTTCTGCTTCTGAGCTGTAGTACATCCCTGTGTAACTAACACCAAGGTAGGCAAGCATTTGTCTCCCCATCTGCCTCTCAAATCACACATTTAATGGAGCAAGCAAACACAATGCTCAAGAGTACCTCTGGGATCTCATAATAGTGTTCTGTCCCGCCTGACTCCCTGGGAAGCTCTGATCTCATGGCATCGTATGTGGCCACCTTTAGCTGAGCCATGTCTCAGTTACAACTCACACATCAGCAGGATGAGTGTACACATGAGTGTAGATGAAGTACATCTTCTCTATAAGGCGCCTAGAGCACTGTGAGACAGCCACCCAGAAAGGGACGAAAGCAAAACTGTGCCACAGTAACTGCAAGCTTTGTGTGGAATGGAGTGACTGAAAACCTGATAAGTTCTGCTTCAGCATTCCAGACATGTGGGGGTGACTCTGTTGTTTGAGGGATGAATAATACGATTATCAACACAACACAGTTTTCAAATTGCGTTTTACAATAAAAATGCCAAATACAGTATTTACATCTGGCTCCTATTTTTCCTCTGTATTTGAAGTGAACTTTTTTTAAGGGCTTCATAAATAAAGAGAAAATCTTTGAATACTCCTAGGTGGTGAGGTTATATTTCAAGTATTATGACTTTTCATTTTGTTTCTCCTTGGCAACAATTTTGTTTGTTGGAATTGATGCCATTATACACAAAGAATTATACTAGAAAGTCCTTTCACTTCATCTTCTGGTGTGAAAAAAACCTTCTCTTTTCTCCTAAAACCATGGATGCTAAACTGCATTGTGTGTGGCTTGCATGTACATAAATATGAGTAACCACTCTAAGTGTCATAAATTAATAGTTTCAAATAGATATATTTCTCTGACTTTGCAATGGTGATTGTCCATACGGTTTGAAATTTTTTCCTAAATTTGAATACAAATCTCTTCTGTAATGTACCCTTGTTACTTTTTATCCTCTGCACTGTAAAACACAAAATATATCCTCTGTGGCAGTCTTCTGTGTATTTGTGTCTGTTCAACTGCTTTTGAGTCTCCTCTCCTTTTGACTGACTTTCCCGATAGATTAAATTTTTATCCAAGATTCTCCTTGAGTTTTTGTGGATGGTTTTTGGAGAGTTCACATCTTTATCTTGAGGTCTGGTCAACAAGACTTGACTCTATATCAGTCAGGATTGTGTGCTGTCCTTTGCTGTAAGAATGTTTTTGTCTCAGCTTCTATTTGTTTAGATAATTCCTTTCAGAAAACAATTACTTGCCTTTGTGATTACTAAACTGCAACTATTTTTCCTCACATTATTTAGCCAATTTCTTATTGCCAGATTTTGGAAGAATAGATTGTTTGCTATTTTGGGGTACCTTCTTTGGGCTACCTGTTGCTCTCATAATTCTTCCCTGGATGAACCCTCTGGCCTGTATGTGGTTTTGGGCTTTAATCAAGTAAAGACAATCTAGGGGCAATTGAGATCTGAGGGTACCCTGAGGACACCCACCCTGCATCTAAAGGGTAGGATGGCGTATAGCAAAGATAGATGAAGCCAAGAGACTCTGGGCGTTGTGAGGCTGGAAGGCGGACCAACAGAAAAGGGACCACCCAAATTCTGACAGACTTAGGTAGCTGGAGACTTGGACTTGACAAACTCTCTAAAACTGAAGATATTCCTGCCATAGGAAGAATTATTTATTGCAATTTGTGACGCCAAATCACTTATTTTAATAAGTGTTCTGTGTGGACACAGAACATTTTTTAAAAAAATAACCAGTTTGATACAGTATGTCCGTGCAGACCATCCCCAAGTCTTTCCCACTCGTTGTGTGAAGCTCTTTGAACTGTGTCAACCACTATTAGCATTTGCCATGTGTACAGAGTCAATTGTTACCCTGAGGAATGGGATGGATGATGACATGCTTAGATAGCAATGCTTTAAATTAAGATTCCTGAATATGCCTCTGATGTATGGAAGTTAATTAAGAAGCTATTGTGAGCTGAATTAATACCATTTGCTTATTGAAAACATAAGTCATGAGAATTAACAACAAAGTCATAAATATGTTTCCCTAAGGGCCAGATCCCTCAGCTCTTACTCATTTAAGCAATCCTTACTCATATGAGTAGTCCCATTTAATTAATTGAGACTACATGTATGAGTTCATTTATCTATATGACTAAGAAGTTGCATAGTTAGGTCCCACACAAGAATTAATCTAAAATGAATATGTTTTTAATGATAAATGGGTATTTAGATGGACTATAATGAATGTTTACATCCAAGCCTTGTTTTAATAAGACTGGTTTAGCCTGCCAAGTAAATAGATCCAGCTTTTTATTAATAATCAAGTCACAGAGATCCAACAATTACCAATTAAAAGCAGAATTCTGACACAGACAAAACCAAGTGTGAGGTTTCATTAGGTCCATTAGAAATATACACATTTTTACAGGTAGCTGAATGGAAAGCTGGTACATCTTGACCACCAAATTGAGTGTCATGATTCCTGAGCCAGTTCTGAGTGACTTTGCTCCAGAACCAAAAGCAGGAAAGCCATGTGGGTGACAGGTAGGGATGCTTAGCCAGGAGTGCAACAACTCAGTCCATCCTGCTGTTGCAACCCAAGAGGGTCATGCTATGTGGTATTACACTCTAAAATTACAGTCAAATTACTACCTCACATCCCGCTGGATCAAGGCTTTCCTCCTGCATTGCTGCCACACCTTTATGTTGTAGACAAGCTAAGTCAGTGAACTCACACCTCCTCAGCACGTGCTGGCAGCACTAAGAAGAGCTGTACTCTTCCTCTGGTATTGTGAAGAGGAAGAGATTGCTCCACTGTGGCTGGTTTATCCTGAATCTGCTGACCAGCACGGAACGACCCAGTGGTGGGTGTGCAGGAGGGAACAGAGGTTTTCCTCTTCTGAAAGGTCACCTTGGACCAACCTGCTTCCATCTGCTCCCCTGATAAAAACATTCTGTGGGGCCACTTCAGTGTTCACAGAGAGCAAATGGTGCAAAGAGAGTAGCTGTTCCCTTCCCTGTAGTCTCATTCATATGTGAGATGCAACCACCATTCAAAGTGAGTGGCCAGGGCTTGATGACACCCAAGCAGAGGAGTTGTGACATCAACAGATCATCAAGAGTCCCATGAAACCACCTTCTAGGGCCAGACATAGCATAGCTTGCTTTGTACCTCTTGCTGCGCTTGAGTGTTATGTCAGTGGAGATCCTTTCTATAAAAAAACCTGTAACTTTCCTTTTTTAGACTTTAGCTTTCGGGATTTTTTAGATTTTTTAGATTTTCAGAAGAGGAGGTAAATTAAAACAGAGAACCTTACTGGCTGTTGACAGAAACAGTTCAAACAGCTGACACTAGCCAGTAGGTTTTCTTTCTTTTTCTGCTCCCTGACTACGTGCATCTTCCCAAACTTCATCTTGCAACCCTTTAAATGCTGTAGTCCTTGCTCCCCTTTACAGTGCTAACAACTGCCTGAGGATGCAGAGGGAAAGGTTTGCTTCAAACTAAAAGGAAGCACCACAAAGGGTGTTTCCAGAAGCTGTCCCTTCTTCTAGCCCAGGGTCAGGTTCTGTGGAAGACCAAGAAGTTGTACAAAGTCAAAATAAGGCCTCATTTACAGATCAAAATAATCTAAAGCTAACTTACTCAAACCTTTAGAGATTTAACCACTGGATTGATACTAATGCACACCTTGACATTTTATTTTCTGCATTGGGAAACTAAATAGAATTTTTGCTGCACATTCTGATTTGTGGATGTCCTTTAAATCCCTCAAATCCACGTCACCCACCTAAGGGATAAAAACTCAATAAGAAGAAAAAGCTAAACAATTCCTGCCTGATTTATACATATTTGTGATAAAAGGGACAGTCTTGATTTGACAGAGACTGCTTGCTGTTGGGCCTTTGTGACATATGTTTACTCATCCCCAAAAGTTATTTGCATTGCAAACACTTTCTTCCCCCATCCCACATCAGAGGAATGTAATAAAAATAACAAATTAATATAGCAAATTAAATAAAAGTAATAAAGATTTCCTAAGTGACCTGGAAAGCTCTATTATGTTCTAGAATATTGAATTCATCTTAAAGAGCATAATTTTTATTTTCTCTTTTAGTTTTTACTTTCAGCTGTCACCAGTGAATATCTGGACCTACGGAAAGCGTGTCCTGCCTGATCCATCCTTTCCCTGGGTCCCCACAGCTGCTTTAGGAGGAAAACAGTCACTCAGCAAAGCAAGATGGGCCATAAAGGTTGTCATTGCAATCATGTGTGAGTTAAGTGCTAAGCAAAGGCTCTACCAAGGAATCTGATCTGTAGGGAATTACTGCGGGAGCCAAAGCTCCAGAGGCCTGTTAGTGCCTGCCCCCCTTCCTCACTGGGTTTCCACCTCCTTCTGGGACCTGACAAGGTAGAAGTTAATGACAGCAGTCAACGCCCTGGATCATCAGGTCATGCTGCCTTTGCTCCCCCTTCAAGCCCCTTCACAGCAAGTAAACAGACCGGGCTGTAGACTGGAAATGTGTCCTCTGGTACTTCCGCAACACAAACAGTGTGGTAATGGAAAAACAGTCTGTTTATCTTCAGAGTGTTAGCAGATGGCAGCTCCTTCCCGCTCCTGCTCTCTGCTGCAAGCTGAAGTCCCCGGTGCATCCCCCGAGGCCATTGCTGGAGATAGACATTCTCCAAAGCCGCTCAGCAGGATGTACGCCAGGTACAAACAATTCCACATACTCTTCTCAGGGGCTTGTGAATCGACTGCAAGGGGAAGGGCACGCAGAGGTTACCTGTAGGTACACCTACTCTAGGTAGAATATTGCACAGATGCATCATGCTGCTATAAAACGGGGCACTCTGGACTTCCTTCACAGTAAACCGGCAACAGGAATGTCCTTTTCCTGTCCCAGCTGGCATCAAATGCCCACCCAGGGACCTCAGTTAGCACAGCCTGTCACCACTACCAGTCAACAGGCAGCTCTGTTTCAGGTGTTTCTTATAAGAGAGGGATATGAGAAGAGGTGGTCATGACCTTCCCTTCCCCACTTTGCTGCATCTCCAGAGCCCACAGGTGCATGACCTCTTCCCAACCCAGCAGAGCCAGATACAAGCCCCCTCTGGGGATACTTGCTGCCCCTCTCTTGTCAGGAGCAAGTGCCAGCCTCAGATCTCTCAGCTAGGCTGTTTGTGGGAAAACTTCTCCACTCGATGCCTTCGAGCCACTTGTTACACTTCAACTTTTCCATCTTGTATATGTAAGGCTTAGATCCACAGTCAATTCATGAGCATTTCTGATTTTATCTGTGGATTCTCAGGGTACTGTGTTGTGAAGATGCGAATTGATGAGTACACAAGTTCGGGCCCTCTACTGCCCTGCTAACAGCCTTGACATCCAAATATCCACAGGGATCACTGACTGTCTTCTTGTTCTCTGACGAAGACCTGAGCAGGAGTTCAGAGAGAGCATGGCTGGATGAGAACTGCAGTTTGGCTTGTAAAGTACCATGCTGTGCTCTGACCTCACAACTGGACTTCATGTCACCTCACTCCAGACATTGCATCTTCTTCCAAGAGCAGTCACTTCTACAGTCAAAGGGGGGAAACATGCTTTTGTACACAGTGGCTCATCTAACGTCCTTTAGATATCTCCTTTAGGAAGAGGTGAGTTGCTACAAATCTCTTGCAATGTCCTGGATAGAAAGGAGGTGCCTGGTTGTGTTGCAAAAAATACAGCTCTGTACACTTTGATAGCCAAATCCTGGCTGTCCTGAACTGGTCACCAAAAAATAATGGATATCTCAGAGCAGTTGTTCTTATGTTTTCTCCAGCTGTGTTGTTGTGCAGTGAAGGTCATCAGTATTTTCAAAGTGCTTACCTTCTCTAGTAAATACACATTTGGTATCATCAGCCAGCACTGTTTGGGATACATAATAACCTTTGAACCTTCGGAGCAATATATTCTGATATTCATGTGTCCTTAGGCAGCCTGCAGACACAAGGACATCCAGTTACTTCTGACTCTCCTTCCTTCTCTCTTTGCAGAGAGAAGGCAGAGGCAGTTGTACCTCAGTCAGCATCAGTGAGTGTTTTAGTCAATGTTAATTTAGACTTCTGATTTGAGTTAAGCCCAAAGATATACACACATCTGAAAAGCACCTGAAAACTAAAAATGTTTAGGTAGCTGCTAGCTGTTGTGAAGAACCAGTACCCTCTTCCCAGGTTATGTTGCTGCTGTTGCTGCTTTTTGAACCTCTTTTCTTTTGGCCTTTCAGAGATGGAGCAGTCAAGACAAGTAGAAAGGCTATGCCACTGGCCATGCAGACAAGAGAAAAGGGCACCAGTAGAGACACAGTGACCTTTTCACACTTTCGTTTAAACCATGACAGTTCGTCTCTGCTCCCCTCTTGGCCTGCGGCTGGGATGAGCACTCACTTATTCCTGCGGCTGCCTTCCTGCTACATAGCCTTAGTGGTATTGCGGAAAGAGTGAATGGAATGGAATGAAACTAATGCCAAGCCCACCTATGTGGTTTACCTAATCCTGACAAGTCACAACAGAATTTGGAGGCTGCATCTTACTCAAGAGGAAGTGATGGCTCCTGCAAAGCATGCATATTTCTTCAGGAGGTTTATTTGCTTTTTGCCGTCAAAGTCACAATTACTCACTACAGCAGCAATGTGCAACCCCTCAGCAACGCACTTCCTCTGATGCTTGAAGGGGGGTCCTGTCCTGTTCTTGGCTCTCCACAGCACACCTGACTGCGCTGCAACCAGTCTGTGACTACTCTCTGTCTTAACACCCTGTCAAAGGAAGGCAGCATAAGATCCCTCACAGGCACATTTTAGATGTGTAACACTGATATGCTTCATAAAATATATCAGCACATTTCAAAAGTTATTTCTGAAATTTAAGCCCATAAGTCAAAACATACCAGGGAGTGGGAAAGTATCCCATATGCCAAACAACGACCAGCACACATATGAAAGCCGCAAAGGAAATGGGCAGCAGCCAGTGACACAGCAGGAGCTGTTTTTCCCCTGTCCTCCCTTGTATTCCAATGCTTGTAAAATCATAAGCTCCAGTGGGAAACACAAAGAGGAAAATGCATGCCTGTATACAATGGAAGCGGGGATATGGAGGGGTGAGGGGTGATTTTCATGGCATTCAGGTTCACTCTGAATTTTTCGTGGAGCTTTGACACCAGCCTGACTTGAAGAATTCATGGCAGAGCTGAAACTGCCTTTGAGGTCTCTCAGATCATTATATAACTTTTTGAGTGTTTCTGAGAATATCAAAAAAACAAAACCCAAGTTCCTGGTACCTGGTATACACACATCCTAATGGTCATCAGCTTGCTAACTGCACACAACAGAATTTGGCCGTCCTGTTCACAGCTACTGTCTTTAAGATCGCTTACTAAGCAGAAAATGAGGGGAGTGTCACAAAGGATCTATCAAGTTTTCTGGACCCAGGAGGGATGTGTGAGGACAAGGCAGGTCTCAGCTTGTTATGCAGAAGCTCACAGCTGCAGACCTGTGGCATTTAACCTGCTTTACCACAGCAAGGCTCCCACTAAGAAGCTGCTGCACCTAGATGTCCATGTCCTCCTTAACTTCAAACCTCTCACGAATGCCAGATGTATTGCCTCAAAGCCAGGATTTTCAACGTCAGCCTTCATCAGTTCTTCAGCTTGTCTGTCACAGTATGGTGCAGCTGAACCATTGACCTCATCACTGGTACTAACTGGGTCATTTATTCCACTACATCAATTTGTTCAGCTGAGTATAGGAAATAGTACATTAAAGGTAGAGGATCCTGTGTTTCTTTGCTAACCTTCCAAAGTCGTGTCAAAACATCGGAGGAGACAGAGAGCACCAGCAGCAGCACACTCATCAGGTTGTCTCTTGGGCCAGTAGAGACATATACTGACATAAAGAACACAAATCAATCAAAATGTTTGTATAAATTGGGTTTGGATTTTTGCAAATCAGAAAATTACAAGAGCAAAACTGAAGTAGGCCAGCAGTATAAGCTCTTTGCATTTTGCCCTAAAAAATCCAGAGAAATCTCTTTCCTTTAAGGCCATAAAGGAATGAGTGACTTATTGGAGTGAAGGCTTTGTGGGTGGTCAAAACTCTGTGGACATTCATATTTAGCACAGGGAAGATGCTATACCAAAATAAATAAATTCAGAGTAGGACACAACCAGCTGTAAAAAATACACAGGTGGTTGCTGAGTAAAAAGATGTCACTTGTCACTTTGCAATAACTTGTGTGAATGAACCCTAGAGATCCATTTCACAGAATAACATAGAATAGCTGAAAGTGGGAAGAGACTCATGGAGACTGCCCAATCCAACACCCTATTCAAACCAGGGACAGATAGAGCAGGTTTCCAGGATTGTATCCAGTCAAATTTTTATTATGTTCAAGAACGGAGATTGCACAACCTCTCTGGGCAGCCTGTCACAGGGTTTGACTATACTAACTGCAAAAAGTCTTTCTTGCATTTAAATGGAATTTCCTGTGTCAGGTTGTGTCCACCATCTCTTGTGCCACCACTGGACACCACTGAGAAGTCTGGCTCCTTCTTTACTCCTTCCCTATAGATACCTACACCTGTGTATAGGTATCTATAGGGAAGGAATAAAGATAAAAGATAAAGAAATAAAGATACCTATACCTGTGTATAGGTATTTATACACATTGATAGGATCCCTACTAAGCCTTTTCTTCTCCAGGCTGAACAGGCCCAGTGGTCCCAACATCACTCTGTATTTATACACCTTTTATGACCAGCTTCCAGTACTACTTCATGCAACTGATCACAACCTACTGAGCCCAACAATTCAGCCAGTTTTCAATCCACCTCACTGTCCGTTTAACCAGTCTGTATTTCACCAGTTTTTCTATGAGGATTTTACAGCAGTCAGTGTTAAAAGCCTTACTGAGGTCAATATAAACAACTTTTACCACTTTTACCTCATCTATCAAGCCAGTCACCTCATCCACCAAGCTAGTCATCTTATCATAGAAGGCTATTAGATTGGTCAAACATGGTTTCCTTCTTATAAATCCATGTTAACCTTTCCTAGTCACCTACTTGTCCTTAATATTTGAAAATTACTTCTAGAAATATTCACTTGACTTTCTCAGGGATTGAGGTAAGGTTGACTACCTATTAGTTTCTGGGTTCTTGCCCTTCTTCAAATGACATATGCTTTCCTCCCATCCTTAGGAACCTCCCCCAGCAACCAGAAAAGTTTGAAGGCAGGCAAGATTGGCCTCATGATGGTATTGGCCTTTTCCTTTTGCAGCCAATGTATCTACAGAAGCCTGTCGTACATTGTTTCACGCACCTCACCAGATTCAACTCCAGAAGGTCTTTGGCTTTTCTAAACCCACCCCTACACACACAGCATCTCTGTATTTCTGTTGGTTCACCTGATTCTGCTTCTACATCTTGTTCAGTTCCTTTTTGTGTCAGGGTTTTATCAGGAGCTTCTTGGCCATCCATGCAAGCCTGCTGACACATATGCTTGATTTTCTGCCATTAGTGTGGACCACTCCTGAGCCTGGAAGAGACCATCCCTGAAAAACTCTTCTCTTCAGTGCTCTCTCCCATGGGCTTCTTCCAAGCAGATCCCTGAAGAGGCCAAAGTCTCTTATCCTAAAGCCCATGGTGATGATCCTATTTTTGGCCCTGCTCTCTCTCCTCAGAATCCTGAATGCCATCATCCCACAATCACTACAGTTAAGGCTGCCCCAAACCTTCATATCCTTCATAACAGTTCTTCCTTTTTTGTAGGTAAGAGGTCCATCTCCCCTTGTCAGGTCCTCCATCACCCATGTCAGAAAGTTATCATCAATGAACTCCAGAAAACTCCTGTATTCTTGTGTATTCCTGTATTTTCACCCCAGCAGCTGTCAGGTAAACAATTCCCTACGCAATTGTGGAATAAAAACAACTGTAGGAACATCAAGAAAAATTATAGATCCACAGAGCAGTACACTAAGATGAAATGTTTGCAAATTTAAAAAGAACCTGATGAACTTGCACTGAACCTTGAGTAAATATGTACACAGATTCAAAGAGATCTTGAACTACAAATAAAAGTTGAAATGGGAATTAGGATTGTTTTTAAGGAAGAAGTAAAGCAGTGAGGCTGGTGATGATCTTCAAAGTTTAATTTCATTTTCACTAATCCAAAGGGATGAGAATGCTGAAAGGACCAGGATCTGAAATCTTCAACACTATTGAAGACTGAAATTTAAGCATGAATGCATTCACTAGATTAAGGACCTTGACTCCCAGCAGAAACTGGGGAAGTAAAATAACAGTGTTGCCTATTTCTTGAGTTTTAATCAGCTCTTAGCACCTTTAAGAAACAAATAAACAGAGCAAGTCTGATTTTACAGTTTAATTCCTCTTGCTTCACACTAAGAGAAAAAGAGGTAGGGAAGTTGAGTGACTTGCAAGAACAGGTATTAGCATGTAGAAGTTACTGGCACTTCATTGAAAACTCATCTCAGATCACACTCCTCTCTGACGAGGTTTCCAGAAATCCAATTATACCTGGCAGCACCAATAGTTTTTAACATCTAATTACAATGGAAGGAATGTGGTACAGTGGATGCATTTTCTTAAGCCTTTGATACCTTGCCTCACAGAATTAGCCTGCAGAAGTGAAATTCAAATTAATTCCATCCTGGATAAAACCATCAAAATCTAGGAACTGGCTGGACGACACAAACAGCAGGAAAACAGAAACAGCAGTGTCCTGATCTGGGAGGGGGTCCAGCAGGATGCCACCAGGACTGGGTGAGATAAACTGTACATTATATCTGCAGGTTACATGCAATTTGTGGTGACACAAACACCAGTGAAGGCAGAGGAAAAACTTCCAAGTAATCTGGAAGAGTTTGAAATGTGTAGAGCGCATAAGCATAAGGAATCTAAATTGCATTAAATACACATTGAACGTTTAGAAGAGCGGGTGTTGAAAAAAAAAAAGAGAGGATATATCAGATAGTAAAAGTAGTGTGTTTTGGTAGCACAAGAGAATTCAAACAAAACTTAAATCTTATGATGTTCTTTACGCAGAAGACCTGTGCTAGGCACAGGGAAAGATGAGAATCCCTCCATGTGCAATGAGCATGAGAGACTGCTGATATCAATCTCTGAGCCGTAATTTCAAAAGAGAGGAATAATCAATACTGACAGAGGAAGGATTAAAGAATGATGTTACAAAAATGAGTGAAATAAAGCATTTGTGATGGAAATCCAGCACAGTGTCCTAGTATTGGATCCTGTGACACTGCTAACATTTTTTGATGGGCTTCCTGGAAACATTCAGAGAGCCAGAAAAAAGCATTCCTGCACTTGTACAGGTAGGACACTGGAGGAGGTTTTGCTGTATAGATAAATATGCATTATGCATACCTCTCCCATAGGCTGGATTTGAAGAGAATCTCAATCCTCACAATTGAGTAGAAGATGGATTCTGGATGGATCCTAAACACAGGATTTTAATACTATCTAGGCAGTGGCCAGCAGAACGAGTTCTCAATGGAAAGTGAAGAGTATCTTTCACAAACAGTCAAGAGGGATGAGCCACCATGACAGCTGTGAGCTGTCACCTCTGAGGAAGCCATCATCTCCTAGGCAGGGTGACAAGGGAGAAGCCCTGGGAGTCATTGGTCAGCGGTAGGTGCTCCTTTCCCAGGTGCCCCTGGTCTGAGCTTGCTGGAATGACAAAGCTCATCCTCCACGTATTGGCTTCGCTCAAAGAGGGCTAGTGTGACTGGGGAAAACTGCGGGAACATCTGCAGGGAGCGACATGAGACCCTGGTGGCAGCTGGGGAAGGCATGCCAAGGAGGGGAGAGGAGGCAAGTTCACATCAAAGCCTCACCTCCACCACTGGGAGCATGGCAGGTGCTAGAGTTGAAATGTAGACCAACGGAAGGAAGAGGTCAAATCATTCACAAATCAAACCTGAGAGATGGACAGCAAACTAATATTGAAGGTAAACATGAAAAGCAGCCATAAAACAGCATTACAACAGTTGTGAACCTGCAGCCTATCTCATTTTTCCCACTCACTTTCCCAAACAGCTTTCTCCTTCCCAGTGCCCTTCTATAATGAACAGTGCTCAAAACGTCAGTTGTGTTGCCAGCATTTATCCAGGAAAATGAAATCATGATTTCCTTTTCCAAAACCTTCCACCTCAACAAAGGTCAGCAAAAGCAATAATTGATACATCTGAGATAGACAGAATTTGCAGCCCTGTGCCTTTCACAGACAAATGACCAAACACAGAAGCTCACTAACCCAAGGTGACTAGCAGAAATATTTTTATCCTAAAAGTTTCTGATTAACAGAAAGACTAGTGAGTAAATTCCACATACTTCACACTAGGAGAAATGTGTCTTTATCACTTCATTTCCTTCATGCAGTGAGACGTATTGCAATTGTCAAAAGAATGAAAAAAGGAATGGCTTGCAACAACAATGCAAACCCTAGAACACAGGTGAAGTCATTTTAAGAACAGACTGGTGAACTCGTGAATTTGCAGAGGTGGGTGATTCATTAATAATAACATGTCTGTGAAGGAAGGACAAGTTTTATTCCAAGACACTGGCTCTGCAGGATCTACCCCGCTACAAACTGCTTTTAGTTACATATAAACATCTTGTGGTCTTCAGTGACCCACCCCAGACATCCACTCTTAAAGGGTCAGACCAGCTCCTGAGCATGACTGCAACAGGAAGGAATATGCCAAAGAGAGACCAAAAAAGTGGCAGAAGGCAGGATTCAGCATTTCGATGCCATACGAGATTTCACACTGACATTCACATCCCTACCACATGACGATCTTGCTTGATCCATACAAGACTCTCTGCTCCACAGGACTCATACTGGAGTAATTAGCCAGCTCTGAAACTTGCTCCAACTCCAATTTGCTCATTCTTTAACTAAATACAATGTTGGGTTTCCCTCTCCAAGCCTATGGTCAAAATACTCAGCTCCTCCTTCCTTCTCTATGCAACCTGGCTGGGATTCTTTCAAACACTCTCCACCCTCCCTCTCAGCCTTGCTTGAACTTTCCTAAAGTAAAAACATATTTGTGCAAGGGCTTAATCTGGCAACAAAGGATTTTTGCTGTTAAATTTACATTGGGAACTTATCCCAGGCAGCACTGGGAAAAATGTGCTTGGACATTAATTTTGGACACTTCTCTTTTTTTTTCTTTTTTTTTTTTTTTTTTGCATTTTGTTTTGCTTTAAATTGTTGGAATAATGCTGTTTCCCTGATAGGTTTTGCCCATTTCAGCTGGGTAAGTACTGACAGAGAAGGCAAGATGTTTCCTTTCCTTGGCTGCTCTGTGCTAGGTCTGGGTAAGAGAAGCTGAGCTCCAGGCTTATGGAAGGCAGAGGAGGGCTGGCACAGAGCAACCCACTTGCTTGCAATTAGGAAGGACCAGCCTTTATTTCTTGAATTTGTTCTACCAGTAATAAGAAGGGTGAATCAATTAATCTAGCTTTAGCAGGGTGACACTAAACAATATAACCATTAATTAAACCACATTTTTCAGTGTAGAGTTTAGCCTAAAGTCACAGGCTCGTAACAAAACACTCACCACAAAGCAGGGACCAAAAAGGGGTTTTCTTTTGTGATGTCCTAAGACTGCACTAAATTACATATCTGAAATGAAAATTGTGAATATAGGTTTGTATGTGAGACTTTGCCTTTTAAAACATGCTTTATTCCGGTCCTCTGCCTTTTGCTTCTGCATCATGTAAAGAAAAGAGGATGCAAGACAAGAAACTTTTGGAAAGTGACTAATGTGTAACAACTATTGTAGGTTGTTAGCAATACGTTTTCTTGCAAAAGCACAGTGAGTAGTGACTCCAGCCACTACACAGCCCCTGTATAGTGCTGTTCTTTTCCCAAACATAAGCTTTAGCCAAGATTCCTTTAAGTGGTTTGGGGGAGCCCAGGGGAGGTGTTCAGTTCAAAGGCAACTTTGTCAAACTGCACTCCTGTATTGGAGGTGCTGGGAAGTCTGAAGGATTCCAAGAGGACAATTTTATACCTGTGAGACAGAGTTTGGAGGAGACGTGGGCCCGCTGATGGTAAGCGTAGGGCTGCTCTAATGTGTCCTTATCCAACAAACATAATGAGTATGGGGAGAGGTCCCTCAAAAAAGGTAGAAATCCCACTGGGTTTGCAGTGAAACATCTGCTGGTGCACTAAACAGCCTGGGATAAACAAGGCAATAAACTAGGAAATAAAGTGTCATTTTGTGAGTGCTTATACACCTGAGCAAGTTTGCTGAATAATTTTTTCCCTAACCCTCTGTTTTTTGGAGATGGAGTCTTAAGCATCATATCCCAGTCACATTAAGTTGCTTTTTAAAACTAATTAATTCAAAATTTCACCAGATTTTATGCAGAAATTATTTCAGCTGTAGTCTGAATATGCATTAAAGACCTGAGGCTAGGATTACTTTTAAATTTAACATATCGATGTCTAAAGGTGTTTCTGTTTCTTAAGTTCACCACAAGCTAAATGCTAGCAATATTTGGAAAGGTATCCATAGACAACTAGGTGGGGACAGGACACATGATGATCATGATCAAAGTCTGAATTTACATACTATGTCTGTATTTTCAGTTGTATATCTCTGTAAGGACTACAGTTTTGACATTAATGGAGAAAAACAAGATCCAGTCTCTGAGAAAAAGGGATCCACCCTAGGATGACCAACAAATTTATTTCATATGGATCAGAAAAATCTGTAATATTCATCATAAATTTGCTGAAGCTGATGCAAAATTTGCCATTTACATGAGCTGGACTATTGAACAGAATTTTCCGAATAACAGTTTCAACATGATTTATAATAAGAAACTCTTAGGTCAAAAGAAAGATGGAAATAAATAAAAACCAATGCAGAAGCTGCAAAAGCAGCAGAAGTTTATCACTTACGATTTACCCATGTCTGTCATACAGATATTTGACCTAATAGGTCATTTAATAAATGTTGCTTTTCAAGATTCACCCACAGTTAAAAGAACAAATCTTGGAAGAAACAGATCTTTGGGTCTCACCAACAATGCATTAGTTTTTCTTTCATTGAGAAAACAACTACGGATTTGGTTAAAAGAGTGTATTTTATTCCTCTTTTGTTACTGTTGTCTCATATAAGGATTATTTGATATTTGTTACACACAACTGAAAAGCAAATATTTCATTAATTCCCTATTTTCTAGCAGAATATGATACCTTATAAATTTCTGAGAGTACGAAAAAGCAGGTTGTACTTTTGGCATAATTTTTACAGCAGCATCCTTAGCCAAGAAGCTGATGCTGACTGCAAGTTAATAGCAACAAATTCATGGAAATTTGTTTCCAAACCAAAGCATGGATATTTTCTTTAAGCTAATCACTTACTTGTAGCTGAAAATATGAAAAAATCAGTTATCACTTGATCTTTTGGCCTTTGGCCAATATTTTGGTTTTCTTCCTCCACCAGAAAAAAATCACAACTGTATCAGACATTTCATTTCATCAGTCCCTAACTTATGTGAAATCTGAGTACCTGGAGTCCAAAGTGCTTATGCATGTAGTGAAAGAATCTTGAAATATTATTGAACTATCAAAAATTGTTTTTCTGCAGTAGACTCTCCAGTAGGGAATTTTAAGCTCTGTAAGGATAATGCATAACAAAGATCAAAAAAAGTGACTGAATTAGCTGTAGGAGTCTTCTACATTAGACTGAGTTGTTTTAAAAATAATTCTTTAATTAGAACAAAGACCTGTTTATAACATAATGCATTCATACAGAGATAAGTTACAAGCTGACAACACCTGTGATCATTAAAGTAACTCCCTCTTAGAACATATTATGCCAAAACAGAAGAACAGAAAGGGAATTTGCCCCATAGCAACCAGTCTTATCTGACCTTTCAAATTCAAGAGACAAAATTGTCTTACCTTCATTCTACCTTCTTTATTGAAAGAATGCCAACTTTTTGGGCTACTTTAAATTTTATTAGAGAGCTCAGAATTGCACAATGTAGTGGAGCTTATTTGGATCTGGAGAAATATCAGATACTGAGATACTTAGCAGAGTGTTTGTGCACACTTCAGAGGACAAATATTAGAAAATGATCCAATATTTTATCTTCAGATTATCATTATGTCACTTTATTTGAACCTGTGTTTATTCTTACCTCAAATGCACTAATGAAAGAATATTTCCCTTGAGCAAACAAGGTTTAAATACATTAAAATAAACTGCAAAATCCTGAGATTGCAGAGCTTTGGTTTTATATTGAAGTTAACTACAACTGGGCAGAGTAGGTGTTTTATGAGCTGATTTAAACACAAAAAATATCCCTTAGCATATTAAAATTTATGATAATCACCACTTTAAAAAGGAAATATGTCCTCACATAAATAATATTTTTAATTAAACAGCTGTAGAAACACACTTTTGACTGACAATTGCATGCTGTGCTGAGAGGAACAGCATTTCTTAAAATGTCCCTGATAATATTGCCTCTGTTTTTTTGTGAAGTTGTCTTTTATTGTTATGTATGAAAGACGGTACTCACAATTGTCTCATCTTCACAGGAAAGGCAGTCCTTGCTTTTTCCACTGGTCCATGTAGGACAGGAATAGGTACTGTGTCCTATTAACAGTAGCACAGTCAACAACTTCTGACTTAGTGTCACGTAACACTGCTTTCTGACCCAGCATCAGAGGGTAGGGGGAAACTGCAACGAAGCATTTAATATTCAGTTTTTCTTGAACACCTCCAGATGTTCTATAATTTATCAGCAGGAATCCTCAGTTTAATTTTACAGTGTCTCGGATATCCATGCGTGATTATTCGGTTAGCTTTTTCTGCAAGGAAATGAGGGATGCACTTTATGCTTCCCTCTCTTGCCATTTCACAGGCAGCAACCACTCAAAAATAAAAGGAATTCCTAAAACCACAGAGTTTCAAGACAGAAGGACGTAACTATAGTGCTGACAACCTGAAGAGCTGTGCCACATGTCTTGGGTCAGTTTTGAAGAAAAGCACTTCAGGTAAGGGGATGGCACTGAAATCTGCTATTTCTCCTGGAATAATCTCCTGTGGTGTAGGTGGGATGTGAGAGAGTCAGTCCTGTCTTATGCCCTCCCCATGCATCACAAATCCTTTCCTCTAGAAGTAAGGATACCACTTCTTTGCTTTTAGCAGTTTGATACAGCTGCAAGCTCTGCCTCCACAAAAGGATGTAATAGTGACGAGCAAAAGATGATTAATATTTTTCTCTTCTTGCAGTCTCAGCCAGAGGAGGGACCCCATCCATTACAGCTGTTTTGGACTCCTTTGTCCTCCAAAGGGGTTTACCCCAGACCAATCAACACATAGTCCATAATTACATCTAGCACCTTGTTTCAGCCAGACAATATGTTGCTCAAGATCTCTGCGTTGAAAGTCTGTTCTTCTTAACTGTTCTCCAGTTGCCTCTAACTGGACTTCCTAACAGCTGATCCCCCACAGCCAGCAGATGTTGCTACTGAGCAGCAGAAAGGCCAACACATCCCCTTCCTCCAAGGCTGAGAGTAACTTGGAGCTTGGTCTGTGTCTACAAACCCAACCCCAAATGTCAAGCTTGACTCATGTGCAGTTATAGTTGCAAGAAGGAAGCGGGAAATCCTGAACCCACTGAGGCATGAAGAAGCTGAATGAACAGCAAAGTAGATCTTGGAGCAGAAAATTCTCTTCAGTTTAGGAATTTTCTGATAGCCTGTGGCTTTAAAATTTGTAACATCACATTAGTGTTAGACCACTGACTTCAGCTAACATACATCAGCTTTACACTAATGGCCAATCAGTACATTTAAGTCTGTCAGCCATTCAAAGACAAATGCTCTTTTAGGCATTTTGAAAACCATTCTAGGCACCTTTTCAAGTAATGCCACAGTGCATGAAGGGTCCATCTGTGATTTGTGCCACTCAGAAGGGGAACTTCATGTACAAATTACAGTTGCTCTGGAGATCATTTTTTCTCATAGAGTATGTTGTAAGGAAACTTGAGGAAGTAAATTCAGAGGGACTTTCTCACCTTTTACTCTTCCAGACTCTCTATACTGTTCTTGTTAGCAATGAAAATGCTGATTTTCATAGCAAAGTCATCTTGATTCCAGTCAGTATCATTCTAGTGCACGGATTGTGCAGGTAGTTTCATTGAGGGAATTTCCAGCTGCTGTGGAAGGGGTCAATACCATAAGGTGACATCTTCAAAAAGGGAAGTGACTATGCAAACTCAATGGCTTCAATGTGAACGTTGACCTATTTTGCAAATACAGTGTCAGCGGTGGGGAGGGGAGGAGAGGTGAAGTTTCCTAGGGAATTTTTTTTGTTCATTTTATATTGCTTATTTCTGCTAAAAAGCCATTGATATGGCATCTTTTGAGGAAGAACAGGAAACTGATGCTGCAATGCAAAAAAATATTCCTGGAAAACTGAAACTCAAAATGCAGCTCTGTCTCTTTTTTTCACATTAATTCATTCAAAAATTTCCCCGAGTCTCCCTCAGGGGAGTGAAAACATGGGGGGGAAAAGGTCTCATTATCTAACTTCATTGCTACTTAACCACTTGTCAGCTCACAGGATGACTTGTCAGGATGATGTTAATGGTTCCTTATTAGTCCTGTCACAGATGTACAGATTCAGAGGAGAAAGTACATCATTTAACAACGAACTTTGAGTAACTTTGGACTAGAAAGCTTTATATGTAATGCACAGAAAGGAATCCCTTCTGTAGTACTTGCTCTGTCTCACAACTGAAGTTTTGCCTTGAGAAAACCATGCTCCAGACATGCAATATAAATCTACTTGAAAATCTGACTCCTCCACACGAATCATCGAATCATAGATTCATTACACTGGAAAAGACCTTTCAGGATATCAAGTCCAACCACTAACTGAGCACTGCCAAGTCCACCACTAAGCCATGTCCCCAGGTGCCACATCTACGTATCTTCTAAATACATCCAGGAATGGTGACTCAACCACTGCCCTGGGCAACCTGCTCATATTCTGACCACTTGTTCAATGAAGAAGTTTCTCCTAATATCTAATCTAAACCACCCCTGTCAAACTTGAGGTCATTTCTTCTTGTCTTGTTATCTGGCTACAGCCTCCTTTCAGATAGTTGTAGAGAGCAATAGGCCCCCCCGAGCCTTCTTTTCCCCAGACTAAACATCCCCAGTTCCCTCAGCTGCTCCTCAGAAGATTTGTGCTCCAAGCACTTCCCCAGGTCTGTTGCCCTTCTCTGGTCACTCTTCAGCACCCCGAGGTCCTTCTTGAGTGAGGGGCCCAGAACTGGACACAGTCCTTAAGGTGCAGCCTCACCAATGCCAAGTATGGAGGGATGATCACTGTCCTGGAGGAGGCAGTCTCCTGCTGGAGACACTATTGTTGATACAGGCCAGGATGCCATTGGCCTTCTTGGCCACCTGGGCACACTGCTGAATTGTGTTCAGTTGCTGGTGAGCAGCACCCACAGGTCCTTTTCCTCCAGGCAGCTTTCCAGCCACTCTGCCCCAAGCTGACAGTGCTCATACAATTGGCCTCAGCCCATCGATCCAGCCTGTCCAGATCTGTCTGCAGAGTCTTCTTATCCTCCCATAGATTAACGCTCCCACCCACCTGGTGTCATCTGTGAACTGACTGAGAGTGCACTCGGTCCCTCATCCAGATCACTGATGAAGATATTAAACAGAATTGGCCCCAATACTGAGCCCCGAGGAACACCACCAGTGACTGGCTGCCAGCTGGATTTAACTCCAGTCACCTACACTCTCTGGGCCCAACTATCCAGCCATTTTTTTTTACCCAGTGAACAGTGCACCCATCCAAGCCACGGGCACCCATTTTCTCCAGAAGAACGCTGTGGGAAATGGTGTCAAAGGCTTTATGAAAACCTAGGTAAATAACATCCTCAGCCTTTCCCTCGGCCACCAGGCAGGTCACCTTGTCACAGAAGGAGATCAGGTTGGATATTAGAAAAATATTAGATATTAGATTAAAAAATTAGATATTAGATATTAGGTTGTATATTAGAAAAGGGTTCTTCCTCCAGACGTTGGTCTGGCACCAGAACAGGCTCCTCAGGGGAGTGATCACAACACCAAGACTGACTGAGTTTAGGAAGCATCTGGATGATCCTCTCAGGCACATGGTGTGACTCTTGGGGATGGTTCTGTGCATGGCTAGAAGTTGGACTCAGTGATCCTTATGGGTTCCTTCCAACTTGGCATATTCTGTGATTCTGTGGTCAAGCAACATCTGCCTTTCATAAACCCACACTGGCTGGCCCTAATCCCCTGGTTGTCTTGCACGTGCCATGTGATGGCACTCAGGATGATCTACTCCATGACCTTCCCTGGCACTGATGTCAAGCTGTCAGGTTGTAGTTTCCTGGATCCTCCTTCCAGTCCTTCTTGCAGATGAGCATTATATTTGCTAACTTCCACTCAGCTGGTACCTCCCCAATGAGTCAGGACTGCTGGCAAATGATGGAAAGTGCTTGGTGAGCAACTTGAGTTAGCCTCCTCAGTACCCTTGGGTGGATCCCATCCGGCCCCATAGGCTTGTGTGTGCCTCCGTGGTGTAGTAGGTTGCCAATCATTTTCCCTTGGATTATGGATGCTTCGTTCTGTTGCCATCCTTGTCTTCCAGCTCAGAGGACTAAGTACCTGGAGAACAGCTGGTCTTACTATTACAGGCAAAGAAGGCATTGAGTATCTGAGGCTTTTCCTCATCCCTTGTCACTATGCTTCCTTCCACATCCAATAAAGGATGGAGATTCTCCTTAGCCCTCTTTTCGTTGCTAATGTATTTATAAACACATTTTTTATTGTCTTATGAAATTCTCTTCTGGAGCTTGCAGAGAAATTTTTGGCAGAGTTGGTTTTGGGTTGTCTTTTTCCATCAGGAAATGTCAGAGTCTGAAGTTTTCCCACAGAAGAAAAGTTTTCCTTACCATCCTGAAGCAGCCTATCTCCTGCAGGACTGACTGTACACAGGATACAAGAAATATGGACAGGAAATAGGATGTGTCTCATGTGTTATGCGCAGCAAGTCTCACAGGAGTGTCATTTCCAGTAATAAGTAGAACAGAGATACTGTTTTGTCTGTTTTGTAAATAAATGGCCTTGATTATTACATTGCTAAATGTTGAAGCATGTGTTATAGAGAGGTCAAACAAGGAAAATAAATAAACAGATTACATAATTTTTAAAAGTTTCATCTTTTTTCTTCACTGTTTAGACATATATAGATTACTATCTCTCTAACAAGCTTATTTGCTAAATAAGGGTATTGATATCCTGCTTGAATTGTGAGGATAAACTAAAACCCAACAGATACATGTATTCAGAGAAAAACTAAGACGTGCTGCATTGTGAGATACTACAACACTTACAGCAGCATTACCAACAATGTTAAGAGTATAACATTTACATTCAATATCTCATTATTTTTTTCTAACTCAGCCAAAGCCTGAGACAAGGGCCTAGTGAAATCCTACAGAAAAGGAACAAGGATTGCTGATGCCACGTCTCCATGGCAGCACAGCTAATTTGGCAGGACAACCAAGTGCACAGAAAGAAAACGAGGTTATTTACAAAGATATCTTTTATTAAAGGGGCTTTGGGGACAGGAAAATGGTTGGGTGGAGGGGGTTGGTGGGGTAGGGGGGTGGAGGGGGTTGGTGGGGTAGGGGGGTGGAGAGGGGAGGTCAAAGAAACATTCCAAACCTTTAAAATAAATTCTTAAAATGAGTGAGGGAAAATAAATTGAAGAAAAAATTTCTTGAGTCAGTAAGCGCAGTGAGTTTCATCTTTGTTTGTTGTTGTACAATGCTATAAAACACACTGAATGGCCCAGAATAACATTAGTGGTTCTGTGTATTGTAACCACTTCAATCAAGGCCTTTTGTTTTGAATCACCTGCCCTGCCTTCATTGGAGCTCCTTTTATAGCCCTGTTCCAGCACAGAGATCTAATTTAGTTCCACATACAAAAAGAAGTGAGGAAGAAAAATATACCCATCACTTACTGCTTCTTGCTTGAATCCACAAGAGAACAACTAGGACAACAAATGCACTGAAATGGTTAAGAGAATATTTTAAAATTACCTCAGCCTATGACCCACAAGCAATTTATAAATGATATTGTTGTAGCATTCCTGAAGGATGCAGTTGCCCAGCTGGACACAGGTGAGTGGAGGGCAGTGGGCATGCCTTTCATGCTCCCATGAAGAAAAGAGGGAGATGAGGAGGGTTCACCCTGAAGCACACATAGCAACGGGCACAGGGCAGTTATGAGTTTCCTTGGAGAAATAAAGGGCAGAATGGCCTCAGAGTATTCAGTGTGGTTTATCTTCTACAGCAGAAAGCTCGCTTGATGTTGCAGGTAATGGACTTGAGGGTGTGAATTGGTTAAATGCAACTACAATCTTCAGAACATACACTCATGAAACATAAGTGTGAGATTCCATTCACAGAACACCTTTTGAGCATCCTCACTTTGACTGAACCTCTCTCATGGAGGAAATTAATTTCCAGATATAAACAAAAGGAAAAAATATTTTCCAAGACACTTATCAAGGTCTTCTCATCAATTTCAAGGGTAATGTTACCACTTACTAAAGAAACAATCCCACTCTTTTCAGTCTGCTTGCTACTTTCTAGTATGAACAATTAGTATATTAGAAAATTAACTTGCAGATGAAAGAAAAGAGCAGCCTGTGGAAATAGAATAATGACCTTATTTTAGGATTTTCCCTTGAGTAACCCCCACTGTTGCCTCTTACAAAGGGAGGAAAAATTATACGTGCACCTCTTTAATGTCTTTTTTGAATGCTGATGAAATGATTAGTGTTTGGGAAAAGTCTGTGCAGATGAAACAAGAGCAGCAGGAGTAGTAGCTACTGATATTAACTAGAGACTGCGATCTGGGAGCTGCTGTTCTGTAGTTCAGAGAGGGAAAAATTAGCAAGCTAGATAATAATTAATAAACTAGAATCAAATTAAGATAATAAGGGGTGGGTTTTGGAAACAAATGAGCTTAGCAAGTTTAGAAAATGCGGCTTTCTTCCCAAGTTAGAAGCAATTACTTATTGCATATTTGTACCTTATGCACTCTTCCAACAAACACGTGAGAATCATAAAATCATAGAATCAACTGGGTTGGAAGAGACCTCCAAGATCATCAGGTCCAACCCTTGATCCAACCCCACTGTGATTACTGGATCATGGCACTCAGTGCCACATCCAGCCTCATCTTAGACACCTCCAGGGACGGTGAATCCACCACCTGTCTGGGCAGGCCATTCCAATGCCTGATCACTCTCTCTGTAAAGAACTTCTTTCTAATATCCAACCTAAACCTCCCCT
>JAWMRA010000113.1:42183388-42199366 GCA_035584735.1 Pseudotriccus pelzelni
TCTGGGCCCGGCCATCCAGCCAGTTCCTGACCCAGCACAGAGTGCCCCTGTCCAAGCCATGGGCTGCAGCTTTTCCAATAGAATGCTATGGGAGATGATGACAAAGGCTTTGCTGAAGTCCAGAGAGACACATCCACGGCCTTCCCCTCATCCACCAGACCATAAAAGGAGATCAGGTTGGTCAGACAGGACCTGCCTCTCCTAAACCCGTGCTGGCTGGGTCTGATTCCTTGTCTATCCTGTAGGTGCTGTGTGACTGCACTCAGGATGATCTGCTCCATAACCGTGCCAGGCACTGAGGTCAGGCTGACAGGCCTGTAGTTTCCTGGGTCCTCCTTGTAGCCCTTTTTGTAGATTGGTGTGACATTTCCCAACTTCCAATCATCTGAGACCTCCCCAGTGAGCCAGGACTGCTGGTAAATGATGGAGAGTGCCTTGGTGAGCTCTTCCACCAGCTCCCTCCCTTCTAGTTTAATACCTAGTTGCTGAGGGGACCAAAGAGATCTTATCACTGCATTTCACAAGGGGGAGCCTTTCGGCTTTAGTAAATTAATTCTCTGGGTCCTCTCTTACTTACAGGTTGTCCTGTTCTTCCACTTGGACCTTGCTGGATACTTTTTAGCATGGTCTATAAATGCCTTCTCTGCTGACACAGAAATGCAGTAGATGGCAACTCTTTCTCTGTGAGATTCATATGCCAAACATAGTCTGGGACAGCCAATAGTGCCTTCTTCAACAACATATTTCATATATATCCTCAGGCAAGTCTTGTAATTTGCTTTGTTTATCACCTCTGAATCCTGTTGTCCTGATGTTTAGAGATGGTATAAATACTTCTGTTTTGGTTTCTTGAGTAGAATGCAGATCTCATGGATCAGGACACTTGGAAAGTCACATAGCTGGTGATGGACCTTCCAGGGAACAGTCAAGAGTCATCATTCAGTGATCCTTGCACACACAAGTAATAAGGAAAGGTGATAATCCTTTTCTGCTCCCTTTTACATCTTCACAAAGACAAGGAAGAGTCACAGTTCCAACTATGCAGGAAATTAAAGGATTCCTCCCTCTATGAAATACCTCAAAACTACCACAGTCACTTTCTCATATTCTCTTAAGTTTCATGGACTGCAAGATACCTAGCTCTTTTCAAGAGCAACATTTCCAGGTGTGTCCTCCATGGTAGAAAACCTGCTGGTGATATTGATGCCTTCTGGATTAGGTTGTCTTGAACTTCTGAATTACTGTGACCTTCCCTCAGAGTGGGCAAAGAACTTCATACCCAAGCCTGGCCCAGCAACAAAGAGTATTCTATACCATTTGTCTTAAGATTTTTCTGATAATTTCCCCTTTAATATCTGCAAATGAAAACTGGAGACTAAAGAGTTCCCTTTGGTAACTGGTCTTTCTTCTGCTTCACTCTCTGACCCTCTCGGTGGCAGGTAGGGGGAGTGTGCTCTTTGTGCCAGTTCAAGAGGCAATCCTAAAACCAAATAAAATCTCAGGTACACAGTTTGGAGACAAATTCTCAGTTTACAGACAAATAATTTCAAACTGGATTTTTAAACTGTACCTCCAGATGGTCTGTACGAGATGAGTAGCTATATCCAAGCTGAGGACCAAAGAGAAGGTGTATGAATGAATGAAATCAGTTGTCAATGAACACATTCCCTTGACATGCTCTCTTACTCCATTCAGGTATCTTCTGTTTTCCTAAAATGATAAAACTAGCTATCACATTAAACGACTTGTTGATCTTATAACCTACTTCAGGTGCGGTATAATTTTCCATGCTATTGCTCATGTCCAACTGACATCCTCAGCAGGACTTGTTTCTAAACACTAACGTAGCACAAAAAGAGTATGAAAAGTTAATCAATGAGAGGGAAGAAATGATATATGAAGCACCAGAGGAAGACTCAGAAGATATAGGTTGCATTTCAGGCTTTGTTATAGGTTTCCCACAAAATCTTGGTCAAAAATTGATTCATGCAAACGGTAATTAAAACAAGGCCAGAGCAAGGACTTAAGTACTGGCCCAGGATTGTCTACACTGTTTAATTGTTAACACACTGTCTTACATGGCTTTGGCCCATGCTGACTTGGTTTCCCCCAGACAATGTCAGTGCGTAGTTCAGAGGACAGCATGCAGCATGACTGCCCCAGCGGGCAGCTTGGATGGAGGAGTTCCCCCTTTCCCACTCACTGTGGGGGAGTTCTTAGCTGGGTGGATGCAGTCCACAATGTGACTGGCCTGAAGGGCCAGAGAATAGGCCCCCTCATACTTTATTTGCTTGTGTAGCTGTGGTCAGCTTTCCTGCATCGCTTTGTCTGCCCTATTTAGACTAAATTCGTTGGAATGAAGCAACCTTTTAATAAGTATTTGAATGATGTCTGAGACAATGAGATGCCAGCCTTTGCTGGGGGTTGCCTTTGCTACTGAAAGGCCTGTTAAAGAAAAAAAAAAAAAAAGAAGGAAAAAATAAGGAAGATTATTCAGCTCTCAAAACATCTCTCAGTTATTCTTCTTTTAAATCCACCCATGTCAACAGCATATCTCCATCCTACAGTGGGGCTTTACAGCTGTCAGAATTTGCAGTCTCAGGACTGCAGCACATATTAACTCTCACAACATGCATTTTGTCTGAATACACATAAACGGGGACTGAGAAGACGAGGAAATTGTCCCTGGGGATCTCCCACCACCACAAGATTCATCCTTGTAGCTCACTCCCTTGACTATGCTGCATCATGTAGTTCTCACAGGGTGGTTGGTGGTGGCCTCATGCCACCAGCAGCCCAAAAGGACCCACATGCAGGGAATAGCCTAAAAGCCTTTGTTTGGGACCAGACTGTTCCTGTTGCTGACCCCAGGTCGGGACAACAGCATGGTTAGTGTCCTGGTAGAAAGGCAGTATTAAAACCAGGCATTTGCTATTTGTCTTAAATTGCCTCATAGTTTTTTTTTAAGACAACCTCACAAATAGTTCATTAAGACATCCACCAGGAGAGATGGAGAAATTAAAAATATAGAGAAAAGGCTCTGTCACTACTAAAAAGACCAAAAGCGGATAAGGACTGGCCTTTTCTAATTTGATTCTTAACCAGCTACTTTTCAGCATAACTGTTTTTGACTGTCTCCCCTCAAACTCTCCTGCCTCAGGAGCCCTTAGACTCCCTATTACTCCAGCTAACTTGCTAGAGAGGCAAAGAGTGAAAAGGTTTTCTTCTTCATTGCCCATCCCTCATAGGTCTGGCTTTTCCAAACATACATCTCTAGAGGTGGGCTTTGTCTCTAGAAATGCCTTTCATTATCAAGAGAAGGCAAGATACTACAGATGTCATCCTATATATATATCCACCCTGCCTAGGAGATGGTACTCCTCATCCTGCACATTCTCTACCCTCTGCTGGCAGTCAATGGCAGTGGGTGGGCACAGACTTGAGGTGGAGTGGCAACAAGAGACCATAGGCCAGCTCAGGAGCAGACAAGGCTAAAAGCCTTTTTGGGCGACAAGAATCAGTGGCTGTATGTTATGCATCAAGAAGCAGTACTTGTTCAGTGTAGGCATAGAGGAGATTTCGTACGGCACTTCAAAGAGGAGCAGTCAGTGGTCTTCTGCCCTCCCTGGGATCTTTGATGTACCCTCAGAAGTGAACTCACTGTGCAGTACAGGCATGGCACTGAAGAACCTGAAAGTCTTGTTTGTGTTTTGTGCCAGAGCTGACAATCCACCTGGGTATCATTCATCAGCATGAAGAGTCAATCAGCTTCCAGATCAGAGAGTTCCTTGGCACTCCCTGTTACATCGCTGTTTTGTTGTCATTAATCACATTACAGTGTCAAATTTGCACCCTTGTTTGCAAACGCTCTGTTACACAAATCAGTTTATCTGCACAGGATCCCCCCACAGCCACATATTGGCAAAGCAAATGCAAACAGCCTGTACTTTTTACCTCAGATGCTGTTCTGCCATGCTTGAAGTCAACTGAATAATTCCTGAGTTGCCTCAGAAGAATTTGAAAGGAGTTTTTAAGAGTTGTATATAACTCCTGATGTTCAGAGTCCTTTGATGTGTTTTCCAAACAAAATAATTTCATCAGAGAGGTAGTTAGAGTGCCCAGTGTGTGCCAGCAACTTTTAAGTAATGCAGCACTATTGCTTTCTATAGGCTATATCTGATGCTGTATAGATGAACTTGTTTAGGAGCTCTGGGATCAATCATGCAAAATGCTCATCACTCTAAAATCCCATGAGAAGCTTCCAGCTCTTCAATGGCAGATCCCAAGAACAATCCTTGCATGCGAAATAGTGTTTTGAGTCAAAATATCCAATTCCAACACAGCAGCAATAGAGTGACAGACAGTGCTCATGAAAGGGTTGTATTTTCTTGCTGAGCAATGCTATGTTGGAGCACACTGGGAGACCAGTGAATTGTGGCACTGAGCCATATTAACCTCTCCCTCTAAAAATTTTGCAGAAAGGAAACTGGAGCTTGTTTCAACATGTCAAAACCCAGCATAGCTTTAAAGGAAAATCCAGGGCACATGTAATCATAAAAGGGATTGAAATGAAAATTTCTGGCAGCTGGGGATGGTCAGCTAGGGAGAAATGCCCACTGCTTTTCCTCCTGCCAAAGTCTTCCAGCTCTTTTCTGCACACTCAGCTCTGTGCTGTAGCCTTTCTGCTCCACAGACCATACCTGCTCCATATTACTTCAAAAGATCTGGTGTGCTAGACTCTCACCCCATTTTTTTAACTTTTGCTGTCAGTGTCTCAGTAATAGCAGCATAGAAGCAATAGAGAATATTTCTGCCGCAGATCTCTGCAGCAGCACGTCTGTGGCATGAGGACGATGCACCATGGTCAAAGACAGTGCCTTGCCAAACTAAATGAGTCATCCTCATAAAAGCACTGCCCAAAGCTGGTTACCTCTTAGCAATGCAGCAACTTAATTCCTAGCAGAAATCTCTGCAGTCTTAACATTTACCTTTCCTGAAGACCCTTGACTGCATCAGCTCAAGCCAGCAAAGCTCATCTGGAGGCAGAACAAGAGTTTCTCCAGGACTGCAAATCAGCACCAACTGCAGCTTGAGTATTTGAAATAAAAATGAAGGAAGAAAACTTCTCCCATCTGTGTTCCAAACAACATGACTGCTGGGCCCAACCTGCCTAGAAAAGAGCAGTTTGTAGCCGAACAGGATAAAAATTAGTCCTGTGGGCATAAATTGGATGAAGGAGTGTAGGAAGAGGTAAGGAGACTAGCATGGGTAGAGGTTGGTAAGGAGAGGGTGCGGAGACTAGCTGGGACAAGAAGCAATGGCTGGGTGAGAGGCTAGTGCTGTAGGAGGGAAAACAAGTCTTCATTCTCCATCAGCACAGTAAGACCTGAGACTTTGTCTTCCCAGATATTACCTGCTCCCAAACTCCTCTTACACTGTTCGGGGCTTCTCCTTGACTGCCTGGTGTATGTGATGCACTACTGCTAAACAGTGAGAAACCCTTCCCACTCCCCTTGGCCCATGCTGGGACCTCTCTCTCCAGAGAGAAATGCTGTCGTATCAGAAGCTGATGGATGACAGACAGCAGCCAGCGCTACCTGGAGTTTGTGATGCCTGGCATGCATCAGCCTACATATGATCTGGAAACAGCGCCCATGCCAGCTAGGAACCATCTGAAAATTGCTGCTATTGCAAGTCTTCCAAAGTAGTCTCAGCTATAATTTTCATGTCTCCACAATAATTTGTAATATCCTGCCCTTATTTCTCTTCTGTTCCATTTTCTTGCATGTTTGCCAAGAGACTTGACCAAATAGATACTCTAGATAATTAAAAATATTCATGTGTATTTAAATCCATCAAAATCATCTCTTTATTCGGTGATTCTAGTGTTCATTCAAGAAGAACAGACTTGAGAGACCTCAACTCCCTTTTTAGTGGCCTGCCTTTTCAGTGTGTGATTGCAGTAAAAGGGTACACAATAATATGGTTTCAGAGCAGTTGACTGTAAAGAACAAGATCTTCCGTATTTCTCCTGTACAGTAGCACAAGACAGATATACAACAATAATTAAAGTTACACAGGAGTGACTACAGACATGACAGCTGTTAACTTAGATAAACTTTCTTCATGTTTGCTAATTTCAGATCAAAATATGTAACAATAAGTTTTTCTGGATGACTCATATGGAGGTAAAAGATGTCGGTCTTATCTCAAAGTCTTTTATGCAACATGGTTAAAAACTGCTTCCCAGTAACACCTCTATAAACCCCACAAAAGGGTGAACTTCAGAGCCTTCCTTCCGTACAATGATGTTTAACTGTGACAATCATACTGACCCTATTAAAAATATCTTTTTTTTTTTTCTGTTGTCTGACACCTGTTCTCCTATATATGGGAAAATATTTCTTACAAACATTGGATTTTATAGCCATGTGAGACCTCAGTTAAAACCAGCATGGATGCTTTAATGCCAGGAAATGTCACTTCCCTGAAAGTGGTTGCAGTGGGAAGGAACCTCTGGAGATCATCTGGCCCAATGCCCATGCTCAAGCAGGGTTGCCTAGGACTCTGTCCAGTCATGTTCTAAATATCTCTAAATCTGGAGAGTCTACAGCCTGCCTGGACAACCTGTTCCAGGGCTCTCAGTCAGCCTTATAGTGAAAATGTGTTTCCTGATGTTCAGACAGGGCCTCCCGTGAGTCCGTTTGTGTGCATTGCTTCTGGTCTTGTCACTGGGCACACTGAGTAAAGTCTGGCTCCACCTTCTCTACTACCCCCTCAGATATTTATAATTACTGACAAGATACCCCCTAGCCTTCTGCTCTCCAAGCTGAGCAGTCACAACTCTCTCAGCCTTTCCTGATCTATCAGATGATCCACATCCATAACCATCTTAAGCGAACCGTCACTCGTTTCCCTCCAGTATGTTCTTTTGTACTGGAGAGCACAAATCTGAAGCCAGTACTCCAGGTGTAGCATCACAAGTGTTTAAGAAAGGAGGACAATCAGGTCCCTCGACCTGCTGGTAATGTTCCTCTTCTTTCACTGTCGCAAAAGACAATGATTGACAGTTGCCATTATTACTATAAGTGATCACATGGTAGCTAGCACGATATCCTGTCCTGTAGGCTGGTAATTCTACAGTCTGACCATTGGGACATCCCATATGTAAGAGCAGAATGTATGTAATGGGTACGTTGAGTAGACTCCATTTAAATGTACTTGTCAAATGCACCTTACCATGGCATAGTGTAGTGACACCACCAGCACAAGTTGTGAAGAGTTGGGGGAACTGAGAATGCAAAAGGCTTTTGCCATAGAGTTCTTCGATTCAGGCCTTGCTTTTAACAGGACAAAAGAAATGTATTTTTTCTTATGAACTTGTTGTGATCTCTGCCAGCCTGCAGCTATGACAACCTCTCCTCATCTCTCCTCTTTCGATGACCCAAGTGAGGGATGCTGTCAGCAAAAGTTGATGAACTGAAGCTGATGTGAGCCAGGAAGAAATGGATTACAGAAAAAAAAGGTTTTATTACTGAGGAAATTACACCTCTACATTCATATCTGCACAAAGGATTTTGTTTATTGACTGCTTATTAAGGGACAAACATATACATTACCCTATTCAGTCACAAAACACAGGTTGGCAGGATCTGGCAGAGAGGTAAAGTCTTCTTTCTGAAACCAGAGAGGAAAGTACAGCATTTTGGAAAGGAGGATTCACATCAGGATTTTCATCAGCTGATATTTTTATATACCTATATACCTCTGGAATTTAGTAAAGGCAGACAGGAGGACTGATGTAGCAAGAGCTGGTGCCAGTGCCCAGCAATGGGACATGCTCTGGGGTAGAACAAAGGAGACAGGAAGAGGGGAGATCTCAGGACTTTGCCAACAGAAAGCAATGGTGGCCCTGGCCTGGCTGTCCAGGATGGCATAAAGCAAGGACTGTGTACCCTGTGTACCCACCAGGGACCTGACTGTCAAAAGGGTGTGATTCAACCACCTCTCACTCTCTCCAACATAAAAATAAAAGACTTCTTGGAAATACAGTTATGGGGGATCATATTACCCTGCCTTGGAACTGCACACACTGATGTCCAAGCTGAATTTGAGCACACAGGTGACATGTACCAACTCCAGCCAGCAGCATGTACTACCATTATCCTCCTTCGTATTAGCTGGTGAGGCATGTGTGAAGCTTGCATTAGCTTGGCAAAGTCTCCAGGAGAAGGGATATTCCTCTATTCAGCTGCACATTCAGATCACCCCTGGAAGTTATTCAACCACCATCTACCAGGCACAAACTCCCAAGAGAGCCTCCTACCAGATAGTTTTATCTCAGAGTGCCACGTGAGCCTGGAAAGGGAAATTCCCAGATAGTTGCCCTGCAAGCAGTTGTTGACAGAGGGTTTAGCACAGTTCAGAACTTCCTGGAAAGCATTTCTCACAGCTCGGATGCTCTGTAGGGGAGTGATCCAGGGGAGATGGTGGGAGAGGTGAGGACATAACCCTGCAGCTACAAGTCCACAACTGGTGTGGCCATCTGATGATATGTTCCCCTCAATCTTACCTATGCCAGTGCCACTCCAGCGGATACCACAGTAGAGGATAGTGTGTCTGGGAGCAAGAGCATGACCCTGGCTGCCAACATGCTGAGCAACACAGCACCCATGCACACATGGCAATGACAAGCAAGCACCCAGGAAAGATTAACAGGGAAAGTCCCAGCTTTGAAGGCACCACGACCACCTAATTGATTCAGTGCAGCACAGAGGCAAGTTATTTCCTCACAAAGGTGATGGCAGCTTCTCTTTTCCTTTGTGAGCACAGACCAGAGGGGCAAAAAGGAGTTAAACAGATTGTGCTGGAAACTAAAGGGTGGTCTGAATGTGATAATAACCAGAAAAAACACTGGAGAGGCTGAAAGAGGCACAACAGCCATGCTAGTCCTTCCTCATCTTGTTTTATAGAGTGATACCTAACAGAAACTGAGAGATGAGTTTGGTCAACCATCCATACAGGGTGACTCTGATGGTACTTCTTATAACCACACAAGGCGCCTGTCACCAGGATCTGAGCTCAGATAATCACTCCACTGTCTCCCTTCCTTTCCTAGGGGTGTCTCTTGCAAAATGGACAGAGGATTTCTGAATTGATTTGAAATCTAATCTCTGTAGAGTGGTGCTGACAGCATGTCTTCCTTGGGTGCCCACATTTGACTAGTTGGGAAGTCTCCTGGAGGATGCTTTGATGCCATGAAGTATCACTTCCCTGAAAGCAAATTACTCTGTAGAAAACTGATTTTGAGAAACCATGTTGCAGAAGGCAGCCAGCTTTTTTGAGTCTGGCCCAACAGGCCTTTCAACCTGTCTTAGTCCCTGGGGATCATACCCCAGGGAATAAGCTGAGGAGCCCTGGTCAAAGGCATCCGGAAATCCCAGGTGGTGAAGGGACTAGGGCATTGTGCTTGTTTAAAAGTAAATCATCAGGAGAAATGAACCTAACTCAAGAGGTTACAAGTCAGAGACACAATTTACTAAAAAGATTACAATAAATACAGTGATACAGAGAAAACTGGTTCTAGCCCCCAAAGACAGATGTATAACCCAGCACCCTGGGGCAAGAACAGAACGGTGTTTATTGGCCCCTGTGCTGAGCACCACGTGGCCCCACTGGGTGTACAGTAAAAGGAAAGGAAACCTGTTGGTCTGGGTGACGGTTGCAGTTCTGTCTAAGTAATGATCGCGGTCTTGTTGAGAGGGGCAGTGGCAGTCCTGTGGAAGTTCTGGTCCTCCTCTGGATCTGACGAGTGGTACCCTGAGTCCCAAAACCCCAAGATTATGTGTGTTCAGGTTCAGGTGGGAATGCCCAGTGTGTCCTGCGAGGAGTATCAAAATGGGTGATTTAGCTCTGTGAGTCTTAGGGTATTTTTGGAATCTCTGATGGTCTACGTCCTCACCGCTGCCTATTATGCCGGTTCAGTATTGCCCATTGGCAGAGATGACCCCTCAGGCTGGGTGTGAAGGTGCAGTGCTTCCCTGTGGTTATACCCACATAAACTGATCCTGGCCCCTGTAACATTTACAGAGCTTCCGGTGAAATTTTGTTTCTAAATTTTCTAAATGCTGTTGTCAGGATTGGTTTGCATTATTCTTTCCCCAGAACTTTGCACTGACAGGAAATCTCGGTGCTTTTCCTTTTGGTTTTGTAATGGAACAAGGTATTCCTACAGTGGAAACTCTGATTTTTTACCTGGTGCAGTGGGGCTTTCTACTCAAGCAACCCAGAGCACTGGGCAGTAAAAGCTTACATCTGTGTACTGCTTACATTTGGATTGGTTTCCTCATTAGTTAGCAATGTGGATGTACAGCTCATATTTGAAGATTCCCACTATTCTTCCCTCATTTTCACATATTTTCTTGTTTTTCAATCTCCTCTCTTCTTATGTGCCAGAAAATGTCTAAAGCAAATAGACAAAAGGTTGGCATTGGGGGGCTAAATCTTACACATCTTACTGCTCTCTCAATCCACTTCCATAACACACAGGCAGAGACACTATGTGGGAGAGAGTCTTCCAAGTACAAATTTGCTGGAAAAGCAACTTCGTTTATGATCCTGTCGGCATGAGGAGCCTATTCGGTAGTTACTGTTGGGGTAACGATTTGGTAGTTTCCAGCTTGCCTTCCTTTTAGCTTGACAATAGCAGAGCTTTTACCAATTTGAAATGGAAATCTCTTCTGCTTGATGCACTTGTGTGCTGTTCTGTGTGCATTAAAGTGTAGGAGAGTAAGCTGAACTCAGGGTATATACATATGGCTTCTCTGGCTTGGTAGCGTCTCACACTTGCTTTGCACCGAGGTTAATTACTGCTATGAGGAATTGCTAGTCAGGAAAGATTGCCTCTGAAAATTGTATTATGTCCTCCCATCTTTTCTGCACCAGTTCTCCGTGCATCATTTGTACGTTTCTGAGAAGTGAAATTACATTTCCTTCTAGAGCTCATGGGAGTCAGGCCAGAACTTCTGCTTACATCTGCAGCTCACAGCAGAGGCCCCACAGCTGCTGTGGTGGTCCCACCAGTGCAGCATGGCTGATGACCTTGAAAACAGCAGCACTGGGGTCGTGAGCTGCTGGCACCTCTGCTGTAGTACACAGCTGCTGCTGGTTGTGCTGTGGGAGAAGGCAGGCATCCCAGCTTCTGCTTCACATCATGGGGCGGGGGATTATTAGCAGAGAAAGCGTCCTTTTAGTAACACTCCTTACCATCTGTTTTACCTCAGCACCTGAAAGCTACAGTCATCAAATGCGGACTACTTGTGCAAGTACATTCCTTCTGCTTGTAAACTAGGAGCACGTGGCTGCTGTTTGTGTAAGATTTGCAAGCCAATGTCTCAACACATTGAGTCTTTCCATGTAATCTGTGTATAAGGCCCCTGTTGCATAGTATCCCTTTGCAAACTGTGAAACTGAGGGTTATCACAGGAGAGACACAGTCTCAGAGTGTCAAATTCTGACCCATGCCCTCAGCAGGAGTGAAGAGTAACCAAATATCTCTGTCTTTGGCAGGCCCTCCACCCAGGAGGCACCATGTGAGCCTGAGCCTTGTTCCCTGCACCACTTATTGGCAACTTGATGGCTGCCCAGTTGCATCACCTGCCTCACAGGTAAAGCCCATCAATCTGCCTCTCTTCAGCCATTATCCATCACTACATTTTCCAGCTCTCATCCCTGCTGAGGAATGGCAGCCACCAGAAGAGATGCTGAATGCAGGAACATCCAAGATGCCCTGCTTGCACATTTGGTGAAGGTGGGAATGCAAGCAATGTGGAAAAAATGGGCTTGCATCATTTAAAAATGGTTTTATATCCTCCAGATGCTCCTACATCCATCTTGTCATTCTTACTTCTGAGCTGGAACAGCTGACAAAGATTGCTTTGGAAGAGTCAGAAAAGACCACTATTTATGCTGTGGTTCTAGGTTTTTTGCCATGTGAGATGTACCACAGAGGAGTGCTTTCATACCCTGTCCTTGGGACACATTGATGAGAACAGAAAACATCTCTAAAAATCAGGCCTATAGGCAACCTCTTCCATGTCCTGAAGAAAAACACAGCGCAACAGGACTGTCTTTTGGTCTAAGGAATGAAGGTGAATGGTAGTTGTTGACTGAGGATACCAGCATGCTAGTGAATATTCAGATGAGTTTAGCTTTTAAAGGAAGTTATGCAGCCAGAAGTGGATGACTAAAAGTCAAATACTGATCAAATCAGTGTCCTTGCTCAGATGCTCCTGGCATCCTGGAGCAGAAGTAAATTTCAGAGGCTGTAGAAAGACTGAAAGTTAGAAAAGACAAGAGACTTCATCACACTGAATCACACAAGTGAGAAGACTCCAGTCTCTGCCTCTGTAAGGATGAAGCACTAAAAGCTGAATCCTTTTCTAGGAGAGACTTTCTGCTTCCATGACCAAAGCATAGTTTAGATAAGTATCCTGGTGACTCTATCCAGCTTTGCTACAGATTTGGTTCTAGAAGGAGGAAATAATTTTAATCTGTGGAATACTTTGCGTTCTATTGATATCAAAATCCAAGGACTGTAATTATGATCCACCACAGAGAAATGTTTTAAAGTTGTTCCCCACATGAGCCAACATAGTAACATCCTATTATTCTGGGCTGTTACTTCAGGTGTTGGAGTGATGGCAGTTGGAAAATTCATTATTAAAATTCACTGACACTTCTTCCTCCCTCCCCCACCTCCTTCACATCTTCCTGTACTTCCCTTGTCCTGGGATGCAGAGCTGTATGAAGAAGCTTCTCCACTTTGCTTTTACCCATGGAGAAAGCTGACTGACAGAGTGGAATTCAGGCTCCTGTCCAGCACACAGAAATGGCCCCTTAAGCAAAGGGATTTCCTTCTGCCTTCAGGCCAGCTCAGACCTTGCTGTTGGGGGTACCTGCAGTATAACCTTCCATGGTAAACTAATTCTTATCATTAATGTAAAAGGTCTCCGATGCAGACTGATGCAATACATACTCATAGATGGGATTTTGTGTTTCCTCAATAGAGCTAGATCTACTCTCTTATCCTGGTAATATCTGCATGATTCATTACCTGCAGTAACCAAAAGAGCAGAGACTGCTGGATCTGTGATTCTGTGATCTAGCTACTTCATTTAACTCTGCGAAGAGGAAGATTTTCGATAAGGAGGACCAGGAGACCTCTGTTTTTGCTACTCTAAAAAATGGGTTTGCTGCCCCAAATCCATACCATGAGTACTGAAAGTCTGTGGTACATTTTGCATGTCTTCCTCACACTGAACAAGAGAGACATCAATGAAGACTGGGTAGGAGTGGGCACCTTCTGTTTACACGGTTGTCAGAGCTGGAATTTTTGTGTGACAGAGCCTTACCTCAGATGGAAATTACCAGAAATACAGAATGGAGGCTCAAAAGTTGTCCCCTGTCACCGAACAAATTAAATGACTCACTATCTGGGTGTTATTAAGCTGGTTTCCCAGAGGGCTGCTTTTAGTGCACGAGTCACATTATAAGACACTGAGATCACAGGATCAGACTCTGGGGTGAATTCTCGTAAAGTAAACCATGAGGTTGTGTAAGTCCAGGGCACTCCACTGCTAGAAATGAAATCTCACTGACTTGAATCACCTGAAGAGCTGAGGTGACAGCTCTACAGCAATCAGCACACAGTAGTTCAGGGCAGGATGTATAACACAATAATGCACCTGGCTGTAAAGCTGCAGTCATTTGATTGCTTGGTTGCCTCTTGACACACCCAGAAGCAGCGCTGATGGCCCCTGAGCTGGGCTGGGCATAGGTGGGGAAGAAAGGATACAGCAGCTCTCAGCCAGCCATGCTTTTATCTGCTCCTGGAGGCAGACAATGCCCAGCAGCATCCCAGACAGCTGGAGGCAGCTCTCACGGGTGCCTTGTGATAGCCATCCGTACCCATCCATGTCCCAGGGAGGAGATGGGATTGTGCTACACACCAGACCCCACCATCCTGCCCTTGCATTGCTGCACACACCTGCACCCTCAAGAAGGGCAGCAGTGTTTCTGTAAAACCTGCCTCAACAGTTCTGTACCAGTCAGGGATCCCCATCAACTTTAAAGGCAGCAAATGCCACCACTTCGATGCCAAATGTTCATTTGGATAGGGCTAATTTCCAGCAGTGAGGACAACAGATCCCATCTAGAAAAAAACTCTCCTTGTCAACATGCCTGCAGCTCATTTGGGCAATGGCATTCTCCATGAAAGAGAGAAATGTGTCATTTCCCAGTCAGTGCCTCTAGATCTGAGCAGGCCCATAGGCATAGAACACAGGCCTGCCAGTCCTTTCCCAGACTTTTGGTCTCAAGAAGCATTTCTCTGTGTGCTGTTCCCTGGACTCATAGATCACCTCTGGTCACTAAACTCTCCTTGCTGTCTTCACTGGGAGAACAAAAAGAAAGGACTCTGGGGACCAGCATGCTTTAAAAATTGAAGTGCCATAAAAAATGTTTACTCAGATAATCTTCCCTGTGCAGCTGTTTAAAATTACACCCACGCATCACGTACACCATGAAAGTAGAGGAAGGAGCATCTTTCCTGAATTTGGCTTTTTTTGTGAATCAGGGATTCATTCCACCCCAAGAGACTGGGGAAAGGTGATTGCTGTAATTACATCCACTTTGCAGTGTAAAACAGACCAGAGACTGTTCTCTAGTCTAGAGGTATGTCTCCACCACTGAATTGCTGAAATTTCTGGTCCTGCTTCCACTCTCCCCTTTGTATGGGTAGCCACATCCAAACTGCTCCCTGGAACAGGCTCTGTTAGATAACCTCCTGGGAGACTGATAAGTTGCACAGATGGAAGAAAGTGTGTAGGCAAACCTGGAGTCAGAGCTTTAATGCACATCCTGCCCTTGCCTGCCTGGTGGAGTAGGTGCAGCTATGGCTCTCTGCTCTCCCAACCTTGGAACT
Organism: Pseudotriccus pelzelni; assembly: GCA_035584735.1. Lineage (NCBI taxonomy): Eukaryota > Metazoa > Chordata > Aves > Passeriformes > Tyrannidae > Pseudotriccus > Pseudotriccus pelzelni. The sequence goes on from JAWMRA010000113.1 coordinate 42,198,372, forward strand.
AGCAGAAACATCGTGTGCCATATTCAGGTAGTCTACGCTGGGTTCTCCAATAGACTTGGATACTTACTGCAAGCATCCTAAATCCGAAACAGCAATGCAGAGGTTGTTTATCCACACGGAGGTTACTCCAACATTTCTCCACAATCCACTGAGGTGGGTGGACCACCTGTGATTCTGCAGCCCTCTTATAAGTTTATGCCTGATGTATTTTTATGAAAGAAGGAATAAAAAATCAATTATCAAACAAAATTCTCGTCCTTGTCACAACATCTAAAATTCCCAAGAAATGTTTCCTAGAGTCTAAAGAAAAAATAAAGTGTGAAAGGTTAGAAACCTGTAAATCTGAGTCTCAACTGTAAGGAGGCCAAAAGCTAGCCAGACTGGAGTAGTCGGGAAGCCCTGCAGCCTGGGAAGAAAACAGCACAAAGCTCACATTCCCTCTACTGTACCGGAGCTGCCTTCTGACACTGTTTTCGGGAACTTGCCAGCTCATTTTCTAACTTGTTTGTGAGACATCAACAGCCTCAAATTACAGCAGTCTGAACAGCCCAGTAAATATTTACACAAACCTGCTGGTGATGGTTTGAGCTGACATGCGTTACCTTTTGTGTTGGGGGGAGGCTATATTTACAGCCAACCAGCTAATGAACATGATCCCAGCCATGGTTTAATACAGATGGCTCTTTCAGCATTTGCGGCTTTCAAGTTACAGAGAGCACAAAATTCAATAGGCTTCGTTAGAAGGCTCTGTCTCAGCTCTCTCCGTTTTGTTTACAACCAGTCTCTCTTTGTGCAGTCAAGGGTTGACTAATGTTCAGCTGTTTGCAGCCAGCAACACGGTTGTGTAGGACAGGGTTAGTTTTTCGTCTCCTTCTTTTCTTTTCTCTTTTCTCCTTTTTTCTTTTCTCTTTTCTCCCTTTTTCTTTTTCTTTTCTTTTCTTTTCTTTTCTTTTCTTTTCTTTTCTTTTCTTTTCTTTTCTTTTCTTTTCTTTTCT
>JAWMRA010000113.1:42199466-42232637 GCA_035584735.1 Pseudotriccus pelzelni
TCCTCTCTCCTCTCCTCGAATCTCCTCTCCTCGAATCTCCTCGAATCCCCTCCCCTCTTCTCCCCTCCTCTCCTTTCTTTTTTTTTCCTCTTTTTTTTCTTTTTCTTTTGACACTGATGGCTTTTACTTTGAGCTTACAATGACCACAATTTTTGCAATGTAGATTTATTTTTGTTTGAGTGGCATTTTTCCCGGCTATCTCACAGGGCTAGAGCCTAATGTGGTGGGAGTGTGGAAGGGGACAGGAAGCAGTGTCGAGCCATGAAGTATGGCTGTGGGATTCTGTGGAGGGCTGGAAGTCAACTCTTCCCAGGGCCACTCCTCAGAGACACATTTTGTTGACATCCGGGTCTCACTGGAAGTCTGGTTAGATTCCAGACTGCCCTAAGGAAGATGAAAAAGGAGCTTGTAGTTTATGCTATCAATAGTTATTGTAGCAGCACACTTTTTATATTTTCTTTATTAGCCATAATCTAAACCATTGGATGACGGTCCCTCAGTTTTTTACAGCTCTACATCAAAGAAATGTTTTAACATGTAAATGAGGTAGAAAAATTGGATGGTGAGGAAACAAAGGAAATATAGACTGTTATTCTGACAATTAGTTTGCAGTGATTGGCTATGGTAGAAGCACAGATAACCTTTTCTTTCACTGTTATCATGCTTATGAAACCCCAGACTGTAAGAAGCTCATTGAATCAAGATTACCTGTACCTAATGAGTCAACACTGCCCAGAAACAGACAGTCTGACAAATTCTCTGTGGTTGAGACACACTAATTTTTGACCAGACTGCACAATGCCAAAGTAATAAACTTACATTCCTCTAAAACTAAGTGCAGGTGAGGAATTCTGAATGACGAGACATAGCCAGTTTCAGAAAAATTTATTCTATCATGCAAGGATCTTATGTGCTGAAGGAAGCCAATGTGTCAGACAGAATCCCACCAAACCAAAAATAAACTCCCATTTTCAAGTCACTGCACTCATATGGAGACCTCTCTTAACAGTAGGTCTGATGAAGCATAGAAAATCTATTTGGTCAAATATGTCCCAGGAGGGAGAACAAAGATACCAGCATCCTAAAAATACCTGGCCTTTGCAAGCTTGGCCTTGGAAGTTCCCTCACAAATCTAGGTGAAAAAACAATGAACAGATAGATCAGACAGATCTGTTACTGCAAACAGCTGATCTGAAATCATTAATGGAAAAGAAGGTCTTCCTTTCAGGAGGGATGCCCAATTCTCAAATGGGGGGCTGCTCTTTACTTCCAAAACAAGAAGCTCTTCCCATTGACAGAGTCACCATTTCATTGCTATCATGCGATGGGAGCACCTGATAATCCCAGAGGTGGAGCAGGATCCCATGGTATTGGTAACTGCCCTTAAGTTTTGAAGAAAGGACATTGAAAAGTCAGGTGACAGTGTTGGATTAGGAACTGGATCTCAATTTGCACTTTCTGATAAAGGTCAGATCTGTTCTTTTAAGCTCCACACTGGACCAGACTTCAATATCTATATTGAATGTTTTGCTCCATCAAATCTCTTCCTGGGATTGTTACATAAAATGAATATCACACCTCATGAAAGCAGCACCATTTAGTTAATGTTTTCAGAGAAAAAAGCCTTGGAAACAACAGAGTTACTTAGTAGTCCTTTGACAAAACATTTGTTACCAGAACACAGTTTGTTAAAAGGTGTTCACAGAACAACAGAGTTGCTGGCAAATATCCTAAAACAAAATTTTTTAGGGGGAAATTGTTTTGAAATTACTCTATTTTAAGTGTGAGATATGGAGTTTAAGATTCTGGTAAATTTACAGAAAGGAAAGAGGCTGATTAAAATAAAATATTGCCAGCTATTGTAAGCAAACTATTTGTCCCAAATAGAGCTGGTTATTTTTTCCCATCTTCACTTGCTCACAAACGTTCAGCTTCCTGTTTTCATCTACCTTGGTTAGAAAACACCAAATGTTGAGATCTTTCATGGAATAAGAAGCATGTCCTTGGGCCATGCCTCCTACAGCTACATGTGTCTATGTATGAGACTGCCTGCTTCACAAATCCCTTTGCCCTTTGCCTGTTGTTTGTCTGCTTCAATTACAAATACTCCAGGATAGACAACTCATTGCTCTGTACATCTGTCTGGCACCTGCCACATCCTTTTCCTTGCCTCTGGATGTTCTTCCACGGCAGTAATTATTCAGTGATACATAAGAATGAAGTATCTCTGAAGGGAAAGTATGCGGTCCTAGGAGACTGTGTCACTTATGCTCACCTTTGTTTGCCAAAAGGAATTGAATCCTGGGTTTGTTAATGAGATGGTAACTGTGGCTGCCCAAAAAATTTGGGATGGATTCAGGGATATCCTGAGAGAAGGCCTCAAAATGTTTCTGAATGATTGCATCCAGTGAGACATTGGCATTAGATGGGTGCTATGGAGAGAAGAGCAGGACTGTGGGGAGGAGACAGGACTGCACTAGAAGATGCTTTTTCAGTCTTTTTCTCATTCCCTTGTTATTTTCCCCCTTTGGCTGATGGCGTGGCTGGTTGAGAACTTCCTACTTTGTTTTTCTGAAGAAATGTCCCATTTTGTGAAATCTATAATTTGCTTTCTCTCACTTCTGGGGTTTGTAACGGAGGGTCTGTGGTTACTCCATACAAGAAAATACCCTTCCCTGGACCCTTCCTGACATGGACTGCTTGTTGGCCACCCAGGCAGGTTGGGGCATGCATGGAAGTGTTCATCCAGTCTGTACCCAGACATGTCACTCAGATGTATTGATTTTAGAATTACTGAAGAAACTGACTGTGATCTGGAAAGTCCCCTGAGAGCGAATGGGAAGAGCTCTGTATTACTAGGCAAACAGTTCCAGGCATGAGACCAAGTAGAATTTTCCTGGTTTTGGACAATTATAATACCTTATTCTAATGGCAATGCACTAGTTCTTCTTCATTTGTCTCTGAAAGCAGTCAGAGGTCATAAAGGAGATAATGCATCTCCTTCAAGGACCTGTGCAAGAACCACCTTAACCATCGTAAGTCTGCTATGGAAGCCATAAGGCCCTTCTGCTCCCATTCAGTTGCTGCTTTGGAGGGGCTGTGACCTAAACTTGCTGCATTGGGCTACTCTGTTAATCAGATTTGGAAAAGGGGAGGAAATCGGAGCTTAAAGCAGTCCCATGACCACTACTGAGCCAGGTGAAAGCCCAGTCTGCCACACACACACACAAAAAAAGCATAAATACCTGGTGACTAAGTATCACACTTTTCCATTAACAGAATTAAAAGTTTATGCAGGGATATCATAACTCCTACTTAAGGTTACAGATGTGCAGCATATTATAAAAACTTGTGGAGTAATCAAGGGTGGAAGAATTCTGCTCATAGCTCATAACCAAAAAATAACTCATATAAACAGTAGATTGACCCAAAGATAAAGCTCATGCAACAGTAGAACGGCATGTTGCTGCAACTTACTCTAAAAATAGAGCAGCATCACTTAAAATTCAAGGATATTTTTACTTTTATTATTTGATTTTATTCTTTCACATAATCTCCTTCTACAGAATTTGGACAGAACTACTCCAAATTTTTTACCAACTCTTTAATTCATCTTCATCACCATGTACAAAATAAGCCACTGAAGAGGGAACATACTGAACCACAGTGATAACAATTCTGCTTGGCTGAGCTGAAATGGACAACATGCCTGTCCCAGATGGCTTCAAAAAGAATACATTCTGATTAAGGAGCAGCAGGAACATTTTCCAGGGACATTTGGGTGTCTTTTATAGATTTATAAGGCAGATGCTGCTCCTTAAAAGCATCTGCCTTACAGACCTTTTTTCCCCCTATACTCAGTTGTATAGCAGGGATTAAACGTCTGTGAAATGGTGAGTCTGTCGCGGTTTCATGTACATGCTAAGCCCAGTTTTATCACCTTAAAATGAATTATACCCTTCCTGAAGAGCTTAAAGACTGGCTCCTCACCTCACAGAGGATCTGGGTGTAGGGAAATGCCAGGGAAGAGTGAGATCTGGTGGGAAGGATTCTCCTGCAGTGCTACATAGTACATAGTACCTAGGGTCCATCCATGGACAGGAGAGGGACAGTTCAAAATTCCTCACCACTGTAGCAGGATTGCTCTTTCTCATTTCATGAGATCCATTGTCTTCTGTATCAGATTGGGCTGCGTTCTTAGTCTGAGATTAAGTAACCATCCACCTAGATGGTCTTCAGCGAGCAAGTTGCTGAAATATGTGGGCATTTAACACCAATGCAGAGGGTCTAGAGGAAGGTCTGCTGTGCAGCCACAAGTACCCTGTTAAGATCGATTAAAGCACACAGACCACGAGACTGGAGCAGGTCCTCAGGGGCTGCTTAGTGCACTGGCTTTTAAGCAATGATGGAAAGCCAAGTCACAGAATATGCCGAGTTGGAAGGGACACGCAAGGAACATTGAGTCCAACTCCTGGTCCTGCACAGAACCATCCCCAAGAGTCACACCATGTGCCTGAGAGCACTTTCCAAATGCTTCTTGATCTCTGACAGGCTTGGTGCTCTGACCACTTCCCTGGGGAGCCTGTTCAGCGTCCAGCCACTCTCTGGGTGAAGAACCTTTTTCTAGTATCCAATCTAAACCCCTTCTGTCAGTCTTAGGAAATACTTAACTCCTGTATAGCACAGTACATCTATAGCTGCTCAAAGAACATAAATGCTGCTGTCTCTGTTTTCCTTGAGCACATCAACTTTTTGCTGTCTAGGGATTTACATTGCAGTGTAGTGCTTTGTGAGCCCTGCACCATCAGGATGCAATGCAAAAGGTTAGAGAGAACCAGCTTGTCACAACAACCATGCGATAAGCAAGTCTGCAACTCCCCATTTTACAGCCCCAAAGCAGCTCTGACTGGTGATGAAAAAGTGATGTTTCCATCCTCCTTTGGGTGCCAGAGCAGACCTGGGGCAGAACACGCTAAGTGAGAAAACTTTTCATCCTTGGGGAACCTGTTTGCAGCCACTCTCACTGGGGTGACCAAGGGACTATCAAGCAGCATGACAGCATCACAAGAGTCAGCATCACAACACACGTAACTTAAGGTTTTAGGAGCCAAGACACAGAGAGTGCAGATCACAGAGCAAATCACTCTGGAAGATGAGTTAAAGATTTCCTTTTCTGCCCACCAAGGCACATTACCTTGCCACTTGTGTGCTTCAGATAAGAAAATACAGCTCACAGGGCCCATGGTTCGCAGTGCAGCATGCAGCAGCCTTTCATCTCCAGGACGTGGCTGTGCTTGCTGAAACTACTAAGAACTCACTGGGAACCAAGACTCAGCGACGACAGCTCCCTGCGGGCACTTGTCAGACACAGGCACATTGCTGTGTATTTATGGACACTAGTGTGGGTCTCGTCTCAGAAAGGACCCAGAACTGCTGTGGTGGGAAAGCTAAGTGCTTGGCAGAGTGCATCGGGGAGAGTGAAATAGTGTCTGTTGGTGCCCAGCTTCTCCCTGGCTGCAGCAATTCAGCAAACATTCCTGTTCTGAACATCAGGCACGCTCACAGAGGCTCCTATCCTTGGATTTCAAATATACTGGGAGAATCAACTCTCTCAAAAGAAGAAAGTGCTGTAAATATAATAGTCTTTCTGCTCTAAAAGTCACACAGAAAACCATGCAAGCATCTGTATTTAATCTGCACATCAGTCTGACAGACTGATGGAAAAAAAAACCCAAACAGCATAAAATGAATAACATTGCTTTGCCTGAAGAATATTCATGTGATCAAAGAGTGGATGTTTAAGTCAAGTGCAGGGATCAAATGGTACCAAATTCCAGAGTGTAACTGGCAGACTGGGATGATCCAGTTTTACTTCTTCAAGTCCTTTCCCAGTCCCACTACCCAACCAGTAGTAAAAGATGTGCAGCTCCTCTCAGTAAGAGATCAAATTTAGCTCTTTGATCGCACCTCAGTGCTAGATTCATTCCCCCTTCTGCAGAAACCTCCCCTGTGAGTATACATGTTCTATTTGGGCTCTGCAGCTGCTGGAGATGGTACCCCACCTGTGGCAGTGGACATACCTTATTTAGGATGGAAAAAGTCCTTTCAGAAATGGACTTGTGAAGAAAATGAAGAAAACAACCCAAATGTCATAAAAACAGAGGTTTTTAATGTTGTTTAAACATGTTTCAAAATGGCTTTTTTGTAGATTCTGCCAACTCACTGTCTTCCTCCCAAGACCCCTCTCCACAACTGTCATTCCAATGCAGGAATGTCCTGGAGAGATATCGGGAAGACTTCTGATTGGCTTTGTTAACCCCTTCCTATTGGTTGTTAACCCCCGTTTGCTATTGGAAGATTCTGTAAACCCCCTGAGATTCCCATTGGTGATTTTATAATCCCCCTAAAACCCATATAAACCTGTACCCCACAATAAACTTCCTCTTTCGCTCATCTCTCTCCTGTGGTCTGTGTGCAGCTCACTGTGGGGTCCCAGGGCCACGTGGCAGGGGGGCAGGGGGAGAGCATTCCCCCTCCAGGTAATGGGCTAAAATCCCAGGACCTGGAGCTCCCTTCTTCAGTTCAGCCGTCGCACCCACCGTAGTGCTTTGGAGAGGCTGCATCCTGTTTGGGGGCAGCAGGTCTGGTTGTGCAACATGGATGCTGATGTAACACTCCCTGTGCCCTGTGCTACTGTCTCCAGTTTCTCTGTGCTGTAGACACAACACAGGTCAGAGGCATGTTCCTCAGAACAAGGCACAGCTCCACAGGAGACCTAACTGATGACTTTACCCTCAACAATACTCTTTCCTACTTCTGAAAAAGAGATGTATTTATACTTGTGTCCCAAGGTGGCTCTGGGACTTTTTCTGAGGTGATTGTTGGCTCTGAATGGACTTTTTCTGAATGGTCCATTAAAAATGGACACATATACCTGTGGATGCTCCTACTATTAATGTACTCCAGACAAGGCTGATGGCAGCTTGCAGTGGCTATCTATGGGATATGGCACAGAAATATTTTTCTTCCCAGAAAAATATTCCTTGCCTTTCCCAGCTTTTCATCCTTACCTGACCACCAACTCTAACACATGCACAAATTCCAGCTTTTCAAACTGCTGCCTTCATGAGAGAGGTGAGTGCTGTTGGTAGGACACCTTGCAGCTGCCTGTGGTGCTGCTTGGTAGATGCAGAAAGCCTGGGGGCACACTCAGCCTTCTGGAACAGCTGGGGGTTTCCTCCTGTACAAGGCAAATGTGCTTTTTTCTTTTACTCTGTTGTTGGAGTTTTTTAGAGTGGAGAAGGAAGTGGGGATGCCCCCTCCATTTTTTTGTCAAGTAGTTGAATTTGACACACTTGAAGCAAGAAAGTTGTTTAATTTTGCAGTTACACTTCTTACAGCCATATCCCAGCCTTATTCCCATTGCCTCATTATACAATGTTGTTTTACTGACCTAAGTTAAGACAATCTCTGAGGACTTGACCTCAAAATGTGACGGCAAGGAGGTCAGAGCTTTTCTCTGCTCCTTTCAGTCTCACCTCTCCATAAAATAGAACCTCTGATGTTTCTTCCATAAACTCCTTGGGGCAGGAACAAGCTCCTCGTCTTTACACAGCATTGGGCAACACAAGACCAGGGCCACCTGGGACAGCTGTCTGCAACACAACACAAATAATGGAGGTTTCACTTCCAGGGCAAGAGGGCAGAATTTCCCTCTGAGCATTCCGGATCTCAGGTCTGGTGTTGCAGGACCCAGCAAACAGCTCGCAGCTGAGAACAATGTGACAAATCTAATTCCCTCCGAAGACAAGAGGACTGCTGCCACGGATGATAGAGCAGGATTAGGAACTTGCTGAGTCCAGGGGATTCCCTTCCCTTCCTGGACCTCCTTTGTCTAAGAGGCAGCAGTGTATTTTTATGAATTGGAAAAGTCCCAGGGCAGTCCAGTCTCCAGCTTCTGACGTCCCCGTAGGTCAGCGTGCAGCGCGGAGAAGGAAGAGGTCATGGAGGGGAGGGTGCCGTGGGCTGCTGACACACAAAATACTGAAGATTTTCATCCGCCTCGGGCTCGCCAAAAGGAACTGCTTGAATCAGGAAGCTGGGCAATGTGTGGAAACATGCTTCCCCTCCCTCCATGCTTCCGAATAGAGTCGTCACAGAAGAGAAATAGCAAGGCATGTGGGAACTCCACAACCTTGAAGCCAGAAGAGCAGGATGAATTCAGGAAAGTCAGTCATCTCTCTCCTGCAGGATGCAGAGAACAGAGAACTGTGCTGCTTAGGGCCCTTCCTACAGCAGAGCTGTTGTTCCCACCACATATAAGAGCTACTCTTGCAAGGTACAGTCAAGCCCCTGGTTATTAATAACTGGAGCGAGCTGTTTCATGCCAGCTTCAAACATTTGTCTTCCCTCTACTCTGGAACAAAATAGAATCTTTCCCACGCATCTAGGGGAGCAGGAAGAGGGAAGGGTTTGGTCAGAGCTGCAAAACCAAAATTCAAATTCCTGTGTTGCTGGCTCTGGGGAAAAGCTTTTTCTCAGATTACTCCTGACTGAAGAAATCAGGGATTTCTACCTGGACTTCCCACTACCACAATCAGCATCATAACCAATCAAAAGCAGGCAAAATTAGAGGCTTCCTCTTCCACCCTGTCACCACAAGGGTCACAATGTCTCATAGCTACAAGGATGGAAAAATTCCCATCTGAGGGTATTTTACAGATGCAAAACGACAAGAGGTTAAAACAGAAAGCTAAATCTTACCCTTCTTGGTTAGTTCTGTGTCTTCAGAGAGCAGTGGGGGACAGGATGCTTCTACTTCTGGGAGAAAACCAGGAATATAAAACTAGCAGGAGGAATAGATTGCTTTCAAGAGCATCACCTGGCAAGATTTGAAAGTAAACATGGATCTTGTCTCCCTCAAAATGTCTTGGAACCTCTCCCACCCGCCTTCCACCCCAGATCTCATCCCCTGCCCTCCAGAACATCCTGAGCAAACAACTGAGCTTTCCTGTGCAGTGAGTCACGGGACGGAGCACAATAGGGAACACGAAGCAATGGATCAGGAAATGTTTCATGTAAGAGGTGGGAAGGAGGAAAGCAGGGCAAAAGTGAATGGAAGGTAGAAAGAAAAGCATCTGGTAGTCTAGAGAAACTCTTACTCAACTGGAGAGTGAACAGAAGAGCCTGCACAGGGATAATAACCAAGTGCAATGGAAATGTAGTAGGCTGCAATGGTGTGACAGAGGACAGTGGGAGAGCAGTAATAAAATGCTGTGAGGTTATTGTAGGCACAGGGTGAAGGCATTCTGGGCAGATACAGGGTGAGACAGGACAGGTAGTTGAGCAATTGCCAGGGTAGCAGGGCAGACAGCAGGCAGGCAGGCAGAGCAGCTCACCAGCTGCCGTGAAGGATCAGGCATCTTCCTTGGTAGGGAGTTGGCTGAGCACTACCCTTAGTAAGGATGCACATCTTTTTCTGAATGTTTTCAAAAGTAGCGATTCCACTTCAGGCAATGATGGATACTGTCAAAGAAAGGTGTCAGAAGCCAGAGAAACAGAAAACTGTCCCAGCAAAGAAATCAAAGCATGTCATGTGAAGCTAGCTCTTCTTTATTGTACATGTTATGCAGTTATTTGCACCTGTTCAAAGGGGCAGCAAATACTACTAAAATCAAACAGTAATTTGGACTGGTAGCATTTTATATACATTCCACTTAGCCTTTTTGAGCTGGTACAGATGACAACCCCAGAGGATGCACAATAGAGGATTAGAAGATCCCTCCTGGTTCCCAAAGCTGAGTCCCCCCATGGCAAGAGTCCTCCAGATGTGCCTGCTCATGAGATAGACACTTTTCATGCAGTCAGGAAAAGCATGACCCATTGAACACCTCTTGGTGCTGGCCAAGGGAGCAGTCAGCCGGACAGTGTCCCATTCTGCCCTGCACTGCTGTCTCATCCTCCCAAACTACCTCTGCCACATTATGTGTGTCTGTGTGCTTTATCTGCCAGATGTGTCTGGTTGCCAACAGCCAGACCTTCAACCACAGCAAATCAGCACTGCTTTGCTGAAACCCATGGGCCTAGGGAGCTATTCCAGCTCACCCAGGATGAGGCCTCTAGAGCACAAACTGTCAAGAGGAAAGGCTGTCTTTGTTCCATATCTACATCCTGATTAGTACACTCTGACCTGACCCCTGACTTGGTCTTTAAATGCAGGTGAAGTACAAATAATAGTGTTGTTGGATTGGTTATCAGCAGTTCACTCAGGGATCTTCTGGACCTTGCCCTTTTGCTTTAAAACAAATGTGTGTCAAGCAGGGGTTGCCAATAACCAGTGTTGCTGCTACTGTGCTAACGTACAGTGCAGAAATACAGACGCAGTCACTGCAGCCCTGTCATCACAAAAAAAAAAACCGAACCACACACAACTTCAGTCCCACCATGGGAATAAGTGGCAGAATAAACCCAAGGGAAATAACAATTTGTAGAAAGTAAAAGCAAAAAATAATTACAGTCCAGGACAGTAAATTTTTCACATTATCTCTTTCTCATTCATCTTTTTTTTTCCTAAAATACAAATTCAAAATTACAATTTGTTGTATGTTGGCAAAGGACTATATTTGCGGATTCAGACTTTTAAGCCCAGATTTTCTGCATATTTTTTTTATAACTAGTTTGAACCAAGGTAGTCCACTGACACACAGGCTGCTGTCAGCTTGCACAAGGACAGTTCAAGTAGTCGCCATATCATTCTGAGTCACTCAAGGTGGCCCTCACTTTTGCATCCAGACAGTGCCACAGCAGGAATCAGTGAATGTGTAAGCTGAGGGCTGCAGGAAGTGTGTAAACCAAGGGTGAGTCCTGCAGTAAGAAACAATCAACCTCAACTGATCCTCCTTTTCCTTCACTTCAGCACTTGGACTGTTCTTTAATTGCCCTCAGGGCCATGGGCCATTCCTCAGCAAACCTCACGAGGAATTTGCAGCCCTTTGTGCTAAGACCTGATCCCCTCACTACTGTTTGGAGCTTGTGGGCTTTCCACAAGGCCACAACAGAGGAAAAGGAGGGAAGGACCCAAACATAACTGTGTTCATGCAGTAAATCTGGCTCCATATTGCTCCAAGTGAAGGTATTTGGAACTAGGAGCTGTGGTTCAAGCCCATCTCTAATTCCCCTACAAATACGTGACACAATCTGAGGAGTCTTTCATGTTAAACACCACTCTCAGGGCTTTCATTTAATGTCTTTTCTTTCCCGCTCACAGCTCCCTCTCATCTCTGCAGCTTTTCACTGTGCAGTGCCAGACCCATAAAGATCGTACTTTAAAGGGGCCCCCCAGCCTTTATCTTGCATATCACGACATCATGATTCAAATGTTACAGCACTGCAACACAAATGTAACATCAATGTACATCCCATAACAGGCCCTAATCCATCCCAGATTTGGTTCAGTGCTCACTTGCTCAGATCTCCTTGGACCACACATCGTGTGCCACTGTTTGTGTTCAGCATAAACGAAGCATCAGTGTGGAAATCTCATCAGCACAACAGTATGGTCAGATCAAGAGGAGTTAGCAGGAAGCCACTCTGTATCTTTCCAGAAGACTTGCCAATGAGTATGTTTTATACTCATGGTACCTACCTCATAGACGCTGGAGCTCCGTTCAGAATTGCGTTGGCTGCACCCCCCGAGACCAGCCCGAGCGCACAGTGCGGCACTGGTTATATCCCCCAGCCATCACCAAGGGATGATTAGCTTTGCGTGGGGTTACCAGGCGATGCCACCAGCCTTAATGGCCTCTAGGAGCTCTCACAGGCTTGGCCTGAGCTGATCCTACTGCTGCCTCAGCCACCTGTGAGCCCGGGGCTGGAGCCATCCCTGCAGAGCAGCAGTGGGCGCCTCGGGGCCCAGCACCACCTTCCCAGGCACCTAGTAGTCACCCTCTATTCATCTGCCATCTGAGCCCCTTTTCCAATTGGTTGCTAAACTCCTTTTGACATGAGTGAGCCGTGAGCCATTCCCAGGTAAACTCTTTTCTCTTGTTCTTACCTCTTTTGCTGATTGTAGGGAAACCAGTAACAGTCAGCACATCCCCTCTTGCATTCTCATGCATTGCTCATTTTACTTGGAGAAAAACTCTTCCTGTACAAAATGTTACAAAGACAAGATGAACATCAGGTCTATATTAATATTTAAATCAATGAGCATTACAGAGCAAGAAAATAAAATTAAAAGACAAAACAACAAACCCTCCAAACCATCTTGATCACAGCTGCTGTGAAAGTCACTCAGCAGTTCTGGAAAGCTTCCTCCTGTCCAAGTATTGATCGCTGGAAACATCCCCTGCTCGTGACATTCAGTTTTGAAAGGGTACATGCTTTGAAAATATAATAGACTGAACAAGTTTTCTTTCTTTTCTTTATCCTTCTTTTGGGCTAAATGGAATTTGACAGGTTTTTTCTTTTTTAATTAAAGAACATGAAGTCCACAGTGTAGCTATATGTTGCAATATGTGGTTATATATTTGGTCCTCCTCTGCACATTTAGTACTCAGACAATATGCAATATCACTAAGATAAATCCAGAGCAACCATATTATTCTCCTGTGGCTTTGAGATGACACTGTATGTGGTTTGCTCCATCTAATAAGAGAAGTAAACCATGTGTTTGAGCAAAAACATGCTGAATCAGGGAGACATGTTATTGTTAGCAATAAGAAATTACACTATGGAAATACAGCCTGGAGACCCTCATTTCCTCCTGGTAGTTTCTTGCATCCTATACGCTTGCATAACTTCTTATCTCAAAACATTGTAAGTGGGATTCCGAAGCTCCGGAAACTTTGGGACAAACACGGGCTTGCTAATGTTGGTTTTGCAAACATCATACAAAGCTGGGGGTTTTTTCACACAAAACTGGGTAAAACAAAGTTTATCTGATGTCACATATTCTCAAAATAACTACATTTTATTCAAAGCTTGGTTGTCCATGCAGTAAGCTGATTGTGTTTAAATTTGAGGTTCACTAGCAAACAATGCAGAATAAGATCCCCAAAGTGAGCAATTGCGCATGCTGGTGGATAGCACTTTGGGCATGGGATGCCAGAGGAGGAGAACTCTGTCTTTACGGATGAAAAACCATGAAAACTCTCTGTCACTCAGTTACCATTGCCTGGGATGCTGCACAAGGAGAACTGCCTGCTGCTTTAGCAGTAAGGGCTGAAGAGAATGTTCATGGGCGACCAGGAACATCTGGTGTGTCATTTAGCATGAGCGTTTGGGCTTGCCAAATATTACTGCATGTATGCAATTGCCTGTGGAGAAAGAAGAGAGACATATGGTCCCAGCTAATTCCACCTTTCACATTGCTGTGTCTTTCACATTCATTACCTGTTCCACAGCTTTAGGTCCTCTTGTTTGTGACTTAGTTTCCTAGAGGAATTTTAATTCCTCACTTCTTTGGAACAGAAATTTTGGGCTTCCAGGATTAATCAAAACACCATATCTTGCTAGTGAATGTTAATCTGACCAATTTGACTATGCAGATGCAGATGCTCCCTTGAGGGAGCTCCCACACACTTAGAAGAGCAGCACAGTAGGAAACAGGTTGGTCGGCTTAAGTTATGGCCAAGGCCACCAGCTACAGGGAGAGCATTACCTCTGGTGTGGTCCGTGCCCCTCTCTGCCAGGCAATTAGAACCCTTGACTGGAGCATGTCTTGGTCCAAGTTTCTAGTCAAGAAACATCAATCTCTCTCCACTGCTGTTCTCCAAAGGGAAGTCCCTCTAATAATTTTGTCAGATACAGGTTTTTGATACACCCCTGTGTAGATGGGAAGCATGTATAGGAAATTAGATATATTACATCCTTTGAGCATTTTAAAGTCTCCTGCCAATTTTAGTTTCCACTGTCCTCTTTTTCTCTCTAGCAGGAGGATTAATTTCCCGCCCTGCAAACCTGTGAGAGCCAACACTCATTTTCCAAAACTGTACCTCAGCCCCAGCTGGGCTTTAACAGCTATCTAAGTAATTGGGACACCAGTTTGCTAGCTCAAAAATAATTATTTTGGGCTGTACAAAAATTAAAAGTTTCCATTTTCTAAGAAAATTAAAGAAAATAGACAAAGCTGTCTTTAGGCTACGGGCAATGTGGATAGCCCATTGAATGTTATGGAAACTCTTTAAAGGAAAGCATTGTTTCCAACTGAAAACTCAAATGTCTCCTTTCAAAAGAGATCACATGGAATTTTCTCCCCTAAAAACTAGATTCTTCTCTAAAAACTCATGCAGATTAATTGAATTCAAGTTCAGCAATAGCTCCTGACCAACCCCCTCCCAGCACAGCTGCCTCCATGCTTATTTTCTTGTCATCTGAAGTCTTTTTCCACCTCCAGCTCTTGGTTACACAATCCCCACCCTGAGAATGCATTTCAGGGAGGTTGCATTATCAGGGTGGAGATACACATGTGTTTTGCTGTAGGTCGCTCCCCAGCTCTGTGATTTACTGCTTGTATCCACCACCCAGCTCTCTTCAGGGACTCCCAGGCTGATCCTGCTGCTTTGGACTGGGCAACTTCTGGTGTCTTCTCTGGCATCCTTTTGGTTCCCCTTCCCATTTGCCCATTGGGATGAGGCTGCAGGTACCAGACACAGGGAGCACGGATGGGCTCTGCAATCCTGAGAAGGCTGAAGGCCTCCCTTGAGCTTCTCAAGCCCGCGTGACAGAGAAAAGGGCCATCTGTGGATTTTGGCACATATTGAGTTCAGGCCTCTGTTCCTTTCTGCATGGAGGTTTTTATCTAACCCAGTGCAATAAATAACTGTCAGATTAAGCGTGGCCGTGCAAATGTTACTGTACTCGTATTGTAAAAGCTCCCTTTTATGTGGGCACCCTCTGAAACAAGGCAACCCTTCCTGGCCCCCAGTTACGCTCAGCCCTGCTCTAATCACCCTGTTTCGGATGTGCAGCTTGCTGTGAAAGACAAATGACTGGAGCTATTAAACTCTGTCTTGTTGTGAGCGTGCCCAGTGGTAATATTGCAATTACAGACAGGACTGTGATTGCTGGGGACCAAGGGCCGGGCAAGGATGGCTGCTCTCTGGTAGCTGAGTCTGTGCAGGTGTACAAGCTGGAACTCTCTAGTGCTCATGACATGCCAGGATGAAGGGGAGCCCTGGGAAGAGCCAGGAGGCCCCCACAACTGGAACAACTTCTTTGTCCATGAAGCTGAGCCAGGGTGCAGCTGGCAGGCAGAGGTGGGGAGGGATCCACAGCCTCCCTTGCTCCCTGTGGTGCATTCATCACTGCCCTGAGAAGGCTTGGGTACTACCTGTGGTGAGGCTGGGGAGCTGGAATGAGTCAGGCAGGCAGGAGATATAGTGGTGCATTTCAGCAGCATCTGAATCATATTTTGTGAGGTGGCTGCTGCCCTGTGAGGGCAGATTGCACCGTGACTGCACCACTCTGCACCAGTGGAGCGAGTGCCTCGGCAGACACCCAGAAACGCTCAGGAGCACCCAGTGGCATCTGGAGGCATATCCAAGCTGGGTGTTTAAAGCTGCTAAAGGTATCAGGATGCCTAGTTTTCATTAGATTTCTTTCAGTTGTCTCTGAAAAGGTTTGCCGTTCTGAAAAGGAGGCCCTCTGTATTGGCAAGGTGTTAGCAGAGATTCTTGAGCAAGAATAAACAAATTCTGCCAGGAACTGTAAATTAAAAGTGATAATTGGAAGAGCTATATTGGAGCATGTTTGCTACATACCCATTTGCTCACCTGCTCTTCATTAAAGCAGTTCAAAATCCCAGGCTCGGTTAGGAAAGAAAAAAAAAGATAAAATGCTTTTTAATCCCCACTCCCAGCCCTCTCCCTGAGACTCGGATGCTAATCATGATCCAGCCGCAGTAAACCAAGGGTGGCTGCTGCAGCGAGCAGATGCCTCACTCCCAGGCATGCTGCACCACATGCTCTCCTGAAATCACATCCCACCGGGCACTGAGAGCACCCTAACCACACCTGAGCCCCTTCTGCTCCCACTGCCAGTGTTCGGTGTCTGCCAGGGCTGCAGCTGACATACGCAACACACAAAGTGCATTCATCTTGGGTTGACCATAGGGACTCATATATTTAATCTGAGGAAGTCCTTGGCCTCTGTAATCATAAGTGTCAAGGTTGCTCCTGCCACAGAGATGGATGCAGGTGAGCAATCTCCGTGATGGGCCTGAATAAATAAATTAATGGGAGCCTAGTTTCCATAAAATAAAGGAAAATAAAATATAGGTTAGCTTTTGCAGAGGTCACGGGTTTGCAAGAAGGCAGTCTCCAGAATGGCTGTGTGGAACTTAGTAAGCATCCAATATGGTTTGGAAAAGAAATGAATTGAATAATTTCTGTCCCACTGTAAGTTGAATTGTTGTAAATCTGGATGTGGCAAATCTTTCCATGGCAGTCCACAGGGTTGCATATGCATTGACAACTAACAGATTTAATTTGTAAACTCCTTGAAGGCAGAATCTAACAACTACATTTATTTGTTCACCAAATGAGGATTTGCCTTTTTCCTGGCTTCTCTGATGAAAATAATTTAATATGAAAAAAAAATATCATTTCTTTAGAAATGGGACTGTTTACACATAATGAAAGAGAAAATGTGAATGCTTAGGAAAACGGATAGATATCAGCAAAAGATAATAGCAGGGATTAAAGATGAAAACGATGAGAAATGTTAATTAGATAATTTCCTCCACAAAAGACATCAAAATGTACCAATATGGGAAGTGTAGGGTGATAATCATTTGCATTGTGATACAATCATAGTGTCCAAGTAAAGGATTAGGGTTTCTCTGTGTCAGTGTTGCAAACACCTATCTATGTCAGGCAGCTTCAGAACTCCTAATGAAAGGAGCTATGCAGTGATAAATGGCATTATGTGGCTACAAGGTTATTGTTACCTCAAGGTCACCGTTGTAACTTCCCTCTCACTATCGTCATGAAAGCCAGTGTTATTAAACCTCAATCACATTAATAGCAAGAGAGCTTGCTAACACACAAAACACAAGCTACAAACCCTTTACTGGGGTAAAGCCGGGATTAAGATTTTAATTTCACAAGATGTGTGTGAACACCATGGCAATGACACATACCCGTAGCTTCCCTTGAAAATTTGCCACTGGATGGGTGCACATCCCACACTTGTGGCAAAGACATTTTCCCCCAGAGATTTTCTCCATCTGCTCTCAGTCTCTAGCTGGGGGGTCACGGAGACTTGTTTTGCCTCCAGTTCCATGAGCCACTCAAAGGTAAACACACCTTCAGGGCAGCTGTCCTGGCAGTGTGCATCTCTGGCACCATATGAGGTGCATAGGGATGCTCAATGGCTCAGCCATGGCCACTGGCAGTCCAGGAAGCCTGGGAGGATTTGATGGGACACTCTCCTGTTAGAATTTTCCTCATTGTTCTGCCAGCATGTTCCCCCAATTCCCCTTTTCTGCTGAGAAAATTTCCACCTCCTGTTTTTCTGGGTCACCCCACATTTGACTATTTCCTGAGACATATGGGTCAGATCCTGTCACAGTCACACTGATATGAGTGGTGTTGGAGCAAACAGGGTACAGAAGGAATCCTGCAGCTCAAGGCTGGAGAATGACTGAGTTCTGTTTGGAATGAAGGCATTGGGAGCCTTAAAAAAATTGTAACTAATTAAAATTTAAAATTTGTTGACAATTTGACAGATACTGACACATGGATCTCAAAGCAGGGAGTTATTTTCAGTCATTTGTGTGTCTGAATGCAGGGGCTCCTTCTCCATGTAATGCACTAACTAGAAAATCTGATTAATTAAATGATGGTAATTGAGTCTGGAAAATTAAGGCATTTATCAACAAATCTCTACATTATTTGTTGCACAAAGTCAATACAAAGACTGCTATACATTAGTAATCAATATTCTAGCCACATTTTTTTTACTGAAATGGATGACTAAATGCTTTTTGTCTTAATCTCCTTATGCTATCACAACAAGCAGTTTGGAGCAGTCAGACTTGTTTTGCTGGAATTCAGAAGTCAGAAAAATGCTTAAGATGAAGCTCAGAGGCTGTGGACCAAAATTTCACTCACAAAAATGTTAGCTGCTGAATGATATCAGGTGAGAATTTGGTCCACTAGAACCAGTTGGGCAGAGGAGAAATTGGTCCCCAGTGGTTGCTGTAGAAGTGAGTACAAACAGCTTCCACACATCTGAGGCATGTATCTCACATTCTTGTCATGTGGTAGCCCGTTCTTGTGAAAAGGGAGCCTGTGTTGGGGACCCTCACAGGTTTTTGGAAGTTGAGCTACCTCATGTGAACACAGGTCTGAACTCCTCCCTGGTACCCATTACTTCTGTGACACTGCAATTTTGAAGGCAGCTGCCTTAGAGGCTCCTGAGTGATGCAGCACAACCTCTCCAGAGTAAAGGATGCTTACAAGCTTGGAATGATCCAAAGCACATGTAGGTAAGAGAATGAGAGCTGAAGTGTTTTGCCGAGGTCGGCTCCAAATCTAGTGACCCTTGGCTTCCAATTACAATTGTTACACATGCAATAAAACAGAATTTAAAATTCAGTGTCTGGTCTCATTACTTCTGCTCTGCTTCCAGTGACTGCAGTTCAGAACCTGCAAAGATTTTGTCATATTTTTTCCAGAAAAGAAAGCAAACAGTAGTATTCATTTTTCCCTGTGTCAGAAAAAGCAAAAAGGTATTTTAATTTCCATTGATAGCTTAAAATCCTGAGGGAGTCTTTGTGTCACTTTAAAAAAAAAATGCAGTGATAAGCAGAAGACATTACATTAAAAAATTGTTGTAAAAAAAATTTCAGTTGTAATCTGCAACTCTCCTTTAGAGATGTGCGGTATCCATTCCCAAGTATTACAGATTTCCCAAAAAGAGAAGGTTATACATATCAAATCAAATACACTGGAAGAAATGGGTATAGCAGGAAAGGAAAGGGAAGGCAGATCTGTACCTCAGTGTTGGTGACCAGACTTCAAATAACCTCTGCACACGAGGTTTCATGACACCATTTCTTCTGCATACATGGGAGAAAAAAAGTGTTTTTAAAAAATGGAAATCAAATGTAATGAGACTATTGGACCTTTAGGTGGACACATATTCTATATAAGAATATTACTACTTAATATTTAAAATTATTTGCATCGTAATAGCAGAATTTATGAGTGATAAATTCAGCTGTCAGTGTGCATAAACCTGTATTGATTGAAATAATATCTGAAATTCACTATAGAGGTGCAGTTTTTCCCCTGGGGATTAATAACCATTTGAGAGGCATTGAAGGCTTAAGGTGCAGGCAAGGACCATTAACCCCACTTTGTCATTAATACCCAGAAATTGTTCTGTACCAAGGTCGTTATTGCTGTTATAAACTCTAAATGAAAACTAACATCAATGTATGGATTTTTTGTTACAGCTGATGCATACTCAATTGGTGTGTACAAAACATGACCCAAGCATTAAGACCTTGTCCTGCTCAGGAGCCTCTCAGGTTTGCTTGAACTATTTCTCATCATTTTGCTCTGCCTTTAATTAACTGCTCTCTTCAGCCTCGCTTCTCTACCTGTGTCGTACCTGAGTGAAAAGACTATTTGTTAATAACAGCTAACATCTAAACCAATTTCTTACAACACTGAAGGTGAGATACATTTCCAGTATTCTTTTGAAATAAAAATCTGTTGAGAATTCCTTAGTTTACTTCTTTTCAGATGCCCAGGTCTCAATTTAGAAGCTCTTCTCTTTGCTTCACATTACAGAGAGGTGTATATTTTGCTAGCAGGAAGGATAGGGTAGTCACAGCCTGTTAACAAAATATACACCTCTTTATTAGGGAAGGCTAAATTTAAGAACTAACGGATGTTTTTCACAAGGCAGGATATAAGCAAACAAACAGAAAAATGGTTCAAAAACAACTACAAATATTAAAGAGGATGTAGCAAATTTCACAGCATTCTTAGAAGATTATCCCAAGAGAAAAGATGAAGTCTATATATACGTAGAGCTGTGTGCATGTCTGTGTTAGCATGTAAATTTAATGTGGAGTGCATTTAGTGTACACATAAGAACAATATTCAATGGAGGTGTCCTTAGTAACTGCATAGCTGGAGCTTGATTCAGATTTTAAATAAATCAGCATTCAAATCTCTTTGTTAGAGAAACAAATAAATACTGATTGGCTCCAAAAGACACCATTTATGGATGAACTATAGTTGGTTTTCTTCAAGATATTACATAATTCAGGTATTAGCCTCTAATTTAGGTTCACACATCAAATGATTTTACTCTTTTTTAAAGATCAGGGCAAGTTTCTAATGTTTACATTTAATGTTTAGTTTACCATAAGAGAGAAATTGGATCATTCACTTGGGCTTGCATGCGCACATCAGTAGGACGTTTCATGGTGTTTGCAGATGCAGAGAGGCAGGTATTTATCATAAGTGTATTCCTGTCCTACTAGTCCAGCTGTTTATACTCCCATTATTACGAGCAGCTGGAAAGACTGCTGTTCTCCAGCATTGAGTGCCTGACTTCCCTGGGTGTTTCACTGCTCAGAAAAATGATTATCAACAGTCCTTGTCAAATTAGAAGGGAACACAAAGGGAGAATGGAGAACTACTATTTAAGAGGCTATTCTGGGATGCCATCAATTGCTTCAATGATGAGATATGGAATACACTTTAAAAATTTCAATAACCACAGATTTGGGAGAGTCTTCAACGTGTTGCACGACTAAAATTTGAATTGGGAAAAAAAAAGAAGAAAATAAGCAGAGTGGGCTCCGTCAACTGACTGTCACTAAGACCAAAGCCAAGTGCCATGCTGAGGGGGGAGGGGAGTCTCAATGTACCCAGCAACATGGGGACAGGGAGCTGGGGGCAGTCAGCCACCCACAAGCTAGGCACAAATTGAGAGGAGGGTGGTACCACAAGGGTGGGTATCAAAGAGGGTACCACATCTGTGACATACGTGTATGATCGTTGCCACCTACCACCTGGCACCGTGGGGGCCAGAGCTGGAGGAATAATACTTTGAGGAAGGTGGAGGCAAAGCAGAAGGAATCCAGAGGAACAGTGAGGTAGGAAGGTAAAAACTAAGCAAACACAACCTATTTGGTATCAAAATAATTGAGTCTGTTTGATCCAAATCCCTGTCTTCTGACATGCAGAACATTGCTCACAGCAGACAGTGGTCTGTTGTTCTCCTGATACAGTGAGTCTGAACCAGAAGAAGCTGGATCAGTTTGAAACCTAGACTCTGACTTAATATTTAGGAAAACTTTTGAATGATAACTGTATACAAGGCTATTTGGATTTTTAACCTTCTGCACTGTCATCTTTTCAAACAACTGTGATCACCTCATATGAAGACTGACTTTTCTTTGGACAGCACCCAGAGTAGAAAGATGTACTTCACAACTTCTTGGGGTCCTCCCAGTTCTCCTTCCTCCCATCTCTCTAACTTCATGGTACAAACCCAAAAGCTCCTTTTAAAGAGTGACATAAGCAGACTGGTGGCTGTATCAGTGTGAGTCTGCTAAACGTAAGCTATAAACAAAGGTAAGGCCGAGAATCATTTACTATTATGTGCTGTAAAAAATGCTTTAAGATTTAAGAGATCTGTCTGAGTCATAAAGGAAAGATACTGTCCTTCCATCTAAGCTTGATCTCAGCCTGTAGGCCTATGTGAAATACTGTAGAGTGAGTGGTTGCAAATCCATCCCCTGTCAGCAGTAAAGGATGTGCTACAAATCAGCCACATTCACTCAGCTTCTCTCCACTGACACTGAGTCAAGAAAACACAGTCTGGTTTACAGCTCCTAGTCTGAAGCTGAGAGAGACAGGGACTGTTTCTTCAAGATAAGTTTTGTACCAGTGTTATTCAACACAACTTTATAATTGCCAAAATGGTTTGGCTCATGATCCATATTTGTAGACCTACAGGTTTCCATTCTGTGCCACTTTCTTATTGCCTTAAACACTGTGTTTGATATGGTAGATGAATTTCAAATTGGCTCATGATGGTGTAGTTTAAACTTACACAATTAGTATTGCAGTGAATAAATAAGTAATTCACCTACAATAGTTGCCAGTTGTACTTACACATGTGTCGTTTTTGTGGAATTGTGACAAATATGCGTGTCGTGTGGTCCATCAATCATGTGTCTGCTTCAGTTTCAGTATTCCATATTCGAGGGCTTGGACTAACATACCTTGGTATCTGCCAACAAATTACCCCTTTGTCATTAAATACTGCAAGACTGTTAGACATCTGAGAGTGCAGCCTTCTAAATAGGCTTTAGATGAGGGCTACTTTTAGAAAAAAAAATTGAAGATCTGACCTCCCAAAAAGTAAGGAGAAATGTTGGGCTCAAGAATATACTCAAGAAACTTACAATGTGGATATGCAATTAATTTAACATGTATCTTAAGCATATGTCATGGGAATAACTAATCCATCATTTTTAATGGGCTGTTTCCCCCCACATTTAGAATTCATTTACTTTCTCTGCACCTAAGATCTTGTGACCTTTAAAAATCCTACATTTTGCCTCAACTGTGTGCAGTTGTTATTGTTACTTGTACCATTATTAACATATATTTCCTTGGGAAATAAATTACTGAGATGAGACACTTGTTACCCAATATGTGCCAGGTACAGAAATTGAACCACAAACATCAAGGGGGTTTTGGGTGGTGTCTGCGGTGTCTGTTGTAGGAAGAGAAAATGGACATGGAGATTCTGGCACTGTTACCTAACCTCAGACGTCCCCCTGTGTGGCAGGCAATGGGTGCCCAGAGCCTGCTCTATTAGCTGATGATCAAATGGAACTGACGTAAAAAGCAGAGCTATTTAGACGACAAAAAATGTTCCAGATTTGAGCCCTGCCTGAAAGTAACACAGAAAGCCCTTCTAGAGCTGAGACGTCAACAATTTGTAGAAGCAAAATAAAATGCCTCAGTCACGCTGCCACCCTGCCTTGGGGCCAGATAAGGACAGAGTTTGGGTATCCCATCCCATTCACTCAAATGCTTCTGTCACCATTTTTGCCGTGTTGCAGCTGGGAGCAACCCCACAAGCCTGATGATGAGCCCCAATGTTCCTGCCCCAACAGACCCTGTGTCAGGTTCACTCGGCTGCAGACCAGCACCCCTGGCTGTGGGATCAGTCAGAGCGCCAAAGGAAACAGCAGGAGCATCCTGTCTGACTTCTGGGATGCAGTCTGGGCTGCATGAACTGAAAGGGAAAAAACAAAAACCAGCTGGAGCCCCTGGTTGAAGGTAGTCCCTGAGCAGAGCTCCACAGCTCTGGTCCTGGGAAAGCACTGGCATTGCTCTCCCAAATGACTGTCTCACTTCAATTCAAATACCAGGTTTTCATTCAGCAAAGTTCTCATACAGTTGGACCTTGATTTATTTGGTTGGGTTATTTGCCTGAAAGGAATAATCTCACATCTTCTAACAGTTGTGATTTCTCCGCTTCATTGATTAAAACACCTCTTTTCCGCTATTTTCTCTCTAGCCACACGCCCCACCCCCACTAATTAAATAGCTCCAACCCTCACAGCCCTAAGACTTCAATGGCTCAATAACATCCTGAGTCAATGTGTTGCAAAGCTGCTTTCTAATTCATTCTTCATGCAAATGATATACAATTAGACCTGGTTAATCTGCATTCCTTCTGCAAATGCTATTGTTAATAGGATTTAAGGAAAAAAAAACCTTCAGCTTAACAAATCAATGGCACATACAGGCTATCAGATCAGTTACTCCTTAAACCTTTTGGATGGCCAGGCATATGGGGCAAGCAAGCAATGATTATAACGAGGCCTTGCAAGAGTACTTTGCAGTGCTTGGGATGTCTGACTTCAGAAGTTTTCCACTCCATTTTTATTCCCAGCACTACTAGTCTACTCAGGTCAGGAAAGAGGAAGGAGGATCCCAGAGGAAAAGGTCAAACCTTTCAGAACATTTGTTGGCAATTGCCAAGGGCTGGGGTTCTCCAAGGTTTTCTTTCTAAATAGGGCTGAATTTTTCAACAAATGCCCAGTTCTTAGGAGAGGTTTTTACCTGTTAGCAAAGAGCATTGCTAAAACCAAGGAAAAAAACCACATCCCCTGCTCAGGCACACCAGGCTGTCATGGAGGGCTGCTGCTTTGTGTCTTGCTAGGAAAATTCTGGATATGCTGACATACATTTCCATGTTTCACTTCCAGTTCAGGTATCCCAATAAGTCTCTCTAAAGGGAAGAGGTGACACACAGGTGTCCAGGATCTCCAGGCATAGTCTCTGCCTGCCACAAGAGGCGGGGAAGGTCTTTCATTGCAGGTGAGACACATGGGGAAGGGCTATACCTGTTACCTGTGAGAAGAGATACCCCCAGTGGTCCCACAGCCAAGCAGCAGGGCTGGACAAGGACTGCAAAGGTTGGAAAAGTCCAGGGACTGCAATAAGTTCACTATCACATAAATATTGCTGCCTGTCACTTCAGCATTGAAGTGTCCATTGTTTGTGCAATGTGGCACATCAATAAAGCTGAGGAATTAAAATTCTCCATCCACAAGGCATGAGTGAAATGAGGTACTCAGACCTTCTCCATGATGAATCTCTCCTTTCACTCAGCTTTCACCCCCCAGTCAATAAGGGCACCAACTGTGATGAGGGCCCCAGTCCATCTGGAACTATTCATTTGGGTCACCAGATGATATGGACTTTCAATCCCTGCCAAACTTGTCCTGATTTGCACAAGGGACCAGATGCAAATAGGTTCTGTATCCCAAGACAAATCCTCTCTTGTCACAACCACACCAGAAACACTCACAGGCATCTCACACTGGGATATTGCAACCTTCTGCAGACAGAAAATATTATCTCTCATTATGCATATATCTTCCAGTACAAACATGACAACTACTGATGTGCCTTGACAGCTCTCCTCTCTTTCCTTCTCCCCTGATGCGACACTGAGCAATGAGAAGCAGGCTCTCAGGGAAAAGTTTGCATGGAAAGTGATAATATGAAAATATGTCAGCATTCCTGAAAAGCATTCGGGCAGCGTCAGTCAACAGAACTGCCTGCAGGCTTAAAAAAAGCATAGAGCACTTCTTAGACCTCACAGCCTGGCAACTGCTTCTCAATTGCACTGAGAATCTGTGGCCTCACAGGACTCAGCTGTTTTAATTTTTCCAGGCAGGAGATATGCAGGAGAGCAGGAGTAACAGGGTGCCATTTTTCATTAATTGGATGGAAAAATGTCTGCGTATTTTTTTTTTGTTTGGTTTTCGGGTGGTTTTTTTCTGCCAGCCATCAGAGCAAAGGAGAACCTGGCCCCACCAGCACTACCCACAATAGATCTGCATGTCTCCAACCAAGACAGGGCTGGCTTCCCCTGCACATGGACAGTGCAGTCCCACTCCAGGCGGGCAGGTCCCTCACACCCACCCTTGCCCAGAGACCATAGGGTTGCTTGTCTTAGTCTTCTCAGCCTGGAAAATGTACAGACTGAATGGACCGGACAAGGAAAGGAAGAAGGCCTGCAGTGGTGAGTTTTGTACAGCTCCAGTGAGAAAACAATAGTAACTCTTCATTCTGCAGCCTTGGTATCATCACGGTAACCACACCACATTAGTTCTCAACAGACCTCAAGGCTTCCTCGCTCCTCCCTGCTATCCCTTTGTCCAACCTCTCTGTTGCTCTCACTCTCCATATTCGCAAGAAATGCATGGTGATTCAGTGGGTGTTTCACAGTGTCCTGCCAAGGTTGCTGTTTTAAAGCGAGCTGTAGTGCATCTGCAATGCCCTCAGGCACAGCATCTGGCATTACAACATCCACTAGTGCAACTCATTATGTTATAAAGAATCATAGCAAAATCATGGTTAGCAGAATCTGTGAGCCCAACAGATTTGTACATGGCCCTGCAATCTCCTTTGGAGTCAGAAGAGTGCTAATGATAATTGTACTGAAGCAGATCATTATAATAACTAGTACTCTCCTGATCACAAAGGACCTGCTCTAATTACAAACCCTGTGTGCAAACCCCAAGCAAACCCTCTAAAACCAATTGAATAACCTTGATTTTCCCTGGTGAAAGTGGCTGCAGTGTTTGGTCTCGAAGTCCTTTTTTTGCTCTTCCTCTTGCAGATCCTCCAGAACTTTGAACATTAAAACAAAGTAATGATGTCTGAAGACATATTGAAAAGAACCAGACTCTCTGAGCAGCACAAATGTAGAGCTTAAGGAGCAGTGCCTATGAAGCTCAGGAGTATCCAGGTTATGTAGGTGCTCACATAACCTTGGGGCATTTTAAGATAGACCAGATATTTTCAAGCTGGTAGTGCTCTCTGTCACTGCTCCAGGGCAGTAGGAGCTCTGTTACCTTTATAAAAACTACTTCTATGGGGAAGTCCTTTTTGTTCTGTTTTTGTACAGCAGCAAGTGACAGGGCCTCACATCTCAGTAATCAGTGAGAAGTGTGGTCTAGCTGACTACTGAAACATCTATATCCTCTCTAGGTGGAAAGAAAGTAAGAAAAATCCCTCCAATGATCTTTCTACCTGTTACCGGCTTTGTTACAGGCACTTCTACCTAGGCTTTGTTCCTTCTGAGTTTGCAGGATTCTTCAGAACAAAAAAAAAACAAACAAAAGGTTTGCCACCTTGGAAAGGCTGGCATTTCTTCTGCCTGTTCCAGTTCGCTTACACTTGTTCATGTTTGGTTTTTTTTCTGAGGCTGGGCTGCCTAATGTGGTGAAGGTGACATTTATGGCCATCACAAGGTGGTTCAGTGACCCACTGTGGTATCCATGATCCTGCTGTAGGCTCTGGGCAATCTCTTCAGTTCTGTGTTCTGATCTTCATCCATGACTTGCAGCCCTCATGATCACAAAACTTACTAATCTCCATGGGATTCTTTTCTTCTACTTAAAAAAAAAAAAAAAAACAAAAAAAAAGCACAGTATCTGGCCCCAGTTGTGACTAAATAGATCACAAGTTAAAGGATGGGAGGCCTAGGAAGAGATCATTAGAGGAAACTAATCTTGGAGCCAGAAGTGACCTGAAATCGTTCTTGCATGGGAATGTCTCCCCCAGACCATCTACTGCAATGTGTCCTCCATGCATGTCATCAGCTCTGTCACTTTCCTGCAGGGAATTACTAATGGGTTGGGATCTTTTCTTCTACCCCCTCTGCCCTTTCAAACCGATCATGGCCATCCTCATAAATCTGCCAGGATGCTGACAGCCAGACTGCAGCTCACAGGGACTCAGGGGACTGTGAGTGATATTCCTTCTGTTTCAGCTCTTTCCAAGACAGCCATTGATTTAGGTGGATGTTTCCTTTTACATGTTTGAATAAAATAATAGTAAGAAGAAAGGAAAAGCAACACAGGGAGAGGAAGAAAGGAATAGGAAAGATAGTGGCACTGTGATCTTCTGTCCTGAAGTGACTGCAAGTGCAGGATGTGTCCCTTGAGAAAGAGTCTTTCTAGGCAGTCAAAGGAGGAAACAAAGAGCAGAAAAAAATGGACCAGGGAACTCGACTATTTGCCTGTGTATGTGATAGAGTGCCACACATGCTTTATCTCTACCCAATGTCTTGTTAGTGAAAAGCCATTTATTTATTTTAGAACATGTCGATAATGAATGCTCCTAGCAGATAACATAGTCTCAAACCAAAACAAGGTTTTCTGTTAACTCTAATCCCCTTGGTTTTATTTCAGCAAAGACTATCTCTAGTATTCTTTTACTTTTTTACCAGTGAGCTGCTGCCAACCCTAATCACTCTGGCTCACACCAGACATTATTTCTATTATCTGGCTGATTCTAAACGACCCTGTCTTCAGCATTGAAAGGCAGCTTGATGTTATCTGAGGGACCACGGAAAGCCTACACACATAAAGGCAGGCTGAGCAAAAGCACTGTGTGCCACTAAGGGCTCACTCATCACACGAAAGCAGCCTAGAAATCAGTATATGGATCTCTGGTTCTGATGTGAGTATAGGAGATCATTGCTGTGTCATTCACAGTAAATGTTGTGATCGATTAATCTCCAAGGGCTGAGAGGTTATGTGTGGGTGAATTCTCACATGCTGGCTCCTGTCCAAGCGTATCCTGAGGGTACAGAACTGGAATGATAACCTTTTGGAAATACACAGTTTAAGAATACATGGGTGCTTTAGAAATTGTCCACACTTTAACAACAGGAGTTGCAGTAAGAAGGCAAGTTGAAATTGAGCATTTCTAGGCATAAAACTAGTTGAAAGAGTTAAAAATGTATTGGAAGATTCATATTTAAAACATTAATACCAGGTATTATAACCTCTTTAGAAAGGCTTAAATAGACAAAAGAAAATGGGAAAAGAAGCATCCTGTATTTGACAAAATGTAATTCACCATGCCAGTAAGCCAATAATCTTAAGTTATAAGAGATAAAGCAAAAGTGCAGCTATGTGGTGACTCTTTATATATCATCAGTTTGGATAGGTGATAGAAAAATCAGTTTTGTAAATACCTATCTGTAACACATGAACATATGGGACAGTCTAATTGCAACAGAACAAAGTTGTCAGGACAGTGATTCTAAAACAGCCTTTGCATTTTTAAGTGGAAATTTTCTGACTCAGATAGTAACTAATTTAACAGGGGGGGAATTTTTTTCTGGAGCTCCTCTTGACAGATAGAGAACTGGGAACTAGAGAGATTGTTTAGACAAAAGCAACAGTAATTTAGTTGCTCTAGTTTTAGGCAAACAACGTGAAGTACAAAAAAAAAAAAAGAATATGGATACTTGATACTTTAAAGGGAACATTTCTCAACATTGACAATGGTTCTGAGCCCAGTTGACTTGGAGAAAGAATCGAAACAGAAAATCATTAAAAATAATCAGGAACCACTTGAGGATATTGGCTCCAAAAACTACAGTAAACAGAGAAGGCTCTACTGCTTAAAAATCCCAATGCTACAGAAGGGAAGTGAAAGCGGATAAAGATAGACTTGTACATAAACTATCTACATATAAATTAAAGGCTAGAAATGGCAGAAAATTATTAAGGAAGCAAACTAAGTCTATCACAGTTGAGGGTATTGGGAAGAAACAAAGATAACATTTAAAACTCACATTTAAAAGATGGGACCCTCAAACCAGAGAAGAAATAAGTCCATAGAAGACTTGAACAGTGAGCTCTGTAACCAACTGAATGTCTGCTCCCATTGCAGGATGGTGGAAAGAGCAGTAAAAGGAGGCTTTTAACCTCTAAGAGTATGAGGGCAAAAGTGTTACATATTTGGCACTGTTTCTTTCCACTTCTGATGCCCTCATTTCAGAGAGACAGATAAACTGAAGCAGCTTCACGAAAACTGTTGAGTACCTAGAAATTTGGGAAACATATTTTAATGTGAAGGACTAAGGAGTTATTTAACTATTTAAGCTAGTCATTTAGGCAGAAGGGAGGTGACGATTTCACTGTTTCATCAGCAGTTACAGATACCTGCAATAGCAAAAGCCAGAGTGACAACCATGACCACTTAGACCTAAGTGGCTTCAATATGAACCTGTGGTGTAAACGCAAACAGTGTTAACTGAGGTAGAGTTTCTTCACTGTATGTTTTTTAATCAAACCTGGACATTTTTTCCAAGGCCTGGGAAAGAGGTCACTACCGTCAGCAAGGCACTGAACTGCATTTCAGGAGATCTAGATGAAACTTTACATATGGAAGTGAGTCACAAACACTACCACACTTCTTCAGCTTTAATGTGATAGTGTGAGAACCACTGTTTTTCAAACTGGACTTCAAGGTCTTTTAGGCAGGTCCCATCTTTGAATACACATAGCTCAGGGAGATCCTGGGCTTCACTGAGCTCTCTCAAGGCTACTGGAACGTAAGTAAAAGCAACACAACAAACCATCCTTTCATTTATACACTCACACCACTGCAGAGGTGGACAAAACCACCTCTTCTGCAGTTCCCGCAGTCATTGCACAAGCTTAGGGGTGTGACTTCTAAGGAAGCCAGTTTTCTCCAAATGTCTTGCACAGCACAAAAGCAGACAGGTCCTGTGCTAAGTGGTAATCAAACTCCCTTTTCCCCATGGGTATATACACACACAAGCACACACTGAACGTTTTCACCAAGCTCAGCAGAGAGATGGAAATGCAGTCAAAATCCATTATGTTTTTTCAGCGTGCTGTCTGCTTTGTAATGGTTTTACTCAACTTACACCACAGTAGCACAGACTACCCTTTTCAGCAGAAGGGATGTTGGGCTGGGGATGGCTGCTTGAGCCAGACAGTCCCATGGTTAAAGTTCAGCACAAGTATGGCACAGAAAGGATGGGGCTGAGGGCAGGCCAGCTGCTGCACAATCCCAAGCACAAGCTGTTTATTAGGGTAAGCGTAAAGCACTCCAGAAGGGCAAGACTCAATGTTCTTCCTTTTGATCCTATTATCATATGACAACATGATTAAAGACAGGGTAAAGGCAAGGCCCTCATGGAAGAAGCACAGGGGTGTCAAACCACTAATGGAAACTGTCACGGAGGAGACAGAAAGTTTAAAGAAAACATGGCTTTCTCTCCCCCCAGGGCAGGGAGTGAAGGGGATCCCAGTGCCAGCAGAGGCTGCATACAAAGGCAAAGCAATAAAAACAAGAACATAGGACAGAACTTAGAAAAGTAAATGTGGTGTCAACTCCTCCTTTGTCATCTCTGTGTCCTGGGAAACCAGATGACAGCAAAGACTGGCGGCATGGCCCTTCTGGACACTTCCCTTGCACACAGTCATTATTTCCTTGGGACCTAAACTCATTTTAGTTTTCTTTTTAAGCCTTCAAGCCCACACCTCAACCTAAGCTACTCTTCTTCCCTGCATAGAAGAATGGTCATGCACAAGAATGCCTGATTAAGCAGGACACTGGGCACCAGTCTCCAATCCCAGGGCAGTGAGGAGGTCAATCCAGACCATTTAGAAACGTGTTTCTCACCTCACCAACTGGTTTGGAGCCACTCAGTGTGAGGCAGGTGATACCCTGTGATGCAGGGCTCCAAGTGCAATGCCTCTCACCACATGGCATGGGGCTGCACTGAGAGAACAGTGCAGGATGTGGGCTTTCAAGCTACAGTCACTGTACTGTTACAAAGTGAGACTAGGACAGGCACACCTTACATCCTTCCTCCCTCCCCACATCAGTCCTGTCATGGAGGCACCTACTTCCCATCCTCCCTCTCTGGTCCCATGTGCCTATTCACACAGATCATTAACTAGCAATGCTTCATCCCCTTCAGCAGTAAGTACAAGGCCATGCAACACCAGACTTCATCCAAAGGCAGGTGTGCTGAGTATGGGGTGCTGGTCCCAGGCCCTGGCTGTGCATGGGAAGATGGGCTGCAGGTCATCGCTCAGCACACATAGGCTGCCACCTCCGCAGCAGGATGGGAGGAGAGGGCATTGGCTGGTCAGTGCTGATAAGACACTTAAAATCCCAAGACCAGTGAGCTCAGAGTGTTAGGAGGAGCATTAGAGGGGAAACAGCACATAAAAAAATGTGTAAATTAATTACTTAGCAAGGGAGAGTGCCCATCCTTCTCTCTTTCTGTGTAATGTCTCTATAATGCCTCTCTCCTTTTTCATCTCCTGTTCCCTCTGCTTCCTTTCTTTGGTTCCCCAACACTTCATTTTCCTCCCTTCCTTTATTTTCATGTTCAGATCTCTTTCCTCTATCTCCCCACCCTCTTTCCCCTTTCTGTCCCACCTTCAGTTTCATCCTTTATCTAAAACACTAGATAGATTTTGTAACTTTCTGATGTTAACCCTGAGACTGCAAAGACTTGGATAAGTTGTTCTTCCTGGCTATGGATTCAGACAACTTAAGTATAGAAAGTCACTGGGTGTTAAAGGGAAAAGACCAATGCAGGGTAGTGGAATTTCAGCCACTGAATTTCTGGTATTTCGGCTGCCTAAGACCTCAAGGGAGCCAGCTCTCTGCAACACAGCTACCAGGAGATCAACTCGCAGATTCCCTCGCTGGTCACAATGAGCCGAACACATCTGAGTTAGGAGAGTTCGGACACT
This sequence comes from Pseudotriccus pelzelni, assembly GCA_035584735.1. NCBI lineage: Eukaryota > Metazoa > Chordata > Aves > Passeriformes > Tyrannidae > Pseudotriccus > Pseudotriccus pelzelni. The sequence continues at coordinate 42,231,574 of JAWMRA010000113.1, forward strand.
GACAGTGCCTTCCCCTTGGGAGCTGGATGTGCACTTCTGTGACTGTGGTGGCTTGACCTTGGAACGCCTGCCTTCCTGCTCCTTGCCAGCTTTTATATCTGAGCTGACATTATATGGTCTGCAATATCTCTTTGGTCAGTTTGGGTCAGCTGGCCTACTCAAGTCCCCTCCCAGGATCTTGCCTCAACTGAGGAAGGAATGTTACAGTGTTGGTGCTGTGCTCAGCAGCAGCCAAAACATCAGTGTGTTATCAACACCCTTCTAGATACCAATGCAAAGCACAGCACTGTGATGGCTACTGTGGGGAAATGAACTCCAGCTCAACCAGACCCAATACAGTGGCAAACACAGCATCACTATAAACCAGTGTTTCTTTCTATGAATTACACAACCACTTAGTGAAGTTTGTTATAACAACCTTGAACTACCAGCAGTAGCATCAGCAGCAGCATGGGGAAAAAAAACCTCAACGGTGGAAAGCTATCAAAAATGTAACATTTTTAATGTAAAATATTAAATCAGTATTTATTTTAACAAGTTTAATAGGATTCTCCCCATTAGCTCCCAAGAGTTCTATTTCAGTTGAGGCCTCTGGAGATGCCTAGAACGTCTGGATACTCATTTCCCTTTTATTTCCCACTGGAGTCTTAAAAACTCAATTTTGTGGCATGAAACACAGGCTATTTTGTTGAAATGTCAAGGCAGGACTTTCTCTGTCCAGTACTCATGGAATATTTACTTCAATTTTTCTTCTGTCTCGCTTTCCAAAAGTTGTGTGGTTGCTGACGCTACCAGTGTCTCAGATACATGGAAAACATTCGCCACAAGGGCAAACACCATTGGAGTGAAGAATGGCTGTGGAGACAGAGACATTGGGAAGCCTGTGTGTAGAAGCAGAGAGGCAGGTGGTCACTCAGGATGAAATAACTTTGTAGTGGAGTACTCAATGAGCCAGGAGCATCATTTGGGATGGATTCTCTTCACAGGAAGAAGAGGAGTACACTGTCCCCACTGCCAGGAGGGAAGGGAGGGAAGGGCAGAAAGGGAGCAAGGGAGGGAGGGAG
>JAWMRA010000113.1:42232737-42247321 GCA_035584735.1 Pseudotriccus pelzelni
AGGAAGGAAAGGAAGGAAAGGAAGGAAAGGAAGGAAAGGAAGGAAAGGAAGGAAAGGAAGGAAAGGAAGGAAAGGAAGGAAAGGAAAGAAGGAAGTGTCTTTCAACTTTTTATCTCTTTGGATGGAAAACCTACTGCAGCTACAGCAAAAGCAGTCTGCACCCCCTGCCTTTCATTTCCCAGGACTTGCAGGTGTGCAGCTCCAGTGAACCTCACTGAAGATCTTGTTCAGGCTTCTCATGCCATTGAAGGAAGAACAGATTTTCCGTTCAGCAACCAACTTTGAAATAAAGCTGTCAGATCTGCCTGTCAGATTCATACAAGAGTTCCTTCAATTCATATGCCAAATAGATATAAATATAAATGTATTAAGGAGACATATTTCATTTGAAAAGGCTTCATAACAAAAGAAATGCAGTGCTAGGAAAACAGGTATTTCAGGAAAATCTGGTCCCAGAGTCACATGCTGTGTCCCCAGATGTAATCAACAATATGTTTCAGATTGAACATCCTGTAAGCAGTAAAGCACTTGAAAATGTACATATCTCTTTTTTTTGGTGTTGCTTCCTTTGATAATATGCTGCATGCAGGAGATTTTAGTTTCTAATACACACACCGTGTAGTTCTGGCACAGGAATCTGGCATCGTGACAAAGCATAACAAATGTTACTGCCTCACTAATACCTTTTTTGCGGTGGTGTTTTTATGATTTTCTAAATTCTTCTTCAGAGGGAGCTTGGCATCTGGGACACCTCTAATGTGGTATAACATAACCACTGATAGCTAGTGAAAGCCTCCATTGAAAGCGTGACACTTTGGGTCGCTCCAGCATGTTCCTCAGCAATATGGGGAAGGCTGCGGCTGACTTGATGACACAACGGCGGGAGCAGTGGCTGATTGCATAAAGCCTGGGGAGAAAATTTGGCTTTGCTTGGCAATCTGCTTGCAGCTCCTCAGGCACACAGCTCTGTGCACTTGGAGTGAGGAATCAGTGCGGGGGCATTAGGGTAACCCTTCACACGCTACTTGCAGGATTAGAGGAGAGATGTGATGACAGCTAGAGCCGGGATGGATATTTTTAGCAAGCTATATAGTAACATGTTTTACTTCTATTCCTACTCACAAAGCATTTGTGGGGATTCTTCGGCTTTTACGATTGTGTCTGTTACCAAAGTCATTGAGTCACTGCTCAGAGCTCATTCTGGTCAATACGTGACTGCAAACTATAGTCTGAGCATGTACAAGCTGTTTGCTTGTCACAACTGCTGGGGAGGTTGCTTACCACAGCTACATTATATTGTTCCCAAACTAGATGACTTTAGCAACTGTCCAGCGGGGTGCACGTGGGTCAAAGACAGGAGGGGAAGAACAAGCAATGAGACTAAGAGGAATTAGCCATGCAGACCCTAAAAAACTAAGCAATTTTCTTAGAGTCTGATCTGAAATTAACCTTCCGTCTTCACATTCCTGCTGGGAGTTTCTGCTTGTGCAGTCTCAGCTGCAAAATGTTCTGCCTCATCTTGCCTGACCCCACCAACTGCCTCCCTATGTCCTCACCAAGCAGTCTGTGTCACAGCTTGGCAAGGGAGCCCCAAGATACAGACTGGCTTCTCTCCCCTCTGATGACGGGTGAAGTCTCCAAGCCCAGCAAACAGCCCACTCGCTGCTTCAAGTGAGCAGGGGCCCACTGCTGCCCTAAGCCATTGTTCCTCATGCCTACAGTGAGCAGGCTTTTCCTAACCTACATCTCTCTTAATGCACAATAAATCAATATGTCTCCTCTATTAACCTTACATATCTGAGGGCTGCTATTATGATCTCCCTTCAGACTAGACTTTTCCAAACCTATTCCTTTTCCTTCAGCCTGTCCTCATAGGCTGTATTTGCTTGTCTTTATCAGTCCTGCTGGTCTCCTAAGGACTTCTACTTTGGTTATGGGGTTTTTTTTCAAAGCACGGTTTTATCATCTTTCTCATTTTCTTCTTCAAAAACCAGTTACCTCCTCCCATGACCCAGATCACAGAAACCACAGCACAAGGCACTAATGGAAAGAGAGGAGAGGCTACAACCTGCTATAATAAATCTGCCCTAAATACATTGTATTTATAAAATTGTGTTTATTGTATGTGTTTTGTTTTCCAGGATTTTCTATGCCCCTAAGCAACTTCTCATTTATTCCTACGCATGATAAATATAACTCAAAACAATTGTTAATACATAGATGTAAAACAGTGAAAGTCAATTAGCAGAACCTATACATTTGAAGTCTGGCTGTTAAAAGGTGTCTTTTTTCTTTTTAATAAACATGCTTGCATTTTTGCATCTCTGACTATTGCGGACAACTGGCATGGAATGCATAGGTTCTAATCTATAAATAACTTTAGTATATAACCCCAATTTCTTTACTCTGGGTTTGCCCTCTGCAAAACATGCTTTGATACAAAAATCATTGCAAAAATTATTGCAAAATTCTACCTAAAAAAAAAAGGCAGAAACTGGTTCTTGGTCATTCTTTTTGTTTTCATTCTTCCCTCTGCCCTCCTCTTGAACTTTACATGACTTCTTTTCCCCTCCACTTTTGTCAGTGATGGGAAATTTCTAATCCAACATACAGGATTCGTCCCTATTTGAAAAAGAAAAGGAAACACATTTGTACTGAGATACACTGAGGGGCATTTGTTAAAGCCAAGGCAGAGTGGCAAAGTTCATCTCCCAGCAGCAAAACTAGTGGCAAGAGGTAACTGCATTCGCCCCTTTTCTCCCAATGGCTCATTATGGCTGAGCAGGTCAGACCTGTCAAACATCGCCACATTCGGCGGCGCTAGGAAAAAAAAAAGAAAGAAATAACACCCTGTACTTGCATGCAAGGGCTGTGCATCCCTTGTGCTTTGTCTGGTGCAACCCTTTCACAGAAGCAGAGACATTGTGAAATGGGGTCAGGAAGGTAGCAAGCCAGCTGCCTGACTCCCGTGACCGAGGAAAGAGCAGTGACTTCAAGAACCTTGCAAATACAAGACAAGCGCCTCGCCGGAGGAAATCCCAATACAAGCCTGATTTTGGTCTTGCTACAGGTTGGGGTTTAGGGGCTTGTTTTTTTCAGTGTCACCCTGTAGCTTCAGTGGACCTGCTGCTGTTCTCATGGCAGGATGGAGGAGGGTAAACCCAAGCCCTCTCCCCTCCTTCAGAGCCAGCAATCCCAACCCTGAGCTGGTATTCATCTGCCCAGTGCCACTGATCCGGCAGCACAGCACAGCGTGGCACATGGCCTCCCCCCAGCTGGCCGTCTGGGCCAAAACTTGCCTGGAGCCCAGCAGCTTTCAGCCCTGGGTAACTCCACCAAAGTTGGGGGGAGCTTTATGCTGGTCGAACAAAGAACAGAGACAGCCTCGGCAGGCCTTAATGAGCTGATGCTGATCATGTAACTGTCTTATTGAATTTGCATTTCATTAGGAGACTTCATTTGAACCACAGCTGTGAATATTTGAGGGCCTGATTGTGTCTATGGATACTAATTTGTTCAAAGAAGACAAGGAGGATACTGAGCTGCAACCCTGACCCTTTTCGCACAGATCAGACAAGATAGATCCTCCTTAAAAGTTATGTCAGAGCTGTACCAATAACATGCCCTATACCCTGGTTGCTATTGAGCTGCCTAAATGTCTTTTCCTGACACTCATCCCTCCAGGGGACTGGGAGGTAAGCTGGACCCCAGCACCGTACTTGAGCCTTTGCCCAATGAAATTTCATTTTCATGTACCGTATCTTAGTGAAGCTGAGGAAACCCATGGGATAGAAATATACTATCAAGGGAAAACATCCCACCTCCAGAGGGAAATGCCATCATTCAAATACTGACTTCTTATTTGAGGCTTCATGGTTATCTCTGTAGCCATGTAAATCAGATTACCATACCATAACGTTCTGTAGGAATCCCACATCACTTAATGATGGAAAGACTGCAGCCAGCAGGAATGAAACAGTTAAAAGCCAAGACTTGTGATAAGCAGATGGCAATTATTGCCGCTTACTGGTAAAACCTGTTTGTATTAAAAATATCTCAATGTTTCCATTGGAACCTACCAATTAAGAGATTAAACTGTGTTTCATTCACACACAAGTGAGCGTGAGCTCACACATACATGTGGCACTCCCAGCTCCAAATTCCACCTAGAGGCTGGCTGGAAATATACCCAATAGTTGTCTTCTGTTTCGCATCTGTTTATTGAGTGGGAATTCATTAGGTTTGGTTTTGGGTTATTTTATGAGCTGTCAGGAGTAAGAAATTTTCACCTTGTTATCAGGAGAAACAGGAAGCTGCTGGCAAACACAGCTATTTTTCAGAGAATTATCTAACTGGGGAGTGGACTTTTAGTGATGAAGTTACTTGAAGCCCAGCCAGGCCTGAAAGGTGGATGGTACCTCGCCAAGATTTTATTCTCAAGATAGCCTAAGCGAGATGATTTGACTGGGAATTGCCCTAAGTAAACACGCTAATAGGATGGAAAAAGTTAGCCCCTTTGCCTTCTTAGCCAAGCAGCCATTTCCCCTCTGCTGAGGGGAGTGACTGCTGGCACTAAAGGGTTTCCTGCGTGTAACTGGTCAGTCTTTTGCCACAGTCCCAGGAGCCTTTTTCTGTTAAAAGGGAAGCCAAATTTCCTTCACGGATGCTGCTGTACTCCAAGTGTTGCCTCTGTCACTCAGGGGCTGTAAGTGGATCTAGACAACTCCCCAGAGGACTTCAGTGTTTATAAACTAATAAAGGATCTGATGTTGCCAGTCTGATGTAGCTGCTGCTGAAATAGGAGGGTTTTCTGTCCCTTCTCACTTTTCATGCCTTGACATCCAGAAGGGTTCAGGAAAGGATCTGGTCCACACTTCTTACACTACCGTTTGTGAGCGTGTCATAGAAAGGAGTAACAGTATGTCCACATAAATTACAAGGTGTGATTATAAATAGCCCTTGTACAAAGAAATTATGCCCCTTGCATTGTCATCAGGCACAGGTTAACTACTCAGGTGAGTGCTGCTACCTAGCAAAAGAGTTGGCTTCAACCAGCTCCGCTGACCAAGTGTCACAGCTGTAAACATCTGGACATCCTCAGTCTGAAAGCTCTTGCATAATGCACTTTCCTAGGATATTTCCAGTCCTATCTGGTACTGCAGAAATCAGTGATGGTGCAAGGATAGAGTTTGATTTACCTTCTCTGTGTTTCCATCTCTGCTTCCCTAGCTGAAATCAGAAAGTGCAGAGACCCATTTAAACAAGCAAAAAACCCCACCAAAATACAAAAACCAAACACACCACAACCCACAACCCCCCCAAAAAAACCCACAGAAAACCAAAAAGAAATCCATTTCAATGCTCCTAAAAAGTTTGGTTCAAGACTTGGCAGAAGTCTAGGAATAGCTTTTGCTTTGTTTGAACCAATCCCAAAATCCACCACACAGAAAACTCATCTTCTAATGAGTGTTATTTTCTGGTGCCTGCACATGCTCTGAGATGTAAGGATGGGGAGGGGGGAGAAGAGGTGTCTCAGTGTGTTTTCCAGCCATCCTGCTGCTGCTCACAGGGGACATTCAGCTTTCTCAGTTTGCAGTTTGCAGGAAGGGGCTGGAAGTCATCCAGAAGACCCTTGCTGAGCTCCCCTGAGACCCTCCAGAACAACCAGGCTTTTGTGGAGGCGACATCGGTGCCATTCTCCACTGGGATCTGCAGGGGAGGCTAAAGTAGCATGACTGGCCGAAGAGGTGCACTGGCCTGGAAAGTTCCCAGATCCCCCATGGCAGCCCAATCAACCAAATAAATAAATAAATGATGGCATACACCCGCCCCCTATCCCCCTCCCCCCAGGTCCGGTCAGAAAGATGTCACCTCTGCTCAGGCCTGCTGCCACCAGAGGCTTGCAGAGCAGAACGAGCAAGTGCCACCTGCTTTGCTCTTCTATCTTTGCAGTCCGCCCTGGTATAGCCAATGTCCATGCCTGGGGCCTGCACTGTAGCCAGACAGCCGTGCTCATCCTCAGGGGTGAGGGAGGCTACAGGCCACTGGGCATTTTTGGAGGAAACCTTTGATTTTTGGAGGAACAGAGGTGCTGCCTCAGTTTCCAGAGGAGGGGAGAGGTGGGAGTGCCACACCTGAGGAACACTATTGTCCCGCACGGCATCTGGCAGAGACCCTCTCCGCTGCTCCACCAAATGAAACCCCCCGAACTCTCCAGGGCTTCCTTGCAGCCCCTCAGAGTAGACAGCCATCAGTCCTCAAGGGAATTTTTAACCCCCGCTCTGCCGTGTTTACAGTCACTTGTTCATCTCTGTGCAAACATGTTTTTCCTTCAGTGTGGTGGGAGGGTTTTGTCTAGCGTTTCTGTTTTCATTTTCCTGCCCTCTTGCCCCTTCAGAGGCAGTGAGGTGCACAAACAAGCTGCCCATGTATAGGTAGCCAAGCGCAGAATGCGAGAAGCCTTTAAAAAATAAAATAAAATTTAAAAAAAAATAAATAAAAAGAAGAGGAAAGAAAACCCACCCCGTGCTACCGGGGGCCCCGTTGGTTAAAGGCTACAGCGCAGTCACTCTGAAGTGAGGGTTTAATGAAGTAGCCTGTGAGAGAATGGAGGGGATGGTCCCCGCTGCACAGATGGCTCTTTGTCACCGCTGACACCTGCCATCTGCTTGTTTGTCTAAATGATGTCGGAGGGGCATCGCGAGCCTCCAATCTGCTGCGCCGCCTCCACCAGCTCGGGGTGACCCCCTGACCCGCGTGTCAGACAGGTCCGGAGAGTTTGTTCTTTCCGCTCAGTGGGCCCGTCCCCGGCCGCGCTGCCGCCTCTTCCCCGCCGGCAGCCCCGCAGCTGCCCCCGGCCGCGCTGCCGCTCGCCCCCCACGCCCGCCCCACCGCCCGCCAGCCCCTAAATCTCCTCTTCTTCATGCATATGAAAGGGGGAGGACGTGGAGAGATTAACCTCCCAGGGCATGAAAGGGGTACAAAAGTTTACACCGCCGGGCAGCCATTTAGACCTTTTCGGGGGATGCAATTCGCGCTCCTGGGCTTTTTACCGTCGTCTCCACGAGGTGTTCAGACTCTTTCTGAGGTAATTAAGAGGCCAAATTACCCCAGATGTAACACCGCTGATATCAGGAGAGGCAATTAAGATATTTAGAGAATACCGCTTTGTTCTTTTTTCTCTGCCATGAAGACAGACTGGTACCTTAACATCAGCTGTGACGTTCGGAGGTCTCCAAAGACCTCTGGTTTAAAGGCAGGACACAGGACCTACTTTCCTGACAGCAGTCACCAGCAGACTTTTGAGGTCACGTTCTGAAAAAAAAGGACGTATAACTGCAAATGCATCTAGGTAGCATTTTTTCTCAACGTATCGCTGAAGAAAAAGAGCATCGTAATACGTGAAAAGGGGCTTCTCAGTGTATGAAAACTGACTGACAGCTGCAGAGAGGGTCATAACTTTCAGACAGACTTGTTGGAGCAAGAAGTGTGTTCTAGAACCTAACATTTAATTTAAAAACAATCATTAAAGTCTAAAACAGCCTAAAAAATCTTGACTGGCTGAGGACCTGCTCCTTCCTTTTTTTGACTCTAAACCCACAGAAACAGTATACTTTTGATATGACCTCAGGTCATGTGCGTCACCTCAAAATACTCAGGGTGAGTGCCTAAAAGGGACCTCTTACCAAGCAGAACCAACAAGCCCATGTCTAGGACGCCTCAGAAGAGAGTGGAGCTTGCTGTTCATAGCACCACATAAATTGCACTTGATGTTATCAGTGATGTCAGTGTACATGGAAGGTGTATAATGGATATTAATTATGACTGTTATCACTTATGACTTGTGTAGTGCAGCCAGGTATGCCTGAATACTTGCAAACACAGCGGCTTTTACACGTGGCAACTCATGAAATGGAAAATGGTCACTCTGCACAGCTCTAATGAGGGCAAGGGTGATTTAAGCTAGCAGAAAGAATCATAATTACTGTAGGTTCAAAGTGATCTTGAAGGAGAGGAAGTTAAAACAGGGTTGGGATTGATCTACTTTCATGCTTTACTCGGCCCATTGTTTTTAATGCCCCACTTTGAACTATAAACAAATGGCTTCAGCTGATTTGCACAGTTTGCTGCAGATAATTCCTGATTTTTTTCTGGGGCAATGGTGGAAAGTGTGCACAGTGCAAAAATAAATGGCAGGGGAAGCTGTGGAAACAGACAGTACCCTCTGTAGTCTGTCCAAAAAAAAGTCCAACTTAAATCCTAGATGCAAAGCCATATCAGAGCACAGACAAGAGGAAAGGGCTCCAAGGTTTGCAGAGGACCGCATGCTTACAGGGAAGCTGGTGCCAATGTCCAGCCCCAGCCAGGCAGCTTGGATGATGAAACCCTTCCCTCCTGGGGAAGGCCTGGCTCTGGGCCCCTCTCCTGGATCACAGACGGGGGGACCACTAGACTTCTCATTCCTCCAGGTCTCTGCCAGCAAGGCTGCCGTGGCCTCCAACTCCATGGACTCTTCCCCCTCACAGCCCCCTGGCCCCCAGCACCTGGGCTGAGACCAGGCATGGCAGGTGGAAAACAAAGGCAAAACCCAGGGACTCTTGGAGAGACACAGGAAGACCTATGGGCTGTGGACTCAGCCTGGGAAGCCTCTTTTTCTGATTTCTGTGCACTTTGCTTTTAAGTTCAGCATGCAAAGGCTTTTACCCCTCCAGCATCATAATAAAGTGGATTTTTTTTTTTCACCTGTGACGCTTTTGGTAAACTGGTGTGTGTAACAATGTCTCATTGTGGAACCCATTCCTGACATGAGTGTTAAGCGTCTGAGATCTGCCAACTGCCTCCTGCTAACTCCGAGACCCCCGGCCAACACGATGGTCAGTAGAAGAGCCAACACATCATGTTCATATTGGCAAAATGAGGCAGTCTGCATAAAAATGAGAGTCAATGGAAAACAAAAAGAACCAGCAAAAGTCCCTTCCTTTCTTTATTTTTGTCTGAAAGCTAAAATTTGCATGTTTTCATGCTTTCTGCCAGCCCACCAACTCCAGAAAGCACCTAGACATCCCCACAACAGGCTGGTGAAATGCTTCAGGAACATTTCCTTCAGAGGATAGGACAATAATAAGCTTTCTGTACCAAATAATTTCAACATGATTCTATTTTGGTGAGGTGCATTACAGTTAACTCCCATTAATTCCTCCCTACCAGAAGCTAAGCTTCTCATCATCCTACAGAGGCTTTGTTTTCTTCAGAATTTTTAATCTAAAGAATGACTTTTCGTAGAGGAATCTACAAAATGATAAATCCCCTAAAGTGCCCCTGAGGCAACCTAGTATGTTTTCCTCCTTTAAGTGTGGAAAGGATGACAGTGTGCAGAGACCGTCATCTTTATTTGTACTGAGAATACTTCTCTTATGAGACCTGTTCAACCCCCTTTTTAAAATCAGCTGACGTCAAGAAAAAGTAACTGAAAAATAAAACTGCTGTTTTATTTTGCCTCATCACTGTTAGGTCAAAGGCACCCCAGCCTCCAGAAGGTCTGATTATGGCACACAACCCTTAAATGGCACATGAAGGGATGTAAGTTGTATCATAGCACCATATCCAGAGGCCCTGCCTCCTCAGCTTAGGTGCCCATTCACATACAGATATACGTGTAGGGAGATCCACCCTGTGACAGGGCAGTGGCAGATGATGGTCAGGATCAATGATGAACCTCGAGCTGTGGAACCACAGAAGGGTAGCAGACCTGTTCTGCCATCCATAACCCCCCAAAATGCCTGACTGATGTGAGGTGGCACATGTGTGTAAGCACTGGCTGGGAAGGAAGACAACTGGGTCCAATCTCTAGCTCTGTGATGCTGTTGTTGAGCCCAGCCACTCTAAAATCTGGAGGTAGTTGCTCACAAAATCCCAAATTTTTTATTTTTTTTTTTTACATTTACATTTTTACAAGTGGAACTTCTGAAAATGTTTTTATTTTCCCACTTGACTGAGGATTGCAGAGCTGCATGTGGGTTTGTATGTTCAAAGATTCTTTTTTCTAGACTGAAGATGGGATTTTCACTGTATCCTTTCCCTCTGGAGCTGGGCCTTTTAGTGTCAACCCCAAATAGTATCTCCTGACCATGGTCAGCTCAGTCAGCCTGTGAGCAAACTCATCAGCTCTCAACATGAAAACAAAATATTGCATAAATTCATGTTTCTCTCAAGACTGCCATAGGTGGACAGGTATTGTGGCACTTGATCACTCTGCATTTTAGCATGCAGAAAACCAGAACACAAATATAATAGGATGAGGAGACTCTCTTGCATACATTTTTATATCAATGCAAATACGTGATCAATTAAGCAAGCTTGCACCCTGCTGTAGACATCACCTCAATGTCTAGCCCTGCAAGGAGCCACATTACCGTATCTTTTTGCTCATGTGAAGCAACGCTGTCTCTGGCAAGACAGAGGGCTCGCCTCTGGCAAATTTCCTCATGTAACAGAGGCCAAAGTTTTTATGTGTTCTCAGAAAGTATCTATGGCAAATAATCAATTCAGCTACACAGTCTTGGCCACAGTACATCTGGGCTTAGTTTTGGGTTAGCAGAGCAGAATAACACATGTACTTCTCTCTCTGTCCCACTCCTAACCTAAGATGGTGAGAAAAATAGCTGAATTACAGAAATACCTTCTGAACAGAAGTATCCTGTGACAGTGCAAAATCTGCATGACTGGGTATTTCAGCCAAAATGAACTCTCAGAGCCACATGATTTCCTCGTGAGCTGGCTTTGTGGTGAGACTTTTTTTTTTGCTTAGTTCTTGTTGATGTTGTTTTGTTGACTCCATAGACCAATACCTTTTACTGATCTCACTTCAGACATTTTTATAATCAAATATATGAGAATAAACAAGAGCCACTACCAGAAGTGAGGACATTTCCTGCAGGTCAGTGCCATATTTATAATCAGAGTTCCATTCCTCTGACCCTTCCTCTCCTGCTTCTGGAACAGGTGAACAAGCACCCTGTGAAACAGCAGTGCCACATAGCCAGTGTCACTGTCACTGCTGCTGACAGCAGCAATGGGGACATTTCTTCAGGTGTCTCAGTGCCTGAAGAGCTGAGATCCTGTTTTGCAATAGGATTGAAGGGATGTATGTGCTTTTTGTAGGCACATATTGCTTGCTGCAGTGTGCACCAAGATATCAAAAACTGCATGCCTGTATTAGCTTGGGCTTAAAACAGGTTAGGCAGCCCAGGTGCCTCAGGCAGACACTGCAGCTGCTTAACACAGTCACACCAGTTTGATCAGGGCTATTTCACACCCCAGCTACTCAAGCCATGGGCACCAGCCCACAGAATGCCAGAGATATGCCCAGCAGATCCCGTACATCTCTGCAAGGTGGTGACTCTTGCAAAGGAAGGCAGCACTGCCAGTCAGGGCTTCAAAGCACGGCAGAAATACTGCCCTCAGGGCGCTCTTGCCCAGCTGCTCAGCCTTGTCACACAGGTCCCAGCACCTGTGGAGGCAGTCTTGGTATCTGCAGCACTGCAAAGCCACGAGCAAGGCTCTAAACTCTCAGAGCTGATAAACTGCACACAGCGTCTTTCAATACTTCAGTTACCTCCTTTGAAGGCAATTACACTAGATTTGCCATCCCTTAGCTCACACTCTACAAACGAAGGTAAAGGAACATTGATTAGCCTGCTCTGTGTTCTTCACTTAATTCAAATGATTAATGCACATCTCCATCGCTTCCTCTCTTTTTACAAACTTTTGTTAATAATACTTAGTCTCTTAGCAAAAAAAAATAATTTTTCACAAAAACATTTTAGTTTTAGGAAACCTCTAAATTTTGATGAAAGGTTCTCATTCAATAGCCTATTTCACTCTTGGTTTCCAATTAATATTTTCCATCATTTGTTTGCACTTTTGTTTTAAAGGACTTTTTTCTCCTGTACTTACATTAATTAGTTTTTCTTCACCACTCCAGACAGATTTTTAGAATTAGGTATTTCTGATGCTGAAATGGTTTCCTTTCCAAGAATGAAAAGAGTCCATAAACAAACTTCAGCAGAAAATTTAAATTTATCACCAAGAGGAAAGAAGTCACCTGCCAAGTCGTAAAGGCTCAGGCAATTCTAACCACCATTTACTGAACCAGCAGCAGCTGAAAGATGATCATATTTGACACCAGAATTTACATCAGCACCCTGGATTTGAAAGAAGTTTGCTTCATTTCCCTACACTGACACAGATTTTCAGCACAATTGCAGGTGAAGTCCTTAAAGCATTTAAGGTATTTGACTCTACAAAATGAAGACCCATACAGCGTTGTTTATCCAAATTACCAAATGTCTAGCAATACAGTCAAAATCTTTGATATTAAAGGGGTAATTAGCCCAAGCAAATTGCAAGTTGCTGAAATACACAGCAGCGCTTGGCGACCCAAGCTGGATGCCGTGATAAGCCAGACGCACACAACAGCATAGTGGGAAAGAGCTGGACTATCTCCCTCCCAGTGCCATGTGCCAGCACTGAAGTACCCAAAAGTGAACGCTCCTTGACTTTTAACCTACTCAAGTTTCTGACCATCCGCAAATTTAAGTCCCAGCAAATGTTAGCCAATAGTAAAGGTTCACTATTCATTTATTAATCTGACAGGGTGGAGCTGGATGGGATTTTTTTTTCTTTAGACATCTGGTTTTTAAACAGTTTTTACTGTCATATTTCTGTTTCTCAGCTAATCTTAGAGCCAGTGACATAATTTCACTGAATTATTAATATTTCAATCACATTTGTGTCATTTGCACAGAGCTCTATGACAGGATAAATTGCATTCTGTATTGTTCTAACTTGCTTAAAATATGTCTTTGTAGTTAAAAAAAAAAAAAAATTAAGAAATTAATTTCTGGCCTGTGCTTGCATCACCAAAAGCGAGTGTTTCTCCCCAGTTTCCCAGTGCAGAATGTGAACAGAGCACACATGAAACCAGTGGCATCACTCCTCACCAGGTGGTGCAGGCACTGTGCAACCAGAAGCACTCTTACAGCTCCCTGTGGCCCTTGGACACATAGCGGAGTAAGCCAGCCCAGGAGAGAGGGCGCACAGGTAATGTGCTTGTTGCTCTTCCCACGTAGATTTCCCCCAGCAGGGTTGGCCCCTGTGGGCACGGCTCTTCATTAGCACTGGAGGCTCAGTCTACAGCCGCAGGTCATCCCATTTCTGCAGTGGGGACAGAGAACAGACCCCTGGCTGGTGCCCAACTTGAAGGTTCCTGGGCAACCCCAGTGGCCACCATGAAGCTCCAGGACCCTCCTCACCTTGCCGTTCCCCACAAGCAATCCAGCCAGCACACCCGTCCCACGCGAGGCTGGTGTCCCTGTCCCGAGCCGTTAATTGGCTCGGATGAGCGTCATGCGGGCAGGCGCACACATGTGTCCCATAACCTAAACCATCTGTGAGCATTTTAATTAACCGATCCCCAGCTCCTCTGTGCTGCCATTGAAAAGATCCCACCCTGGGCCCAGCCGAGCCTCCTCCGTGCAGCCCTGCAGCTCCCCTCCCCACCCAGGAATTTGCAACCACAACTGTACAGCATGGGCCCCCCTGGCCCTTCGCGGCCGCGCAGGAGCAGCCCTCAGCAGTCAGCGAGGAGAAGATGAAAAGGGGTCCCTCCATATGTGACTGCTGATGCAGACCTACAGGGTAGGCTCCATGCACAATAGATAACAGAAGGCCCCTCTTTGCAGCTGTTCAGCTGTAGGGTCTTCCACGTCACATCATACGTGCAGGCGTCAGACACCCCTTATATGAAAAATGGCTGGAGAAAAAAATTTCCTTCTGTGAAACCACATGGATGTACATCAACACAGAATTCAGCCTACTGCTGCAGAAAACTGCTGGAAAAACGTAGCCATGTCAGGCCCCATGTTCTCATTACTCTCTGGGGAAGTGACTTTGCTCTGGCTGGTTTTGTATTGCAACAAAGTGAAGTTTTCCATGGAAGCACTCGAATTCATCTGAGTTGCCCTGGAGGCTGAAGAGAGAGCCAAAGTCCCCAAGGCCTGACCAAGGTCAGGCTCTAGATGAAGGAATTTGGACACTGTAAATGCAACAAGGCTCACAAGCAATACTTTCACCAAAACAGGAAATTTGCACTGGTCTACTAGGTTTGTAGCTGGTATAAATGAACACAGCTCATTAACAAAGAGGCAGAGTACCGTCACTGGAGGGTCTATTCCTCTGGAAGTCACCATGACCGTGGTATTTATAAATTTAACAGAGGTGGTAGTGCAAGGTAACTCCAGAAAGCAAAACCTCACAAGTTTGCTAATGTGGGGGCTGTTCGTTTCAGAGACTACTACAAACTCACTTTAATCATATGAAACTCATGGCATCAGCAGCACTGTGCTTTCTCCAGTCGTCTAGGGGCAGTTCTTGGCAACTTTTCTATTGCACCTTCCACTGAGCTCTCTCAAAATAGTTTCATGTAGGAGATTAGCAGTTTCACTATTTTCATGGCTAGGCTTCGCGAACGAAGATTTGGGAAGGGCTCTACCCATGCTTGCTACAAGCGCGCTGATGGCTAAAA
>JAWMRA010000113.1:42247421-42361206 GCA_035584735.1 Pseudotriccus pelzelni
AGATTTGGGAAGGGCTCTACCCACGCTTGCTACAAGCGCGCTGATGGCTAAAAAGGCCAATGCGAGACGGACAAGTCCGGTCGCAAAAGGCACAGCAGAAGGACTCCCCAGAGGCAGATAAATTGCACAGCGCAGTGAGAACACCCTTGCTTAGGATGGAATATTGACAGACCAGAGTTCCAGCCTAGGGCTTGAAAAAAAATTGGTTTAGATCTACTTGCTGACAAGTAGGATTTTTCTGCAGTTTTCATATGATGGAAATACCACAGTCTCTCACTGGCACCAGAGATTGCTGATATACAAAAAGCAGGAAGGGGAATCTTCTAATAAATGAAGCTGCCGTACCAATTTGTCTGGATTTCGTTTGAAGTCCAGCCCTACAACTATGACCTTGCAGTATCCATAAGGCTGTCGTGCATCAGGGCTTCAGATACTTAACAGGTACCAAAACATGGGTCTATGCTGCAAAGTTCATCAAACTCCTGTGCTATCTCAGGATATCCTGCTGCAGTGAAGCTGGATAAGACCAGAGCAGTCAGCCTCCCTACCCCATTACCATCCCACAGACTGTAAATCAGAGCAGCAGTGGGGCTGAGCAAGTGCTCCTGATGGGTTCAACAGTAAACGTAAAATCTCAGTTCCACTCACTCATGCGCTGAAAGCTTCTTATGACAAAAATTTTCCACTGTAGGGAGAGAAACAGATCAACTGTGTGCAAGTATGTAAGATTGTCCCCACCAGACAGGTGGCTTTGATCCCTGAAAAGAAACTTAGACTGCTGAGGGGAGGCTGGGTAGGACAGTTCATCTCTCAGTGTGCTCAGCCCCCTGTGAATCATTCAACAGCCCAACTTGCAGTTCAGTTGGTCCTTTGAGCCCAAAGGTTTCTCGTAAGAGTTGTTTGCACATCTGTCCCCAGAATTAGTGACAACAGTATACCGGTCTCACACTGAATAAGGTTATAAACATTGCCCTCAAGGAGCGAAATCCTTACGTTCCTGTCTGATAAACACAGGATATATTTTTAAGATCAACATTCCCAGTCATGCAGCAGATGAGTTTTATGTGCGTGTCTCATTTCTCTCCAGTGAAATTTCCAGATTGACTCAGAGGTATTGAGTGGAACTGGAGGGTTTTGAAAAACAGACTCATTTTCATGCTGCCACCTCACTCTCTTTGGCTTTCTGGGCTGTGCATGCAGAAAGTTTGCTGTGCTGTCAAAAACGCTTTTGATTCATAACCCCTGACAAAAGCATGAGTAGAGCAACACCACAAATTGCATAGCTCACTGGCCACTGGGAAGGGTTCATTGGCCTGCTAATCTGAATTATCTGACCCTAAACTTCCACTTCCCACTGCATTCAAATGCACTGCTGAGTTATTCGACTCCAGCATAGACTCAGGGATGTTTTTCTTGTCTTATAGTTTTGTAGTGACTGAGCTAACCCACAATATAATTATTAAAGCAAAGAACTTAGCAGGATCCTAATGAGGATTAAACATTTATATGATTCATTAAAATATTCCAAGTGCCACTAGCTGGGATAAAAATGTATAATGATTGTGTTATAACACCAGGCTGCAGCCCAGAAATCTCTGTGAAAAGAATCTCTGGAAAATGCTGCTTGAGGATGCCAGAGCTTCACTCATTGAAGTGCCGGTTTCATTGAAACCCATCCTGAAATCCGATTGACTGGCACATCCTTGCAGTCAGGCCCATACGGAAGCAACTGGCTCTTGGAACAAGATTAGGAACACCCAAACAGCCCATTGCAATACATAAACACAGCTTCAACCAATTATGGGACAAGCCCACACCTTGACCAAAACTGAAGGGGAAAAAATGGGGGACAGAGCTGAGAAGATTTGGGAAAAGGAAAAAAAAAAGAAAAAGATATTGTAGATATTGCGCCCTTTTACCCAGTGAAGTTTGAGTACCCAGTCAAATATGGGTAACATCAGTGTGAATTGCTCCATCATCTTAAAGACTCCAAATCCACACTTTTTTCCTGCTGGGAGAGTGCATGCACTGCCAGGCTGCAGCAGGTTCAAGAGGAAAGGTGTTCTCAGCCCCCTGCTGACTCTACTTGCTTACTCTGAATACCTTTTCAGGGCTAGGTTGTAAATACTCATCTCTGGGTACATGTCATCACTTATGAACTGGGAGTCTTTCTTGTTTGTCCCATTGCTGGGGAGCTTTTTGATGTGCTCTGCAGAGTGGGACTGCTCCATGTGGGAAAGTCACCTCCAGCTATTCACTATCAGATGGAGTGCCTTTGTTGCAGAGAGCACATGTGGGAAGACAAACAAAAAGTACAATTATTTGCCCAGCCCTACTCTTTGGTGTCGCCACTATGCAGGAAGGGGCAGGGATACTGAGAAATCTCCATAAACATCTCAGCTTGCAGGAGCATGCCTGCTATTACATCCCCGGCTGAGTAACTGCCTATTTTCTTCCACAGCCACGCGAAGCGTGCTGGTGAGGAGAGTGGCGAGTACAAGATCCCACCTCATCCTAGCTTATGAGGTGCATCATGCTCATAATGAGACCCAGGAGCAGTAACATGTGCTGGGACCACAGTCTGTCAGGTGCCAAGATAAACTGGAGAAAGCATGTGTGTGTAATGTCTCATATCCTCACCTTGCAAGGAACAAGTAGGATTGGTTGGACCCTGAAGACCATTCTTTTGCTCAGGACATGTCCTCGTATACCAGCATTAGTAATCTTGCACAGAGAGGCATGGCACCCACAAAATCTGAAACTGAGCACTTAGTAAAAAAGAGAGTTAAGTCAGATGGGCAGGGCACAACTCTATTTGGCTTTGTTTCAAGGAAAAGCTCACACTTCTCAACGTGGCAGAAGGATGTAGAATCATACTGCTGATGGTTTGGTATATTGTGGTTGCAGTTGTCACACAGCAGAGAGCAACAGCATTGGCTAGAGAGCGTATCCATTTGGTTTAGTTTGGTTTTCCGAGGAGGTAATGTGTGCAGTATCGCTCTCTGTGTGTATGCCTCTGTTCACCTGTCTATCTGCACTCAGCTGTCTTTCTCCCTCACCAGTAACTTTTGAACCTGTTGGCCAATTTCAAAGAAAACTGACAGTCAATAAGAGGTCTCCAAGGTATTGAATTCCAACATGTTTTATGAAAATAGGCAGCTGGTTAGAGGGAAAAAAACCCAATTAGTGCCCCCATGGAGGTGAAGGCTGCAATGTGAACATGACCCTTATTAGGTGATGAAGATCCTACTGGGAAAGAGATATTATGAATGTTTACAGAGGGAAAAACAGACCAGCACTTACATCTTATTAGACACCAAAGAATCCGATGCAAGCCCCCAGTAATGTTCCAGGAAACCCTGAGCTTCATCAGCTCTGCTGCTCACAGAATGACACGTGCACGACCTCCAGTTGGGGCATTTGCAGACCTCTTTACACAAAGGCAGAGATAGAACTGAGGAGGATGGTGCGCTAGGGGCAAGGGAAAAGCCTTCTGCCAACAGCTGCTGAATGCCTTCCCTGATCACCTCTTCCAGATTTTGGAATCCTGATCCCTCTGGATCTTGGAATCTTGGATCACTGATCCCTCTCAACCCTCCTCCTCCAGCTGTCCATAGCACCCCATGGATCCTTTCAGCCCTTTCATTTCCCCATCTTTTTGATTTTCCCTAACCAACTCATCTCTAAACAGCCAAAGATCGTCACTGTTGTACCTTAGCTCTCCACGCTATCACCTCCTCAGAAATGTCCTTTGCTGTAGCTACAAACTAAATGCATAATTTTCAGGACAGGTTGCCCTCATTTTTGAAGCAGCAGAATTTAGTTTTGCCTGCACTGCTGTGAAACCTTGAGCCAGCTCTAGAGTCATGGCACAATGAAACAGGCAAGGACATTTCATTTACGAATTGGACTTGTCCTTAGGGACAAATTCATCCTTCTTATAACCTCCCTGAAGTCACAATAGAGAAAACATAGCCCTAATTAATACAGCCTGCTTGCATTACAAGAGATAACATGGCCTAGAGAAAAGCATCTGACTCAGATAGTCAGGAGGTTCATGGTCTTAAATCACTTTGTTACTAACTTAATCACTGCTGCTGAGCACTTCCTTTAGCTGCATTTATAAATTCAAATTGTAGGACTTATGCTTCAGGGTAGAGATTCTCAGCTCAAATGAGCAATCATGTGCAGACTAAACTTTTGCAACTAAAGCTATGTGCATCCACACTGTCTTCACTACTTTGCTGCTGAGGGGTGGAAAGAACTTACATTGAAAGGCACTAGGCGAACTGTAGGCTCACAGTAACACAGATGTCCTCCAAAGGGCTCTTTGGCTGTCCTTCAGCTCCTATCCCTTGTCCTTCCTCGGGAAAACTGCTTCCTTGTTATAAATCATGCAGAGCTCCGGCCCTTCCCTCCATGCTCTGGTTCCAACTTTTCCCCTCCCTTCGCATTCCTCAAACAACAAGAAAACAACCAGAAACATTAAAAAACATTTAAAATCATAATTTACCTTTTTAAATGAGAGGAATATAATTGAGTTCTATGATGAAAAGAACAATAAGAGCAGGCAAGATAGGAGTCCCACAGGAAATTATTTGGACTCTCCCTCTCCTGATCTCTGCATAAATATTTAGCCAAGTGGCATTTGCAATGGAAATTCATCTTGTAGGAGAGTTCTGATAGCTGGTCAAGCAGATAGGTGGTAGGTAATTGATCACAGATATGTTTACATATACTTAATAGGTATGCATCCAGTTAATTAAACAGTGAAATATCTGAAAACTCTGCAAATTGTATGAAGAAGTCACATCTGGCTAACAAAGCAATTCTGACCTGCCACCATTGAGCACTCTGTTAATAAACCTTTGGGAATTTCACATACTGATGCGCATGTTACACAGTAGAACCCAGTGGATCATTGTAATTATCACAGGATGAAACTGCAAGGATTTCAAGGAACCTTTCTCAGTCGGTCTCAGCAAGCTCTGGGACACAGTTGCAGTACTGATGTTCCTGAAGTGAACAGAGACACTTGTGTAATTCAGTTGAGAATGCTCCAAGAAAATGCTGCTGTCACTGCACAACTCTCATGTACCCACCAGCTGTCTCCATTTGGAAAAGACAATCTTCATTTTCTAAAAGCAAAATATTTACAACTGTTCCACTCTGTCCCTCCAGAATTCTCCCCCCGCCTTGCATACGGATTTTTATGAAGCTGCAACATAGGGATCTGATGATCTCTCCAACTGTCTCCGACACTAGATATGTCAGATGTTGGCATTCACAAAGGCGCATGCTTCTAGACATAGACTGACACCAGTACTTCAGCTGATTGACTTTAAATTCAAATACACATGGTTACATACTAAGGATTTGGTGGAGGTGTCTGATAAGCACCCCGGAAAGGCCCAGGTGTTCTTACAGAACTCGCATGGAAATTTCATAAGGACAGGCTCCGCAGCCCTTCTGTGGTTTGTGAAGGCCAGTGTGTTTGCTCAGGCTATTAAAATATGAAGTCTTAAATCAATTTTTCACTCGTGTGATCCCAATTATTTCATTAGGGTAGTTCCTCAGTAATGACTAAAGGGCATGCCAAGGAGGAGTGGATTAGCTTCCCTGAGTTTCCTCTTGG
Organism: Pseudotriccus pelzelni; assembly: GCA_035584735.1. Lineage (NCBI taxonomy): Eukaryota > Metazoa > Chordata > Aves > Passeriformes > Tyrannidae > Pseudotriccus > Pseudotriccus pelzelni. The sequence goes on from JAWMRA010000113.1 coordinate 42,253,057, forward strand.
CAAAAAACAGGAACACAGAAAACCAACGACACACATTTTCAGAGCTTTAAAACCTTCTTTTTGACATTCAGTTCTGGAAGCAAGCAATGGTTTGGGAACAAGCTTCTTTCTTCTTAGCCATTTCTAATTCCCCTTCTCACTCCCATCCCTTAGTTTTCTGGGCAATTACCTCACATTTTCTGTCAATCCCTCATCGTATCTCTACCCTGCCTTACCAGTTTGCTCCTGTTTTGGCCCAGGGCTGTTTGACGTATGCCATGCCCCAGAGAGATTGCTCTGGTTTAGTCATCATTTCTAAATGTACCAAGCTTTGACAGCCATCCAGGAAGCAGTAATGTTGCCATATGGATTGGCTGGCTGATCACAGGCCAAAAATACCATATGTTGTTACTGAGGAGCTCTAAGGGCCAAATGCCCAAAAGTGTTCAGGCTCCAAGGACAGATCACATGGAAGATGCTGCTACCTAAGACAAGTCTTGGGCAGACTTATGATCTTGATCTCCAAATCCATCCTCTTAATCTGACATCCAGCTCTAAAGGCACTCCTTAGTTTGACATGACATTTCCTTGTGCACATTTCTCACAGCACAGTTTTCTGTCCACACATGGCAAAGCCATCCCATGCCAGTGGTCCCTGGACTTCTGACCAAGCCCAGATGGAAGCAGATTACAGGTAGACCACTGCCAACTTGCTTGGAAATCTCAGCTAGGGTAGAGGTGGAAAGGCTCTCAGAACAAGTTTTTTTTTTCTCAAAGGGCATTAAATTAATCATAAAACATTAATCTTGAGTAGGTCATGGCTACATTAACTCAGAAACTCATGTCAAGAAGTTCCCACAATGAAATAAAAATCCACTGACTTCCATCAGGTTGTAGTAGCTACTTTTAACCCTCCAATAGTTAGAATCCGGTTCTCTCACCTAAACAAGATACCTAATCACCTGGCTGTAATATGAAAAGCAACTGTGTGCGGCTGAAATATCCTTTGTATTTTATAAGAAGATGGTGGGACGATTTAGGTCTTCCACACTACAGGAATAGGCAGACACCCTTAGATAAGGGTGTTTTCCTGTACACACTCTGAGCCAATCGCAGATGGTGTATCTCAGATAAGAAGTCATGCCAGGATAACATGCTCTTGAATCTCAGCAGAACTTATTACAAGCCCTCTGATATGAGCAGGGCAAACTTGAATCTTTCTGATCTTTTCAAGTCTAAAGATCTTAATATATGGATAGAATGGAGGACATACGCTAACCTTTATTCTTTTGCTGGACAGTTCACAATGAATAAAAAACAGAAACAAAGATTGGTTGCTAAAACATTCACACAGAAAACAAACAAGAAAACTTTTCTCTGGGTATTTCCAGTGAAAAAATGTCATCTTTTTCATCTGCAATGAGGGTGGCATTTAATCAAACTGCAGTCGTACATTCTGGCATTTGCTGTACAATACTGGGGAAGATGAAGGGCAGAGAGAAGGGAGCCTGTTGATGTTGAATGATCACATATTGACAACATAGCATTGTTGTGCCTGGGGAGGGGCAGAATTACGGACCCACCACTGGCACTGCTAGGCCTGGGCTGCTTTCTGGCCTCCCAAAAAGTGCCAGCAGTGTGGTGGAGCTGTCTTCTGACTGTGCACAAGGTCCTCACAAGTGGCTAACGGTTCAGTATCATCTCCTCAGATGAGTGCAAATGCATCCATTCTTCTCTGAAATGCAATAAAAGCACACACTGGCAGGGATCTATGAGAATCCCTTTTGCTCTGACACCTTCTCATTTACTTTGTACCCCAGGGCAGACTGAGGGAAACATCCTCATGCCAGTTCCACAATTAGGAGACCTGCAGCACTGTAAGACTTGGGTGTTTGTACCTCATTATGAAAGTAAACAAGGATTGACTTTGCTTCTTATTTTACTGTAAGCTAGCAAAAATGACATATATCTCCAGCAGCCTGCAGTGTGTCCCAGCTATGTGATCTCACCAGCCAAGCACTGCTGTCAAGGCTCCCCAGTGCCACACTGTGCAGCTTGGGAAAACCGTATCTTCTGGCCTTGGCAGCATGCATGGCAGGAAAGCCTCCAGTTAAAAGTTCCTCCATGCTGTGCTGGTGTAATGGACTCTGTACCAGTTTTTCTCACCTACAAAAATGTGTGACAGTGTGTGGCTGCATTCAAACTATGGATCTAACCAGTTTCCAGCCCAGTGAGCTCTGACACAGCTCAGAGCGACTGCAGGCAGCAGCTTCATCGTGTTCTTGGGTTTAAGAAAAAATTTCAGTGGAAAGAAAAAATAGTTAAAAGTGACTCACAGTGTTCTTCCTCACAGAATGCTTCACTCGCTGGTGCCACACTGAGTAAGGAAAAGAATTCATTTCTGTATTATTACAAAAATAATAATTTTTAAAAAGTTAACAATAGATTTTCTTTTACATGTGTGTTAAAAAAGCATGATGAATACAGAAGGAAAAAAAGCCTCAGACCTGAGTCCTGAGATAACCTTTTAGTTTTAGTACCAACCCAGAAATATTTCATATTGAACTGTCTGAGGGCTTAAGAGGCAGCATTCATCTGCAGTAGCTTTTGATCGCACCATGAAGTCAAGCAGGCTACTATGTTTGCCACCAGCTGAAAGTCTGCGTCCTTGCAGGACATCTCCAGATTTCTCCACAAAGAGGAGAATTCATGAAGGCAACTGTCATCAGATATTGCACACCCCATTTGCTAAATAAAACAAATGCAAAATTCCCCGGAAAGTGCTGGCAAAGCGGTCATGACAAAGAGTATCACCTACCTGGATATGGGATTCTGTGTGTGTGATACTGTGACTTAGAGGTGCAGAAAGCAATTAAGGAGGATGTTTTTCCCTCCCCACCTCCCTTTTCCATATATTCATCTGCTATTAGTGTGGAGAAGAGATGCAGGTGACCATTAAGGGGAAAGAACAGTGCTGCTGCATATAATGCAATGCTCCATGCCAAGTGCAGTACAGTTTCATCAATCTGAAACTAATTTTTCACTCTCTTTTATTTTAGCATTCTGCTGAGATGTCTCCCTCCTTCTTTCACACTCTCCTTTGAGACAACAAAATGATTTATCACTGCAACACTGTCAGTTGTAATAGCCTTACGGTAACAGTTAAAAAATTAGGTTGCAGTGACAATTCACAGGAACTTTAATCCATTGATGAGATGGACATTGTGCTGAAAGGTGTCCTTTATACCCTCTCAAGACAATATTTGTCAAATTCAGTCCTCTTGCCACCACTATATTTCTTGTTCTGTTACCTTTCAAGGAAAGCCAAACAATTCTACACCAATTTCGAACCATAATTTTCAAGCTAAATGATTAAAATAGTTCTTATTAGCTCTTTTATAAGAAGACTAAGCTTAATTTTTTTGACAATCACAAGCTTTCTCCAAAGCTGTTAGTCTTTGCCTGTAATGTGTGGCATAGCACATGAGATAACAGGCTACTGCACCAGTGGGACTGAACCGAAATTTATTGTTTCCACAGCCACGTATATAACCACCTATAGGTCTTGGAATGCTCCATACATGCTGAATGATGTGTATATGCAGCAGACTGGGACAAGAATTAACCACCTTTCAGAGAGCAGAGAGTGATTTCTGTGTATCTCTATCATCTTCAGAAAGGAAGCCCTGGGCAGAGATTTAATCACATGTCATTGTCTGTTATGCATTCATAAAAAGATGAACAATTATGGCAATTGAAGGAAACCTATCATCAGCTGAGAGGAAAAGACTATTTTTCTGAAGCATACAAATTTGGTCTTTTATGACAAAATGACTACTTAAGACTAAAAACTCTAATCATTACCATTTGCTTCCTAAAATATCCACCTCCTTTATCTGCACATTGAACCGAAAACACAAAGCTCTTGAAATGTTTATGGTCTCTGGAGGGGTGAACGTTATTTTTGTCCTTTCCCAATCCTGGATCCAGGTAGTGGGGGCAGCATTTCTTTTCTCTTGGTGTCAAGCAAGTCACGCTGGGCACAGCCCGACCCTGGATGAGCTGATCAGTTCCTGGCTGGGGTGCTGGCACAGGGGCACTGATGTGGTACCCCCGCAGCCCTTCCCTGCAGGGCTATACAAACAAGCCCTCACCACACCCTGTCGTCAGGAAGGTGGTGCTAATGGGAGATGGTTTTGAAGGTTTAATATAGCTTCTGCAACACCTTGCAGAAGAGGAAAGGGGTGCCCAGCTGACTACAGCTGAAAAAACAAAGAAAGGAGGGGGAAAAAAAATAAGCTGTTTCCTCTAAGTTCCTCATTTTCACTGCACTTGCCAGCCACAACCAAAGGGTGCCCTGTCAGAGGGTGGGAGGGAAGAAGTAATTCAGCTCCCTGCTGTTCGGACTCGGTTCACTATGGGAATTCAAGGCTCAGGGCCATTTCTACTCCCTACTCATGAAAAATGCTTTGGCAGGAGACATCTAAGCTCGGTCAGGCATCCATGTAGCTTCAGAAAGGAGTTGGCAGTCTGGAAGCTCTGCCTCCAAGCTCTGCAGCCCAAGGACAATGTCAACATGTGTTTTCCCCATTTCTTCTGCCTCTTCCTCCATCCTTTACAGCTTGGAGCAAGACACATCTGCACACCTCTTTTTTGCCGCTGGAATAGATGGATCCCTTCTGGACAGGACAGCTAAGGAGGCTGCGTGAGGTGTGAATGGGTGCTGCTCTGTTGGGGACTGTCCAAGTGGCAACGCTTTTCTTTTAATTCCCCTCCTATGGCACAGAGCAGAGCAGTTATCAGTGCACATTCAGGTTGCATTCAGCAGCAAGGAATGGCCACTACCTGTTTCACTGCGGAACCTGCTATCCAAGGATACCTCTTCCGTGCCTGGACAAGTCCTCCAGCAGCAGGTTAAATGGCTTTGCTGATCAGCTACACTGTACTGCAGAGCAGCATTGAAACCACAAAGCAGAAATTGGGGCTCAGCCCACATCTGTGACTGATACAACCCTACAGAACCTCTCAGATGCAGTAGCAATGGGGAGCGACAGCAAACTGTTGTGCCACACAGACCATTACACTCAGCATACAAGGACAACACCCTCTTCCTCTCTGAATGTCAAACAGCAAAGGACCCTCAATTATAAGCTTGTTTTGGTGAGGAAGAAAAAAAAAAAGAAAAAAACCCAACAAACCACATTGAAATTATTGTACTGGGAATGCAAGCTTCATTGGGCACAATTAAAGCTTTAGCAGCTTTTTTACTAAGATAAGAACCCTCTCAGTCAGTGCACACCACGCAACCAGGACCCTCCCTGTAATCATGGTAAACTTTGGCATCAGAGAAACAGCAACGTCAAAGCAAGCTCTCTTTTCTTGTCCATTTGAAGCTCTGCTTTTTTCTGCAGGGAGATTGCCATTCCTCTTTTGCTCCAGCCTTGGCCAAACAAGCCCAGCTGAGCCTCCTCAGCTGAACTTCTGGGTCAACACTTTGTGTTGTAAGGTTGGAAGGGTGGGCTCAGGAGGATATGGGTGGGACACAGTGGCAGCAAGGAAACCCTTGTTCACAGCTCATTTGGGGAGGAAATGGGCACCGATCCCAAGGAAATCGTTTTGTGTTCCTGAGCAGTCATGGGGGGGCGGGGAGGTGGCGGTACTGGCCAGTCCTTTCCCGCTGCTCCAAACGGCCACCGCTGCAGCAGTGCACCAACACAGACACAGTCACACACCCTTTCATGCCTGGCTACTCACGCTGCACTGGAAGTGTCCCCCCCACCAGGGATCAAGGACAAGCACCCCCCTCAGGCTCCATGGTGGCAAGCGTTGCTGCTCATCCCAAACAAGTCTTAGCACAAGGGATCACCGAAGGGGTCCCAGCCTTCTTCTCTGAGCATCTCCCAGAGGCACTGCCGAACACACCAAAGGCAGGAGGAAAAAAGAGGACTTGCTCTTTGTACAAACCACTCCACCGACCTGGTTGGACGTGCCAGCTGCAATCCCTTCTCTCACCACCGTGTCCTTGCCCCTCCATGGAGGTGGCATGGCCACACTCCTGGTACTCACCCAGAGACATCACTGACACCCCATGCAAGTCTGAAGGCACAGACACCTCTCAGAGTTTCTCCTGGAAATAAGCTGGGATATATTTGTCACTTGCAGTCTGGAGTAGACTGGAAAGGGGCCCCGTGACTCACTCTGGGAGGCATTAAACATAACCTGCAAGCCCACAGTGTAGAGCAGGGAACAGGGTGGGAGCTCTCAAGGAAATATTTTGCTGAAAACAAAACTTTCAAAGCCTTTCAACAGCAGAGCACCGAAAATAGACTTCAGACTCCAAGGGAGGGGGAATTGGAAAAGGTTAGGAGCTGGGGAGAGACAGAAAGAGGAAAGATCAAACGATCAACAACAACCCTGGGGAAAAAGGGGGCGCAGAGGTTGCCAAAGATTTTTTAAGTCCATTTCCTGCAGGAGCTGGAGACGAGGAGGGTCAGTTTATTGCAGTTTGGCCTGAGCAGGGAGCTCTGCAAGAGGCTTTTCAGGCTCACTCCAAACACAGCCATTCATTACCCGCTGCTGCATCCTTCAAAACAGGAAGCGTTGCCAGAGCATTAATTTATCTCTTAATCGCTGTCCTTTTGTTGCTGTGAAAAATGTTTAGTCATAGATTTAATTCCTCTCACTCCACCCCCCTACATCCCGACCACCTCTGATCACAAACACCATGAAGAGACAGAGCTTGACAGATTTTCTGATGGTTTTACTACAATTTAACTTTCAGGAGATCAGCTAACTTGCGTACAGATTCTATTGAAGAACCCTGCATAGCAACAAGAGAGCTGCCCCTGGCTCAAAGTGGGAGTGTAATTCTTTGGGATTTCGCCTTGTCATTATTATTTCTCGCTCTTGTTATTGTCTTCAGTCCATCCTCCCCAGCCCCAATTTACTTTAAACAGATGTCTTATTTGTTCATAGCATGCTGAGGATTTGCCCTGGCAGAGATTTTTTTTTTTTGTATTTTGTTTTGCCTTTTTTTCCCTTAAATGTGTTTTAAATTTTGAGAAGAGCCCATGAAACAATAGCAGATGTGTTGTAGCTACAATTAATTGGATAATTAACTTAATTCATGTATTGCATTTTAGGTTTGTGTTTCTTACGCAAGGGAGTATGTGCGCTAGAAGCTGAGGTGGGCATGAGCAGGGGGAGGAAGAGAAACGTTTGTGAGGGAGGTACAGCAGGGGGTACCAGCCACGGGTCCCCCAGCCAAGGCATAAGAGCAGAGGGGAGAAGGGAGTGAGAAGAAGGGGCCACGCGCTTCAGCAAGGACCAAGAGATTAAAGATGCAACCAGTGGTGAACACATCAGTTCATCAGGCTGTTTTCCTGGGGGTCTGTCCCATCGGACATGCTCATGGGGGACTTGCGGTGTATAGGCAAGGTCCGGGGGGAAGGGATTCAGATCCCCTAGGACAGACTAAGCCTCCCCTGCTCCTCTTGGAGGTCAGCAGAGGGATGCATGGATGACCAGTCCACACCACCAGGGCCATTGGGATATACCTGGGATGGAACTGCTACCCACATGGCCCCAAGCCAGCTCAGCATCAGGCTGCCCCGTGTTCAGAGCTTGTGTTCCAACCTACCCAAGTCACAGCCAGGGCAGCCAGGACCCTTCTGCCTTTGCATGCCCACCAGACACTTCCACATCTCCCTTAAAGCCATTCATCAGTGAGAGTGTCTGCACCATGGTGAACAGCCTGAAAACCTCAGTGACATCTCAGCTGTGCACTGTTTGCAGAGCCCAGGATGCCAGTGCTGCCACCCAGGCAGGCCAGCCATCCTTCAACATGATTATTGTTCCTTGGTATGAAGCCCTGCCAGGCGACACAGTTCCAGCTGGGCTGCATGCCCACCCATTGGGAGGGTCAGGATCTGGCCCTGAGTGTTAACAGCCCTCCATGTCTCCTACTTAAAAGGTTTTCAAAGTCCTCCCGTGGCTATTTCATGTTAGTCCTGGCTGCCGCCGTTCTTGGTGTGTAAATGCTCTCAGTGCCTTCAGAAGCAACTGCGTCTACACAAGTCATCGAAGTATATTCTGCACCCCTGAAATTACCCTTTGTGACTTGGCCTGCACCCACTCTCCAGCATGCTCAAAACATTTCACAAACACAAAGCTCTCATGACAGGTACAATGCCCATGGCCATTCAGAGCAGACTTTCTACCTGCACTTTGGTGATTTTTCTGCTCTTGGCTTTTGCATGTGGCTCAAGAGCAAAGGCTTCCAAGTGAGCTCAAAGCAACACAGTGTCCAGCTCTAGCTCTAGCTCTGAGTACCTGAATGACACAAGGAAGAACAAGCCTGGTGACTCCAAGACAAATTTGGACTGGATCCTGCATCAAGCTCCAGGGAGGCGGACAGCAACCACCCAGAGCTCCCTGAGTTCCCAAGGCTGCCCACACTGTACTCAGTGCAAGACCAGGACTTTGTCTCTTATTTGCAAGTGCCCAAGTGAGACCTGAGGTTACTAACTACACTGCAAGCATTTTTGAAACAGCATTGTCCTTAGGGAACTTCACAGCATTGGTAGAAGCATCTGTCTATTATGCGCTATGGCTTACAGCTATCAGAACAACAACAACAACTTATTTTTATTATAAAAATATTTTTTCCAGAAAATTTGCAGTAGAAATGCATCCCAACAAGTCATACACAAAAACACAGTAAAAAAACCCTCAGACTGCTCAGATGAGAACAAATGATACTGCTAATTGCAGTGTACAAATGCCAGATATTAGCATTTAACTCTAACTATGCTAAATGCAAATGTCAGCTGGAATGACACAGTCCGACTTCATCACCCAAGGCATAATTTTCAAGCCAGTCTTAGATGGATCCCAATTTCCTACTTTTTTTTCTTCTGTGGCAGCAGATGAGGGCAGAGAATGGAACTATTTAGCCTTCAAAAAGGCTGGGAATGGGAACCCACAGAGGTCCTGGTTCATGCTTGACTAACAAATTACGGTAAAAATGCAACATCACTAGTAGGACTATTGGAAAGAATTATACCCAGAAGAAGTCCTCAGAAGAGGCTAAAAAGAAAACCCCATTTAAACTAAAAGGGAAAATATTGTTCAGTGTAGCATTTTTCTTATTTCCTTCTGGGTTTTTATTTTTCAACCATATTAATTTTCTACTCTTCTTTTCTCTTAATTTGGGGGCTGCAAGATGGCCAATTATTCTTTTCTCCTTCCCCCCCCCCCGCCCAAAATTAGCAATATTTAGTGCTTTTTTTGAATGCAGAGCACCTGGATCAATGGCATTCATTAATATTAGCTAAATTCAGGCAGGGCAGAAAGAGACATTTAGTCTTTTTGGCAGAGGACAGAGCTCAAACTCACTCTGTACCTCAATGAGCTAGCTATACCAGTGAACCAAGTACAGCCTGGAAGGCTTAAGAGCCATAAGCAACTAAGAGTAATCTGAATGCTTTAATGCTTTTTTATTGCACATGATGATTTTTAAGGCAGCTGCAGCAGCCAGAGCGGGAGAGGGAGAAGCTGAGCCATGATTTATGAATACTTTGGGCTCATGTTACTGGCATCATTTATCACAACTGCTGATAAATTAATCCACCTTCTAATTTGTGTGCAAGATGCTCAACTGAAAGTAGAGGAAATACCAGTGTTTTGGATAAGGTGCTCTTATCTGCAAAGTGCCAGTTTTGAACCTTAAGCAACCTGGTAATTTCTCCTGACAAACACCAGCCAATGGTGAGGACAATCCAGAAAGTCGCTGCTGTCAAAAAGAGGGGTCCCAGGACATGAAACCAAGGAAAAGCATGGAGCCAAACACAGTTTAGGACTATGGTGACTAATCAAAAACTCACCTCTGACCCGGACTGAATCCTGCACTCCAAACAACCACGTTTGAACTTTTTCCAAACCGGCTTCCTCTAAATCTCGGAAGGACATTCCTTAAATTTTAATGAAGGCCACAAGTTTTGATTTCTCAAGTACTCAGAAACAGAATGAAATGACAACATATGGGAAGGATAAAAAAAAACAGTTACTTAGCCAGGGTGAATTTCTAATGATTAACATAGACAAAATGAGAATTTAGTTCATTCACACACCCTTAATGATAGCTGTATATATATAGAGAGAGGAGCTTGAGATGAGTTTGAGAAAACCTTTCAAACCTCATTTTATTCATAAAGATAATTTTATATAATTTTAAAACATTTTAATGGCTCTTCGTAAGCCCTAGAAAATCACACATGGTTATATAAATTGTCTAGCTTCATAAACAGGAGGAAATAAAAAGTGACTAGAACACATTGATTTAAAATAAAAACAAACTTTCCAAGGCATCCTTACATAATCATTTTTCTGTTAATTTTGTTCCCTATGCAGAACACATGATTATGTGTAAGCTATAACATTGAAATAGGAATGGTCCTTTGCTTAAAGGTTTCAGTGGTTTCAGACCTTAATTCTATGGCTAATTCTGAAATTATTTTCATCCATCCTACAATTCAGAATGAATAAGTGCTACATATGGAAACACAGACAAAAGCATCTATTCTGACAGGTTGGTTTGCAAAAATAATGGTGGCTGTTTGACAGTGATAGGACTTTTCGATTGCTGGAAGCAGTCGCATTAGGAATGCATTAGCAGGCCGAGTGCAGCTGAGGTAGTCAAAGGTGCATCATAAATGCAATTTATCTTATCAATATCACTTTCACATATATTGATGTCTAATGTTTGGATACCTATGGGTTGTCTGGGTATGCGTGTGAGGTGTAGAGAAACATGTTCAGCTCTGCTTAGGTTTATTACTAAGCAGCTGTTAAGATTGCTAGTTCTGTATAAACATAATTGAAAGCAGAAGTAGACCTGGCACGCATCTATTTCAAAATACAAATTCCATTGTGTGAGTGCCATAACTTTTATTCTATTGCTTTGTACTTCAAAACAGTAAGGCGTAAGTTCTTATATGTATAGACAGATGGATAGGTAAATCGATCAACTGATCAAATGATCAATCGTGTTTTCTTTTTTATCATCCAGAAACTCAAAGTGGTATTTCGCAAATATTTTCCACCCACTGACCCCCCCCTACATCTTGAGGATATGTTAGTGAATTGAGTCTGGTATTTCCTCAATTAAGATATCTAAAGTGAAAGCAGAGATGACCCTGATCCCACTCCCTAATTTTGAGTCTACCATCCCAACCTTTTCCCATACACCCTTCCTTCCGTACTGTGGTGGCGCCAGAATTTATAACACGGTGAAGAGGAGATGAAGTTCCTTCCTGGTCAGCTATCCTACATTCAGTCCTGCAAACAACCAGGTGCCATTGCATTCATGTCCTTGCGTGGGAGTGAAAACACCTTGCCTTTTCAAGAGCATAAGGTTGCTCAAACTTTGTCATATCCCCTCCTCTGGTTGTGATGCACTAAGAGATTAACACAGGAATGTAAGGAGGCAAGTCCCTTCCACGAGGGTGGGATTCACCCTGGGACCCCTCTCTAATGCAAAATCCTCATTTGTCATCATTGCCAGTTAAATATTCATTCCTGTTTTCCATCAGCAAGGCAAAGCAGCATGAGGTTTCCTTTGAGCTCTGGGACAAAACAGTCATGGAAATTGTCAACACAGGGCAATAATAACAGGCCAGGTCTCAGCAATCTAAAGTGACAGTTTTCTTTTCCCCTCCTCCCTCTTCCCTTGAAAACTCTCCTCCATCCCATTTTATCAACCCCATGCAGTCCTGGGCTGTGCTGGCCTTGCCGGGCTCTGCAGAGGCAGTTACCACACACCTGGAAGCTCCTTTCCAGGTTCCCAGGACCTCAGCTGTTCTTTTAAAGGAGCTGCTTTTCATGACTTGAAAGTAAATCAACATAAGTTCTAATCCCTTGAGCTGCAAAGTTATGGAGAGTTTAAAGCCTGCTGCTCCTCCAGCATGTTTTGCAGTCCATTAGAGAAGGGTGTCCCCAGTTATCTGACCTTTCAGAAAATTGAGGCATCTCTTCTGCTGACTCTTTCATTGCCCACAGAGAGCCACTGATGAGATCCGGATGTGAAATGAAGGAGCAAAGAAGAGCTGTGATTTACTTTTATTATTCAAGGGAGAAGAGAGACAGGCACAGAGCTGCCACACCTTGGAGTTCTGTGCCCACCCATGCACGCTGACTCAGCTCTGATGAGGGATCACATCAGTGTGGCAGGTCAAACAACACTAGTACAAGCTGGCCAAGGACCTGGCCCTCTCCATGGAGCTGAGGTGGGACACTGCAACTCAAAGAGAGTAGGGCAGAAGGGAATAAATGTCAGGAGCGAATCCTTCAGGGCTGTGTGCTTTGCTCAGGCTGCAGAGGATGACATTTGGAATCTGCAAGGCAGAGGTACAGTAGTTCTCCATCTGCTCCAGTCCTGGGGGCATTTTTAGCTTCTGCTGACCTCTGCCTCATCTCAGACTCTTCCCCCAAGACGGACACAGACTTTCTTGCTGACTAATATCACCTGGCATACCTGAGCTGTTCTAGCCAGAAGTGAGGGTATTCCTGTCTGTACTCCAGCTAAGCTCTGCTGTCATTATGCCCTTCATTGCCCATTCCTTCTCCTTCTTTGCCCAGGAACAGAAGCCAGTTTCATCCACAAAACAGAACTGAGTATCATTCAGAAAACTCAAAAGTCAGGAAGACTTTTGCCACACATTTCTCCTATGCTTGGATATTCAGGCCAAGCTAAAAATCTTGCCTTCAGAAAAACCTTTCTGTTGATTTGAAAGGGCTGCTACTGTCAGCGGATGTTTTATTTAAGAACAGTCTGGTACACGATAATTAATGTTAAGAGGCCATGTTTCCCTGCTGAGCAGTAGCTTATGTCAGGAGCAGTTCCATTTCCTGTGCTGGGAGGGCATGAAGATCAAGGCACTGTCCTCCAGCAGTAGGGAGGATCAGATCCTGGCCTCACAAACACCTCTGCCAGGCTGGCAAGGAATTTGTCATGGGATAGCCTAATTGGATTAAACAAACACCAGCATGAGGGTGAGAGAGGCACAGAAGAGGACCCCAGCCACTGAGGTACACTAGTGGGTGCATTTATTAAACCAAAATTGATAAAACCTCTGACCCTTGAATCTCCCAGCCCGAATAATGCCTGCTGTCCTAAGCAAGCTTACTTCTTTGTTACTGTCTCACTTCCCCATGAACTTCTCTCTTCTTTGTCCTTAGCTGACGTTTGCTTTGCCACAGGGTTCATGTTCCTTCCTGGCTCCATGTCTGTGGCTTAGGGGATGGACATGGAATTAGTAAGCTGAGTTTTTTCCTTGCCACCTGTCACGGTTCCCCTCGAGCACATCAGAGGGACAAAAACGTCATTCTCAGGTCATATTTTAGCTATGTAGGACACAGAAATCTAGCCGGAGCCTACCAGATAGTTTCCTTACAGAGCTTCTATAAAGAAAACTCTTGTCCAAAAACAGATTCACCCATTCAAAATCAAGCCTCTGGTCACGTGTTCACATCTATCCACAGTGCACCACAGTGAGATGCCCTCCGCTTGCACACATCTGACCTCTGCACTGACACATCTGGGTGTGCACACATCACTCCAATCCCCTGCCCAAGTATTTTTGGGAGAAAAAAGATAAATACGTTCACAGAAGATCAGCTAGCCGCTCTACAGAGTTGGGGGCTTTAGTTTTGGGGTGCTGGAGGATCTTTAAACATCTGAAGCGCCATTTTTAGCAGAATGAACACTAGACAAATTCAAGGTAGGGATTTCAGTGTAAGTGGAGTCAAATCGATGTTACAAGATTACGAAAAGCCCCAACCAGTAAACACGGCATGAGAGGGCAGTAATAGCCAGAAGAAAGTATAGCCATTGCACCTGTATTATTCTGCTGTATAAACACTTTACAAGGCCTGGTACCAAGTATATTAAAATTTATGCCAGATTCCCAGGGCCCTTTGTCCTCCCAAAACCTCCTCCCCCCACAGCTGGCTCTTTTGTCGATGTTTTTAGCCTGGCTCTTTGCTGGAGCCACAAGGAACGATGGGCTAAAACCACCCCCAAACACCCACGCTCTGCCCCACAGGGAGGGACAGGGAGCAGGCAGTGGAGGTCAGTGGGGTTTCAGCTTTACCATGCAACCGAGAGCACTACTCCTGCATTGCACTTGCCCAGAGACATTGCCCCCTCCCAGGAGACTAGCTCAGATACAGCACCGATGATATTCAGGTCTCTGTGTCTTTTTCTCTTCGGTATAAAAGCACATAGGAACCTACACGGAGTCAGAAGTTCACAGACCGTCTGGTACTTGCTTGAATTGATGTGAACCTCTGCTGTGGAAATTTTTCTAGGACATGCTTTCTCATGAGCGTGACACACTTTCAGTCTGGGTGAAAATACCACAAGAATAACCTTTCTCATGGTATTTCAGTATTTATTTTCTGGTTCCTGTCCAATCCTAAATCAGGAAGTGCAGAAGCGTGAGAAAATTTTATAAAAAGAAAAAAAAAGTTAAATAATGGGTTTTAAGTCTAGAAAAAGTTTCTGTTCTGCTTGAGGCCAAGGCAAAAGTTTGTTCTTGTTTTATTCCAACAGGTTCATCCATTTTTAGCTGCTTCTGAAAGAGCTGTCACATCACTGTGGGGCCTTCAGCAGAGAAGCCAGGGCAAGCCCTGAGCCTTGTTGTTGACTTCTGATACACTACAGACTCCTTAGCCAAGTCAGTTAGGCACTCTGAGTGTCTGTTCCCAGCCTCTCTATGAATACAGCTAATATTTAGCTTGCTTTGAAAAGTGCTTCAAGATTCTTGGAGAAACCTCCTATGCAAGTGTAAAAATTTTTTCAAACAATTAATATCCCTCTGTTTTTTACCCTGACAAGTGTAACTGAGCCGGTATGTACCCCTTTAAGTCTTTAAACAGTGGGATCTTTTCATAGTGACTGAGGATATGATGTAATGTCTATGCATTGTTAACAGGACCAAAGTGTAATAAACATTCATTTTAATGAACAAAGCAAAGAGATGTAACTCAGAAGACCCACAGGGAGATGTGTTGTATAGAGTTGCCATGTTTGCATACATGCTTTTCTGACTGCAGTCAGTTTTAACAAGGGTAAAATACTATTGATGTTAAATCACATGTGGTTTTTTGTTGTTGGGGGGGGGTGTTGCTGTTTTTTTTTTTTCAAATGAGCCTCAGAATTGTAAGGGTTTTCCTGAAGACATAATGGTTACATCTGTACTAATAAGCTAAATGTGTCCAGTACTGCAGGGTAGCCCCAAGGCCAACTGGCATGGCAAAGCCTACCTCCATGCTATTGAACTCTCCTTGTCTCCAGAACAGCAGGGCCACATCCAACCCACCTCCTGGGAACCAGCACTGGCTGGCACTGGCTCCAGAGCCGTGCCAGGAATTGTTTGGGAGAGCGTTAGCTGGCACTAGGCTCGGCCACGCCGGAGACCATTCTAACAATTAACAGCACAGACATGCAAGTGCCAGGGCCTGGCATCGTTCCCTGTCACTGCTTGATTTATTAATATCAAGTAGCCATGTGGCCTGCAGAGCCTTTATTGCTGGTGACAGTACCGGGAAAGGAGAAAGTTTGGGTTACTTTTGCAAGGCTGGCAGATAGAAAAAAAACAGGCAGCTTGGGTTCTTTTCTTGTAAACTGCACATGCTTTATATGGAAATTATTGAGACAAAAAAAGCAGGAGGCTGCAATGCTGCCTTGGCAAAGCTTTTCAGCCTTGCTTCAGCCAGTGTTCCGAAAAAGGCTTCACACTCAGGAATGCTCAGCACTAAGGAATACCTGGTCAAAGTAATTTTACTTATTTATATTTGTCTAAAATGATGTAACCAGGACAACACATTGTTCTTACAAGTCCACCCAACCGCATGAAGTCCCTGAAACCTTGAGGAACCATATTTAAAACTTGTTACAACTAAATACCTAGGACATCTGATGCCACCAGATGTGAATCCTTTACAAATAAAATGTCTTGACAAAACTCCTGTGCTCCACTATTCTTTGGATGATGTTAAATTAGGAGTCTTATCAAATGGTACTCTAGAAATCTGTGTTCTTCCTTTCATGTTTTCTTAGAAAAAGTTTGTAAGAAGTGGTGTACGGAAATCAGGGGGAGATAATTGTGTCCTCATCTAAGTACTAAGCAGTTTTTTCCAAAAAATTTCCTAGCATTAGTGAGAAATTAGCAGTACCACACGTGTACAGCAGAAGCATCTGTCTTTGATGTTTGATTTACACACTAGCGAGAACATTAGATTATCAAATGTTAAACAGTCCTCAATACCTTATAAACAGTTGAATACGAAAAACCTGCCCACCCAACCCAACACTTCACATCATTTGCATATAGGAATTTCAGCCTTTCCCTTTCTTCCTGGAAAATGAATGCTGAATCACTCAAGAGAGAAATTGCTTAACTTTCTCTTGTTGACACAGCAGTGGATTGACAGGCTAAACAGGCTTCTGAACCCTTCCATTAAAAAATTACATCAAGAACTGATGGTCCAGGAACAGACAGCCGTGACAGCAGCTTCATCTATTTATTTCAGTGTATGACCCACAGCAGGAGACAGCATGGAGTCCAGAACCCCACCAAAATAAATGTTTTTCTGATCTACAACTTGCAGTTGCTCCAAGGAGCTCCTGGTGGAGCAAGGTGCTGATACTGGTTCAGGAGACAGGAGTTCTGCTCCTGCTATTGCTTAGTAGTTTTTTTCTCTCCTTCCCTACCTCTAGGCTCTGTTCAGCAAAGCAGCATGTGCTTAATGTCTCTGGACTTCAACAGCAATTTAGGCACCAGCGCTTATTGCTTTTCTGAAGGAGCGTGTGCTGTTGGTCAAGCCAGAGGCTGTTCCATATCTGCTTTCAGCCAGCAAGAGCTTCTCAGCTGCTTGAATGCACATCTAAGCTTGACCATTTGGCCCTTATGTGGAGGAAGGGCAGGCTTGTAGAAACTGCAGACAGTGAGCTCTTCTGTTCGGTTTGTTTTCCCTCTACTTTTACCTCCTTCTGCTTTTCTCACTGAAACCTTCCTCAGCCAGAATAGGGAGCCTCATGAGTTGGTCTAGCTTCAGCCTCACGACCAGCCTCATCCTACTTAAGAGATCCTGGCGGTACCAAGAAGCACCCAGGCTGAACTTGGTGTTGTTTCTGAACATCACTCTAAAATCCAGCCTACTTGAGCTTGAATATCATGGTATTCATGGCATCCTTTTCCTTCTTCATCCAGGGCAGGCTGCAGGATTTTTATGTCAGCAAGCTGATGTCAGTACAGTGTCAGCAGAACACAGAAAAGAATTCTTATGATGTAGAGCTTACCAGGATGGGCTCCTCTGCCTGGTCCCTGGACCAAGGCGGTCTTTCCAAGGACTTCCTAGATTGCCATAGAGTGCACACAGCCAGCCGGTGAGCTCTGCCAAATGCTGCGTTAATTCCTGATGAGGGCTGCTGCTCTACAAGGAAACAAAAGGCTGCTCATATGAAGCAGACACGCAGCCTCCTTGCAGCACTTGGTGTGGTATTTAGCTTTAAATGTGTTTTGTCCCAGCACCTTAGCAAGGTTTTGTGGTGCAAAAGGAAGCTTAGAAGCCAGAGGAATTCGTAAGGCCAGGCCTTGATTCATCCTGTAACCTAAAAATACAGACTGATTCCTGCAGCAGTTATTTTAGTACCAGACAGAAAACTGCTTCCTTGAGATGAAAAGGCTCAAACACCGGTACCCTCCTCATAAACAGGATCTTGAGATATATGGAGAAGAGTCAGACAATTTAGACTGCATGAGGCTCACACAAATGCAGACACAAAAATACATAAACATGCCAGCAAGGTGAGATAAGCAACACAGCTCTTCACAGAAATTCCTGCCTGTCATTCCTTTTGAGGCAAAATAGTAAATAATAATAATTTGGGGGAAAAAATTAAAAAAAAAATAAAACAATTAAGCAATTAAGCTCTCCCTGGTGTTTCTGCTAGGCTTTTCCTGCACTTGAGGGCTACCAGTCTAAACATGCTCTCCCAGCCATTCTTCTCCTGAAGGAATATGAGTTCATAAAAAGACTGCCAAGATTATGTAGCACCTTAATACAGCACCCAGTGTTCTCCTTGCCTATTACCCTGGAATTGGTCCCAGGTTATATAGCAAGGGAAGGGGTCAAAAGAAAACTAGAGAGAAGGCATGTTATTCACAACACAAACTGCTATTTTCTGTCAGGTAGACCAGAGAAACTCCCAAGTGCACATGTCTGAATTGCAAGTGTTTAGGCTCTGCAGCCAACCATGTTGGTGGAGCTTCTGCAAGGAGGGACACATCTTTGGGGAGTTCTGAAGTCATTTTAGGTACAACCCTTTGCCATTGCTTTTGTTAATGTCTCAA
Organism: Pseudotriccus pelzelni; assembly: GCA_035584735.1. Lineage (NCBI taxonomy): Eukaryota > Metazoa > Chordata > Aves > Passeriformes > Tyrannidae > Pseudotriccus > Pseudotriccus pelzelni. The sequence continues at coordinate 42,271,452 of JAWMRA010000113.1, forward strand.
ATCAATCAGTGTTTCTTAAATGCATAGTCTCCAGAAGTATCTGTGAGTACTCCATGAGAGGAAATTTAACTCTCCCTAGTAAACAAGTAGCCATTCCAAAAGGACTCTTCTAAAATAAACTTTCACAAGTTTAACGCCTTACTTATTTCCACTGCTGGGATTTTAAGGGCACCCTTTGTGTGTAAGGAAGAGCCACGCGTGCCTGAAACCTGGTGAATCGCCATTCAAGTGAAACTTTCAAGAGTCCAGCTACCATTTTGAGGTCTGACAGCAATATAGCTGTTATGCAGGTTTCTGCAATGTAGAAGAGGGCAGTGAGAGTTTCCAGCTGAAAAAGTCCCTTCTCATCACTTTCAATATCCTTTTGCTTGTGCTGCAATGAAAATGAGGTACAATGAATAAGCGGACTTGGAGGTGTTGAACCTGGAGCAGTTTTTATAGTAAGAGGAGCCAGTCAGAAAAACAGCCAGCCTATATTACAGGAAGAACAGGGGTATGTTCTCCACTGTAACACTGCTGGAGTCACCAGAGGTGCTCCAAAGAGAAAGTGTAGTGGAAATCTCTATGACAAGGCTCACTATTTAAGGTGGGTATAGCTACTGCATTGTTGTTGGATGAAGGACGCTCTTCATTAAGCACAGACCTCTGGAGTGGAGGAAGATCAGCACAGTTTGGACAAGCATATACAACTCAGGGACTCTCATACCTCTTAGTTTCCAGTGTTGGGTCAGAAATCTCACAGGTCAATTTTCATGTTAGCTACATTAGCCTTTCCTTCTGAGAAACACCATCATGACAACAGAAATTACCTTTCTTCACACCTTAGAAAGTGTGTGTTTGTTTTGCTCTCAGGTTTCAGTTGGGCAGATGCAAGGGTGTTGTTTCTGATCTTATCCAAGCTGGTTTATTCCTGCTTTGCTTTCGTATGGCCATTGTCTTCAGGAGAGCATTCCCCACAGTAATAAGGTGGCATCTCCCCAGACTGCCTCCAAGCATTCATGCTTCCACGCTGACATTCATGCTGCAACTCATCCTCCATCAGAGGGTGAGCTTTGGCATTGGCTCTTCTCAGCTTATGAGTACTTTTCCTTTACAATCTGCACAACGCTTATCCTGTGTATTTTCCAGCACATGCATGCAGCATTTTCTGTGCCTGCTGTTTCTCAGAACACTGTGAACAGACTCAACAGAAACACATTTACGCCGATGCTGCCTTCTTTTGTCAGAACAGAAATAGTCCATCTCCATCTCACAGACCTCCTACTGCTCTGCATGTCTCAGAGCCAGTTCAAGTGCCTCTGCTGTGCCCTGCCAGCAAGCATGCTCTGTCCTGGCACTCTCTTGCTTTCCTTACCACCCTCCCCCTCATCTTAGGAAATAATTAGCAAAGAAGAAATAATAAAGCAATATAGAGTGTACTTCTGAGGCTTCCGAGAGCTGTTGGCAGCCGCTGCCATGTACTCCTGGTGCTGCTTTGTTTCCCTAGAGAACCACGTAAGCATTCCCTTTTCAGGTGTCCCCAGCCTCTAAGCACCTGGGCTGAGGTCAGATGAAGAGGAAGGCACCCATGTAACAGCAGCCTCTTCCAACAAGTGGAAATTACAGGAGTGGGGAACCTGCATTTCCCTCTGGGCAGAAAAAGCAAGCCTTTGTGATGTGGCAGTGCCCCACTGCATAACACCCTGCCATAATGAATAGGTAGGCTGTCAGTATAAGCTATTAATAGGCCTTATAAATTGCTATTAAAGCCGTATACATCTGTGGTGTTGCTTGCCTCAGCCAAAAGTGTCACAAATTATGAGAGCACCAGCAGAAAAGGATTACACAGTCTGATGAGCACTTGCGAGTGATTTTGCAGTTTGAGGGATAGTGGAGCAACAGGTCTGCAGGCTGCAGAGCTCCCTGGCACCAAGACGGGCACCAAGGAGACATCTATTCACTTCCCACCTCTCAAAAGAGATGGCCAAAGAGGAAGACACAGCTCCTTTGCTATCTCTTCTCAGGCCTCAGCTTCCCTACAAAGAACCACTACAGAGGTGTCAGTAAATAGTAATGACAGTGGCAAAATTTCCTTTATAAGTGTCCAAATCAGTATGAAGTACTCCACCACAGCAGAAAAGCCAGGGAGCAAAGAAATACATTATTCTTGCACAAGGCCAGACATAAACAAGCACTCTTAATGGGACTGGGGCAAGGGCTTTGCAGTCCATTAGCTACCTGCTGAGCATAAAAGTCTTTGGCTGCATGGATGTACTGACAGAGCATGTTTCGTATGCTCTTCCTCTGAATAATGAGAACAGGCAAAAATACGAACTCCAGTAAAAGCCACAAGAGATGCCTGTAGCTGCAGTCCTGCAAGAACAGGATTTCTGATTCTGGGCAGCTTAGAGGCAGTCTCTCTGTAAGAATAGCTGTTCAATAGCATTTCACCTAATCATCCTGTCCCACCTATGGACTTCTGCACCAGGGAGATCAGGATTTTCTGACATTCCAGGAACGTGTGTGTTACCTCTGCACAACCTGTAGCATTCCTTCCACCTTGCCATATACATAACGTGACATATGTTCATCAGTTCTCACTGATGTCATATGATTACAATATCCTTATCCGATTAGCAAGCTCAGGCACATTTGGCTCATATTGTATCTCAATTAATTTTACCCACAAACACTGATGTACTAAGTCCTGAAACAATGCCTATGTAACTCCCCAGGGTATTGTTTTGATTCCATCCTGGAACAAGGTCACTCTCCTCTTGACTGATGGTTTTTCACTCTTTTATCTTTTCCTAACAGTTGTTTCTTAAACAAGATTTTCACTGACAATAAACAGAATAATCTTCACAAACTGTTTGAAAATTTAGTGTCTCCTGCTAGCTGTTGTTCAGAAGCTTAAAGTATATATTTTAACTTTTTACTGTTTCTTGGATCAATAGCCAAATATGCATCTGATGTCGAAAAGCTTCTGACAGCCTGAGTACCCTGCAAAACAGAGATGCACAGCCAGCAAGCATGCAGTCTCCAAAATAGGCCTTATTGCATTTGCAGAGTGCCAAACGTACTGACCTGAAATTTTCTGACTGCTGTCAGTGACCAGGGCACATCTCTCCAAAGCACTGTGTTGCTCTACACTACATGCCTCTACAGCCAGGTGTTCTACACTAGGTACATCTCACCAAAGACAACTGGGAGAATCTCTTGAGGAAGATGTGCTTTCACTATAGCCTAACCTACTTGCCCATACCTCCCACCTAGAGGGGAGGACCACAGATCCTTTTCATGATGTTTGTTCACTCCCTCCCTCATCAGCTCTGATGGAAAAGAGTTCTGAGCTATTTCAGGAGCCTGGCATGCTGCCTCACCCATCCTGCCTGCTGCTCGCAGCACCACCCCGCCCACTCCACCAATATATCATTCTATGGTGAATACTACAAGTCACTTGTCTGGACACCATGATTCTTCATTCACTTACATCTTTTGAAGCTTTTCTCAGCATCCAGGGGACTGGAGAGGGAGCCCTGCACACTGGGTGGGGAACTGTGGACATCTGCTGAGCGGTTCAGCTCCAGACTTTCTTTCCAACAAGTGACCTGCAAGTGAAACGTGGGAAAAGTAATATCCAGATCATCATCTGGTATAAATCAACAAAGCCCCACTAAAGACATTAAAGCTCTACTGGTTTACACCATCTGGGAATTTGGCCACAGGGGAGGACTTCTTAATGTTGAGTTTTTAGTCTTTATCACAGATAAATATGGGAGGAAGGCTAGTGCTCTATCTGCTCTCAGCGAGCGTTACCAACCCCTACAGAGATCAGTAGGAGCTCCCTGTTCGCATCAAGAGCAGAATGAGGCCCTAAAATTAGCATGTGTTTGAATCAGTGCAGATTAGTAGCACTGAGCAGATATTGAGGGCATCGGAAAGCTAGCCGGTTTAAACAAAGTAAGAATTGACCTCAATTTCTGATAAGCTGAAACCGATCTTTTTGGAAGGGAGAGAGATGAAAAGGTGTCCAGAAATACTCGTGTTTTGGTTCGTTTGATTATCTCACGTACCTAGCTTCAGCAGACAAGAAAGAGTAAAATTTCACATACTTTGTACTTGGGTTGACCTGGGGGCTGTTGGGCTCCTGTCCTCAGAATGGAAGGCTTCAATTCTAATTTATAGACCAAACAGATAATGGCAAATAGGCTTTGGGTGGTTTATCTAAATCCTTCAAAGCTGTGCCCATCAACTAGCTATAAGCTTGGGCAAGTCCTTGGTTAGTCCAGAGTGTCTCAAACAGACAAATCATATTTGCTCTGTAGTGTTTCGCATATTCCTGCATGCTGTCTCACAACCATATTCTAAATAGCAAAACTGAAGGAAATCTGGAGTGAAATGAAAGAAACATGTTTATTCTTCGTATTTATGATAGTAATAAATTCCCTTGAGGCATTGCCTTTTTCGTTTAATGCAGTGAGTACCAAATATGGGCTGGGTAATGGATGTTTTATGAATGCAGTCTTGCCTTGAGCAATTGATTGCTTAATTTAAAAGATTAAAAGATTGAAGTGGGCAAAAATAAGAAAGTGAAAAAAAAAATCTACCATGAGCAGGCTATAATTATAGATCAGTTTCAGCAATCTAGCAGATAAATTTCCATTGTAATAGCTTAAGTCTTCAATATACAGCCTCTTCCTCTCAAAAGACTTTTTTAATATTTTAAAACTTCTGTAGCTGAAGAAAAAAAGGCCCCACAGTTCGCTTTGTAGTTTGTCTTTCTTTAAACCAGATGAGATTTTTTTTTCTGTCATTGTATATTTCTTTTTCTGTGGATAATATTTTTCCTGCTGGAAGAAGGCAGAGGGTGTATGCAGAGAACTGTTTCCTCTAGGTCCTAGTGCACTTCCTCCATCTGCATTTAAGCCAGAAGCAAAAAAACCCCCCAAAAAAACCCCAAAAAAAAACCAAACAAAAAAAAACACAAGTGAGTTGCTATTTCACAATGCAAAATTTTTCTTTTTTTTTCTTTCTGCTGTTTTGTCATCTAGCTGTGCCTTTTTCTCATTCATCATAGAGATATATCCCTTTTTTTAAATGGAGTATAGCCCATGGGTGAATGATTAGAGATCCAGTGAAAAGAAAAATTACTGAGATGGACTGGTTAGTGAGGTGCAGTGCTTTTGCTAGTGTATTTATCCACTGATTCCACTGTTATGAATAATACACATATTCATCATGCCACTGCTTCAAGGGACAATGTTCTCATCCAGGCCCTGTGTGCATTTCAAGTAGCTGGGGCTTCCCCTGAGATCTGGGACTAAAGGACTAAAGTTATCTTTGGTGTAAACTGTACTGAGATCAGTGAAACTACTGAGACCCAGGATGAATCTGACCCACGGAGAGATACTCTCAAGAGCTCCATTTAGTCGCTGTCACAGCATGATTTTCCCCAGGAATTGCCATAGCTATCCATCTCTCTAAGACACATAATAAATAATTTATTCGCAGATATAAGGGAGCACTTTGCTTCAATCTGCTAATGATCTTAGCACTGAAAGTGGCTCCACTGTGCTTAAACCCTCTTTACATTGCCTAAGAGATTCAAAGTGCCATTATGGTAAAATGAGATGACCAGAAATAAAGATGAGACAGTACAGTACAGTAGTTGTCAGCATGCCCACCACAATTTTCATGTGGATCTTCAGCTATTTAAATGCCCAAGTGAGATTTGTCTCAAGTCACTTTAGCTGTCTAGTCAGCAGAGACCAACACTTCTGTGGGGGTCTCTCTCTTTATGTATTACAGATGTAGCCTACATGATGCATAAAGGTTTTGACAACTAAAGCCAAGTGAGATGAATCCCATTCCTAAATATCTGTTTGAACTCAATCCCTTCTAATCAAGCTTGGTGTCCCCCTGACACTTGCCTTGTGTACTTCCTTAAGACACAGTGAAGGGGCAACAGTAGGACCCTGGGATTCGGCTTCAGACAGGGCTGTCTCCCTGAAAACACCAGAGCTGGAAACAGAGTACAATTGCAATTTACAAGATAGTCCTCTTCTCCAGAGGCCAGCTTTTGGTCTTAGTTACATCCTGGTGTGAGACCTGTTAAGTGTGGCAGGTGCAGCAGTAATATTCAAAGTTCATGCCTTTGCAGCTGAGAAATGTACTTGGTGCAATCCTTTCTTCACTTGCACAGGGTCTGTCCTCTATTTGACCGACCCCCATGTTATGTATATTTGAGGACTCTCCCCTCTTGATTAAAATTATCCGAATGCTGGCTCTTCCTATCAAAGTCTGTTCCAGTCTAGAAGCTTCCAATATAAGTCTTTCATGATAGCAATAATATCTCTGGTTAATTTCCTTCCTGATCTGCCCTTTTTTATTGCCCTAAGTAATTCATTTCCATGCCTGGCAATGCACCTTTTAAGAATTGATTTAAAATTAATACATGAATAAAACAGTATAAATAATGTATGGTTGCTGTATTTAATATTAATAGCCATTAAATGAGGAAAAAAACTGCATACTTGCAGATGATTTGCAGAAGGACTGCAGGGCCAAAATACTACATCTCAAAGAGAGATATCGAGGTTGCCCATCGCTTCCCATAAAGAGATTGTTTTATTTCAGGTGCCTACAGATTTGCCAGGCTTCCGCCCTGCAGGGATCCTTTTAAGAACAGACTTTTGCCTCAGAGTGAATTATTCACTGCTATGCACGCTGTGGAAAACATCTCCCAGATAACTTAGACATTTCTGTGAATGAAACAGGGTGGAAAAGTGTGTTGTTTGCTGATGTAAGAAAGCTGAGTGAGCAGAGCTAGTAGCACTCTGCTATGGGGCAAGAATCAGCCAGAGATTTACGCAGTCTGTCTTGTAAAGTTCCTGTGAAAATGTGCCTCTTCCCCAAATTTGGCCTTGTGAATGCATTTGAACCTACCAAGCACTGACTTGCTGGAACACCTCAGTACGCATTCCCTTGCAGAAGGCGTGCGCCAGTCTGGTGCTAAGGAGCCTGTCCTCATTTGTGTGCACGACAGCAAGCCTGAGGTCCTACAGCAATGGTGCTCCCCTTGATCTGAACTCAGCGGGTAAGAGGACCAGACCAAGGAGAATCATGTAGTGGATAATGACAGGAGCCATGGTGGAAAATAAAACAAAGGCTGGTAGGACAAGGATTAAAAAGGTAAACTAGTGATTAGAGCAGAGTCCCAGTGTGGTAAGGAGACCAGGACTTAGTAAAATGGGAACTAAGGAGTACAAGATGGAGAAGAAAACACTGGGATTGGGCCGTGCCATTCACAGAGTGCTGAATTTCCTGGTTCTGGGCACTTCAGTGTGCCTTTGCCCTTCTGCTAATACCTGTGCCCCATAGCTAATGCACACTACAGTGTACCCAGAGCTTCTGGAGAACCGTGACCTTCCCCATTGCCCAAGCAAGCAGAGACCTGGAGGTTTTGTTGCAACTTTCAAACAAACCTCTTTCATATGATTTTTTTATTCTGGAAGAGAAAGCACAGGAAGGTCCTGGCACTTAGGAAACAGCTCGCCTCCAGAAAAGCTGCCCTCCCTCATTTTGACCCTCCACAAGAATCACAGACCGCTGGCCTTGCTCACTGTGTGCCTCTGCCATTAGACAGGCCAGACGAGCAGAGCTGACTGGCAGGAATGCGTTCTAAGGGGGGAAAGGCTGAGATGAAGGAGACCAACATCCACAGAATGTGCTTGGTTTCCAGCAAGCAAGGGGTTAATGTTAGTCAGAGCCCTCACACAGGTGTAATGAGTCAGAGCCAGGACTGATGGCTGTCAAGGAGGGAATACAGGAAACTTTCTCTCTTTCGGAAGGAAGACTGAAGAAAGTATTGTTTTCACACTCGATGAGCACGGGGTTTTGTCCATCAGAACAAGGATTTCACCTTGCTTTTTAATGAGTCAGTCAAAGGCTCCTGTTGTTTCGCATACTTTTCCACCCTGCAGACACAGCCCTGCAAGGACACCCCACTGTCCTGAAAGCTTTTTCTCCTAGTGGCTTCTCCTTATATACCTGCTTGTGCAGTTTTCATCTCATCATATCCTCATGGCCCCCTTGTCAGATTCACTGGGGAGAGAAGGAGCTTTGTGATGTTTTCACATCACAGGGGCTCTGGTCAAGCTTCAGCTGCAATGGCTGGGCTGCTAGAAGCAAAAAAAAGTTGCTCAAAAGAGAATTTATATGCCTCCAGTGATGGTTTTGTGAATCTGTTAATATGTTTTCAATGTGTGATTATTGGTGAAGCTAAGAAAGGGAGTGGCCAGTACCGAGATGAGGTGGGTAGAGAGTTCAGAGGAGCTTCTTCCACAATGAGTCCCTGCAGTGCCTGATCCAGGGGTGACTAATCCTCCTTCTTTTTTCCTTGTCTGGAACCCTTCTCTGCACTGATCCCATTTGATTGCATGGTCTTCCTAAGAAGGGCTGCTTATTCATTTCTTGGGTAATCTTCTCAGAAATAGGCAATGAGGATTCCCAAATCATCCTAGTGATGACAGTAAATTCTCAGACTCACTGGATATGTTTTGTATACTGGTCACTTGTGATAGCGGCCTGGCTTTAGAGGAAAACAACTTCTGTCATTGAAAAGCAATACTTCATCAAGTCATAGTTTAGCTACAGGGCTCCTGTGCCACAACTCAACTCCAGCATATTCAGCTAAAGAGGCAGAACTCGGCACCTCCAGATATAGAAGTGACACTCTAGCACCAGGACATGAATGGTCAGAGGCAACAAGATATGCCTGATTTATTTAAAATATTAAAATATTTAAATTATTTATATAATATTAAATAAAAACAATAATGTGCTGTATTAAAATATACCAATTATAGAAATAAAATTCCTATAATCTTTATTGCCTTCAATATAAATATTAAAATATTTAAAATAACATATATGACTTAATTAGTTGTGTCAGACTCTACAAATGAGTCTGGGTGCATACTGCAGATCAATGGAACAGTCATGAAAGTACAGAAATTTTCACCAAAACCTCCTGTGCATCCAACATGACTGAACATTAGGCCCAAACCACATTTGCAAGGTAAGCAACTGCAGAAATGCCAGTTCTCATTGCTAGAGAGGTTGTGGGTTTTGAATGGAATGGCTGGGGGTACAGAGAGAGAAATAGCCAGACTACAAGTTACCAGGACCCACAGAGAGACACTGAAGGAGGCTGATGGATGGGCAGCTATTCAAGGAATGGAGGAGCTTATGGCTTGAACTGTTGCATCTGAAAGGCCAAGAAGCAGTCTGATGAGCCACCGACACAGGGGATCCATTTTGAACCAAGCTGAGTGTGTAGCATCAGGCTGTGTACAGGGCCAGGAATATACCCAAGGAGAGTAATCCCATTCTAGCAGAAAAAAGGCACCATCCACATTCCAGCAGTGTACTCCCTAAAGGTAAGGCCAACAAGCTTGAATTCAAAAATGCACCAAGACCTAGCCTGTTAGGGATGTGTAACTTGAGTTGCTGCCTTGTGATAGGATCTGAATTTAAAGATGCAACTTCTTCTTATTTACCCCAGGTCAGCCTGGTTAAAATTCTGGTATTTTACCAGAGAATGAGAAAGCAGAAATGGGTCCAAAATCTGAGATGCAGGCTTGCTTTGCAGAGAAGATTACATTCATCTCCAAACAGATGACATCTTAGCACCTTCTGCTCTCCTGAGATTTGCAAGTGGCTACCTGCAGATCCCAGCTGTGCCAGAGCAAAGAGTCCCATGTTCGCTACAGGATTTGAACTTGGACCTGTTAAATGTGGAGCTAACAGATAAAATGCAAGGCTGGGCGAAGTCAGGCAGAATAACAGAGAGGAGATGAGCGATCACCACCAGGATGCACCAAGGGAAATATGAGCTCCTGGGGGGCTTCCCATGGGTCTGCAGGTGAGGTCTCCAAAGAGGGACAACTGGCAGCCAAACCAGCATTCGTCACAAAAATTGTTAGTCGTGACCCTGTTATTTGCTGACGAATGAGGCTAAGCCAGTTCGGGTGCAGGCCAAAAAAATTAATGCATAAAACTGAGAGATGGACAACAGAATCTGCCTGGGCATTTCTCAGATGAAATGTTTCAGTTTTTTAAGCGGGACTGACAGAGAAACTTCATCTTTTCTCACCAAAGGGGAGAAAAGAGGAGGGCTGGGACCGGAAGGAGTCAGAGTCATGCCCAGTCCAGGGTCCCATGGGAGATGGGGCAGCCTGGAGGAACAAGGCCCAGCTCACTGGAAGTTTAAAGAGCAGAGCAGTTTTGATTGCAGCTGGGCCCCATCCCTGTGTACCAGTAGAGGACCCGATTCATCTGTCCCTCCTACAAATTGAGCATCCAGAGACCTTGAGCCCATGGCTCCCAAATTCCTTTTGAGTGTCCTTGCTACTGACTTACAAAGCACATGGGTTTTGTTGCCTCCGTTCAGCGAACCAAGCTTCTTCTCTCTCCAGATTTCCTTTGTTTTTATCTAAAGAGTCTGAATCAAAACAAATGGTTTCTGCAGCCTCAAAACAAAACATAGTCTATATTTAGAGATGTCAGAAATTCTGAATACTAGACCAGAGCACTGTTGTTTCTATTTCTCAGCATTGCCAGCAAATCAAAGTGTATTATTTGCTTTTGCCTAGTCCTTCTCTCACTTGAAAAGCCAAGGTTAACACAGCAGCAACAAAAAGTAATGAGAGTCTGCCCACATTAGGATATCCAGGCTGGAGGTAAGCTTAAATCTATTGAATAATAGAGAAAAAAATAAATCTACTGGATAAAATAATTCTCAGTCTTTTTGCTCAGAGCTAATTTAATAGGGCAGAGCAAGGTAACCTGACTAGACCCTTCTCAGTCCATGCCTACATTCTATCTGATATCCAGGTCCAAAGCCCCAATAAGCCAGGTGGGGAACAGGCTTTGATGGAGCAGCCTGATGCGGATGAAGTGATCAGTCCCTGCATAACAGCAGTTCAAACTCATCAGAGGTCTGCTATGATTTTTCCTACCAGAGGAAAAGATATGCAGAGTGACCATCTGCAATTACTCTGCATGCCTGAGTGCCTGGGGAACAAAGGAGAGAGATGACCCACAAGCGCTGGGTGCCCAGAGGCCACAGCTTACCGTGGCTTATCTTGTGTACCCAGAGAGTGGCAAACTGTGTAGGGAGACAGAGGAGCTGAGACCCTTCACCCACTCCTCCCAGGGCACAGCCCTCACCGGGCAGCCAAGGCTTCAGGGCTGAGGCCATGTATGAAGCAGAGAGCAAACATGGAGAGCATGACTGTTCAAATGCCTAAAGCCTGAATCGCTGCCACTCCAGCTGCTAGGCTTTCTTGGAAGTTACGTCCTGCATTTCCTGGTTGACTAGTAACCAGCTAACAACCAGCGCTGAAACAGAAGAGAATGAATCTGTAAGTTGCTGAGTTGCTCAACCATTGCTGTGGTTTGGCAACAAAAAATGTGCAGAAATTTCTTACTACTTACTACCAAGTGATTGACAAGTTATCTTGGGAGCAAGGTATATTGGGAACACCTTAATATGTGAAGAAAGCAGGGAGCATGGGAGATGGGTTTTAACCAGAGGCAAGAAATGTTGCAAATCACAAAGATCAAGACAATTTGCAGGGATAGGGGCTGCAAGATCTCTGCTTCCTGATTGCCTCTGAAAGTCACCCTTCTGATCATCTGCTCCCCCAGTCTGCCTGACCTCACTTTCCCCTCAATATGTCCCTGGTGCTGTCAAATGACCCTCCAATGTCCGTCAAACCTCAGAAACTCAGCTGGAAGAGTTAGATCTTCTCCAGCTCCAGTGCAATGTAAGAACTCCACGAGGAAGTCCCTCAATGTAGAGTCACAGCAGCCAGTGGAGACGGAGCAGGTGGCTGAGAGCAGTCGTATCTGATGGCATTGAGGAAAACACAGAAGTACAAGACACCCTCTAATTCTTCCAAAGGGGGGAACTTGAAGTGCTCAAGAGAAAAAACAACCAACCACATCAGCAATGATAGCTGAAGTCAGACATGACTGCTGAAGTACACTCCATGCTGGAGTGGTACCAAAGGAGTTAGGAGATCCAAGGCTGTCTTCATCTGCACTCCCCATGGCAACGTCTGCCGAAGATCTCCCTCAGAGTCATCTCTGTGTTCACCAAATGGCCTGGATCAGTTGAAGAGCTGTCATGCCATAGCTGAAAACTATGTTCAGTCCCCAAAATGTGAGACTCTGAGAGAGATGCCCTACTCCAAGTGCAAACATCAAAGCACATATACAGCTGTGGAAGCCTTCCTGGCCGGTCAGGCTGATGCCTCAGGGAAGTTCTCTTCCTCTATTTATTATGAGAGAAAAGAGGCTCCTTTCATTGCCTTCTGTGCTCCTTTCCCCAAACAGCTGTCAGTGCTTCACATTTTAGCCAACTACTACAGCGATAAACACCTTTCCAAGACTACCCTCTCTTAATGTATGCAGCACCAGCTGTTATTGTCAGAGCAAAGCAAGTAGGTTTTTTCCCCTGCCCTGTGGGCTGTGCATGTTGAGTCTGGTCCTTCCAGCCTTTTCTAGCTCCAGAACAAAATAGGATTGAATGCAAGGACACCAGCTTTTCACTCAGATCCAGAAACTGTCCTATTCTAGAGCTGCAGGAGCCTCTGCCTCAACATGCATATCTAACAAGTGTGTCCTGTTGAGTCCCTTCCCCAGCAGCCTTGAGGACATGGTCTTGACTTTTACATGACCTAATCATGCCTCTTGCCTGACTGTGTTGTTTCAAAGGCAGAATCCAATGATTTGCTGTCACTTTAAAGCATTCGTCATCCTCTACAGCTCAGTCATTCTGCCACAGGGCTTGGGGGCAGCCTGAGCATGATGCAGCAGTTCGGCTGCTGCAGGGCAGCAGATGCAATCTCTCTCCAGCACGTTCAGGTCTTGTTTGCGGTCAAACCTTTGCTCGCGCTGCATGCAGATGGATGGCATGCACCCACAGGAATCTGCCTAACCCCTACACACCCTGCTAGCTAAGTGGAAAAGGGATTTTGGGGTGGAAAGGAGTTGGGCAGCAGCCCTCATGTTCCTTACTTGCTGCTCAGCAAGCTGCCCAGCTCTACTGCCACTCTCAAAGGCTGCGGGCAAAGTCAGGCAGACACTGCCTGCAGAAAACAAATCCCACTCCCCCAATCATAGCTGCTGGTACCCAGCAGACATGCTGAAATTCACCTGGACCCCAGGTGGCTGCAGACAGCAGGGCTGCAAACATCCGGATGCAACCTTTCTGGTGACTATCTCCATGCTGGAGTTGGGCTGGCAGAGCTGCCAGGGCCAGCTCTCCATCCTCACTGTGAAGGGGCCTCACACCCAGTGACCTATACCTTCCTCCCAGAAGGCCACTCTGGCTGTTTCTGAACGGCTGCCCAAGCAGCATGAGGCAAAACCATGGCAGAGATGGAGGCACAACGGCCCAATGTTATTGACTCCAGCCAGCGAGCGGGCAGTGTAATCTGTCTGCTTTTGTTCCGTTCGCTTGGTGGTGTGCTCTCATTAGCCCCCCACCAACAGTCAACCTGTCAGCAGGTCTGCGCTCCAACTGCCTGACCTCTGACTTCCACTCATTCTTCCACAAATTAATTTCCCAAATTGACAAATTAAAGTGCACAGTATGCCCAAGGTCACTAAATCACACTGGGTTCTGGTAAATGTCAACTAGCGTTGGGGAGAGAGGAAAAAAAAAAAAAGAAAGAAAAAAACATGGGCAGGGAAGTAATAGAGGGTAAAAAGGGATAAAGAAAAAAGAAATACCATATTTGTTTGAAAGAAATGGACAAAAAACTCTGAACTGTAATTTCCAATTTGCAGAGGACAGTGCTGTGTGAGAGCAATTAAAATGGAGGCTAAAACATCACTGGCCAGAGTCCTGTGTTCCATCGGGTCACCCTGATGGCTACCCAAATTGGCCTTGGCTGGCCCATGAAAGTGGTGAAACTGTGAAATTCTGGCTGGGTCTCATCTCACTTGAAGTGCCACCACACTGACACATTGCAGTTAAGTTTTTCCTGATTCCTGTCAGTCATGTGGGAATCCCAAGCAGGGGCTGGACACAGATGTTAGGTGAGCCAGTGCACACAGGTACCCAGGGAGAGGGCAGGAGGGCAGACTGGCACTGCGAAGCCCCAGGGAGTGAAAAGCATTAACCATTGCACCATTGCACCATCCAGCCTTGCGTGCCAACCACCAGCATATGGCTGCGAGGGACCTGCAGGGATGTCAATCCTGTGACCATACTGACAGTGTTGCCACGTTGTATAATCCCTCCCACAGACCAAATCAAGGCCTTTCTGCCATACACCGTGCACATGAGGGGCCAGAAACCCTTCAATCTTCAATGTATCCGTGGTCAATTTGTATTTCTCCATGTGCCAGTATACTCTGAACTGATGATGATCTGGATTCATTCTTTCCTCTCCATTGTATTTACCCACTGTTGTATTTCAAGAAAGCCACCTTGTCACCTCTCAGCTGCCACTCACTGGGTTGGAGACCAGAGCTGATACAATCCCCTGATGCTCCTAATAGCCTGTCTCTGCACCTGCCCTGGAAGGGCTTCGTCTTTCCTGACCATGGCAGACAGCAGTGCCTCTCTCCAGTGGCATTAATACTTGCCTGCCTCTTGGGAAGGCTGTGGCTCATATACCCTATGCTCGCATTTGTCTTTTTCATGGTGGCATGATATCTCTGCTTCTTAGTTACCTCCATCAAGTAATACACCCAGGTCTTTCTCTGCTATGCTTGTTTTGAGCTGATAAGCTTCTAGCTTATAGTGGAAATTCATGTTATTAGTCCCTAAGTGCATGACCTTGCACTTTGTAATATTGAATTTCATCCCATTTCTATCAGTCCAGCCCTCAAGGTCAGTCAGTGCTTCCTGTATCATACCCTGATCGTGCATAATAACTATGCTCCCAAACTTGCTGTCATCTACAGATTTCATCCACACCCTCCTATTTTTCATTGTGAGGTCAGACTGAAAATATTAAGCAGAATCAGTCCCAATAATACTCCTTGAGCAACTGCACAGTCTCTCTCCAGCTTGATCATTCCCACACAAACACCACCTGTGTTCATCCCTTTCTTAACCAGACCTCCACACACTGTTCTTCTGCCTAACCCCATCATCCCCCTCTGAATAAATAATTTCCCATGTGGCATCATATCAAATGCTTTGATGATAGTCAGATAGATCAGCCACGTTTCCTTTACCAGGAAAATCAATTAGCTTTCTTTGATAACATATCAGATTCTTCTGGCACAATTAACCTTTGATAAAACCAGACAGCATACAATCTCGCTTTCTATTTGTGTCCTTTATTCTTTCCTGTAGAGACCCCAAAGATGTTTGCTTTGCACAGAGTGCTGGTGAAAGCACACTGGCTGTGCAGACAAAAGCAGCAACTGCTGTCCCATTAGTGGTGTTTTCACCTAGGACAACAACGAAAGAAAATGCTGCTGTTGCAGTGATCCTTCCTCTGCCCTGCTTTCTACAGCCCTTCCCCTTGTACACCGTGGAAGTAGCAGCATTTGTCACAGCCCCTGTCAAATCAAGGTACTGTCCCTGGTGAAGAATTTGCTTACACTACCAAAAATCAGTGTTCAATAAAAACACCAAAGAGCAGACTAAGACCAGACACTCCCATTGCATTCTCCCTGTGCATGGCACTTTGCAGTCCTGTTGAAATCCAGGAGACTGTTCCTGGAGTAAACTGTAACTCTATAAACGGGGTTCAGTGGCTGCCATCTGGAGCAATTTTATTGCTTGTCTGAGTTGTTTCTAGAATCGGTATGGACAGAGGTCAGCAAATATGAGAACCTGGCCTACATTTGTAGTCCTCATTCTTTTTGTTGTTTATCATAGCATTCTTCTGAGGAGTTACGGCTTCAATAGGCTCTACGGTAGGGTTGCCCCTTAACAGACATATAGTTAATGCCATCCTATCATTCAGAAGTCATTGAGAAGCAGAAAATTGAGGTTTTACTCTTCCTGCATCAAGACAAAACCACCAGTCTGTGTTTGCTTGAAACAATGCTGTGATTCTGCAGGGTTCAGTTCTGCACAGCCCACTGTACAGGGAAAGAGATATGGAACAAGACTTACAGCACTGACACCGTATGCAGGATATGAAAATGGTCAGATCACTGACTTATTGTAACCCTGGTTGGCAGAGCTACCATGGCTGTAGCGTGGTTCTGTAAAAGGGATCCCTGTACCATTCATCATTCTGCTCTCAGAGGGCAAGGAGAAATGACAGCTCTCATCCCCTCCCATCTTCTCCTTCTCAGGGGTCAGTCCTAACCGCACAAGGGAAAAGTTATGTTTCCTCCAAGTTGGTTCCCTCCAAGGTGAAGCAATGCCTTTTGAAGGAGGGCGTGGCAATGCATTCTCAGGACAGCATCATTTTGAGCAAAAATCCCTTCGGCTCCCCTGCCCACCAAGCTGCTCTCTGACTTGCGAGAGGGTGGGTGGTTATTGCTGCTCTGTCATGACACTTGGAGCTCAGCAGGGAGGGAGAAGGACTCTGCCTGTCAATGCTCAACATATGCAGCAGCAAGACACTCAGTCAAGTAGTCCTGTGTACTTTTATGTGCTTGGATAAAAATGGTATCTTCCTATTAGATGTCTGAGGAGAATTCTTATACCTTGACTCCCTTGTACCAGCACGTAGTCTGGGTTGAAAATCAGCTGAGTAAACTCTTAGTCATAACTGTTCTGAGCATGGTCGGGCAGGTATGAATCTGTGCATATCACACAGAAACTGTCTGCTTTCTTATTCCCTGCTCCCACATAGTAAAACACAGCATAAAAGCAAATCAGCATCTGAAGAATTTTGGTGGGGTTGAGGGGGGGGAGTTCTACTATGCTTTATCTGCTTCCCTGTAATAATGACATTGCACTTCTCCAGCTAGTGGTTCAGCTCATAAAATATGCTTATTTGAGTAAAAATGATTGTCAACCAGAAGTTTAAATGTTACTTTTAAGACTGCTAATTGATTCTGCTGCTCTGATATCCTCTTGCAAGGGATTCCAGAGCCTAGAAACTTTAACAGGCAAATGCTCTGGCACCAGCTGTCTTAAGCCTAAATCTAGTCTCCACCAAAAGGCTGGCATTAGATGTCTTCTCATTTTACATGTTTGCATTTTTACAACAACATTCCACAGTTTTAAGACTACTGTAGGTTGGCTGAAGAATCAATTTGGTGACCTACAACCTGAGTCTTATCCCGGGAGAAGAAAAGCAATGACCCCAATAGAACAGAAAGCTCTGAGTTATTCTTTGCATCAGCTCTGGAAAGCATGCATCTCTGAGGAGACGGACATGAACTAATGTGGCCATGTCATTTATTCTCCTGGGGCCAGGGACCTGTCCAACCTAAGTAAAGGGGTATGTTTTGTATCCATTTTGGTTGAAACACATAAAAATTCTACCCTATCCTTCTAATACTGCATGCTGCTGCCCTTATCTTGTTGCTGCTCATGACGAAGTTGTCCTTCTTCATGCTGCTTTTCCACAAACCACACTGGGCAAACAGGTAAGGCAAACACAAACTTAGCCAACACAGATAGAACTCCCAGGGCACTAACAAGAATCACCTCTCCCATCTTGTAACACCTAGTGATTTTAATTTTAAGAGAGATCAAGCCTCACTCCTTTGTTTTGGTGTCCCTTTTCACAAAACACTGGAAGCAAAAACCACAAACCACAGAAAAAGTAACAAAATTCAACCAGGCTACCGGTTTAAACCTCTAGCTTGGACCTGACAGGGAGAGTCTCTAGATTAACCTTGGTGCATGTGAGATCACTATTTCAATCTGTTTCTTTCAGAACAGTCTGCTATTTGTGATCAGAGTCTACACATGGGATTTGCTGCTTTCAGTGCTGTAAAATAAAGCACAAAAAAAGCAAATACATAAGTGAAACACAGGCACAGGAAACAAAGGCAAGATCATTTATTATAACCAAAACTTCGCATTTCATGTCACCAAGTGGACTTGTCAGTTTCACATGCATAGCCAAAGAAATCAGCCCTAGACCCCAGAAATTATGCTACATATCATATGACCTGCTGGCATATTAATACCCTTCCTTTTAAAATCTTTGCTCTCCCTTCGGAGCCTGCCCTCTCAGTGGGGATCAGACTGACACATTATAGGCTCAGTTTTCTTTCTGAGCTGACAACTTGTCCAGGAAGAGCTGGCTAGCATGTCAGTCTTTGGAGGATACATAGAAAATTCCAATGTGCAATTTGCATATCATCACTTTACTGCAAGGTATCCTAAGACATAAATACTTCTCTCTTCTAGGGCAATACCTTAAGCTTTTAGCCAACATATTGCACTTGAATTGAAAATTTAAAAAAAAATTTACACTGAGTTTCACTGGGTGACAATCTTCTCAATAATTCTAGGCTAAGAAAAATCCAGTACAGAAACAACCACTCTGAGCATGTCCTTTTCCCTTTCTCCCCACATCTATTTATGGAAATATTTGGAAATAGAAATATAGTCCTTATTTTTGGTGAATCTTCAGTTGTTACCTTTTGAAATCTTCCTGAAAAGCTGCCTATAAAAAAAGAACTCTGTATAAAATGCAGCCTAGAAAGATAAAATAGGAAACAGTAAACCTGAGAAATTGATTAGTTGCTTCCACTATCATCCCAACAGATAGACTCTGATCACAGAAAAATCACACCTGAAGTCATATTGGCTGGCATTATTACTGAAAATTATAAATTTGGGGGGGTGGGAGGAGTATAACGAGTAGATTACACAATTATGGTAATATAATATAACCTCGTTATAGTAGAGTGATCGTCTTGTAAGTATTTTTACTATGCAACAGAGGCTTCATTTCTCCAATCACACTGTAAGTATAAACTTCATGGAAATAGAATTAAATCAACTTAGCAGAAGAACTTCACCCGGCCACCAGAAGCCTCATAATCATACCAGTGAGCTTCTCAAGGTAGCGCCCACATAGGAGCCCAGATTGACTGGTGTCTGGGAAATAGTGACTCCCTTCTACACAGATGGGTCCTCTTAATTCAGTCATGGGAGTAAAGTGCACATGCAAGTCAGGTACTGCTGGTGTCCAGTTTACAAACAAATCTTTGGGTAATGTCTGTGATCAAGAGAGGAAAAAGTAAAAATCTTACCTTCCAGGGCTGCCAACCCTCTGCTTGGTCCTGGGATCTCAGCAGATCTAGCAGGCGGCCCAGTAGCACATGGAGATAAGAAAACCACTAGCAGCTGCCATGGAGCAAACATGCTCAAAAACAGATACTTTGACACCTTTTTTTTGGGCGGTGTCCACTCTGCTTAATTCAAAAAACTAATAAGTTTTTTATGTTGTCATCTTTCACAATTCCCTACCTCGTAACACACTAAAAAGAAAATTCTCTCGCCTGCTGAAGAACAGCTGTGAAAACAGGGCTTATTTACACCTTCTCAGCTACCACCAAGTTCCCCTGTAAAGCCTGTCAGAATACAGCCCTAGTGACCTAGAGAAATTGACAAAGGGCAGGCCATAAAAGTTTTTAAAAGCGAAGAATTTGGTAAACTGCCTACATCCTGTGTTTATTCGATGATCTGCTTGTACATGTTTTGGGGCTTTTTTTCATTGGAATATCATAGGAAAGCTAATACCTCACAGACACCTCACACTACCACCAGGAGAGCGAGCAATTTAAAATTAGCTCAAACTTGTATTATCAGGATAGATGAAGGATCAGGAAAGTATGAACTCTTTTCTCCCAACTTTTCTTGAGCAAATTCCTTTCTCCTTATAGATAATTGCAGAAGTGGCTCTGAGTGACTGTTTACAGGGGCCTTGCTAATTGCTCTGGAGAGCAATGCCCATATGAGCAGCATGACTTACAGCAAGAAGGGACAGCTGTGGGCCCAAGAAGAGTTTCTTGTGTTTTGCATCTGAAAAAGAAAGTCATTTTTCAAAAATGTGGTGTGCTACAAGTTAAATACTTTTGTTTGTATACTTTTATCCATAAAGCGGAACATCAGCAGGCTGTGGCTCCCAAAAGTAGCTTTAGAGACAGACAAGTCCTCCAAGCCTGGGACCATCAAGAGCTTTTCAGCCCTGCAGCTCTGAATCCAGCTGTTTCAATGGCTCTGTCCGTGTTGATATTGACAAGTTTTTGCCGCAGTCCTTTTGTCATGTTCATACCGGCCACATCATTGAGGACCTAACTTGTGTCAGGCAAAAGAACTTTAAAACCTCATTCCAGATCTCTGCAGCTAACACTGTACAGTGCTAGGTGAACAAGGACACAGATACAAGCTGGTGATAGAACCTCTCCTTCACTGAATACCAGAAAAGTCCATGTCCAAGTCCATGTCTCTTCAGCTAGCACCCAGTTAACTTCATCTGTGAGAAGACTTTTTTTCTCAAAAATTAAACAAAAATGATGACCCCTAAGTCAGTTGACTGATTAGTAATTGATGTACCTTCCTTACAGTTTCTCTGCCATTGTCATTTGTGGCCAAAAGAGGCCGTGCAGACAGGAAGATTTAATTATGGGAAATAAAATGTTGTGGGAAGTTCTGTCCAAGAATCCCTTTCAAAGGTTCTCCTAATGTTATGAAGTTGCATCCTTCAGCTTTAGGGCCAGGCATGTTAAGAGCACAACTTTTTCTGAGTTAATTCCTTCCTCTGACTTACACTGAGCTGGAGCTCACCAAAGACTATGCAAGGGCCAAGACATCAAGGGGACAGCAGTCCATGCTCTTCTGTCTGAAGGTACCCCTGTAACAGGATGCGGTCAACTCTCTCAGGAGAGTAGTGACTGAAGAGAGAGCCCAGAGACGCTCTGAGGAGCAGGCCGTCTATCTTGCTTTTCTTTTTACCAGGAAGCATGAGAAATGCCTGCCCTTTCTTACGTCCTTTTCACTCTGCCTTTGTGGGTTGCTCTGTCCCACCACACTGGGGAATCTCCAAGCAGCCTGGTGTGCCCCACATCAGAAATGCAGTGCATGAGCTGCTGATCTGCACGCATTGCGCCCTTTCTGCACAAGACAGGCGAGAGCTCCCAGGTGTGTGTGACAGTCAGCCCTACTGCCCAGCAAACACAGTGCAACTGGGACAACACACTCCTGCTGAACAAGTTCAGTAGGGATGCCGTGTTAATGGTCAAAGGCAGGTCAGCTTTGATTTCCTCATACCTGATCCAACAAGGGACTACCTTAAACTGAAGGCTATCAGATTGCCACCAGCATACAGTGCTCCAACTCCAAAGCTAACAGATGTAGCCAGCCTGCACTTTGTGTGTTTATTTTTTCCTAGAGGGCATAATCTGGTCCATGGTGTTTTCCCTGTACAGTAAGCTCACAACATCTTTGAGGAGCTGGGATTTCAGTCAGGAAGTCTCTGAAAAGTAACTAAATACTTTTCAGTATCAACTGTAGTTGGCTGTGTAGTTTCAGCCACAGAATAAAAGTCTAGGTGGGGCATGGATGGGTCTCCCTCCTTGCCCTCACCCCCATGCTTTAGATACTGCAGTGTTTTGATTTTTAAAACATGTGTCTAACAAATGTAACAGTGATAATGAGGAACATGTCAATCTGCCATGTTTCCTGTTCAAATTTCCGTTTTCATTTTTAAAGTTCAAGTACATCTTGATCCCCACAAGATAAACAATGAGCAAGTACAACAGAAATGTGGAGAGAAGAAGTGAAGAGCTCAGAGCCTCAATGAAAGACAGAATCACTGCACAACACGGCTGGGCTCTGCTGGGCGATAAGACTCACCCAGCAGCCCCATCTCACACTGAGAGACCAGCTGAAAAACCTGATCCTTATTTTTGTCAGGGCCTGTGCACTGCCCCGATGAGCCTCGTTGTGTTCATGTCTAATAGATTTGCTTTCTGCTGACGAAGAGACAGTGATAGTTTCTGTGGTCAAAATCTCCACTTCTCTCTCCTACCCCAACTGCATCTAATAGATTTTTAAACTTTCTCGAGCACCAAAGACCACATAAACTGACATTTTAAGTGCCTAAACTGCTTTGTGCTATGTCCTTGCTGCCCAAAACTTTGCCTGCCTCAGTGGATGATGCTGAAACCTCACAATGAGTACAGGGACTACCACACCTTACACAAACACAAGTGCTGTCCTTCCATGCAGGAGGGGAGATGTTTCAAGAAAGAGATGACAGAGAGGCAGTTTACTCTCTTTCAAACACAGCACGCATACAGAATCCTCCTCTATTAGCAGTCACACATCTAAAATTTTACCAACATAAAAATACTATTCCATCTCTTAGCTCACACTCTTCAGCATTTTCAATAAAAAGAGAGCATTTTGAGTCATTCTTTCAATCACAGGCCAGTTCCTGGAGTTTGTGAGTCGATTAGATCAGTGTATCCTGATACACTTTTTTATGGTTTCTATTCTAAGAACATCCTTACTAAGCTCAAGATTAGAAATTATAAGAAATAGAAAAACCTAGGGGCCAGGGAGAAGGGAGAGTAGATCACTATCTAGAGTTATAAGAGGTATATTCTGAGGTTTCAGAAGAGTGGTAAACAGCTACAGAAAAGTTGACTGGTTTTGTCAAAAGCTCTAACAAAAAAATACAGTCCAGATATCATGGCAGTAAGGACAAGTAGATAAAATACAGAAGTGCTATAAAGAGAACTTCTGAGATGAAATCTCATCCTGCTTGCAATAATCACGTGTAATTAAATTAAGCAACAAAATTCTGGCTATCACCAATGTTTTGGCATAGATAAGGACAGTTCACTTAAGCTGTTGTTCATCTATTCATGGCAATTTTTGAGATCAGCCAACCTTCTGATGAGCAACATTACCTACTGCCACAAGCTCCTCCTTGTTCTTCTCACAATCACGCATTTCAGGAGGACAAAGGAGGGTCCTCTTGACCACGTCAGCCATCATCTAGGGTTGCTTCTTCCTCCAAGGGATGGTTGGCTGTTATTGGTAGTTTTGGCAATCCCCTCATTTGCATGCAATCAGAGAGGGTTTCTGCTGTCCTCAGCTGTTCTTCACTGCAATCAGATAAAGCCAAATAACTAGTCTATGAAATGGGTTAAACACATTTTTCTTCTATTTCAGCTTCACCAGTGCTCTGATTTTTTCACACCTTTTAAAATCAGATCACTAGATTAAGTCCAACACGTAGATGTCCGGTGTCATTTTGGATGTCTTTGGTTGTCCAGGACATCTAAGAAGAGAGACACCCTTTGGGAGTGCAAGTTGGATGCCAGATAGATATAGAGAATTGCACTCTGTGCAGGTACCCCATTTCTTCCTGCCTCTCAGCCAAGCTACCAGCTTCTAAGTAACCACACTTGTTTCTCCTACTCTAAAAACACTGGTGTTGTCTTTTAAAAAATACAACCGTACCTCAGAATAATCTTATTTTACAGACCTTTTACAAGCCCTGATTAAGCATTTTCTCAGCTGTATTACAGTAAATACTAAGAGAGCAAGTCTCAAGACAAAACTGCAGAACCTGGCAATGGAGCACGCAAAATCCCCATGCATTTGACACCAGTCCTTTTTTATTAACAATAAAATTTCCTCTGTCAAATCTTTAAAATTCACAGTACTTGTAATGATGTTGATAATTACTTAGCAATGCATGGGGAGCCAGGGATTGATTATTGCAATATAACTTATCACCAGCTCGTTCTGCTAGGGAAAGGGAAGCATCACTTAAAAAGCTGGACACTGACATGTGCGCTGGCAGGGGACAGTCTGGCTGCCTCTTGCTTAAGGTTGAGCTGACTGATCAAGTGTCACACCCAAGGTCACCCTGCAGACCCATGGCTTAGGAGGGATTACGGCACAGCGAGATCCTTAGCGACACCCGCTCTTGCCCTCTGAACTCCAGACCCTATGGCTCCTCATCAAAATGTGACCTGCTTAGATAAAAATATCCAGTATTTTTTCACTCTGGAGCAACTGGTATAAAAAATAACTACAGCCCAGTCTTGTTCTGTTTTCAGTGAGCAGCACAGGCTTTCTGCTCTGCCTGTGTTACTTTCAACATGCTGCTACTGGTAAAATTAAATAGCTAACTTGCTAGCCAGGATCACTGGAAATGAGAATGTGTCCAATCAATATATATATATATTGACATGAATACACCTCATCATATCATAAGCACATTTGGTAAGATCAGACCAGTCAATCCTTTCAGTTGCATCCAGAAAAATCGCCCTCTCCGTGGGAGCACAGGAAGATGCAGGCAGCATGCCAGGCTCACCAGAGTTAGTGTCTCTC
The DNA here is from genome assembly GCA_035584735.1 of Pseudotriccus pelzelni. Lineage (NCBI taxonomy): Eukaryota > Metazoa > Chordata > Aves > Passeriformes > Tyrannidae > Pseudotriccus > Pseudotriccus pelzelni. Next base: position 42,295,747 of record JAWMRA010000113.1, read on the forward strand.
AAAAGGTACTGACTGGGCATCGCAACCCATGTGCGTGTGTGGTGAACAAATCAGGTTATGTGAGCAAGCAGCTCAAAGGTTCAGACACACAGCCTGTGTGCAGGGCTTATGGAGTTGCAGTATGTCAGTCAAACCTCTGTAATTGTCCGTGTCTGCATTTCTAATCTGTTTCAGTTTAAGCTTCTTTCAACAAGTTTTCAGCTAAATGGCATTACCTCATATCTAAGGCAGACCAAAACCATACAAGGCAAACAGCTACCAAGGTTGCCACAGCCCAGCTGACACGTGGTGGCTTGCTGTGCTGCTGCTACTTGCTCTTATACAAGAACACTGCATAGAGGAGACTCACACAATCAGGTGAAAATGAAGAGTGACGGGTGAAAAATACCTCGGTCCTTTAACGTTTTCTTTCTGAATGCACAGAAAGTTTCTTAATGAAGTAGAGATTTTTTGGATGGGAATCAAACCTCAGTTTGTGTTATTAAGCTGATGCCACTAAGATATATTTTCAATGTGAAGTCTTTCACTGGAAGTTTTGCTGCCTGGAACTATAGAAACCTAAGAACTGAGTATGAATAGTGAGGTTTTCCCTGACTCAAAGCAAAGCACAGTTGGTGGTGTCTTTAATGATGTAATAGGTGACCCTTACAATGAAATCATAAACCTAAAGTCATTGAACATTGGGGCTGCACAGGAACCAAGTCCTCAAGATACACTCATGGCTGATTACGGAAAAGAGCTGATATCATCGCGTTTCCAAAATTCTCAATAAGATATTGAATATGCTCAGTTTTGATTAAGGCTGTAATACACCCTATGCATCATCAGTGACTTCCTGCAAGTGAGGAATATTCATGGTAATTCAAAGCTCAGAAAAAAGCCCATAAGTCTGCCAAGAGGAGTTCAATAGAAACATGCTGCTGTCTGAGCACAAGGAAGTTGAGACAGACCATTCACATTTCCAACACAAAATGCCTAGGACACTCGGACATGAAAGTCTCCTTCAGTTTCATTTCCCATCAGGTCTCAGGGCAATCACAGTTTCATAGCACAACTTGATTTTTCTGTATCATGACACCCTTTCTCTAAAGAAAAGAAGTAACTCTAGAATTCTTCGCTGGAGATCTTCTGAGATTTGCTTCATGACTGCTTAGCAACTTAAGGCCTTAAGAAAGAAGGTGAAAAGAAATGCAAAGGAGCATTGTTATTAACAGGTATGGTCCCCAGGTTGAGAATATCTTCTGCTACAGAAAAAAATCTCTGCATTTTCCAACTGTTACTTGAACCTGTGACGTAGTGTGGAGCTGCTGATTTTCCCAGCAATTAAAGCCCAGCTCTTACTTAGGATATTTCCAAAAACATTTCCATGATGGAAGAATGAACACAAACAGCCAATGCTCTATCAGCAGCAGAGGAAGAATTTGCAAGCAAGGCTTAGCACACCAGGCTGAAAATCTACTTGATTATACCAACACATAGTGCTGTGATAAAGACACGTTCAGCAACTGAAACAAAAGGTGTTTTTTCCATCCTATTTAGGCCTACCCATTCCAGGGACAAGGAAGACATTTAGGATGAAAAGTGTCATAATTGGGCCTTCATTAATTTTGGGTTGCTGACTGTTCTATCACACTGTCTCTTCCCTAAGAGAACAATGGGGGTTGAGCCCAGACAGTGGGTTGTGTCACAAGTCAGGTGTTTGCTAGAGAACCTCAGATATCCTCCTGCAGCATCCCAAGCTGAGAACTCTGCTGAATCCAGTTGCCCAAGGCATCAAAAAGAGATCTTTTATCAAAACACCATTTAGCAGCCAGGTGAACCACCTTAATTCCTCAAAAAGAGCTCTTGAACACTGTCTCGGGATATCCCAGTGTAAGTTTCTGTCTGGAAATGAGGTCACAGTTTCTTTATACCTCATCAAAAATGTTGCCTCGTGCCACCAACATTTTCAACTGTCCTTATCACTTCAACCAGGATGGGCTAAAACATGCAAAGAACCTCTGTTCAGCCACTCTCTCTGCCCCTCTCTGAGGTGGTCACACACCTTTTCAAGCATTTCAGGAACACATTAAGTCATTCTAGACAAGCCTTGCTATGAAGCTAAACAAATGACCCTTTCTGAGCATCAAGCAAAATAAGGGCTTGGAAACAATTGGAGGAAGTCAACCAAGCAGACGCTCCTGCAGTAATTATCAACATTCACTTAGGGAAGAGGGGGAGCAGGGGAGCACCCAAGCTAGGACCACCCTCTCCTCTGAGGCTGGGGTCTGCTCCCATTGTTCTCACCAGGAGCCATACCACCACCTCCAGTGGGAGCAGGACCGGGTCTTTTAATCCCCATTTCCTCTTGGCCGAATGAACTGCAGTGTGTGCCAGTGACAGCTAAATGAAGGATTCCTTTTTCCAGAGGACCGGCAACAGCTCTTAACTCATAAACTCAAGGTAATTGACATTACAAACAAGCTTTACCCACAGGGACCCCGGAGCAGTCAACAATTGTGCTTTAATGAGTAGGAAGGGAGAAGGAGGGAAGTCTTTACACACTGCAGTACGACATTCTAAGAAAAGCTCTTTCCCTTTTCCAGGCAAGGCAATGATTAAAGTCTGTGCGCGAAACTCGACAAGGAGGGAGGCCTTGCTGAAAACGCCTTTCTTCCTGGCTTTCCTGTGGAAAAACAAGGGGGATGAAAAATGGTTATTGGGACTTCAGAATGACAACAGCGGCCAGTTAACAAACCCAAACAATAAAGGAGGAAGGCAAGCTCAGATGAAAAAAGTTGAAAAATCCAGAGCTCTGGAGTTTTGCACACAGAAGACTTTTAACAGAATTCAAATACTAGGATGAACTGCAGCAGAAGGGCAGACAGTGGTGTGGAAATGACAATCCAGGTATTACATGAACTCAACAACCTAATAAACGTGACAAACTTAAGAAGGTATCCTGCCTCATGTTCTCTCTTCTGTTCAGTAAAGCCATGGTCAGTTGGGAGGACTATGTCAGCGCTTCATGGAGTGACACAAGTCCTGATCACAGAGGTGAAATGTAGTAAAAAAGCAGTACACAAAAGCATCACTGTTTGCAGGACTGCACTTGTCAATGCTTATATGGCACTGCTAAACATTCACGTTACGTCTTGAGCACAAAAAGGCACTCATACATCATAAATACATTTTATGTTTGAATGCCTCCTTCTTCTGAAAGTCTAAATTGAAGGCAGCTGACCCAGAAATTGATTAAACCTTTGTGCATATATTACGTACAACATAATGGCAGTTTATTGGAAAAAGAATGGCATAATGAAAAATCCTTTTATTAAAATCCCCTTTATCAGAATGTTAGTGTGGCTGATCATGTTTCTAATTGGAGATCACAATGGACTACATGTTCTACAAAGAAAGTAAGTAAGAATGGCCCCTGCCCAGCAGGATTTTCACTTAGATTAGGAAAAACGGGGAGGTACAGACAGAGGCAGAGAAGCAAAGAAAGTCAGAAGTAATGGGCACTGGCCTCAGCCCACCAGCTACCCACCAGGTATTGCACTCTGCAGAAAGTTTGTTTTTCTGGAGGTTTAACAAACATTCAGTCAGGACAAGCTCCATTGAATAACATAAGTGAGATCTGGTTACATCCAGGGGCTGAGGGGCAGGGACAGACCATGCACATCCAAACAGCATGGACTGTTTTAGGAAACAGGGAGTGATCCACAGCTAGTGCAAATGCGGTGCAGTGGCTTATGGTCCCAAACCAGTGCCAGACAGCTGTGGTTAGTAACAACAGTTACTGACATGGGGAAAAGATTGCAAATAGGTAGCAAAGCCCTAAGATGGAAGAAAGGTCCCATAAACCTGTCCCAAAAAACCTCTATCAGAGGGTCAAAAGAAGAGACAGCAACAAGCAAGGGCTGCCTCTGGGAACAGGCAGAGCCAGCTGCTGTCTTGGTCCCCGCACACCTGAGAGGTATCCCATCCTCAGAGTGCAGAGCAAGTGCAAGCCCTGGGATGTCACTCATACAAACTCAAACAAAATCAGGAGATTTTTAGTTTCTATGCACTGTTGTTCTTGACTGATTGGCTGTTTTTGTTTTGTAGGATCTTTAATGTGGGACAGCTTGAAATTGCATCTGTTGCTCCATAAGTGTCTGGTTTGTGATGGTTTAGGTGAAAGGGACTATCTCACCAGTCGTCCTGGCACCCAGTCACACCATAACAAGCAAGCTGTGAGGTACTCAGCTGCAGAGGAGTTATCTGTGACTCCAGCAACTGAGGAGTTAACACAGTAGCACAGATAAGACATTACCTGTGGTTTTGGATTATATTAAACTATCGGTCACATCCATGCCGTTAGACTGCTTTAACAATATTCCCTGCTATAGCTGGGTCCCAATAACACTATTTGGTGATGAAACTTAATCATCTGGGTAGAGTTTGAGCTTTTTTCTTTCATTGCATGCAGAATTCCCAGTTTTTGCTAGTGGCAGGACCATCATATTCACTGGAAGTAGCTAGGGCTGATGTAATACCATTCTCTTGCTAGCATTGTGCTCTAAATACGGTAAACCTGAGCAGGGCAAAAGAGAGACAAATTTACAGAGTACAAACTGTTATACAACATGGGCTGTGAATTGCCTGGACTGGTAATATCATTTCGCTTGAGACCTCAAGGTGAACCCAGACCACGTTCCCAACTTTGAAAGGCCAGTGCATTATCTGCTAAGCCACCCATCCTACTGGAAAATCTTCTCCACGTTCATACAAAAGGAAAATAAAACCCAGGCTGCTCTGGGCTCTAAGCCAAGGCTGAACACACATACTCCCCAACAGGCAGGGAAAGTGTTGCACCAGGGCTTGGCAATTATGAACAGGCACCAGCGGCTGCAAACTAGGCTTTGCCACACAAGTTTTTATGCTGGCAGTCTTGGGTATGCTCAGTTGTTTGTGAGTGCAGATACATTTCCTTAATATTGCTATGGCATTCCCCCTGTCAGGGAAGGCAAAGCTGGATTATGTTAGCCCTCAGCAAAGCAGAGCTATTTACAAAGAGACTCTTGAAATGCAGGGCGTCATTTTGATTTTTTTCTTTTCTGCCCTTCTACACTGCAAGCACATTTGTTTCACCAGAACAGGTACAGAGAACAGCTAGGCACTCAGATCAGGATTTTCTCCTCTCTTTTCCTTTGCTTTGAAGTCTCTGATCGCTGCAATCTGCTGTGAAACTGTCCTACATTCCATGATGGAAATTTCCACTTAGCTGATGTTCAGTCATTCTTCAAGAGCATGCCCCATGTAAGGTTTCATCGCAGTGTAGATCTGTTGCTAGTTACACGTAATAATTTATTGTTTTGTTCCATATCAAAGCCAGCCACCACTTATTACCCTTTATCTACATGCAAAACTCCCCTTGAGATCACCAAAAATGTGCCTATGTTCAACTATTATATTGTAAATAAGCTGATACAGCACCAATGCTTTCGTTATTGGCTAATAGTTCTGATCTGGCACTTACAGAAATGGATTCTGCAGAAGGTCCCTGGGTTTCCTAGCTAACCCTCAAGTGGGAAGCTGAGAACTGACTTAATACTGAACAATTCCTGTGCTAACTGCCCAAACTGCAAGAACAAGGTAATAATTCTGATCCACCACAGAGTTAGGGATCAGGTTCATCGCAGCTAGAAACATGGGGTTTAGTCTTTACATGAAGGTTAATGCAACTATGTGAAGATGCTGCTGTCTATCCCTGTCAGGACAACCAGAGAGTCCCACAGCAACATCAGATGCTAGTTTCCCCAAGGACACTGACAGCTTCTCAGCAGCTGTGACTGAAAACCAATTTCCAGGGAATACTACTGGACATTAACACAGTATTACCTCAAGTTCTGCTTCAGAAGAAACAGCCCCATCACCCTTTCTAGTGATATATTCAAGGAAAAGAGCCACAGTGCTGAGGAATGGCAGCACTCCTGTGGGATAGTGCAGTGATTGCACCAGGCTGAAGGCAGAGCTCTGAAAATAAACTGTCTCCACTGGCACCAGGGGTCACACAACTACTTCTGATAGGATTTTTTTATCATAGAAAGGCTTTTCTGAAAAAGTAAATGAGATGTATACACAGTGCTGGAAGAGAGCCTGACAGCATCACAAAAGACAGGACAGAGGGGTTATTTTTTGTATCCATGAATAAAGACCAATACAGACATGGAAAGAGCAGGAGCTGTCCATGTCTTTGAAAAAACTGCAATGCTATTCTAAATTAATTATATTTACATTTATACAGCACAGACATCCTAGGAGGCTTGACAATTCATGTACAACTTTGCATATTGCATATCAAGAAAGCTAAGGAGCTGAAGTCAAAATGCATGCAACAGACAAGCCTGCTTCAGAGAAAAGAAAATTTATGCAGAATCCTTCTGAGTAAACCTCTACTTTTATAAGAAACACCACTTCTGCATAACAAACTCCTTGGTTTATCAGTTTCAGAGTGGTGGAAGGCAGTATCAGTTCTGCCTAGATTTGTATCTGAAGTCCCAGAGTACAGAGATAAAACAAACTTGTGTTTAGACCACTAGGCCAATACTCTTACTCCCTTATTAGGGTTATTGGCTTTTTTACCACTTAGGCATTGCACGGAATAGATAAACTGACACTAGTTCACAGAATCGCAGAATCACAGAATCACGGAATGAGTCAAGTTGTGAGGGACCGTAGTGGGTCATCTGGTCCAACCTCCCAGCTCAAGCAGGGTTACCCTAGAGCACATGGCACAGGATTGTGTCCAGGTGGTTCTTGAGTATCTCCAGTGAGAGAAACTCCACAACCACAATGGCTTAGAAACTATTAAAATGCACAGTAATAAACATGGTGCAGCATCACTGAGGCTGTAATTGTGGACTCCTTGGTTGCACTAAAGGAGCAATGTGGTGCTTTAAGGCTTGACAGGTGATGTGAGGTGCTTCCCAGCCACTTATGCTTGGAAGGGGAGTGAGTTTGCATTTCACAGAGTGAAAAACCTTCCTAAGCCTTGGCATTTGAAAGCAATTTGCCCCCCAATCAGATTTTTGATACTCACTGGGAAATAATTCTTAGCCACAGAAATTGACACAAATTACTCCTCGAAGCTCACTTCCCATTGGGAATATCTTCAAGTACTACCTTATCTAAATTTCTTGCCTCCTTGGAGACCAAGTGTCCTATGGGTGAAACTCACCTGGCCTACCTCTAGCCACTAAATCTGCTTGTTTTGGTCATGGGTCCAAGGTGGATGCCCTGGAGTTTGAGAGAGGCCATAGTCCTTTGACCTTGACAAACCCCCAGTCAGTGTCTCCCTCAGCCAGGCCAAGCTGCCATCCTGGTCTTGCAGAAAACAGCAAGCTCTGCAAGTCGCTATGCCACTTGCATGTGCCTCCAGCCAAGCTTGAAAACAGTACCAATGATGCAACACAGTACCACGATGCAACAACAGACTGCTTTAGATGGGCATGATCATAAGAGAGGGCTCCCTTCCTTCTCCAAAATATGGCTTGTTCCATGACACCATAAGCAGGTTCACAAAATCACATGTGAAACCACAAAGCAAGTTCTTCATCTTCATGCCCATCAGTAAGTGGTCCTGTGGTTACCTAAGAAAGGCTTTGGTTTCCCAGACTCAATGAATAGCCCCAGTGTCTGCTCACAATAATGGGACCTGTAGGCACTCATAGTCCGAAACATATAGATTTAGGTGTCTAGCCTTTATTCCCCGTGATCAATCATTTTAACCCTGACATTTAGCCAGAGGGGGATGCAGCAACCAGGGATCGGACTTCTGTAGGCTGTAGCCATGTAAATGTCTCATAAGCTATGCAGGTATATAAAACTGATGCAGACATTTGGAGAAAAAGAGAGGATCTTGAAATCAGCATCTTTTGCTCACCAGGCTGGACTGGCTCAGCCCTGATGCACACCCCACTGCTGCCCCATCAGCCACGAGACACGCACACTGCCTACAGCAGCAACTGCTATTCAGAGAGATGGAAGGAGCCATTTTTTTGTCATTAACAAAAGGCAGAGTGTCTATTAAAAAATAAAAGGCGTCACAAAACAAACAGAATGACTCATTGGGATTTTAGAACTCACCTCCAGACACAGCAGGAGGGGAAGAGCCTGCCATTGCCCATTCTGGTTGCAGAATGGGATCAGCCCAAGAAAAAGCATGTTCCCACAGTAGACAGTTTGAGCTTGTTTTGTCAGACACTAAGGTTCAAATGACCTTTCTTTTTTGGCACAGGGATTTTGGCAGCCTGGAGAGTGCTGGTGCTAAATAACAGTAACACCAGCTTTTCCCTGGTACCACATACAGTAAACAATGCAAACAGTGTTTCACGGACTTGGTGGGGCTGAGCTGCCGATTGGGATGCAGAGACAGATGAAACTTTGGTTAGAGAATGAATAGCTCTTATTTACTTGTAATCCCCATCTTGGTGGGGGACACAGACATGCATGTGAGAGCAACTCCTTTTTCAAAAAGAGTTTTCACCTTTCTTGTCTCTATTCTCTGCTTCTTCCAATACCTTCTTGGATGTCATCTCTTCAGCTAATGTGTCATGCAGGAGAGGTATCCAATCACACGAACAATATTGAAAAGCAAAGGTACAGTATTAACAGCTACAGAAAAAGCCAACGTAATCCCGCACTGCAGATTTTCTACCTCAAGTTACCTTTTAATTCAGGTATTTGTGACTTTAAGTCATTTTTTTGCTTAAAAACTTTTTAATGCATAAGACAATTTCAATGAATTTTGACAGAAGGATAGACATATTTGGTACTTCACCTTATCACAGAGTTTGTGAACGGCTTTGTGAGGAGAGAATCCCCCTTAAGTTCTGATACAGATGGACTCTGCTGTCTGGAGTCTCTGAGTCATTGTTAGACATAAAAGAATCCAAGCAGAGACTTGGCTGTCTTCCCTTTTTAGATCTGTCTGGTCTGCATCTTACTGAATGGCGCTCCACTCCGAAAGAGTCAGCATGCAGGTATCTACAGCTCCCTTCAACTTCTTACCAGGAGCACACTTCTCAGAACACCAACAGAAGGCAAGAACAGACATTTCAGTGGGGGAAAAAAAAAAAAAAAGCAAGCCAAAAAGCTAAGTGTCACTATAATTTGATCAGCTTAGCTTTAGAATTGTTCTAAGCAGCAAGGCAGAAGGCTTGCTGGGAACCCTCAAAGACCCAAGAAAGGTATTACATGGCTCAGTATTACCTGGAAATGTTTGATTTATTTCCTGAAGGCACTGTGCCTCTCAAATGTTCCAATAAGTTTACTTTCTGTTTGTCTGGTTTTCCCCTGCTCCACTCCAGACCATGCTGCTAAAAGACATCTTTCAAATGAAGTATTTTACACATTATTACAATATTTAAATGAATTCAGGTGGCAGTTTTCAAAGGAGCTGAAGGTAGAAAGTCAACATCTCATTTCCTTTCAGAACCGTTGAAAATCCCATCTTCAGCTTCAATGCCAGTTCCCTGCAGCAGTTAGTGTAGCAGTTCACACAGGGAGGACATGCAGGGAGGGTGCAGTCACTCACCAGCTCAAAAGATGAACTCAGCTGGTGGTCATTACTCTCTTAGAAGGCGCTCTGCTGTAGTATCCGCTTGGCAGGGACCTATGTCCTCCTCACTCACCAGAAAGGATGTGGTGGCACAGACTGAGCTCCCACAGAAACACACAGCTGTCCAGGTCTCCGGCTGCAGGGAGTGCCGGAGTCTGGCCCTGGAACTGGATGACAGCAGAGACAACAGCTGTGTGAGATGAAACCAGGCAGATGATCTGTTCATCCTAGTGGCAAAGCTGAGAGACGAGGTGTAAAGTTTAAGAAGCATAAGCAACCCTGAGGATGAGATTTTCTGGTGGAGCCACTCTACACCATCTCTGTGGCAAATGCACCAGCTGGCTGCATCACAAGAAGCAGATGATACCCTACCATCTCACCACCAGGCAGAAGAAGGGGACCTAAGACATGGTGAGAACAGAAACAGATCTCTGCTCAAGGCAGCCTACCTCACCTTCTCAGGTGCCCTTATACGATAGATATGAGCCTCTGGGAACCTGAGTTCCATGCACATGACAATCTGGATGGAAGTCCATCCATGGTGGAAGAATTGCCTAGGACATGTCAGCCTATCCCTGTATTACGACCTCCTCAATTGAGAAAAAAAGAAAGGTAATTGTCATCAGTGACTCCTTTTGAGTGAAACAAAGGGCCAACCAGTCCCAGCCCACAGGGAGGTGTGCTGTCTCCCCAGGGCCTGTATAAGGGCACTGCAAAGAAACTCTCAGGTCTGGCACAGTCCTCTGATTATTATGGTTTTTCAGGTGAGCAATGATGAAGTCCAAGCAAGAAGTCTGAGAACAAACAGGAGGGACATCAGGGCAGCTGGCCAAGAAATTTGGAGAAGTAGTATTCCCCTCTATCTTGCCAGTTGCAGGGAATGATGGGGATAGAAACATGAAAATCATAAAGGTGAGTATATTGATGTGCTGAAGTGTGTCCAAAGAAGAGCAACAACAAAGGCTGATGAAAGGTTTAGGGAACAAGTCAGATGAGGAGCAGCTGAGAGAGCTGGGGCTGTTTAACCTGGAGAAAAAGAGGCTCCGGGGAGACCTTACAGCTCTTCACAGCTACTGGAAATGAAGTTTTAGCCGGGTGTGGGTCAGTGTCCTCTCCCAAGTAACAAGTGATAGAAGAGGAAATGGCCTCAAGTTTCACTGGGGAAGGTTTAGATTGGATAATAGGAAAAATTTCTTTGCTGAAAGGATGGTCAGACATTGGAATAGTCTGGCCAAGGAAGTGATGGAACTGCAATCATTGGAAGTGTTCAGAAGGCATGTGAATGTGGCACTTAGGGATATAATTTAGTGGTGAACACTGTGATGCTGAGTAAATGGTTAGACTTAGTGATCTTAGAGGTCTTTTTCAACTTTAATGATTCTATGATTCTAATGGGGATTGAAGGTTTTAAAAGTTACCAAAAAGTTATAAATAGTCCAACATACTCTCTCAGTTCTCCACCCAAGAATGCTAGAGCCTAGAAGGCAAATTTTCAGTACTTGAGTCTTTGACTGAGTTTAAGAAAGTGTCAGAGGACATGACGATAGCTACAGTCTGTCTGCATGTGGGTTTATATCCTATCATCTAAAGTTTCCACCTGGCAGAAGGATAACCACCTTGTATTTTTGTTTTACCTTTGCTATAAAGTCACAGTGATGTGAAAACTCAGCATCCTATGGAGTCAGTTCTGAAGATGTGATCCATAAGGACACACACAGACCTCTTCTAGAGAGAGACCCTGTTATCCCCACCACAGCCACCATTTTACCTCACAGCTGGTGCTAAGATAACTTGGCACCAGGCAGTGGTTGGAAGGCAGGTCCACCTTTCCAACAGAAGATAATCAGGGCCCTTGCCAGCTTTGATCAGTGCTGGATCAGTGCTGATGACCTAATCTGCCAGGCAGAGTTGTCTTCCTCACACTTCACATCCTGAGATGCTGCCGCTTGCAGACATACCTCCATGTTTGGGTCCTCTGTGGGGCTTGGCAGCCGGAGATGTTTGCTGAGTGATTTGTGACTGAGCAGTCCTCTTTGTTATGCATTTTGTGTTGGAAATATGCAAAAGAAATTATTTCTAGTGTGTGGTACTTGGACTTCTCCACTCTGAATTAAAAACAGCACGGTCCAGCACCATCTGCCTAGTTACTTCTAGGCAAAGGAGAAAGCAGAAGCAAGGAACATATCAGCGTCTTCTGATTTCCACAGAAAAATCTGATATAAAAGTTCTTTGAAAGAGAAACTGGTTTTTGTATTGACCTGAAATATGTTGAAAAACATGAGGAGATGTTTGTCTTCCTCTGAAAACTGATGGTACTATTTTTTTCACAGAAAGAACATATTTGTTATTGCTTTTGATCTTTTCAAGTATAACAAATACTGCCTTAACTTCATGGAAGCAAAAAAGTGAAGACTGAGTAAGAAAAACTTGCACAGGATCAAACTCTACTACACGCTGATTAACATCTACTCCTAAGGAAGATATTTATCTTGCAATGTGAAACTATTGCTCCTTTTCATAATACGAAATTATTTTTCTGAGAATAATGGGTGCCTGGCACTTTTTTATAATCTGACCATAGATTATCCTTCTGTGTATCTTTCTGTCTGTCCATCTGCTGGTCTATGTGGTTCTGTTCTCACTACACAGATACTTGTAACATTTCAAATATAAATAACCTGAAACTCCTCAGAAAGGTGAGAGCAACACATGTTCTTTCTTCATGCGAAATATCCCTTTCTCACCAAGGAGCTGAAGTGGAGCACGGAACAGAAACATCCGATGGTCCCAACATCAGCTGGAATCAGAAGAGACCTAAATTAAATTATGTATTTTCCTATTTGTATGAAAGAATGCAGAGGCAAAGACCAGAGGCTGTCTACAGGACTTACATGTATCAACGCAGCTAGCAACAGCAACTTCAAGTACAAATGAGTCATTTATATTTAGAAACATTAGCAAAAGTATCATCTGTTCAGAACATAGCTCCCTTATCTAACCGTGGTGGAGACGTAGTGTGTCCACATAGGTGTCAGTGGCACAAATCCTATTTTCTTGGGTCTGGTTAGATGAGTTGGGAGTATGAACAGCAGATTTTCAGAACCAAAGGAGTATTTGGAGGTGGCTTGGTCAAATACCTGGGTATTTAGCCACAGCCACAGCCCATCCAAATACCAAGAGTACTGTTAAATGTTTCTTCTATTAAACTCAACCAATGCTACCTCTGCTTTCCCCATGGGCAGATGGTCATACCACTCAAACCCAGCCTGATCCCTCTTGCATCCCGTATACCCAGCCCTGTTCCCAGCTCTCAGGCCTTTCCTCCCCACCAAAATTAAAGTTCTGGTTCTCTGCTTCAGCCTCTGCCCAAGGCAGGCTGGCTGGCTGCTGCTAGTGATGCTCCAAGACTGGAGTGGATGGTGACCAGAACTCCTTTCTGCTTCTGCACTCCTGGAATGAAGTGCCACGGTTTCAAATCTAGACAATGAAGTTCAGCACCCTGACCCTGCATTACATTCCGCAAATGTCTATCAGATTAGTAAAACAGGTATTTAGGGACCAGTGCACTCATCTGAATGTTCAGACACAGTAATTTGGCACCTGATCCTGGTTTGAAAACTGGGTCAACTGTTGAGTTTCTCCTCTGGTCTGTCTTCTTTCACTGGTGACAGTCAGCAAAAACTACTTTTCTAATCTGAGACAGCCTCGCAGATTAATTTCTCAGAAAATTGTCAGAGAATTAGCATCTATGGGGCTGCAAAAGTATGTGGTGACTTTCTGAAAGGGTAGAATCTCATCAGCCTTTGCAGAATTACATCCTGAGAGGTAGGAAAATTCTCCCAACAAACTGATGTATCCAATGTGAGAGAACTCTAAATGTGTCCTTAGTCCTTGAAAAGTTTTCATACCCAGGGCTGGGTGATGCTGTGAGCATGTTCAACAGGCATAACTTTCAGCTTCCCCTGAACAGATGCTCAGGTAGAAGACTATTTGGAAAGACTGAACAGGGGAGTGTTTGTGAAAAATATATTCTATAGGTTGAGTGGATACTGAGTTTTTACCAGTTTCAATTCTGATCACCTGTGTGCCAGTATATTAAGGAGGACTTGCTGATGTTTATTTCTCAATTTTATTATTTTGTTGTGTCAATCCTGTACACAGAGCTGCCCACAACCTGAAAGCTTGTGGTTCTATTTCAATTTAGAATTTACCAAACTGAGAGCTGATGACCTCAAATTCTTTGTTTACTAGAACAAACCCAAAACTCTACAAAACCACATTAGCTCACTTGGATCAGCTACACAGAAAAACCAAGATCAGGCTGGGCTCAGTGTTTTAATGGGCTGTGCCAATCCTGAACCCCATCCTCTTCCATGGAGCCTGTGAGAAGGAACAACTGAAGCAGGAAAGCAAATCACAGAATCAGAGTCTTGCTGCCTTTCCATCAGAGAGACCATTGTGCACAACCCACATCCCAGCTTTTCTCACCTGAAGGTGACCCAGTCCTGGGTGAACACACAAGCACCATCACTCTTTAGCATAGTGGCTACCTGGGAATTCAACAGGCAGCCTAGTACTCAGTGGCATCCCTTCAGCCTGATTCATTAATAATAACTTCCTGTACACCATAACTGGTGGGAGTGACATAATTGTATGCAATCCCTCTGGTAGTTGTCTGCAACCTATCATTGCCTCTGTGTCATCTTATGTGAACTCCTGCCAGTTAACCTTCAGTCCAGCCCAAACCTTCTGTAAATATTAGATCATCCTTTCCACCACATCAGCTACACCACCTGTGGTGAAAACATCCCACTAGGTTTCAGCCCATGCTGCAGACACCATCCTTGGAGTTTCCTGGCTCATCCACAGAGGTGGGACACTTGAAGCCTCTGGGATCTGCAGAGGGAAAGAGATGGAGGTAACCAGCTGTTCAGCAGCTTGATTGTAGCTTTGGGTGTTACCATGAGCTGTTTACAGTGACCTTGTGCTGGCCTCTGTTATTCTCAGCATGCTGGACACACTTTAATTCAGATTATCATTTATACTTGGTGTTTTAGCATCACCCTGTAAAATTCAAGTTCCCATTTTGAGCAGCATGTCTCATGTTTACGGTGATAAGTCGCAAGACACTCATCGGCAGATGCTTGTTGCTTAGGCTGGCAAATGATGTCTGAGATCATTTACTGTGTTTTGGCTATGATTTTTTTTTAAGTCTCAATTCAAGACAATTTTTTGCCAGTTTCAAATCATAGCTGAACTACCAGAGGTACTCATGCTTAGCTTGGATGTGTTTACTATCAAGTGTATCATTACAGCTCCCCTTTTTGTAGATTCACTGACCTCGTGCGTTTCCCTTGATTAAGGAGAACGCCTGACTATTTTTCTGTTTTGAAAGAGATGCTCAGGAGGAATGGGAGTTCCTCAATGCTCTAAGTGAGACCTATCTGTCTCCAAGCCCTAGTTAAAGAAAGTTACCCTGAATACTCTCATGGTGTTGGCAGAGGCTGGCTCCAGCGGTGTGTCACCCTGGCCATCCTCTCCCAATAACAGGGCCAAAGCAGGGAGCTGCACAGCTGCACAGCCAGGAACTTCCAGCTGATCACATCAGGATTTCTTCAGCTGCACACAGAACTGGAGAGTAATAAAATACTGCTTCAGCAAAGGGCATGCTGAAGTCTTCCAGAGAGTTTGTTTAATTTTTACAATTCTGCTAATATAAGATGGGGAGTTGCTCACATTTCACGTTGTTTCTTCTTTACTTTACTGCTTCTTCCATAATTTTCTTATCAGTTGTTCTTCCCATAAATGCTGCTGCTGGAGTGGTGAAGTTTCTCCGTTAAGAAAAATGCCGTTATCACTTCTGCAGCCTGACCGGGCTCCTCTCTTTGTTGCACTGTGCCCCACTATGAGCTGGGAGGATGAGCTCCACGGCGGGACCGCCACTTCGAAAGCACTGGGGTGCGCACGTGCGTGAGCGTGTGCGTGTGTGCAGAAAGGGAATGAGAGAGGGAGAGAATGTGTGTGTCCCCAGTTTAATTAGAAAATTTAATTGGATGGAGTTTGGGTCATTTTTCCCCCCTCCCGTTTAGAGCTGGCTGCAATAAACAGACTTTTCTCTTTCCCTTTCATCCTTCAGTGGTTTGTAGTTCTGCATCTGCTCTGCTGGCATTGTCTCTGCTAACGGCCATACTGATCAGGAAGCCAGAGCCAGGAGGCAAATGAAGGGACTGCATTGATACCACTGATCACTGAGCCCCACATAACTGGCAACTGTTTCTGTCTTTTACCTCTGGAGATGAGTTGAACAGATTGTGTAAAATTTGGTGGCTTTCAAAAAAGAAAGGGGGATGGGGAAAGAGAGAGGGACATCTTATTGCCTCGGCCATCTCACTACCTGGTACCCAGGGGTCTGTTGAAACAACATCCTCAGCACAGGAAGCAAAAGTGAAAAATTCGTGGAAGTGAGCAAATCCGCTGATTTCAGGGAATGTTTGTACAAAAGAGTGAGAGACTAAACACGCTGCTCCTTTTTCTCTGTGAGCAGATGCTACAGGCTTGAATGCTACCACAGAACCCTCCACCTCTCAGCTTTGGCTCTGCTGTGGCAAGAGAGCAGGCAAAGCCTCGCACCATATGCCTGGGAAAGCGCTCACCTTGGACACAGAGGAACCACTGCCAGGAACAGCGACTAACATTTGAGACAGTCTGGGGATGTGGGACACTTCTCACAGATGCTGTTTTCCCTTGCTCAGCAGCATCTCATCGCACAGGATATGGGCCACAGTCATAAGGTGAGATGGGTATTTGTCATCTCTACCCAGAAGAAACGGCCTGAGGTAGATGACTGATGACTTTCTTGCTCTCCTCAGCCCGTCTTCCAAGCGAGACAGTGAAGATATTCTCCCTCACCATATTCTGCCACCTTTCTGCACCCATCAGCAGCTCTCCTGACGTTTGCTGTGTGTTTGAGAATGCAGATGATTTACATGGAGGTGGATGTTTGCCCATCCTTGTCTATCATAGAGGAGGACTATGAAAAAATAAACCTCTAATAGAGGATAAAGTTTGATGCAAACAGTTCCTTTCTCCGAATTTGAAGACAAAAAGGACAAGGTGGGCCCCCACCATATCATCCTGTTGGTTCCTCAAGTGGATCAACTTCAAACACAGGCATTATATGGTCCACACACCCTATAATCTCTCTCTCTTTTTCTTCTTGCTCTCCCTGCCCCCTTGCCACCACATTACACAGTCAGGCTGGGATCAAATTCAGCTTACTTGAATGTATATCATTTCCAAGTTGAAGTCTAATCTGCAGCCCTGTCCCCAGTGAGATACTCGATTTACTACTCCTGTAACTAAAGCTCATTGTTACGGCTATAATAATCAAATGTATCACTTTCCTAAAGGATACTTCTGGTCAACATTTTGCATTTTTTAGAAAGTTCTTTATAAAATTCTTCTCTTTGTTATGCAACATGCAGGCTTCCTGCTTCATTCAACCTTTCCTTTTCTTTCTGTGTCCTATTCACTACACCAAGGTAGAGGCAAAAAAATTATATTTCCCTTGGAAGAATCAAAACTGTTCGTGTCTATGGAAGAATAATAACATGACCAGAGGACTACAGATCAATGTTATCCAGATCAGCACTTAAATGGAAATCACTCTGCATGAAAAATTCACGATGCCCTCTATCCTTTACATGGATAATGGGGACATCTGGTTACAGCAGACAGAATCATTTTACGTACATATATGTGTGTGTGTGATACACAGAACTGTGTGCTTTCAGTGTAATCCAGACAGTGACTGACATTGCCAGAATTAGTTATTTTGTAACTATTTTGAGGAGATCTTTTCCTAATGAATACAAGTTCCTAATAGAAGCATTATCAGGATAGGACAATAGGCTAGATAAGATCACTGCTGAGACCCCATGATGCCTGCAGGTTACCTGTTGCTATTTTTTAACTAATATTTTTCATATTGATAAAAGCAATGGTGGCCAATCCTCTAGCTCATTCATTTCTCATTCTTTGATCTCAGCCCTGCTGAGGTTTCTGCAGCCCTGGAGCTCTTGGCATCACCTGCATTAAGAAGGAGGAAGTGCAGAGCCTCTCCACATTCCATGCACTTTGTGTGTTTTGCCCACCAATGTCAAAAGCAGTTTATTCCGTGACAGCCTCATGGGGCAGCCAGGGGAAACTGTGTCTTAAATCTCTGACCACCCTACTGAGAACTGTACAAACAATGTGGTTTTACCTACCACCCTGACTCCCCTTCTGAAGGCTGATGCCTCAGTGCTTTACATCCCAGGACTGAACAGGACCCTCTTACCCTTTAAACACAACTGGAGGACAAAAGTCAACAGCTTCTCTGGCCTCCTATTGTGGTGTACTTGGGCTAGAAAGTGGAAAGCCCAGCTTGGTCCTTACCTTGTCCCACAGGGCTTGATCCCATGCTCCCCCCGGTCTGGAGAGGGAGTGCCTTGAGGAAGAGCCTGGGAATGGCTGAGTGGAGAAGCAATGCCTCCACCTCTCCTCCCAGAAGTGGCCACCGCATGAAGGCTTTGAGGGCTAGGAGAAGCAATGCCAAACAGAGCCCTGTGCTGCACTCTCCACATTTAAAGGCAGACATGTGTCTTGATTTCTCAGCCCTACCCCACTGTGGATTTACACTTAACATGATCCGGTCTTTGGACAGAAGTTGCTCATTTTGATTTGTAATGGGGATATCTCTGTCTTTAGTTGGGCTTTTGAAAAGAACATTAGGCCTATATTGTATTTCTTCTGAAAAACTCTCACAGCTGCTTCAATTTTGCCGGTAAACACATCAAAAGTTTAAAGAAATCAGTGAGCTTCTCTCCTCTTTCTCGGGAAAGTCAGGGGTCAATGTGCAGTGTTGCACAGCACCCCTGAGTCCACAGGGTGCATCTCCTGGCTATGTTCACTGGTAGCCAAGTCCAGAGAACAGGAGGGCCAGTCCAGGGTCTGGGAAGGTACACAGCAGCATCCTCACCAATGTGCAGTAGCACAGAGGGTGGAAAAGTGGGCAGCAGTGCTGCTTTTAATTGTTGGGCATCAAATGTAAAGGCAGATGCCAGTATGGAGAGAAGACCGACCCAAATGTTTTCAGGATACATATATACAAAGGTGCACATATGTTAGTATTAGAGATTAACAAAAAAACTGTCTTATACCTGAAGAAAAGGCATGAGCAAAAGACATACGAGACCAGCAATCCAGAGATAGAAATGATAACAGATGAATCAAGATTATCTCCCATCACAAAGGAAAATCGAGTAGTATATTACCTGTTCAAGTTAATGATACATCAGCATATGCTTTTATTATCTATATATATTCAGCTGTCTTGGATAATATAATCAGATGAGATCAGCACAAGAGGATCCTATACTATGCCCTTATGTCCTACTAAATATGCACAAGAACTACTTCACACACTGCTCAGGCCAGAAGCTGCTCTCTCCATTGCCATTAATATTGATTGGTGTTTAAGTTGAACTCACTGTCAGACCATTGCACCAGCTCTAATGTGACAGCCATGGTTAGTGCAATTTCTTTTTCTAACACAGACCTTAATCTTACTGCACTTTCTGATTCCCTCAGCACCTGCTGTCTCCTCAGTTGCTGCCTCAATAAAATAAAGGCCTGAGATGGGGTTTACATAGAGGGCAATTTTTCATATATTAAATAAAAAATTTTCCCCATCATTCACACAATTTTAAACATTCAAATGAGGAAATTAACTGTTGAGTGGTACAGACTAGATCTAATCTCATTAATCCTACAATAACTGAAATACAGGACTTCCCCTGAGGCCATGGATTAATGACCAGCTAGGTGGAGCTGCTGACATGAAGCACAGCCAAGTGCTATTAACCCCAGCCAGGCATTATTTGATCCCAGGGGAAATGTCCTGTGCAAAATTCGTTAGCACTTGGGCGAGAGGAAGAGGGAGGAGAAAGGTGCACGTGGGCTGGGTGCGTGGAGGACACCCTTCTGGCTGTTGTGCACGGGGCATTCCTGCATGCTCCCCTCACCTCCTGACTTCCATTCATCTCTCCTGCATCTGCCCCAACCCACGCTGACCAGTGGACACATAATTAAAATCAATTAATGATCTGAAGCAGAAACTGTGTTTAATGAAGCCACACTCAGACTTGTGTGCTAATGCCAGCCCTGTTTGCTGACAAATATTTACTAACCCTCTGTGCACAAAGTGACGAGCCACCTGTTCTGCTCTCTCATTACGTCTCCTGAAGTCTAAAGGTAGCACTGTCTGGTTAGACCTGCAACTTCCAAGCCACTTGAAAGGCTCATAAATGTCTTCAACAAAGCTGAGCCAGATCTGCCAAGATCTGTTTGTTTCAGTCTCCCTCTTTTTTCAACTGCAGCCATTGTTCACTTCCTAGATGCAAACTCAACTAAATGTTCTTGCCTCTTTTAGCATAAGAGGTAATTTCCTGGCGAAAGGTTCCCACCAAATAATTTCTGCCTTTTCAAACAAAAATTGGAATTCCTTTAAGCTGCATAGGTTGTTACCAGCCTCAACAAAGTGCTCCAAAGGGAAAGAAATAGGCAATAAATAATATTATTTGTAGTAATAATGATACTAGTAATACTAGTAATAGGAATAGTTATAGAAGACGTAGTAGTCATAGCAGTAGTATTTAGCATCACTGTAATGTAATTAATAATAGTAATGGTTTAATTGTCTACTCTTGCTTTCATTGAACTAAATGGGAGTTTTTGGATTTACTTCAATGGGAACAGGGTCAGATCCTAAACAAATGAGGGTTACTACAAAAAAAAAAAAAAAAAAAAGCAGAATAGGATTAAGCCTCCCTCCCCTTTCCACTCCAAGGAAAAGAAAACCAGGAAAGATTAGAAAGCTGTAAGGGAGACAGACAAGCAAGAGACAAGCAGAAATTAAAAAGCAAAGAGAGCTGCATAAATAGCTCTGGATGATGCCCCTATTCACACCATCAGTGGAATGTCCACCTGAGAAGTCCCTTACCAACAGGAGTGAGGGACTCCACACACAGTTTTTCCAGAAGAATTAAAATGTGCCTCACATTTCACCTCTCTGCTCAGCAGCTTATGCTTTGCTGCTGCACTGAGGTGTTAGGTGCTCCTACATGCTCAGGCTCCCATCCATCCCAATGCATGAGTGTGGGAAGCTCTAGGATTCATGTGAGGAGAGAGTGTTCCCACACGGTCAGGTAACTCTCCTCCTTTGGCACACAGGATGGAGGCTGCTGCACGCAGGTGAGCTGACTGGTATGGACAACGACAGCTTGAACGTTCAAGTGACACCAAACACGTCTTTCTCCACAACAGGCCAAGTCTGAGCTCACAAGAGCCAAAGCTGAACATATCATACCCTGTCAAAGGCCAGAAAAAAGGGCACTAGAAGCAGCCCTTGCTCACACGGTACCATGTTCAGCACAGTTTTTGGGAAGCTAGACCCAGAGGGGCAGCTCTGGCTATTGAGATAGGCTGAATCATGCACTCCTAGTTAGAGAAGGAAGAGTGGTTGTGAGCAGAGATGCACTCGACATCTTTTTTCCACCTCTGCCTCTCCTGATCCTGACATCAGCCACAAAACTTTCTGTTTCACATCCATATTTTTCTGGAAATGGCATGACACAAAGCAAAGCTCTGCAGTATTACAAGGTCATGAAAAAAAAGGGAAGGAAAAAAAACCCAAGGTACTGCCTGCTTGTTCCTCCATCTCACCATAGCCAAACATTAACAACAGATTGTTCCTTTGTAGATAGTTGACTGCTTCCAGTCCTGACATGTGCAGTTAACTCTCTGGTGTCCCACCCGACAAAGCACAGTGTGAAAGGATGTACACATGAAAGCTGGGGTAAATTCAAAAACATCAGTTCCAGGCTGCAAGGGAGCTGAATTCAAGATCAGCAAAACATACAGGAAAGGACAATGTATAATGGAACTAGAGGGGGACAGAGGGGAGGGTGTGCAGGGGGAGGCGATAACATAAACATTCACGCATGAAAATTTTAGATGATTCTTGTTGCACAGTGACTTGAATTCAAAGTATTTATGTGGTCATTTCCATTTCTTTTCCCAAGAGGGTGCTGGGACTGGCATGGCTGTCACAAGAGTGTGAGAAGATGCCAGCACAGGCAAGCAGTTTCCAAGGCAGAACTACAGCAATGCCTGATATTGTATTAATGTGAGTGCTGGCCATCTGGCCATTAGGGACAAGCTGCTGCCAGGGTGTCTCTCTTTTTCCATCTCATTTCAGAAGCTCTGGAGCCTGGGACTGAGACCCCTAGGGAGATTCTGGCTAAAGATCATTCCAGCATCCACTCAGATGTTGTAGAGAAAGGGCCAGAGAGCTGATAAGGCAGGAGAATGTGCTCACACCCACACAGAAAAAAACAACAGAGAATAACACTGAATGGGGGGGTTAGAGGCAGAAAGAAAATGAGAGCAGATGAACAAGGGAATGGTTTAAACAAATAAGAGGGAGGAAGCAGGAAAAGAAAAACTAGAGGCACAGCACTCATTCAAAGAAGCCTTTAAAGGAGGAGAGACGAACAGAGAAGAAAAGGTTCAATAAGGAGAAATAGCTATCATTAAAGAGGCAGGGGCTATGAAAGGACTACTAGCACAATGCACCTTTTTGGATTTTAACTACTCAGGGCTAAAGTAAGGGCTTTCAATTTGCCCTCTTGTCCCAGGAACCTCCTGAAGCCAGTGCTTGGGCTAAGAGACTGGGGAGTGTGGGTAAAGGTGCCAAAACTTTGTCTTGTCAAAATAAATGCTCTTCCTTATGCTTATTTATCTACTTTTTAATGGTCACTGGAGCTGCCTAGACTGGGAATTTTTTCAGTTTATAGAAAGATAAGTACAAAGTCAATAATCACCATTTTATATCAATATGGAAAATTGCGTTTCTGGAAATGTCAGTGGCTTTACTGAATTGCTGTTAATCAGAAAATTGAAAGGAAGAAATGAGGGCACCTAATTCTTCTGTAAAAGAAAGCAAAACATCTCCCTACAAAATAAATCTTGGCTAATGGGCGAGGTCATGTCGTGGAAGATCGAGAGTACTAGAAGGACAGCCTGTGAAGCCTCACTTCCTGCAAAAACTGCTCAAGAGGCCGCGCTACAGTGTGATTTCCTGAGTAAATTACTGAAAAGTAGGCATCATACACAACTGTTATTTCTGTTGCTATTATTACTATACTGCTGTTATTTGGGTCCAAGAGGATCTGTGGGCAGATCTGGAAGTCTGAACACAGGATCCCTTCTGAGATCTCCCATTCTTCCTCATTTTACCTAATGTCTCTCTGATGGCATTTAAGGGATGTTTTTCAAGAATATGCTTCTGGCATGAAAACTGGGGCATTAAATCCTCAGAGAAGAACCTAAGTCTATCTCTGGATCATGCCAAACTAGGAGGGGGAGTCCGAACTGCATTGTGACACAGAGGACATTTAGGTCTGGGTGACGAGTCTGGTGTGGGTCTCACAGTTTGAGGTTATCAGTAGCTCCAGAGGGCATGGATTACAAGAGATGGGAGCTGGGAGAGCGTTTTTCACTGACATGGATCATCCAGGAGTGGTCAAAGAGGATACCAGTGCTCTGTGGGGCCTCTGAGTTAATCTGGTTGGACAAAGCAAATGCAGAGCCTGAGTATCTGCTGCTCAGTGGGGTTAAAGATGAGAAATCAAGGCATTCCCTTCTCGCTGCAGATTACATGGAGAAGTACAATCTTCCCCCATCTCTGAGAAGCCTGAGACCACCACTTCTTAGTCAGGGAGGTGACTCGTGGCACATCTTGTCCTGGAGCAGGAGAATAGGGAATCTCTGTATGGCTCAGAGAGGTGACACTCAGCAGAAGGCTTCCTTGGGACACCACCTGCACAGCTGCACTCGTGGTGTTTCTGCTTGTTATTCTGAGGCCACCAGGCATCCACTACTGCTCTGTGGCATCAGTCATTCAGCTGGGGTATGAATACAGCTATTTGCTTTGCCTGGAGAGCATGTTCTTGCAGCTGTGGAGG
Organism: Pseudotriccus pelzelni; assembly: GCA_035584735.1. NCBI lineage: Eukaryota > Metazoa > Chordata > Aves > Passeriformes > Tyrannidae > Pseudotriccus > Pseudotriccus pelzelni. The sequence continues at coordinate 42,319,399 of JAWMRA010000113.1, forward strand.
ATATGTCTCTTTCTCACCTCATCTGCTTGAGACAATGGAGAGAAGTAGCATAGGAAGGAGTAGAAGTGAGATGAAGACAAAACTGTGGGAAATCAGACCAGGATACAGCCAACACCTGCCAAGACAGGAGTTTGCAATGGGCGTTTTACAGAGCAACCCTAGAAATGGTCATGAGACTCTATCAGTCCTGTTCTGTGATCTCAGCAGGACAGACAAGCAATGACACAGAAATCAACGTCAAGGTTTCCCACAGTGTCAGTTCCATCAGGCTCACAGCACATGAGAAAGCTGAAGGTCATTCTGCAGGAAAGCGCAAGCCTCTATATCACAAGTAGTGTTGAACCCAGCTTTACAATATTATTTTGATTATGATATTCCCTGGTTAGGAGAAAAACTAGCTAACAATAATGCATTACACATGTTGTTTGGGATTTGATTTTACCCTGTCTCATGAAGGCAGAAAAACTATGAAGGACTTATTGTTCAGAAATAATATAATTCACACTCCACAAAAATCAATCCTAATGCAAACATTTACAAATAAATATGACCTTTTTCATAAAGTGCGCTTTGACATTAGAGCCTAACCTTGGCATGTCCTGATAGACCAAGTTCTTCAAAAACTAAAGGTTCTCATTACCTTTCAGGTCCAGTCCTTAACCTCAGTCTCTCCTTAATGTTCATATGGAACTTTCTTCCCTTTTTAGGCTTATTTTTGTTTTTAACCAAGAGCCAATTAGACAGATTTTGAATAAGGTTGGAGGACTTTTTGTTCAAATGAGAAATTTTTAGTCCCTTGAAGTGTAATGGGTTTTCAATAGAAATCCTCTCCTGCTGTGCATTGATCAGCTATTGATTGGTGAGGGTTTAAACTAAATTATCACTGCCAAATAAAAGACTTTCAGGATGAAGGAACTGAGCTGAGCACAGCGTTGTATGAAAAGTAAGCCAATCCTTTGTGATGGAATCGAAAGGCCCTGGCCACTCTTGAAGAAAAAAAATGTTAATTGAAAAATTCCTTAAAGAGGTAACAGCTCTGAAAGTCTGCTTTACATAAAAGATATGAAATCACAATCAGTCGACAGAGAGAAAAGGATCCTGCAGCTCAAGTGGGTTTTCTCTCTAAATGGTGCTGATTACTTTCCCATTCATGGATGACATGGAGTGATGGAAATTAGTCATTTGAGAAGAAAGGACTAATGACAGCTGAACTTGTGGGCACTGGGGGAAGTTTGGTGATTGGCTCATCAAGACAGAAAGTTAAAACAAAAAAACTTCCTATTGGGTGGAAAGATTTATCGCAAACCTAGCAGGAAAACAAATACACAAGCTTGGTTAGGCTTCAAAAGATCTGGTTTTTTAATTTTTGCTTTCTCTAGCAATCACAGGAGTTTCAAACTGTGTTGGAAGAGCAATGGAAGAAAATTGTGTTGACCACACACAATTGGCTATTCACAAAAAGAAGTTCCCAAACAAGACTTTTTCTTTACAGTTTGGAAATTAAAAGAATGGATCTTGCTGATTATCTGAGGCAGGTGTGAGACGTCAGAGCTCCATCCAGCTGCTGGAATTTTGATCAAAGATCTGATCTACCTGGGCACTAAAAAGCTTTTGGTAACCCCCATTTAAGTTAGACGGGAGCTCAGTATTCTTAAAGTCAGGCCAGATCTTTGAGGACCTACAAAGCCTACCTGCACCATCCTAGACATGGCTCTGCCTTCTCTGCTGGGAACTGTATTTGCTGCCAGTCCTTAATATGTCTTTTTACGGACCAGGTAGCATGTATTTAATACTGAATATATTTCTTATCATGTCAAAAGGTGATATGGAATGCAATCATTTAGTCAACACATTTCAGCATGTCATTTTATTACAAGTAAAGAAAGTTATTTCAGGAGAACAAATCTATAACAACATCTGAAAGATTTCAGTATCTCGAAATTCAAGATTCAGGGCAATTTTTTTCCATTTCTGAATAGCTAGTTCCACAACTCAACATGGATTTCAAAATATCATCATTCAAATTCATATTTACAGGGCTCTGTTGCCTGTGGTTCAGGGATGAGCTTAGTTTCTTATCCAGATCACTGGAAGAGAAAAGTCTGGTTTGGACTCCACAGAAATTCATTTTCAGTCTGGCACCTTGCATAATAAAATCATGCACATTTCAAGACTTTGAAGACATCAGAGCCAATGTGGTTGCTTGGTTTCTTTTAGTCAGAGGAACCATACCTATCCAGTAAAAGTACTCTCTTTGATTATGCTACTCTGTAGACATTTAGCTGCTGGTAGTTGTAAACTGAGTGCTTGCCCAGATTTTTATACAAATATTTCCTCCAAAAAGACCCAGTAAAGGTCTGCCATATCTTCTCAATCAAGCAGGATATCACAGCAATAACAGAATAAATATTTCTCTCTCACAACTTTGCCAGTATCATAAATATAGAGGTCACAGCCAGAACCTTGAGAAGAATAATAAAGTGCTTTATATAATCCTCAGTACTGTAGCTGTAGATACGCTGGATGTTAGCGTTCCAGAAGAGCCTTATCATTCATAATCAAACACTGGATAGCATTCATGTGGGTAATATTTTTATCCAAGCAAATGTCTAGTGCTTTTTCTTTAATTTTTTTATAATATCCCAAAGCTGTGGATTTTATCAGATAATCTTGTGTGCATCAGGAGAGCACAAGTTATGCTTTAGGCAAGCATGCATTTAACCAGGCATGAGAGAAAGGTAACTGGGAAAAATGTAATTTTTTTCTGACAAACACAAGGTGAAACTAAATTTTCCAATTGTCCCATCTGGCTCACAGCTCTGTGAAACAATTTAGCATAAAAAAATCATTCCCATCTCTTCATTTTACACCCTCTGCCTTTTAACTGAGAGAATTCATTTTTAGGAAGTAACATCCACCTCCACTGCAACCTCCTGTTGAACACACAGATTTCCCCCATTTTTTGTTAAATAATTGCAACAGAAGAGTATACTGAATAATGAAAGCTCAGTCTTCTTACCATTTCAGTAGGATGAGTCACCTGGCTTTAGCAGCAGAATGACCAAGCCATAGACCCTGAGGCAAATGAATCTGATGATGCTGAAGATAGCAGTCTGGGAGAAGGAAAATGTGTTCAGAGGAGACTGCAAATATTTTCCTCCCCTTCTGGGAACAAAAATCTTCTTCATTCTTGCTTATGTTGGCATATTTATGCAACAGACAAATTTATAAATTAAATAGTGACTCCCTGATATCCAGTCTATCCTCAATATACAGATACATTGTACTTCAAATCACGACTCAATAATAAGCATGACTTTTAGATTAAGAATATAAAGGAAAACCTCTAATAAGGATGTGAAAGTTTATCATCAACACAGCAAAAATCTACCAAATTATGTGAAGTAGAATTGAGTGGTTTTATTGGAGGACCCAATCTGACCCACAACATGTTGCCAGATTCCCTGTTACGTCTCTAGAAAATCAGTGCTTTGGGTAGCCAGGAAGGTCCACTGGCCCGGGAAGTCAGGGTGCAGGGACAATGCTGGGTGTCTTCACAGACCACTCTGCACAAGCCTAGGACCAGGGTTTCAAAATAGAAATTCAATAAAGGGAAGTCAGCTTTCACCTCTCCTGCACCTTGAATTTCAGAACCTACATTTTATGTGTCAAAGTTTCAGGTTACAACCACCTAACTGTCAGACTTTGGCATCTGACATAACATGCCTACTGGGCATGTTTTTCAGACTCTGCAAACTCACTGGGAAATGAAGAATAATTTGTTTAACCATCGACACTACTCCTTTGATGCGGGTATAATGAAAATGTCTATTTCACAACAGAGAAAACTGAGGAATGGAAAAAATATCACCTACCTAAGGTGTGGAAAACAGCGTCACAGACAATGCTAAACTGCAGATCCTCCAATTACTTGACTGTGTTCGCCTAATTGCCAAATAAACCTACAACCCTAGCAGTGGAATTATTATGCCATCATCACCATCCTGTTTACTCAACAGTCCAGTAATAGAGCAACCACTGGGAGAAAATATATTTTGGTTTTAAAAAATTATCTCAGAGGTTTGACAAGTCCTCAGATAGAGACCTGTAATGAATTCAAACCACTCTTAAAATAAAACTAAAATCTGAAACAAGCTTCTGAAAAGGAATCTGTGTCACTTTCTGAAATGAACTGTTCATTTACATTCCTTTAATGATCTGACTGTATTGAACCCAGTGCACTGAGCAACCCATGGAAGAAAGCTCATTTACACTTCCAACTTTGTTTTTCCAAGGGAGCTGTATTATTTACCTCCTCATTTCCTTTGGAGCATTTACGACAGGAGCTATAAGCTAAATGTTTCAAGCAATAGATGGAAGATGAAAGGTGACCAAATATATTCAAGCAGATAATAAACAGAGAGCATTTGTAGGTGAAAACAACCAGCTTGGCATGAGAGAGAGAGAGATAATGCAGAGGGTTTAATAGGAGGCTTTTAACGTTTCCTGTTCGGGATTGGCTGGCTTATTAATGATTTAAGCACAAATTGAATTAACCAAATATTGAACATATGTTCTTTTAAACTCTCTTAAATCTACCAGAGCCTTGCACGAGAGAGCTATACAGCCATGCTGTTCAAGTGGGGGGAGGATGACAAGGGGGTATTGAGGGTGACTGGGTAAGTAAAACATAACCTGAAGGTGGTCAATTTAATGCTGTGTTAGTGGCCTGAACTTTCAGTTCCCAAAGGGAAAGGATGATTAATGCCACTACCAAATGTATACCCATACCTGACCCTGATCTCATCAAATCCTGCTGCCACCATCTGCTGTTTTTAATTCCTCTGCAATATTTGTATTTGCTACCTCCCTCCTACAAAGGGAGGGAGAAAAAAAAAATGTTCCCTGCTTATGAATGGTGTGATCTGGTTGTACTGGCTGAACGCTGGCCAGGAGGCATCTGTTGCTTATAGTCCTGACAGCATCTGCTACTATTTCTCACTTTTCCCAGCATGCTGTGAGATATGGTTTCTCCCAAAGGTGGCCTTTGTATGCACCATTGTCAATTCCATCATTGTCTGCCACAGTCTGTTCCCACGATGCAGTGGTAGTTATTACCACGCTGCAAAACCTTTTCTTGCAGGCTATCTGTAATCTAAGATATTATGTGATTAAGTTATGCAGTTAACCCTTTTCCTATGCATCAAATCATTAAAATAAAAAGAAAAAGGCTGGACCTTCAGAACTTGTAATGGATGGGAAAAATGAAGGAGATTTTTTTTTATTTTTACTTTTTTTTTTTTTTTGGTTAGGTTAGGTTATTTCGGTTTGGCATTAAGTCGAGGTTTAAAAGCAAAGGGACAAAAAGCAAAAAATGCCCTAACTAGCGGTTTTAATTCCTTTAAAAATACTATAAAGGAAGCATTGTTTTTTCTGCTGATTCCTGATACGGCTATTAAGCATTGTAACCAAATGTGTGTGAATGCTATTATTTATGTGTCTGATCTTTAAATACCCTCTGCTAGTGGGACACAGACTGAGACTTCTGATGGACATAGGCGTCCCAAGCTGTCATCTTGCCTTGTCCTTCTGTCAAACAGTTAGTGTGTCAAGCGCTTCTCCTGGGAACTTTTAGAGTAAGAGACTGTAAGCGCAGAATGGTCCAGTCTCCAGAGAGCCACTTTTAACTCATGACAATATCCTTGGTGTCAGCTCAGAATAGCCCACTATGGGGCAAGGAGAAAGAAAGCGCAACAGATGTTACTAGTAAAACCATGTTTACAATTCTGTAAAGTTATTGCCCTTATGTACCTTCTGACCAAAACCCAATTAAAAGATGACCAGGTTCCTAGCAGTTGGATTTTTAAGTCAATTCGGTTCACATAAATCTTCACATAGAGAACTGGTGCGATTAAAAATACATTACATCTCTCATATGCATGTGTCCTTCCCATTCCCTTCAAATAATTTGTAAAATTGTGTACTTCCAAATAATATAGTTAACACATTGGTATTTATGACAATATCTATATCCATATAAGCAGTGTAAATATCTCTCCCTAAAATATATAAATCACAAGTGATATTTTATCTCCCTTAATGCATTCATGCATCTTTTACCCTCTGTTTTTCCCTCTTCTTTTTAACTTTTCATTCATTTGGGTCTACTTGTCACATATCGAATCATACCTAAATCCCCTCAGAGGTACTCCTACAATTTTGTAAGAGTTAAAGTAAGTAAAGTAGCTGATTCTGGAAGCAATAATGATTCTTAGCTGATTTTTTAAATCCATTTTAGAGCAGAACAAAATATTGGAGAGATGGAGGGTTAAAAACAACCACAGACTGTGGAAAAAACCTTTTATAACTAACCCCCCCACACTCCCTGAATCTCCATCTCTCCTTCTGCCCAACCCCGAGGAACTGTCAGCCAGTGCAACACAACACATGGTGACAAAGTAAATATCAGGGAAGCATTTACAAGACTACATTTGGCTATTGTTCCTGTTTGTCTCATTTGTAGTACATAAAAACTGTGGTTTTACCCTGTCAGCTCTAATAGAGCCAACTGAAGAATCAGAATGGAAGGAACCTGAAGGACAAATACTATACTGACGTAATACGCTCTTCAGTACCAGTTCATCTTGCCTTCACACTTTTGCTAGTTATTTAAAGTCCGTTTTCAGTGTCATCATAAATTTACATGAGGACGTCTGATTTGAAGTTGGTTTATGTTCTCTCTGTTCATGTACAAGGGTAAGGAGAGTAAAGCACTTTAACAGGCTAAGCCAGGTTTGATGTTAGATAACAAATCAGCTGAATTGCTGTTGGTTAAGACCATTTCAAATATATTGCTGAATCCACAACCAAGGCTCTCTCTGCACTCTGAAATCCTTTTTCCACAGGCAACATTGAATAGAAAGAAAACATGGCTGGGTAACTCACAGCTTTTCTACCACTAAAGTGTGATGAGCTTGGGGAAGCAAAGAGAGTAACCTATAGCTGGACCTCTGGACTTACAGCATCTAGTCTCCATGATGGCTGCAAAATCTGCACAGGCCCATTTTCATTGATAAATCCATTATTTCTTTTTTTAAAAATTAAGGAAGATGAAGTGTGCATGTGAAGGAATACATTTGTGAAACTTGTGTGTGGTCCACTTACACAAAATTTTATATCCATAGGCAGAAATAAAATTATCCTAACAGCCAGGTAACATGACTTGTGACAGAATCATTGAGCAGGATTACAATAAACAGATGCTCTGAAGACAGATTTTCAGCCTACAGATTCCTCACAGGTTGGCTGTGGATGCTCGGTTGCTGCAGACCTACCACAGTTTCTGTCTCTGTACTTCCCTGAGGCACCACTGTGTCCTCTGCTATTTCCATTAAGATACAGGATCCTTTTCTGATATCTTTTTTGCAGGGGAAGCTGTGTGTTTATTATTTCCTATAAAAGGGTGAACCAAGGTGAGACCTGCTATGAAGGGCACTATGACCTTCCCAAGATCTGCAGTAAAACACAGCAAACAGCAGGTGTGACGTAAGTAGGCACAAACACCAAATCATTACTTTTAACAAAAAGAGATTTGCACGCTAATGGCATAATGTGGCTTCAATAAGCCTCACTGGATATTTTTTCCAATTTCAAGCCAACTGTAGGGACTCTGATGCTCTTTGTTTTCACCACTCTCTGCTCATGGTCTGGCTGAAGTCAACAAATGGTACCTGTGAGAGGTGGGGACACTTGGCCCCTCTGATGCCAGCCAGGGGCAAAAGCCTCACCCACATTAGGAACCAGAAGTAGTGTCAGCCTGCCAGCAGCTTCCCTTAGTGAAGAGCAGCACTGGCACGTTTACAGACAAGCCTGTGTATAAATGTTTTCCTGAATCAGGAAATATTGCAGGGAGGCAGTAATGCTTTTTCTGTGTTGTTTCAGCAGCAGGAACAAGTATGGACAAAATTCCTTTTAGGATGGGTGCGCAGGGTATTTAGGCGAGGAGCTGGAATTTAGGTGAGGAGCTGTTGTCTTTTCTCCTCCCTCCAGCATTACTGTCAGCAGATCCATTTGCAAACCAGAAAAAAGCTTCTGCTGCGTGCAGGCAGGTTTGGATAGCAAAAGTGAACTGCTGGCTGCTCTTGCTCGCTCACTCTCTTGTTGGTGTTGGTTTAACCAAGCAGCTACATCTCCCAGCCTGTGAAATGGAGGCTAAAATACAGCGCAGGAGAGGCAGGAGAGGCCTGTACTAGATCAGGAAGAGGTCACTGGAGCAGCTGATTGTGGTCCAGGGTTGACTGACCACCCCGCCTCAGCAGCAGTGTGCTGCTTGGGTGCTCGGCCCAGGTCTCCCAGCCATGAGCGACCTCCTTCCCATCACCTGTGAGGCATCATCCCATGGGCTCTCCCCAGCCACCCTGCATCCCCTGTCCTCCTCCAGCCTCCTCTGGCCTTTCCCGGCCTTCCCTGGCCTCTCCCCAGCCTTCCTTCCCCAGCAACAGCGGGGCGGCAGCCAATGGGGCCATGCCGGGTCAGGGCGGCACGGTGGCGGCCGCGGCGGTGGCGGCGGCGTGGGCCTTTGTGCGGGGTGGCAGGTGACCACGGCAGGGGAACAAAGCGGGGTCAGGGCGGGAGCCGGGTCCCTTTTCTCAGGCCCATGTTCTCCACTCCTCACAATCTGTCTGAATTTAACTTGCCATTGAGGGTCCTGCCTGTAGAAAACAGCTTTATGTCGACTAATCCAGGCAGAAGTAAGGGTAGACACAGAGACAGGTTTGAAGGCGGGGACGTGGCTATTCTGCTGCCTCTTTTTTTTTTCCCTCCCCCTCCCTTACCCTCTGCCTCCAGTGAAAAGTTTTCTGAACAAAAAAAAAAAGAAAAAAAAAAAAAAAAAAGGAAAAAATGGTGACAAGATTAATCAGCCCGTGGAGCTGAAACACATGCTTGACTTAAACAACCTCTTTGCTGTCATTAACAACTGCTCCAGCATTTCTCTTGTTATGCTAATGGTACAGATTAGAGTAAAATCTATTCCTTCTTTGCTGAACAGGCCAATTGATAGAGGCCGATCTATTTTTCTCACCCGTTTTAATTCTTTTTTTCTCCAGGCACAAGTGTTTGCAGCAGCAAGAACAACAGAACATGAAGAGAAAAAAAAAAAACGAAAGAGCACATAACAGTGACTAGCCCCCACATACACTAAAATCATTAATAAATACAAATCTGTATTGGTCTCCTGTAAAGCCTGGAAATAATGTCTGAGTATTGTAATATAGGCTAACCACAAAAGACAGGAAATTCAACACAGTGTCTGATGTCCTGCCTTTAACTCATTTATTTTATTTAGCTCACAGAAGACACCGAGTGCCTGGTAAAAGAGATGGCTTTGATTAGTTCTAATACCTTCCTGGGATGAGAAATGAAGGAGAAGGGAGTGTTGCTGGCAAGTCCTGGAGAGGGCAGCTTGACTCAACACCACAGCATGTGATGGAGTGTCATTCGGATGGAAGGAGACAGTCCTGTCGCCAGCACCAGTTGTAAGGCCATTTGCTCTATGGCATCAAGGGGAGCAGGGTAGGTGTCTGTGTGTCAGTCTGGGATTGGTGGTTTGTGCCTGCTATTAGCTTGGGCTGGACCCTAAGAGCTCCTGAGTTTTACTGTATTTCCAGTCCTCAGCTTTTAAGTAATCAAAGATTGGAACCTGTGTCACAGGTAATAACAAAGATGACATTGCAATCTTTGAGTTTACAATAAGCAAAATATTTAAAACCTAGTATGTCTGACATGTCAGAGAGGAGCTTTCAACAAGTAATAGCCACTGAATGAGAATGAATGCACCATCAGCTTCTATGTGGAGTGTGTGCATAATATTTATATTAAACCCCTTATTGCTCCCTCTGGATTTGAATTCTTCTTATTTAAATAAGTGGAAACACCGTGACTTCTGCATAATCCTAAACCAACTTAAATCAGTGAGATTCCTGCCATTGATTTTGCTGGTTTCTAGATTTGTCTCTATGACTGTCTCTGTCATATATATACAGTCGCTGCCAAAAGGTGAGCTGCTGCTGCCTACCTGCTTCTTCAGCCTACCCAGACCCACTCACAGCTGGTAGATACTGTAAACTTACCCAATTTCCATATTCCATGACCTCAGTGAGTCCAGGATCCGCTTGTGATTCCCTCAGTGACACCAGGTTGACCTGCCTGTGTCCAAAGATGTTAAGGACAGTCCTGGGCAAGCCTAGATTTAGAGGTCAGCACTTTGTTAACACTAGATTTAGTTGGACAGATTTCATAATTGCACAGAGTCAAAGACCACAGGGATTGTTAGATCATCTGCTCTGACTTTCTGCATACCATATGGCATCATATTTTTCCCAGTTATTCCCATATTGAGTCTAATTACCTGTACTTGATTAAAATAGATCATCCGTCCTGCTCTAATGAGATGAAATAAAAAAAAAAAAAAAGGAAACTGCTACCTCTTGTAGTATTTTGTGCCAGTATTTCAATGACTCTTCAAAAACATTTACCTAATTTCTCATTTGAGCGGGCCTGGCATCAATGTCCATTTTTGCTTGATTTGACTCTATCAGAGTAAAAAAGCCTTCCTTAACCTGATATTTTAATCTTGTGAAAGTATGTAGATTTCTTTGCCAATGTTGTGTCTTTATGTCGTCTATTATTTTTTTTTTGGACTATATAAACTGCTTAAACTCCTTAAGGTGTTCACTGAAAGCCACTTCTTTCATCTTTCTTGGCCGTTAAGTGAGGATTGACTACTGTCGCTTGCTAATCCTGTGCAGGCACTCAAGGACTGCTTTGACTCCTTTGCCATAGCCATGCTCAGGAAGCTTTTCCACTGTGAGTGTCCACCCTCTCCAAAATTGCCATATTCCAGGAGAAAGGCCCACTTTTTCCAGAAGTAACCGACCTACTTGGCTCCTAAGTATTCACCATTTTGCAGTTTTAAAGACATTTTGTTTGTCTGACGCATGATCACGTTGCTTCATATGACTGCTGTATCTTCAAGCATTCTACCAATCTTTTTATGCAAATTTATATTTAGAAGGGCAATTTTTTTACTCAAAGATGAACAGGATTAGGCTTGCATCTGGCTGCTATCAAGCACATTAGGAACAATCTCATTGAAAGATAATTACCCAGGGACACCTTCTTTTCCATACAGGCCAGTATCTAGCTAGTAATCTATTTATCACATGATCTGGTGATATTTTAAAGAACTTTAGTCTTATTTAGTGTCCTATAGATTGAATGCTGTATGAAATATATCATACCTTTGTAGTTATCTGTAAAAGTTGAACTCCAAATCTCATAGAAGGAGTTGGCAGTTGTTTGACAAGATCAGCTTTCTTTGTTGTCATTAATACCAAAATGTCTCGATCTTCTAATTCTTTATTGATTAAAATCTTTACCAGTCTAAGCATTATTACCCCTCAGATAAATGGTAGGCTAATTGGGCCATTGTTATTTATATCATCCCACTTTCCCTCTTGATTATCAGCAGGCCATTTGCACTCTGTACAGCTCGAACATTCTTGGTGCTCTGAGATGAACTTAAACTGAATGTCAGCAAACTGAAGGTTTCATCAGACAATGGTTTCTGAACTTGTGTGTATAAGTTACTGATCCCTGATGTTTCATAAATGATTATCACTGAAAGACAGTGACTTGTTTTTCTTCTAGTAACTCAGTGTCTAAAAGGAGCTTCTATGAAAATAGGAGTACACTGAGAACAAAAAACCCAAATTGTGAAATACCTGGTTTTTCACATGCAGGGAATCCATTTTTGTAATCTCCATCTGCTAATATTTGAATCCCATCATTAGGATTTCTTTTGTTGCTACTGTAGATTAAAAATTCCTGATCATTGTCTTCAGCAAATCCAGATAGGGTCTTATCAAACTTTGGCTTTCCCCCATCAATTTTCTAAATTTCATCCCTTATTATATCCTTTATTATTGATTTTAGGTCTTTCACTACATTTTCTTATTTCTGACTGCTGCTTTCAATATTTTGCCAGTGCTTTGTTGTTTCTTCTTTTAAGTGCGTAGTTACCATAAAAATCACATCTATCCAGAAAAAGTGTAAAAATGTATTGTGGTTTGAGCATATTGACACTGTGACAGACTCCCTAACAGAAACTTAAGAAATCACAAACAAACTCTTAGTTAGTCCATGCAAAGCAGTCCTCTTTCCAAGAGGAAAGGAGATCTATACCAACATGCCAGAGACTTCGATACAGCTGCAGTCCAAAGCTGAAGGCTGCATCGCTGCGTTCTCATGACTGCATCACATCGGCAAAAGCATGCACAGTAGGCATCAAAACTAGTCCAAGAGCTCCCAGGTGGAAACATGGATGTGTGTGGTATGTGGTAGGTGTGCAGTCACCTGCAGGACTCTCACAGTGTGCCTGTGAGCAGTGGCCTGACAGCTGGCCAGCGGCACTGCTCTGCTTGGCCTGATGGACATTGGCAACCACCTGAATTCAAAAGAATCTGAGGGCCTACAGCTGATTTAGGTGCTTCCCAACTCCTTCTTATCACCCTGCAGGTAAATTTGGGTTCTCTGGATAATTCTGTGTGAAACAAGCACAAGAGAGGCAGATACCGGCCTTTTGAGACCCCTGCAAGGAAAAGGATTTCTTACTCTGCACTGAAGAAATATTTTCTGCTAAATGAAAGTAAGAAGTACACAACAAATATTGCTTATTTTCACCCACGTATCTGAAAGTCATGAGCTTTTTAAATGGGATTTCACACCTACTTCCAACCAAAATATATCCCTTAGTGAGAATTCATCTCTACATAGCACAAGGCCTGTCAGTCCTACTGCAGGACACTTTTCCCCCCTTCACTTGGAATATGTATGATGTCATTTTTTCTTCTTTCAGTTTGACTGGTGGGGAGCCGTAGGAGAAAAGTGAGAGGAGAAACATGGGCTCTGATACCAAATGCCTGAATTTGAGTTTCATGAAAACAATGCCAAAATGTGGATTAGGCAATATAGGAGCCAGGGTTCTGCACAGGAACTCCTTGACAAATTTTAAATAAAACTACAGATTTTAAGAAGAGTCACCACATTGTCCAGCACTAATGCTTCTTTTACCAAAAAACCCAACATAGTATTATAAAAAGGGATGAAGACAACTATTCTTGCAAATCAGTGAGGAAAGAGCAGAAGTGACATAGTTGCATTATTATTGTTGTTATTATTGCTACATCATTTTTATTCCTACTACTTCAGCCAGAGACAGTTAGCTTCCTGTCACAGCAAATAGTCAAGAAAGCTGAACAAAAATATAATTTCCATTTACCAACATCCACACAATTTGCTTTGGTCCAGATACCATGCAATCCCTAGTATACCCAAAAATATCTTTGTAAACAGAACCTGTGCCTAAAAATAAGCGAATAAGGGAATTAAACAAAGTAAACAAAGAGACTTTTGTGATATGTGTACATTTTTCAGAGAATTGCACAACATCTAGCAATTAACTTTTCCAAGCTTTAACTACTCCACCATTAGTTGTGTTGTGCACTGCCTCCTCTGTTGTTTATGTTTCCGTAGCATTAGAGAGTCCTATTTGTGGACCCATTATATTTAGGCATCAGTACTTTGTTGAACAATACCAGATTTTGTGGTCTTGCAAACCAGCTACTGGTTGGAGAAGAAGTGATACAGAGTCTGGGGATTTTCTCAGTGTGGGAGTTATCAGGCTTTCTGGATCAGAGATTCATGATAGCCATTCACATTTCTGTCAGTCATAAGGTACCTTAAGCATTCACATTTGAGCTGAATGCACTCCAAAAGGAAGATTGTTCCATAAACCAGCTCCTTGGATGGCTGATGGTGCACTGTGCTCAGTCTGCGAAGCAACTGGTTAGGCAGTATTTCATAAAAGCTCCAGGGGACAGAGTTTTTGCAATGAATCAGAACATATTAAAGAAATGCCTAGACTCTGCATCACTGTCTTAGGGTTTGGCTGCAAAAACCTTTGTAGGCTGACACAAGCTCTCTCTGCCCACACTCCAGGCAAGCACAAACTCTTTCTATCCTAGTCAAAACCAAAGAAACTTTGTTCTAGCGGCCATGCAGCTGTATTAGTGCTGCATGGATCCAAGGTGGTTTCTCCTGCATCTCTCAACAGGACCTCTTAGCAAAGGCTCAGCATCCCTCTAACCACAGCTTGTGTTTTGGAGTTGCCATGAGCCTAGTTACCTCACTGAACAAGAAGACTATCACACAGTATCATGCAATAATGTATTCTGCATACTCTCATGTGCATGAGAACTGAAAAGTTCATTGGCTGAGACCTCTCAGCAAAAAATATTTCTGTACAATGCATCAGAAATCAGAAACAATTTTGTGTCTTGAATTTGTTCTAGTTAGACAAAAGCAGGGGTAAAAATCTTCTAATATGGAAGTGAATTCTCCAGAAAACAGGCAAAAATATTTAGTCTAGCAGTCATTCAAAGTCAGAATAGTGTTCTTCCTAAGAAAAGCAACTGATAAAGCCACAGGTACCGGCCCATGACAGAACTGTGCCAGACTGCAGTTATTCTATACTCATAATGAATGATGCCACTGCTGCATTAATTGGGCTTCTATAAGAATATATTCTATTTTCATAAATATGTATAATATTATAATCCTATAATAATAATAATAATAATAATAATAACCTTATATGTTATACATATATATTGATGTTACAGCAGGTATTGTCAGTGCCGGTGTATGACAGTCCTATATGTAGCTCTCCATTGGTCCTCTGTGCGAATTTGAGTCTAGCTGTTGAAGCAAGATGCACAGAAATTGGAGAACACCCAAAGAAGATGAGTGAAGTCTGAACAACTTAGGGTGGTCATATTTAGAAAAGTCTGAGAGACCCTAGGATGACAGTCTCCAAATATACAAAAGGTCTCCAGTAAAGAAGAATAGAATAACCTGCTCTTCTTATCCGCAAGTCAGGAATTCATTCAGACATTAGGAAAACTTTCTGACAGTCATGACAGTGAAGCACCCAACTGGAACACTGGGAGTGGTTGCAGGATCTGTGTCAGTGGAGGTCTAAAAGAAATAGATAGAAAATATCTGTCAGGAAGGGGGATGGTCCTGCCTTTGTGCAGTGCTATGGACTTGAAGACCTCCAAAGGTGCCTTCCAGGACTATTTTTCTGGAGTTTGTGTTTTCAGTATTATCACCTGAATGAAAAGGCTTCACTCTCAATGAGAGAGCAAGAATTCTCCATCTAAAGACTCAAAGACTCGTGTTAGCAAGCTCCAGCTTGTAAATAGTAAAAGCTTCAGAATAAGGTCTAGTGCCTGCAGACTTCTGTGGGTTAAATGCAAGTGTCTGGAGGAATTAACTACTTGCGCATTCCTGATTTTCAACCATCACCCATGTACTGGAAATGCAACTGCAGACATGACAAAGAAGCAATTATCTCAACAAAATCAGTTATTACCAGTGATTCATATGGTAATGATGATGGTGAGGATGATGATGGTACTGCTCAGCTATAGTGAGGATGATAATAACCAGTGTTTTATGGGACGGATTACAGGTTTAATCAAAATGAATAGTTTATCAGAGAGAATGAATTTTATGGAGGAATATGGAATACAGGGGAAATGCCTTGTTCTGAATGCCTGAAAATTACATTGATTTAAGTAGTGGGCTACCATATTTGCACTATTCATTTAGGAGAAGAGAGAATGTAGCATTTTTATGCAGATATTCTCTGCCATCCTCAAAAAATGGGTATTAATGTCATGATCATGGTAAGGAGAGTCATTACAGAATACCACATCCTTACTAGTATCTCTTTTATAAGCTCTAAAATTTTGCTTGAGTCCCATTTATTTGTTTTGTCCTTGACATAGAAAGAAAAAACTATCCACATGCTAACATAAAACTAAGATTTGTGAGCATCTTGTGAAATTCATAAGCAACAAAGATCCTAATTCAGGAGAAAGTTGATGCTCCTGTTATTACAGTGGGACTTAAGCACAGATGAAAGGGAAGCTCTCTCAAACAATGAATAAGTGAAGAAGGTCTGGAACAGTATATTATTACCAAAAAATCCCAGCACAAGTTCTTTTTTCTAATAATAATTTAAAAAAGAAATATTAGAGACTTCATATATATATATATATACTGGAGGGGGTGGCTAAGAATTAAAAAATGAGAGACAATGGTGTGATAAGATAAAATTAAAGACTTGTCCATGTTTTAAAAATGGATAGAGACATTTCTAATCCAAGAGAACATTATTCACCAAACAAAACAGATCTGGGCTACTAGTGTGTCTCCTTTCCCTTTCATTTAACTTTTCCTTGTATTATTTGAATGTTGAATTCTCTGTAAGACTGGTCCTGGTTCTTGTTCATGCTATTTTGCTACCACTGTTGATTTCAAGCTAGGCTCTGCTTTACTTCACCAAGTGCCCTCCAAATTCAAACAAGCTGCAGAAATGCTGAAATCAATACATGCCTCTTGAAGGATAGATCTTTTGTAACACAAAGGGGAGAATGACTAATAGATTACTGGAGCCTTAACAAAACCTCAACAGATCCCCATATGGTGCATTGCAATTAAAAGAGTAGAGGATGGATTTATAATTTTTTGGGTGGAGAAAAGAAAAAGAAAAGAAAGCTTTTTAGACAAGAAAATGAGTGAGATGGAGACAGAAGTGATGTGTGACCATACACCAGATAGAAACCCTTCTTTCTGAGCCTTTCATCTCCGGGTCACTGGTTCCAATCGAGCCCAGGTCGATAGCGAACAAAAATCATTTTAATCTGATGGCTGTTTGCTGACCTATGTGAAATGAACTGGTTGTGTCAGTCCACTTCCCAGCTGACAGCTCTCCCCATCATCAAGGCCATTGCTACAGGTGGCAGTAATTGGTGCTTTTTTGAGGCTAGCTCAGCTAAAAGGCTGAAGAATGGAAAAATCAGTAGGGCTGAACCACCTCCTCCTCTTGTTCAGCTGCTCCCTTCAGGTGAGTGCTGGGGGACGCTGGGGGAAGCTGGCACTGCTGTTGCCTGCACCACATCTGCTCTTTGAGTCAACAAAAGACCTCAGGGCAAAGGGGAGCCCTCTGAAGTGGTAAAGACCTCTTGTGAACACAGATTTCTTGGGGAGGATGTGAGGTAGTAAGGCCCCAGGCCTGCAGTGCCCTGCAGGTGGATCCCATTGTTTGGTGGTGGCCCTAGGGGAGGATGTCGGTGCAAGCACAGGGCTCTGAAAGGACCCGTCAGGCTATTGAGCCCAGTCCCCAGGGCCTAAGGGTCTATAGTCACAGTTCCAACTGCAAAACAAGAGCAAGGAGGCCTAAGTCCAACTTTTGCTAATGCCAGGATATCGGGGCTCACTCACGTGCAGATGTGTCCAAAGGATTTAAAGAGCATTTTCAGAGAATTTGAGTTTTTAATGAAACAAGCTCATGTGAGGGGGAATCTGAGAAAGTGAACTTAATCTAAGATGTTAAAATAATAATGAAAGAAATAAAATATGAACTTCAAGAGCTTAATAAAAAATAATACCCTAGAGAAGATGGTTTTAATCTTTAATTTTTCAGTGTTTCTCTGAGCAGTTGATACCTCCCCTGTTGTGCAGACATAATGGGTTATGAAGAGGGTATTATGAGGAGAACTTTGAATTACACTTTAAGCCACAGCCACCTACCTTGTGTCCCCCAGATGCCTCCTGAAAACAATGATTTTGTTATGGGACATCAGAGATGCCAGGATGGTCTGACTTACTGGGGAGCCAACACATGCTCCAAAGTGGCCCACGTGGTGCCAGCCAGTAATGTTTTCTACAAGGTAAATCTGTGCCTACCCCACTGCAGGCAGAAGGGAAAATGGTGAAGGGTGTCAGAACTGCCAGGAAAGCTGTGAAACAGAACCTCACAAAATGGGAATTCCACCTTGCAAGTATCTGTTTTCCCTTTCAGGGGTACATATAGAACTATAAGAGAATGAGGTCCTATCATGTACTCTCCATGTGGAAAGATCCATGCTGCAAGTGGATTACCTGGCATCTAGAAGAGCTACTCCCAACATTGCACTTAACAAGAAGATTATGTGGTAGCACAGCTATAAGACATGGATACATGGGATTGGGACAAGGAAAGAAGTCTGAAAAGATTAGGAGGAACCTGTGTTTTGCACATTATGCCTTGTGCAAGTAAGTCTTTTCCATATGTGCTCCTCTCACGTATACACAAATGTCCTTTTCAGCACCCACATCAAGTATCAGCATTACTTATCAGACTGCGCACTAAGGAAAGTAACACGTCAATTCTCAATGTAGATTCAAGAAAAAGACAAGATGGCCCCTCATGTGGTGCCCTCCTGAGCTCACACCATTCCCTTTCCGTTATCAGATGGACTGTGGCTAGGGGAAATCTGTGTGGAAAGCTGGAAGTGGTCCTCACTGTCTGAAGAGGGGGAATACTCAGGGTATCTCTGAAAGAAAGCTGCTGCCTTACTGCTAGCTGAAATGCCACTTGGAAGGCCACAGGAAGAGGTAACGCTCTAACAGGCATTGGTCTCGTGTCATCCTGAGGAGGATGAAGAGCAAGCACTTAGAGGACTGTAAATGAGAGATCCATATTATGACAACTGAGCTAGCTGGGCTTTGGCTGGAGGCTTGTACTCCCTAGGATCCTTTCTCTGTTTAAACAAAGTTAAATTTGCTTTACTCAGAGGTTTACTAGTATAGTAGGTGCAAGATCAGTTTTGCTGCCAAGGATAAAGAGTTGGAATGAATGCTCTGCCATGGGCAAGGAAGAGAAATGGCAGAGCTGGCATGTAGAGCTTATGGAAGAGCCCATCTCCTTAGTAAGCTCTGCAATATATAGTTTGTGATTCACAGAAGGGTGAGGATTTGCATGAAGATGAATGTCATTCATATGGCATCAAATGGTAAACTAAAGCATCCATGTATGTTATATGATAGTCTTCATCTCAGAATATAAACCAAGTGTTCTGGGGCTGGTAGAATACTAACCAAGTGTTCTGGGGCAGGTAGAAACATCATCCAGAGGTGAATTGTACCTGTCAGGTTTCTGTTTTTCCCCTGAATTATTTGATCTTTTCATAAATTAGATCAGCAACATAAATTTTTCATAAATTAGATAGGCTACAAATGGAAGAAAGGTGTTTCAGCTGGACACAGAGGAGTTGTGGAAACTTCAGTGGCTCAGACCTCTGGACCATTTAATTCAGTACTCCAGTGGAGTCACCAGTACATGCTTCTTCAAAGCTGTTACGCTCCTGTAATAGACAGTTCTGTGAGAATATACCTGTTTTGAGATGTTGCTGCAATATTGTCACCTCCTTGGAATTTAGTTGAGCCTCAGTGAATATTCATAACTTGTAAGCTGTGGGGTTTAGGGCATTGGAGTTTTGCAGTAATTGGGAATTACATGAGACCACCTACTTCATTAAAACAAAATGAAAGACAGAGTCAAAGCCAGGCCTGCAAAGGTAAACAGTGCATGAATTCACTGCCTCCATATTTAAAACCTTCAAAGCCTTTCAGTTAAAATCCTTTTCCGCTCTGGATCTCAGCATGAGTCTGGCTGCAGGGAGGTTTTTTGTGGTGGCCTGTCAGCTCCCATCTCCAACACAGTGAAATTCAACTAATTGTAAGTGCACATTGCTTCAGGCATACACTGCACACTGCCACTCGGGCCATGCACACGCGCCATGACCCCATCTACCTACTGTAGAATGTGGTATTCTCTCCCCACACACACACACTTTTTTGTTACTTGCAATCACTGAAAAGATGACAGGCCAGAGCAAGGAGCAGAGATCCCTGTTGTGTTGGGGTGTTTCTGCAAAAATCAGTATGGAGGGATTTATTCCCACGACTGCGTATGTGCCAAGAATTGCAGCAATCATTGAATTGTGTCTCCATTAATGAAAAAGCGTTGGCCAGAGAGCACAGTGTGAGGCTGCGCCTGCCTTTGGGCTTTGATCTTACCTGCTAAAGCTGACCTCACTGCCATGTCAGGCTCTCTTCATTGCAGCTGAGGATCAGAAAGCATCAAGAGAAAAAGAGGAATAGAAAAATTAGAAAGACCTCACAGCTAAAGAGCCTCCATGACCCAAAATGGCCTCTGTTAGTGCTAAGCCTCAGTTGCTTGTAAGGTTCTGCAAGGTTCATAGGAATGGTATAGTCACAGATTACTGGTAAACTGTCCCCAGCAGACTTTTTTTCAGCACATTTTCATTCTTCAGAATTTGCCATCTGAACTTCACAGAAGTTATCTGAGTTTGCATTTCTGTTTTGGATAGGCCAGGCTTTACTTCTGTCAAAGTAGGGTTTCTTCCCTCACTCCTTAGTCTAGAGTCTTTTTCAGCTGTTTCATTTTGGCTATCAGTTTGACCATCACAGATTATGAGTGACTGCATGAATGCCATCATCTTCAAGTGGACTCTCTTCCAAGGGAGGACAATGTAGAACTCTGCTTGCCTTCCTCCTCCTGAAATTTCCTAATTCTCCAGCTGAGAGAATCATTTGTATCACTTCTGCTGCTGCCAGTTAATCAGCAAACTATTATGCCTGCAAACCATAAATTTTATCCTTCTATGCTCACATTTCATGCCTTTGTGTGCTCAGTGAGTAGCAATCACCCTCTCCACCCCAACAAGTATCCCAACAAGTATCCTTTGTACCCGTCTTGGGGTGCATTAAGATCCAGACACCCTGCGAGATCAGCCTCATTAGGGTACTCAGGCAGAGCACAGATGTCTCCAAAGTTCAATGAGCTTGGTGTGGAGGCAAGGCCCTGCCCCCAGGATCCTAAAGCAGTGGGGGATGTTTAAGGAACTTTGTGATCCAAAGTTCAGGAGCTGCATGATGCTAAGTGTCTCCCAGCGATAGGGAACTGGGTTTCTGAATTAATCTCTTTCTGCCTCAGTCTTGTTTAGTTCTTGTACAAGGTCCTGGAAGGAGTTCTTTCAATCCTGCCTTATGCCTTTATTGTGCATTAGTACCTGATTATTTACTGGTGACTCAAGGTGCTACAACTGAATAAGTCATGTAAATAAGATCAATATTTGGTTAGTTGTTAGCACAACTTTCAGGCTGATCCTTATAAAGTTAGGGTCAGTTCTGAGCAACCTTCCTGATGTGACTAGCTTTTTTTTCTGTTACTCTGCTGCAAAAGTGTTTCTTGTCCCTCAGATCGTCTGCTAGCTCTGCTCTCATGTTCAGTTGACCTGTGACACTTCATAATTCAATGCTTCTTTAGTGACAATAACGTTGAAATTCAATCACACAAGATCAACAATTTCAATAAATAGTTGTGACTGTTCTAGAAGGACTCATGGTCCAAAAGGCTTTCACTGCCACTCACTGCTGAACCTCACCACGTATGCTCACCCAATTATGCAACACTTTTCTTCCCAAACCATTGCACCTGAAGTGCTGATTATACTGTACCTGGAGTGTTGTGTGCTCTCTGAAGGGCTGTTTGCCATCTCTGTGAAGGTTGCCACTTGGTTCCTGACAGCAGTGATCCCACTGCTATTTCAACTATGTTTTGGAGAGAATAGCTGAAGTGCTAATATTCAGGGATGAGTCCACGACACTGCAAGCTATACAGGTGCAACAATTCCCTTTTTGGAGATTGGAAATTGGAGCAAAGCAGTTATCTCAAACTCTTGTCCTCATTTCAGCCTGAGAACTATGATCCAGGTCAAAAGGACCCCTCTCCTGACTGTAAGAACACCCTTCTCTGAAAAGAAATTCTAGTCATGGGAGCTCTGAGGAAGATAATAGCTGCCACTAGTTCTGTCAGGAATTGATTTGTTAAAGATAAGACAGTCTCAAAAATATCTGAAGAATTCAGTTTAATTAAATAAATTTAAAAAATCTTAGAGGAATTCATTCGAAAGAAACAGAATATGGTGATGTGTGTGATGTATCTGCGCATGTGTGCCAGATAGATACAGATATATATGTAGATATATATATATATATATAATCTCACCCCAGCTGAAGTACTCGCATTGGTTTTATTGCTTCATTTCTTTATTTCTGTGTGTTAAAAAAAAAAAAGTCCTTCCCAATACTAAAGTCAAGGGTGACTTTTTCTTGAACCTTTTAGTGTTGATATGGAATGTACTGGATTTTTCTAATAGAGCAAAGACAGCCTCTGCACATACAGACAGAAGAAACTAGTTTGCCAGTGAAATCTTGTTTTGATGACTTAAATGCAAGGGGCCTATGGCTTTTTACTGATCTTCTGCAAGACATGAGTATCATCCACAAGGCTTCACGAGGTAAAAAACGGCGCCATAGCAAACTGGAGGCACAAATGCACCTCACTTGGCCTTAAATGTCTTACCCGTTTGAACTCACATTTCCGAGAAGAGATTACAATTAGGAAGAAGCAGATTAGATAGGATTGAGTGGCTCAGCTGATCCTCACATGTATTCTGATAGGTTTTGTGTTTCTGGAAGTAGCTATTCAAGAGCGTTAGGACTCCTTCCTTTAAAGGAGACTCTAGGTCTGTCATATCAAATGAGTTGTCTCAGAACACCTCACCCACCTTGTGGGAAGAGTGTCAGTCCCTAACACCAAAGCACAGGGAGAAATAGAAGAAGCACAGCCCAAAGCAAGGAAGAAAATGAATTGCACGTGCTCACATGTCCTTTCTTACAAAGGTCCTTGAGAAGGGCCAGACCCACTGTTCTCACAGATTTCTCAGAGTCCTGACTCTTGTATCCTGCCTTAACATTGATTTCTGCAAAAGAATATTAAATTTGACCAACCAGAAAACTTTCAGAGGATGTCTTCTTCTGAGAGCTGAGCCAGTGCAGGGGAGCAAATGGCTTTCTGTACTTTGAATTCACAAATCATCTGCCTACGGTCAAGCCTGGATTTTATCTTGAGCATTCTGGATATGAAGGGAAAACATTTTCTCACAACAGGGCAAATTCACTTGCCTGTTCCCCCCTGCAGCTGCCCTGTGGTTTCTCTGAGAAGTCTAAAATGCCTAGTGATCACTAGTATCATTGATTTTTTCCATGTTGACAGTAAGTTGTAGTCATTAGTAAGCAACTACTAAATCCTGTATGTTGTATCTTTCTCCTACACCTTAAAGACATTTTTCATCTCTTTCCTGCCGTGCTTCTTCTAAGATTTCCGTACAGTACAAAACTCACAATTACTCAACTACTCTTCTATTCCTAATCTTAATAAGCAGTAATGGCTGAGGTATAGGGATTACTTTTACTGACAAGTCAGGAGGAGCTGTTGGTCTGAATTGTAGCAGAAAATTGTTAACCTTCAGCTAGTCATTAACCCCCAGGAAATGTCCACCCTGAAGACATTTCTGCTCTTATAATGAAAAGCGTTATATAAAACCAGAGTATAATTATGAGGTGGGAAGCAGGGGAAAAAATGTTTTTCTGAGAGTAAGTGATTTCCAAATTTTATTTGGTTTTGATTTCCTTTTCCTAACAGTATTAAACATAAGCAGAATGAGCACTAGATTGCTTTAAACCGTTGTTTCCTTCATATGTAACTCAGTTTGTACAGACAAGGGGTTTTTTCTTTTTGTTTCTCTGAATACTGTTTATTTAAGTAATTGTTGGCTCTTTTCCTGTCCTTTGTTGACCCCAGGAAACAACTTTTTTTTATGTGTTTCCATTCTGGGATTTCTATTATCTTCTGACATGAGCTGGGTGTACCTCAGTGAACAGGCCCAAAAGAGAAGGAGAGAGCTGAGTTACTCTTGAACTAAAGTCAACTTGTCTTCCAGTCTGAGGCCCAAGAAAACCATCACTTGAATCAAAGCACTCAGAAGGGAGTTTACAAGTCTACTTCCCAAGAACAAACCAGGATGCAGCGTTATCACCTTCATGAAGTTAAAGGAGGTGGTTTTACGATTTAGTGGAAAGAAGCCATGCTGTTAATTAGTCACATTTATTTGACAAAAAAAAAGTGGAGGAGGGTGAAAAGGGGAAAGGAAGTTGGGAAAGCAAAACAGAACAGAAGGGAAAAAATCTTTATGATGAGGTGCTTGGCAGGATGAAGGAACAAAAGGAAGGCTTTCTGCCTGTCTCCTGATATTTTCCAACTCAGCAAAAAAATCCATTGTGTAGCTTAAGGGGGGAAAAAAAGTTAAAGTTGAAAGCTTAGTGTGTGAAAGCAACTGCTCAACCATTGTATAATATGGACTAATGTAATGTCACTGTTTCCCCATGATGTAAGTTGCAATTTTTGTTCCAGTTGCTGTGGTCAATGTTATCGCTTTCACTTTTCAAAAGGGGGCAAGGGGGTACATGGAGATGGTATTTCTCTTTACCCCCACTGCCCCTTCCCCACCCTGAAAGAAATACTTCTGTTAGGACATATCAGTGCTGACCAGATGTCACTGACTTTTTTTTTTTTTTTTTTGCATGTGTCCCTTAACAGCTGGCAAGAATATCAGCTCAAATTATTCACCACAAGCACACTCTTTCTGTTTGTCTCCAGATAAAGGGATTTGAAATCCTGGTTGTCAGAGAGGGATGCTGAAAACTGTGGAATGGATTTCTTTGGCCAGAGGGAATTCTTCTTGAAGAACTCTAGACTGGTTGAGGAGAGTCATGACTAGCATGCAAAACCAATGAAGCCTTGGTACTTCATGTTCTCAGAAAATGTTTTAGCCTGGGATGATTTTTTGGAACACTTCAGAGTGGATTGTTCATAGCAATCGGTGATTTTAAATGCAGAGACACTTTTTGTTTTGGTCATGTCAGACGAAAAAACCTTAATCTTACATGTAGTTACAGATGAGAAACACAGTGGGTGGACGGTAGCTCGAGTTTGCTGTGCATGAATGCTCTAGAGTTGCTTGAACTATATCCATGTGTTTGCTACCTCGACCTACAATCTCTACACCTTGCAAATGGGCTGAGGGCACAAGACAGTGGTAGGTTTGCAGTGGGACGACACAGAGCCCTGGTGTTGCAAGGCTCAGGAGGCAGCCGTGGTGATGCAGCAAGTGGCACCACACCCAAAATCACACTCAGTGGGTACCATGGAGCACAACACA
This sequence comes from Pseudotriccus pelzelni, assembly GCA_035584735.1. Taxonomy (NCBI): domain Eukaryota; kingdom Metazoa; phylum Chordata; class Aves; order Passeriformes; family Tyrannidae; genus Pseudotriccus; species Pseudotriccus pelzelni. Next base: position 42,344,496 of record JAWMRA010000113.1, read on the forward strand.
CAACAGGGGCTGATTTATCCTCATAGATCACAAGCTAATGGTCCTTGTCAGCTATGTCAGTGAGGACCACTACCTCCTCCCATTCCCCTCATATTTAGAATTGTATCTGCTTTTCTCTTCACAACTGTCATAGGTAACAGGTGTTGTACAGAATAGTGCTGTGTTCTCCCCCAGTAATGTTGCGAAATAAGTGTGTTTTCCTTATGTGAGAAAAAAAAAAAGTGGTTTGGTACATGGAAGTCATGGCATGACAGAATTATTTTTAACATTATCTTCAGACAAGTGAAAAAACCAAGACCAAATGAAGATAACTCAGAGTTTCTGAACACTCACAGACAATACAGATGCAAATCAAAGCTCTTCAGCTCTTGTCTCTAAACTAAAATGAACCATTGTGTTTATTTCATACAGCATGTTGTCTTTGGTGATGGTTTTAAATAACCACTTTAAAAGAAAGAGACAAAGTATTTTAACAAAGAGTAAGGACAGGAACTAGCCTTAGACGAGTATGCAACATGTGACATGACCCAGCTATCATAATGTTGTGCTTCAACATATTAAGGTTTTTATTCTATTACTTATTGGCTGTACTGTTGCTGTAGAGATCCTCACCATTGGTATGAACAAGAATGCTTTTTTAAAGCATGCTAAACTCTTGAAATTGTTCTTAAGTTGTTCAAAGATTATGAATTCCACAGGTGAAATACATGTTGTGTTTCAAGTCCTCTTACTTTTGTTTTTTCCAGCAAGCAAGTAGAAGCTGATTCACTGTTCCATGTATTATCATGTTCCATATTTACCTACCCCTTACTAAGGAAACCCTAGCATTTTATCATGACATGGAAGCCTTTCTATATGCCTCATCACCTCTGTGAGTCTCTGCAATCCATTCGGTTATGAGCCTACCTGTTTTGAAACACAGAGACAGGAACTGACTGTGGATTCTGTCCATTTTAGGATGCAGGGAGATGGGGCTCTAGAATACTGGAAAGGGAATCTTGGGTAAATCTTTTCTGTAAAAAACTCTGGCTCCACCTGAGTCAATACTAGCATTACTATTGGCTTCAGAGGGGCTAGGATAACAGCCCCCGTGCCTTCATTTTTATGCTAAAAATAAGATATTATGGTACTTACCATTGTTCCTGAAGTGGTGTTAGATGAATGTAAAATTAAATTATTAATTAAGTATTAATTATAGTTATTGCTTTATTTTCCATATTATTTTCCATCACACTATTTTGTTTGCTTCTCTGATGGCCCCAAGGCACAGAGCAGATGTTTTCACTGAGCTGTCCTCAGTGACTTTTAAATTACTTCATCACTGAAAAATGGCAACAGTGCCAGTCTTTCTTGTGACATCCAATCTCATCATCCTTCACAAGCTTATAAAAAAATAATTTCAAGGCCAAATATACACAGCATTGGAACCACCTCTGGTAAAAAGAAAGATGTAAAGCGGGGAAGAGGAGGAGGAACAAAAAGAATGAGAGAAAACAAGAAGAAAATGGACAAAGGAATAAAAAAAAGCAAGTAATTTGTATAATGGGGAAGCATTATAGTTTGGATTCTCCTCAGTTATTGATGGCCTGACTTTCAAACATTAATTTAGCTTGATTCTTGAATACATTTTGCCTTAGAAATAATTGGGTAGTACAGTATTACAAAAGGAAAAAACATTCCTCAAATGTCTTACAATGGAGCATTACTGAAAACTTCTGATTCCCCTAACAGAAAACCTATTTAAAAAAAGACAAGTCATTAATCAGTAACAGCTGCTCCCAGCACCTGTTATTTATTCCTGTCATTAACACTTCCTTTAGCATTTCTGACAGAAATGGTATCTTTTTTTAACTGATAGAAAAGTGATCTTTGGAACATCTCCAGAACTTGGTGGCTACATTTGATCTACAATGTGTGTTTACATCTTACCCCAGCATGGTATCGCAGCTTTTCTTTTTCACCCGTGGGTTCTTTCTTTATTTTACATGTAGGTTTAAAAGCATTGAATATCCCATGTATTTTTCTGAATACCTGGGCATCCTCTAATTTTTGGTATACCCTGGTTAGTCAGCAACAGGGGTAAAGGCACACAGTGACTGTGAGGTGTATACAGGTGCCAAAGGATTCCCAGCCAACACGGCGCCCCATTGCCTAGTTCTCACTGAGGCAAGTGAAAATTCAGAGGGCTTACAAACTGGTGTTTCAGTGCTACAGGTGTTGTAATGTTTTTGTGTCAGTTTTGTCTTCTGTCGGAGCCTCCATCTCCCTGCTCAGATTAAGCCCAACACGGGTTCCCCACAGAGCTGTGGAGGAGGTTCCTCACCTCCCTTCCCCCACCACACCCCTGCCTGCAGGAGCAGGGTTCCCCGGGCAAAACCATGCCCTGACCTACCTCCTCCTGCAACAGCCCTTGGCTGCCTCTTGTTCCTTCCCTGCCTACTGCAGGAGGCACCCAAACCTCTTCTCATGTAGCAGAAGAAAGCAGAGGAATGAAACAGCAACAAGCGTTGTTTAGAGCCACTTTTCCTTCACATCCATTACCTGTAGTCTTCCAGCACCAAGGCTAGTTGTGGAAAGTCCTACTTTCCATAATCATCCAAAACCCTCCTATTCACGTGTAGAAGTGAGCTCTAAAAGTCCAACCAGCTCTGACAAGCCTTGTTGAAAAACCTTTTGGTAAACGTTAACGTGTAATATAAAATAAGATATAAAAGACATGTAGATGTGGTGTCTGGAGACATGGTTTAGTGGAGGACTTGTCAGTGCTGGGTTAACGGTTGGACTTAGTGATATTAAGGATCTTTTCCAACCTAAATGACTATGATTCTATATTTCTGTGCATAGTTAAGCACAGCAGCAGTGAAGAAATGCATGCATGCATGTAATATTGCTGCTCTTTGACACCTTTTTTTCTAGTGCTCTCTTTTTTGCTTAATAAATGTCTCTCAAATCTCTTTCATGCTTATTCACAGTCAAAACATTGAGATTTGGAGTGGTTTCCTACCCCCTTTTGATAATGCCTTTCATCTGAAAGCCACTGTTTTCACTTAAGACTGTTGAAGCTGTGGCAACATTTCTGTTAGTCTTGGGGTTTATAATGTTGTTTTAGTAGAAAGTATGCATGGGGTTGGATTTAGGAGAACATTGTTTCTTTAATACAGATAGATAAAGAAAGCAGTGTATTGTATTTATCAAAAGGAAATGTCAGCAGAACTTTATAGTCTGGTAATTAGATAACACAGATAAGTCTGCTGAGTTTGTGTGCTCACAACTGCCATTCCAGATAACACTTCCTGAAGTCAATTAGAAGAACTTACACAATATCATACATTTTTTATAGTTCATGTCTTTAAACTGATGAAAGAAGGAGAGGAGGGGAGGGGAGGGGAGTAGAGGGGAGGGGAGGGGAGGGGAGGGGAGAAGCTACAACCAGCATGACATGTAGTTGTTCCATGTTAGTTTTTGCTCTGAAAAATCCCGTTTGCTTTGAGTGAGAGTAATGGGCATCTGACTTTTCCAAGGACCCCCACAGCCACAGAAGTAGCAGCTGTGCCAAACCATCACCACTGTAGGGCAATGGAGAATTCCAATGGCCCTTTGATTCAAACTAAGGTAAAACCAGACTGAAGTGAGAAGCTTACATTTTTTAAACAGGTGGCCTTTGTAAACACTCCCATTCACATGTATAGAAAACCTTGTAAGGGAGAATCTCTGAGTTCCTCAAGAAGATAGGCACACAACTAATTGCCAAATTATCTTGGAAGCAAAACTTGGATAATGATGATCACCTGATTCTCCTCCATACATTTTTTATTTTAATGTAGATGGGGTATTTTCACTCTATGCCCCTTGAAAACATTTTAAATTATTTATATTAATGGTAAAGTGTTATGCTAAAGGTTCATACCTCATAACACTTCATGTCTCATGTAATTAATTGTTCTCGAGGATACCAGTTTTTTCTTATCAAGGCTACCATACCAAAAGTATTTTCTGGCGTATGGTCAAAAATGCAGTTTGCTTATATTAAATACAGTCTTCCTCAAGCCACTAAAGTGCTACTAAGGGACAGAAAATGGGATAAGAGGGAGAATTTATCTTTCAAGTTGTTCACATTCTAAAGCAAAATCAAAAGTAAAATATACAACTTTTTAATGAGACAAAATTCCCAGATCATTTCTATTTTGGGGTAAAAAAAAAAAAGAAAAAGAAAGGAAGTTTTCAGATAATTTGTTGTCTTCCAGGAAACACTTACTTGTCATTTTGCTATCGTGCTTCACGAAGAAAGCGAAACTCATGAGAGTTTTCAAAGAGGGTATTTCAGTTTACCATAGCTGAACACCAGTTTCTCCACTGGAAATCTCCTTTGGAAAAATATTGACTTGTAAGCCTTGTGGAAAAACATTCTTTTCTGAGAGGTAAAAATTTTTTATTAGAAATTATCATGAACTGCCTCCAGCATGAACATCTTGGCAATGGTGGGAGTAGCAATGGCTCTGCAGCAAGTGTCCTCCCTGCACTAAGGCTGGTCACAGTTGGCTATCTGCTCTATCCTTTCCCACAGAAAGTGCTGTCCTCACAAAGTTCCAGTTTCACATTACAAAAAAGAGCACAGTTCATCCCGGATCTGATCCTTTCTCCTGCTCAGCCTTCAGCACTGTGGGAAATTACCATGTGAAGATTACACACATTAATTTGCTGTAAGTATTCAAACCTTGTCTGAACAGCCATGTATTTTTTGAATGATAAGCTGCACAGCCATGCTCTGGAGAACACAATTATATAAATTTGCTTTTACTAGAGTGCTGTAGATAATAAAACAAGAGAAGAGAAGGTATCTGCACTGATGTATATGACCTTTCTTTCAATATAGCTGCATCCTAACTGGCCGTTCAGCTGGTATAGTTTTATACGATCAAAAAAAATTGCCCCAGACACACATAACCCATGCACAGAGTAGACTTTAAAGTAAGCAGTACCAGTTGATATAGTTGCCCCTAGCCAGTGACATGGCCCACTGACCCTCACAGTTACCTCCACAGCTGATACACAGGGTTCCTCATCTGTGTCAAGCTGTAAGGTATTCCTGAACAGGGCACTAAAACGCTCTGGATGCCCCTGTCCTGGGAAATTAAGCTGCTCTTAGTCTCTAGAGTGCAATGATTTGTATGATTGCATTGCTACAGTGGTCCCTGCCAAGCTTTTGCCCCCACAGTTATCAGAGTCTGAGGCCATTGTTCCTAGGCACAAAGCAGGGGCCATCCCCCACAGGAAGTCAGTTTGGGGGAGTAAGGCAGTTTAACACTATGGGTGCAGACCGATCAATACCGACTGGCTGAAAGGCCAGAGAGCAGCCCGAGCAGTGTTGAATTTATTGATGCAGGAGATGAGGCTGCAGCAGCCAGAGAAAAGACCAAGGATGTTTCTTGCTAAGAAAAAAAGCCAACCTATCATGAGGATGCTGTGACCTCCAGTCCCATCTCCCACACCTCCCCACCCTACTGACCACACAGCAGTGCCCACATGGCGGTGGGTCTGTTGTCCACCTCTGCTTCACTGAGAGCAGCCAGATCAGCTGTCATGTTGCCACAATAGTAAGCTCCATGTTTCATCTGAAAATCTGCCTCACAAGTACATTCAGTCTTTTCCAGCCCTATCCTTGATTTCTCTGATTTGTGTAGTAGGTAAAACAGACTCAGGAAGAAAGCCAGGTCTTCACAGCCAGGTGAAAAATGTAGTTCCCAAGGAGGGAAGGAAACAGGGAGATTCCTCATTCATCTGACACAAGTAGATGTCAGGCATCCGAAGAGATTGGTTCTCAGTTTGGGATTTGACCTAGAAATAGTTCTCAGGTAATTTTCTTTGAAATACATGACTTTGGATGTTAGGTTATAACAATAGGGAACTTTCCCAGGTCTGTCAGTAAAGAATTCCCATCTGTATCATTTCTGCAGCTTTTCTCCTTGACCCTCGTAGTTCCAAGTTGAGTTTAATCTGTATGTCTACCTGTAAAATGGTTTTGCTGTTGAGAGACTACCACGGCGCAGAGATGACTACGGACCTTGATTGCAGGTGCGGATCTGCAAGAGAAGTCTGATGTCACTGTGGCTCCCCATGTTAACACTGTCATGTGTGGGCCTCCTTTCTGGGCCAGGGACACACAGCTGTATCACATCCCCTCTGCACACACTGCACACACACTTATACCACCACAGCTGCCTCCCTCCCCCCACCAGTTTGTCTCTTCGCTGCCAGTGCAGGGTTTGCATATCCTCTCTGAGATGATGGATGTTTCAATTGTGATAGGGGTCTCTATTCCACACAAGCATCTGAAAGCACTTTGCAAAAATAGCTCACCACATCGCAGACAAGCAATCTGACATGCAGAAATAGGAAATAGCCTTACTTGCCTTGAAGGGTATTTTAACATTCCCTACCACTGTGGTATTCTCTCACAGGCACAAATGACCTTCTCCCTGTTAGAACAACCAGGGGGCCCCCATTTTCCTAAGGTCCTGAAAAGATTAAGTGACACAGGCCCAAGGTTGCACAGGAAGTCTGGAGGGAGCACTGGAAATAGAAGGGGGCCCTCCTGAGTCCCTCTGCAATGCCTTGACCACAAGACCATCCTTCCTCTCCCAAGGTTACACATCAGGTCTGTGGTGGAGCCAGGAATAGCACCCAAGTTTCCTGACACACAAGCTGTCCTTCTGCACTGTGTACAAAGTAAGCACAAATATCAATTCCTAAACTCATGTCTTGTAATTAAATCTAAGACATGCTGTCTGAACCCTAAGTTTCCTACGTATCAAAAACTGTGACACACTCCACTTAAGAAACCCCCTTCCACAACCAGGACAGCTAATACCTCCCTGCAGCTAAACTCTTCTGCTGCTTCAGTGCCTTTAACTTCCTGATATGTCTTGTCTGTGCCAACAATGCAAATGCTGCTTGCCACAGAGACACAGGGCTGCTGGCAGAGGTGTGGACTGAGGGGTGCCCTCTCTGGCCACTCTGTTGAGACCTGGTACCGAACAAAGAGATCAAGTCCACCCCGGCTGCTGCAAGGTGGAAGGGAGGAGATGTTGCAGGACAAGGTGGGGGCATGAAGGGATGGTGCCACAGTGGCAGCCTGCAGAAGGACCCCAGGCCCGCAAGTCCTGGCACAGTACATGGGGCTGGCACCAGACAGTGAGCGGCCCTGGGGAGAGACCTGGCTAGGCCAGCCACAGGCTTTCATACTGTCCACCCCTGGAGACACATGCTGCATCAGTACGTGTAGCTTCCCTGGGGAGAGACAGAGATGTGCTGTGTCAGGAGGGGCATGGTGCCATGTGTCCCTGCAGTTCACTGGAGCCTTTCCATTGAGTTAATGGGCTTTGGATAGGGCCCTGAATTCTCAGCTGTCCCAGCTCGATGGACTCCCCAGGCAGGCTTTCCTCTCACTTTAGAAAGAGGATGCCTTGCAGAAACCCTGCTGACCAGGAGGTTCCTGCCGTTCTTTGGCAGCAGAGCTCCCATCCTGGAATGAGCACGGCCCCATCACTGCCCCCAGCCCACAGTGTACACCACCTGCACACATGGCTCTGCACCTGCATCTGCTGCCCTCCCTCTTAAGTAAAGACATGCACAAGTTTCACTGCCTGCCCAGATCATCCATTTTGTATCCCAGCAAGGCCCAGGTACAAAAGGCGAGGAGTGTGGATTCAGTGCTATACATTGCATACCTCAACCTGCTCTGCTCACAGAGAGCCCCCTATACACACCCAGTCAGGTTTAGAAGACTCAGTAACCCTGTAGAAGAATCCTTCACGTGACAGTAGCCCCAACCCTGCTCAAGACAGAAATGGAAGAAGCCATTGGGCTGATCCGTGTGGCCATGATTTCAGGAGGTGCTTCAGAAGGGTGGGACCATGCCCTACCCTTTCCTCACAGTACATTTTCTCTATCTCACAAGCTCAGCACTGCTGATAATTAGCACATTTGGGCAAACTGAGCTTTCCAAAGCTGTTTTACTTTTAAACAAAGATACGTAGATTCCAGTGATATGCCTCTTCACAACAGCAAGGAACTGTGGGCTTTTCCAAACCTTCACCTGACACTATCGTAAAGTAGTACTTGCTGTAGCACCAAAGACCTGACGTTACAGAGATACTCAACCATCAATGGCCTTCCTTCCATTACTGCTATTTCTACAGAAGCAGCATTAAGAAGGCCCAGCTGAGACCAAGGCACTGACTGTACAAAGTGCAGTACATCATAAGAGACGAGCCTGATCCATAAAGCTTGGGAAGGAGAGGAAATACAGAGAAATAAAATGATTAACATGCAGCATAACACGAAAGCAAGCTAGTTAGGACAAACTAAATTGAGGAAATTGCCTGACTATTCAGGGGGATAGGATCACACTGTCCCACTACGAAGGTAACTGGCACCAGGAACAGGGCAGAAATCAAAGATGCAACTAATACTTCAAACAGGTACCATAACAAGCAGAGTTGTGGCTACCAGTCAATTCATTATCACTCTTTCCTGGAGAGGGAAGTGCCAATCCCTGGCAGGGAGCTCACATTGCATGGGTGCGCATCAAGGACCTGAGCTAGGGGCCCTCACTGGTGTATCCCAAACTCCCCTGGACTGCAGACAAGTGTTGGAGACTGCAAGAAATTAAGAGCTGAGTCATGACAAGCCCCAAGCAAGTCTGGATTGCGATGGAGCTCACTTGACTCTTGCTTTTCCTCAGGAAGTGATGCCATGCGCATTGATATACACACACAACTCAACGTAACTGAGCAAACGTTACTCAAGGTTTTGACATTTGTCTTTGGGCTAAGAGTAAGCAGAGCCATGGGGGTAACAGTTCAGAAGGTTAGGAGGGAAAAGAGTAGGGTCTATACCCACGTTGTTTCCCAGGCTTTGTAATAGGTCTCTACCCAATGCACCCATGAGTCCACAGAAGCCTGTCACGTGCCTGGTTCCAAAATTCAGTCAGTTCTTCACTGGTTATTGAATAAACATGGCACTCTGGTTATCATTAATAATATTTATTTTGGAAAAATATTTTAAAAATGAATTTCTTCATTAACAAAACAGTAAAAAAAAAATCAAATAACATTTGCACAATATTCCATAAATACATTTATATACAAAAAAATATAGTCACATAGACCCGAAGTGCCTTTGTACATATTTACCAAAAATTTAAATTATAAAAAAATGAACATCACAAAATACTCAAACTTTACAATTATCATGAAAATATTTTTACAGATTCAAAAAAATAACACACTTTTTCTCACCTAGTAAAAACACATTTTAGTATCAAAAAAGACAATAAAGGCAGTGTTTGTGTCTCTAATCCAAGAAAAGACTGGCTCATGATAATCCAAAATATACACTTCAGGCAGTGCATGCTTCTTATGTAGTAAGTCCATTCATTTAAATATATATAGAAAAGCAACTGACCATAGTGCAATGATAAAATTCATAAAAGGCAGTGCAACAGTAATCCTTGAACACAGACCCTTGCCTGGTGTCCATCTTGTTTCTTTACTTTGCAGTCACTTTGCTAACTTCAGTAGAGAACCAGCTCAAGCCTGAATTTAGTTTCTCAGCAGCAGTCAGTGAAGGAATCTATCTCCCATTCCTCTTTCAGCAGCATTCATCGGGGCACGTCTCCTCTGAAATTGTTCTGAACAACCATTTTGCCATATCACCTCTGTTTTACACCTGGCAAAAGAAAACACAAGCACAGATGGGGAGAGGTTAATAAAAAGCACAGAGAGAGCTGTAAGGTTGCATAGGGACAGAACTCTGAATGAAGCACGCTCAGGGGTGGGTCAGCAGACCACAACCACACTATCACTGTACCCGCATCTACAAAACTTATCAAACCCACAACATCCACAGCAGCAAGTCACTGAGCTTGTCTTTACAACATCCACAGCATGGCAAACTCAAGCTGGCTGGATTTCAGCAGGTACAAACCATTGTGGCACCATGAAAAACTTTAGCAGCCATGACATGTATTGGATCACAGTTGTGAACCAAGACTTTTCTCTGCTGTTCCAACCACCAGGCAGTATACTAACCTCAGTTGCTATAATGCACTCATCTTTCTCTTCTGATATGACATACACTGACTGGTATTTTGTGTCCTTTGAAGTGGAATATACTGAATCTGGTCGCTTTCTTTCAGAAGAATCACTGTTGAAGACAAAAAGAATAAAAACAGGTCAGATGGCTGTTCCTTAACGCTACCTATGAGAAATACAAACCCTCCTTCAAAGTCAACCTGCACCCCATGCTCAGATGAGAGATACCTCTTTAGTTGTACTGCACTTTTCTCTTCTGCTTCTGAATCATACGTTTCACACTTGGCTTCACATTTGCTGTGCTCCTCCTTAACAGAGTCCTCATTCTTGAGTTCATGCACCAAATTGTAATCCACTGATGGGTATCTGACTTTGTAGCCATTTTTATCAGAGTTATCGCTGTGAAAGTCTACTTTCTTATTTGTGTTTTTAATCTGAGTGGCACCAATTACACTTATGGAAATGTCCTTCTCACGCTGGCAGTTCGCCAGATTATTCATGGTCTCAGTCTCACTCCTGCAGGCATCAGGCTGGTGGTGCCTCTTCTGCACTCTGAGCCTGACGCAGACAACTACAGCAGCACACCCCAGCAGCAGCATAAGGACCAGAATAATTCCAGCGCAGACAGCGATCCAGGGGAACTGGGAGTTCTGGCCTTCCGTGTACTTCTCAGTGAAGTCAACGATGACCGGTCCTTGAGGTGGCTCAGGGAGCAAAAACTGGCAGTTGAGCCCGCCGTACCCCCGGGCACACTCACAGACATAGCGGTTGTTTCTTTCATGGCAGGTGGCCCCATTGTGGCAAGGGTTGTGCTCGCATCTGCTCACCGGGGTGCTGCAGTTCTTCCCGTTGTATCCCGGGGGGCAGGTGCAGGAATAGTCATTGATGCCATCCTGGCAGGTCCCTCCATTGACGCAGGGAAAGGAGGCGCAGTCATCCACGTTATCATCACAGTGTCTCCCAGTGAAGCCAGCCTGGCACTGGCATATATAGGAGTTCCCCAGATCGACACACTGGGCTCCTGTAAGACATCAAGGCGGACGAGCACTGAGTGGTGGGCAGCCAGATACAACAGCCTCCTACTTGCTGTTTCAGGGCAACTGTCACAGTCAGCTGAGGAAAGCTTTCTCTTTGAGAGATTTAGCTCAACCTTTGCCAAATCTGATCCATAATAAAAAGTACATTTGTTTAAGGAAGATTTTTTGTTAAGCAGATTTATTTTTCATTCTCAGTCCTATTCCCTTTTTAATATCTCACTCAGCTTGGACAACAAAGCTAGTCCAGGTCAGGTTAACATCGCAATCTCACATTAGAGTTTGAGTGTCAATGAATGAGGAGGACTACAGTAAAGAAAGTCTTCACTAGTTTAATCAAAACAGGAAGACTACTGTTACCAGATTACAAATAATCAAATTTAGCACTAGTTTTGCATTTGCATCCACAGACCTCAAAGACTCTTAGCAAAACATTTGCAAGTATAATCTTCCACGTTTTCATGCATGACGCTTCAGGCCAAGTTATTTGGCCACAGCTATCCCCTGAGAAAATACAATCTACAACAGTGGCCCAAACCACACCATTGTTGTCTTAGTACAGATCCTCCACCAAGTCAACTACTGACATGACAAGGATCTTTTTATAAGAACATGTAGTGATAGGACAGGGGAGAATTGCTTTAAACTGAAAGAGAGCAGGTTTAGATTAAATATTAGGAAAAAATTCTTTGCTATAAAGGTAATCAGGCACTAGAGCAACTTGCTCGGAGAAGTAGTTAGTGTCCCACCCCTGGAAGTATTCAAGACTAGGCTGGATGAGGCTTTGAACAACCTGGTCTAATGAAAGGTGTCCTTGTTCATTGGAGGGGTTTGGAACTAGATGATCTTTAAAGTCTCTTCCACACATTCTATGATTCTATGATTGATCAGCCTTGTTATGAATTTCAGACCAGAAGCCAAAGTAAATCCATACTCAAAATATGGTCACCTTTCAGAAGACTACCGTCGCATGTTTGGCCTTACCATTAGCACAAGGGCTGGAACTGCAGTAGTCGATTTTCTTTTCACAGTTGAACCCAGAATAACCCAGTGGGCAGCGGCAGCTATAACCCCCATCAGGGTTGTCAGTGCATCGCCCACCATTGAAGCATGGTCCGTCAGCACAAGTCATTGCGCTCAGCTCACAGTTTTTCCCATAAAAGCCTGGGGGACAAGTACAGGAATAGCTGTTCTCAAGATCCTGGGGGGAAGAAATGAGAAGTGATCAAAAAATTTATCTGAAGTTGCTCTGAAATCCAAAGAGGGATTTTGAAAATTAGTAAAATTGCCATTAACTCCTCCCTTGGAGTTTCAGATGACACAAACTACTCAAACTTACTGTACAGCTTCCACCATTCTTGCAAGGGTTGGCGTCACATTCATTGATTTCAATCTCACAGTTGGAGCCTGTGTACCCAGGGCGGCAAGAGCAAGTGTAGCTCCCCTGACCAGTGTTGGTGCAAGTAGCACCATTCTTGCAGGGCTTGTGATGGGTGCAGTAGTTCAGGTCTGAAAAAGATTTTTTTTTTTTTTTAAAGGAAGCAGTCAAGATGCTTGCTACTTTGCAAGACTAGAACAGGGTGGGTAAGTTGGAAATAGCTGCTGGCTTTCTGGGGTTTAAAACAGATACTCAGGGAAGGACTGAGAACTCACCTTGGTTGCAGAAAAGGCCACCCCAGCCTTCCTGGCAATTGCACTGCCAGGGCTGCTGACAGGTACCATGAAGGCAGCCTGGGTATCGGATGCACTCATCACAATATCGCCCCTGCCAACCCACTCTGCATCTGAAAGAAAAAAAATGACAACAAGGTCTGGTCAGATTTAGACTTCTCACAGTTGGAAACCCTATCACAAATTCTGTAAACACACTGATGCCAGGGATCAAGTTTTCTAAAAGCCCTCAGTGATCCTTCATAAAGGAAAGTCACCAAGTCCAGTCATAGCCACCAGCTTTCATTGGTCGCAGCTATTTCTTCCACTTCCTTGGACAGAGCCATGGTTCCACATAGTTAATTTGTTTACTCTGATAACAAGCAGCTAAACATTACGCACAACACTGTAAAATCACTAGGTTAATATTAATGGCACTGATGTTTGACTTCTAGAATTATACTTCGATCTGGCATCACCTGGATTTCTCATATTTCCATTTAATATGAAGAAAGGCCTTTAAACTGACTATTGAAATGTCCAGTGGCTTACTTAACGCCAGAGCATCAACATTAAAAGACAAAGAAGAGAGCAGGAGGGAAGTGGAAAACTTACTTGCATTCCCCGGGTTTGTCACAAAAGCCGTGTTGCTCATCACATCCAGGCAAACAAATTGCTGTAAACAAACCAAGCAGGGAAAGACATCAGCCTGGTGCGGAAACAACTCTCTTTTACAAGTCTGATTCTGAGAGCACCTTGCGGGTGGGGAGCGAGTCCCTTTTACTAGGTCGGGGCAGTTAAGCGCAGCTGAATTAATCGCTGGAGTCTGCAGGAGTATTGATCTCGTCCCGTAACTGGGCACTTTACTTATTACCGGGGATGAGCATTCTTCTTAATACAGTTGCACACAGACAAAAGAGGGCTCACAATTGCTCCCTTCCCCACAGCCCCTCACCCCCCTTCCCTTCCCAGTGAGGGTCAGAAGTCCTTTTTTCCAATTCTATGCACACAGCTCCACCTCTTAATATCCCCCGAAAGTGTGTGTGCAGATAAGAGTGGACAGCTGGTGTGCAGGGTGCCAGTGCAAGACAGCTGCTCTATTGTCTATTCTCTCCCAGCAGCTGCCCCACTGCAACAATACCCCGGCCCCGGAGCCAATGGGGCCGTCGGCCGGCGACCGGGCAGCCTATCCCTGCCCACAGCTAATCTATGGCACGCGCGTGATTTCGCTGAAAAAAAAAACTTTTTTTTTTTTTTCTTATTCAAATAAATAAGTCTAAAGTTCTTCCTCCCTCCTTCCCCCCTCCGCCCCGCTCCGAAAAGGGGCGGGCGGGTGGGTGCAGCCCTGGTAAAAGAGGTAAGCGAGCCAGCGGGAGGGAGGATGAGAGAAGGGAAAAAAGGGACTTCTGCTCATTACTTCGCCTGGTTATGGAACTCATTAAGCAGGCACTGCAAAGTTTTAATTCAACAAAGCCAGCCGGAGACAATGGCATGCGAGGGGAAAGGCGGAGAGGCGGGGGGGAGGGGGGGGGGAAAGAAAGAAAGGATCGGCGCTGATAATCAGATCGCCTCCAAGTTGGAAAGAATGGAGCTGGGGGCAAGGCAACGGGAAGCAATCTGCAACTGGCAGCTCCACTCACTAACGGCAAAACATTCTTTTTGCATGCGCACATAAACACATCTCCCCTGCCTAGTAGGTTTGCGTCGGTGTTATAAGCAGTTTTTTTCTGAGAGGGAAAACAGAGAAGAGCGTACATAATGAGTCAAGAAAGATGGACAGCCTTCTGCTTTGCTATGGGAATAGCAGAGGTGTAGAGGCATCTGAATCTGCTGACAGCCCCGAAAGAGCTCATTATCAAAATGCTTCCTTTTCCCCCACCCCTTGACACAACTGGGCTAGGCACTTTTGATCATGGGAAAGGTTGTAGCGCCTATTTAAAACACTATCAAAGGAAATGCAAGCCCCTCTGTCTGCTGTTTATTGTGCAACACTGTACCATGAACTGCTAAAATCATCCTAGCAGTCACTAAGGGTGTGAATAATCAATCTGGGATTGTTTGATAGCAGCTCAGTTGAGACCACAGTGTAGGTGTGTTTAAACAGAAACAAAAAGACAAGAAAACTGAGCAGCTGCTTTACAGCCTGTAACTGTTTTCTCTCTCCCTGCCTGGCCCTTTGATGACTGGAGAGGAGCACTCGCTCAGTATGTCATCTGCCAGCATATTTCAGATCCATGTATACACACAAACAGAGAATGCCATCACAAGCTGCAGCAAGAGCTCTGTGTGCACATTTGAGTGTACACCTCTGTATCTTACAAAGGGCAGTAATCTTGTACAACCTGAAAGAATCTGATATCCATGACTATCCTCTCTGATCTGCCTACTGTCCCAGGTTTTCCTTCTGTATCAGCACACCGCATTCCTCAAAAACTTCAAGCTCAGATGTATGTTTCCTGTCCCTCACTACTTCATTAGTAGCAACAAACATGGCAATGGCGCAGAAGAGAGATGGAGAAGAAGATGAATGTTTTTGTGGCCCCAGATGCAACCATTTCTATTAGTGGCAGCATATGAGTACCCCAAAAGACAAATGTACAGTCTAGAAGCCACTGGGAATATCCTGAACCTCACAGTATTTTTCTCAATACAAAGATCAGACTGTAACAAGCCTACCAATAAGCCTGCCACATGGATGTTGCAAAAGCCTAGCTCCCTGCCCTGAAGACATGTACCCTGCAGATGGTCATATCAAAGTCGTATGGTTGGAAGGATGGATAAGTATAAAAAGTAGTCCTGATATATTTTAATAAATCCTCAAGCAACTGCTGAACATTTTGCTACCAGGACAAAAACAAATGACAAGAGTGTAATGTTGACACTGACATTTTGTTGGCTTGAAAAGGGGCAATCCTGAGGATCTCCCATCCCCCACACTGGTAAGGCCTGTGCACAGAACCAGCCTTCTACCCACCATTGCTTGGTTCTCCTTCTGCTGGGAGGCCTGGGGGCCTGATGTTAAGAGAAACATCCTCTCCCTGTCAACCCCAAGAGCGCAGGGGACACTGCTGCAACTGGTACCCAAGGAGACAAGAAAGTGGATACTCACGCTCAGTGCAGTACTGGCCTTTCCAGCCTGGGTTGCAGACTTTCTCGCCACGTTCTCCACAAGTGAAGTGACCAAAGGCATCATCCCGGGGGCGGCAGAAGACAGAGCAGCCTTCTCCATAGTAGTGCTCATCGCACACAAAGCGATAGGAGTACTTGAGGTCAGTGCGGCCACTGCTGTGCAGGTCTTGGGACCACTCTTCACCCACTGCCAGATGTCTCTGGGTGGCCAGGCGGCTGATGAGGCGCTCGGGGTTTTCTGTGTGGCAGTGGAAAGGAGAGGAATGACTGGGGAGCCCAAAGTAGGCAGAGGCATAGGAAGATACTCAGATGGGGTTGTCTGGTGGGAGGGGAACTGCAGAGGCAGGATGACATTTGGCTGCATGCCAATGGGTTGGCCTCTCTTGCCATGGTCTACCAAAGAGGAGAATGTGCTGCACACTGCAGAGAGAGGGACCGAGTAGGGCTGCAGGGCTAGGATTTTTCTGGGGAAAAGTCTGTTTTGGGACACTTACCGGTTGTGAGGTCATCAGGTGAGTCCGTATGCAGAGCCTCAATGATGAGCGAGAAGGTGCCCTGTGGAAGGAAGGAACAAAAAGAATCCACCAGGAGAACATGAGAGCAGGTAGGCCCAAGGAGCAACACCACCAGTCCCCAGGAGTTATCGATGTCTCTCTCCTACTTTGACACTGCAAAGGGATTGGTGGCCGCTTAGAAAGACACTTGCCCAGCTGGGGTGGCTGGGCATGTGGGGTGGGATGGGATGGGATGGGATGGGATGGGATGGGATGGGATGGGATGGGATGGGATGGGATGGGATGGGAT
>JAWMRA010000113.1:42361306-42392435 GCA_035584735.1 Pseudotriccus pelzelni
GGGGGGGTTTGGGTTGGGGCGGGTTGGGCTGGGGTGGGGAGGGGATGGGATGGGATGTGTGCCCCCGCACCCCCCGCATCGCCCCCACTTACAGGCCAGGTGAAGCCGAAGGGGAAGCGGATGGGGTTGCTGAAGGCGGGGTCGGCACCGCCTGCGCCATCGGGGACGCTGAAGGAGTTGGCGCCGAGGACGGGAGTGATGGCGCTGCCGTAGGTGCAGGGTGGCTCGGGGGAGACGCTGGCCTGGTAGTGCTTGAGGCAGACGCGGAAGAAGGTCTTGCAGTCGCACTGCTGGAGCCCGCCGGCGCCGGGGCCGCCCCCGCGGCAGCAGTTGCGGTTGCTGAGCAGCCCCTTCTTATTGACAAACTCCTGCAGCTTCAGCTCGAAGACCCCGGAGGAGCCGACCTGCGGGGCAGTAACAGCGGCCGTCAGCCCGCCGAGCAGTCCATTCCCCCGCCCGACCCCGACCCTGACCGGCCGGGCAGCAGCAGGACTGACACCCCCTCCCCACGCCCCTTCCCGTTTCTCCCTGCTGCAACAGGCAGCGACAGTCCCCGGCACCCCCGAGGGACCCCCCGGTGTATGAATCCCGTGGTGCAGGGATCCCCCCCGGTGCAGACATTTCTGTCCTCCACCCCGCGAGCACTTACCTGGCAGCGGCTCAGCAACACCGAGAGGAGGGCGAGCATCAGCAGGAACCGACCTCCCATTTTGGAGGTGCAGCTCTGGTGCCCTCGCTTTCCTCCCCTTTGATTTCTCGTCAGAGAGAAAAGGGGAAAGTGTCTCTCGGAGTAAGGGAAAAAACACAGCGGCCAAAGCCGCCTGTCCCAGCAGAGCTGGAAGAGTTAGTGTCACGGTCTCCTTTCAGGAGTGTCTCTGACTTTTTTTCCTCTCTGTCGATACCTCTAGGTGTAGCCTGTCGGCAATTGTCAGCTCTTTCGGATGGCAAAAGAAAAAGAAAGGAAAAGAGGACAAAAAAAATATTTTTAAAAAGGGGTTAAGATTAATCTGTTAAACTCTTTTCCTTTCGCAATCCACGATGCTCCTCCTTTTCTCCAGGAAGAAAAAATAAAAATAATAAAATAAAAGCAACTTAATTCCCAATAGAGGCAGAGAAAAGACTTCCCAAGGAAGATTAAAAACTGGCGATCTGAAAATCCCTGAAGAGACAGTGGCGGAGGCAGCGGCGATAATTCCCGGTGCGGTGCGGTGCGATACGGGAGCGGCTCTGCGCGGTCGCGCTCGCCCTGCGCACGTCGGGGCTGGTGGGTGTCAAGCCGCCGTGGCGGCGGGCAGGTCACGGCGGAGCCTTGAACCTCTTCGTTTTTTTTTTTCTTTTTTTTTTTTTTCTTTTTCAAAGGAAGCGAAGTTCTCTTTCCTTGTTGTGGGTTTACTTTTGTTTTTAGATGAATCCCAGCCAGGAAAAATAAGCTCGTGTCTCAACAGCAGCGCACAGAGCGTGTCCGGGTGTGCTCCTACGGGGGAGGGGGGTGCCTGCCCTGGTCTGCTCTGCTGCGGTCCGCTCTGTGCCGAGACTCGGCTCGGCGGCTCTCTCCGAGGGTGAAACGCTAAGGATCTGCCTCTCCTTGGGCGCCTGCCGCCCTTATATCCCGCCGGCCGCCTGCATGCCTAATGAGATGCAAATGAGCAGCCCCCCAATCTGGCTAGAGCTGTCACAAAGGAGCCACTTTTCCAAACCCTCCTCTCAATGGATCGCCAAATGGTCAGTGAGCTGTAAAATGTGCAACCCTCCTCCCCCTCCCCTTCGCACTCACAAAACGTGTTCATTTACATTCCTGCAAATTTGGTAACCGCAAGAATCCCCCTTCTGCTCCGGGGAGAGGGTAACACCCCCTCTGTACCGGAGAGAGGCAGTGCAACACGCTCCCGCCCCGGGGACCGCGGGCTGTAATTGCTTCTTGGAACGTGCAAAGCAGCCACTGTGACCCCAAAAAGTGACTCGGTGATCGTGATCACTCCGAGGGGCATATCTGGAGTTAAAGGGACGAGGGAGGTGACGCCAGCGATCCGCAACGAGGGGAGTTCCATCCCATGAAATTCACACCCAATCTACCCTGGCATAACCGGGGTATAACTGGGGAGGGGGGCAACGAATGTGGGCGAAGTGAGCCGAGGCTCGCTCTTGCCCCATCCCGCCGGCGGAGGGACAGGGGATTCCCGGGGGTCCCGGCGGCGAGGGAGCGCGCGGACCGGTTCGCGCCGGGGACCAGTGGAGGGGACCCGTCTGCGGGGCTCCGCGGGTCCCGTCCCCGCCACCACTGCTGCCGGAGAGAGCCATTCGCTTCGCCCGGGTCCCGCACCCCTCTATGATTATTATCATCAGCAGCAACCTCTCCCTCTCTCTCTCTCTCTCCCTCCCTCTCTCACTCTTTTTTTCCTCCTTCAGCTTAGTAAAAAGTGAGTTTGGTGTGTGTCGTTCGCGTGGCTGTCATTAAGGCCGTTTGTTATTGTGTGAGGGCTGAATCAGTTAGTTCTTTGTGCTCTCAGCTGTATGGTAATGTAGACAGCACCTGCTCCCTGCACAATGCGAGGGAGAGAAAGAGCTCCCCTCGGCGCACGCTACTGCCTCTACAACAATGTCCGCACATTTTTTAAAGAAATCCCTTCCAGCACTTCCCCCCTCGGTAACACACACTCACACACATACACACACACACACACACACACATAAAATAAACCAGCCCAACTTTACACCAGCTATCACCTTATCATTTTTTTACATATCCACCAGACATTACAACTTTTGTTTTGATCTCAAAAGCATGGAAAGGAGTTTACTGATGCGGTGAAAGGGAATAGAGACTATTACCATTTGAGCAGTTTTTAAATGATGGGTGGAAGCGGGGGATAAAAGCTGGAGGGTGACTCTGGCAAGTCATTCGAAGCAGGGTTTTTCACTTTGTTTGGGCCCTCTGTTTAAACACCTTTGGTAGACGCAGGCGAATTCATTAGGATGCAAGGTGTAACTGTCTCTGTAAATGTCATTTTAATTGTAACAGATCATTTCAGCACAGATTAAGCTTGTATGCGAAAGGAGAGGATTTGGCTACAATAACCTCACTGTAGGTATGCCATGCTAAAAGCCTTATTATGGCAACTTCATTGGGTTGAAACGTGCATTTGCATGGCAAAATGTGACTTTCATTGAAGCAGATGTCTTGATCACAAATTATCTTACAATGCGCTAGAAAAAAAATTCTTAAAGACTTCTGAAAGTAAAAGCATTGAGTAATACCAATTAAAAGAAAATCACTAATGAGTTCACTCAGCCCAGCTCTTCTCAACTGTTCCAGGACTGTAGCTGTCCGCCTTCATTTACTGGGAGTTTGTGGCACCTACCCCAAACCCACCCAGGTACCCCCGGTACTTCAAAAGCATGCAGATATTTGCAACGTTTCACCACTCAACATGCGTCTTTTACATCTAATTGTGGTCGAACGAGCCATCCCCATCTAGGTGCTCTTCTTCTCCCCTGTCCCCGCCAGTCGAAGCATAAGAGAAAGTTTAAATGTACAGGAATGTTTTAATTTGTTGGGTTTTTTTATCCGGGAGTTGTATCTGGGCAGGCACCGCGCGACGATGTAGGGAAGGAGGTCCGGGA
Organism: Pseudotriccus pelzelni; assembly: GCA_035584735.1. Lineage (NCBI taxonomy): Eukaryota > Metazoa > Chordata > Aves > Passeriformes > Tyrannidae > Pseudotriccus > Pseudotriccus pelzelni. The sequence continues at coordinate 42,364,928 of JAWMRA010000113.1, forward strand.
GGGAGCGGAGCCCCGGCCGTCCGCCCCCGCGATGCCCAGCCTCGGCAGCGGGGGAGCGGGGAGGCGCATCCCGCAGCAGCGCCGGTTTTCACTGCACATTACTTTTGCCACCTAGCGTCAACATCTTTTCAAGTGGCTCGCCGCTGCTTCACAAACTTTGCTGTGGCGTTATTGCCGGGAAAGGGAGAGAGACAGGAGGAAAACATCACTTCGTATCGGGTTTACTAAGCCAGTGGGGCGGGGGGAGGAGAGCGGCAGTATCTGTGTTGAAATTTGGGGGTGGCCCGTCGGTGGAGGCGAGAAGTGATATATCACCGCGAATCTTTTAATCTACGAGAGATAGAAACTTGGTCCATTAGCATCCACTTGCTTAAAAAAATTGAAAGAAAAAGTTACACGCGCTAGGGCTTTAACCTAGCGATAGAAAAAAAAAACACCAAAAACAAACCAACAACAAAAAAAAACCCAAACCACGAAACAACCGAAAAAACTTGCCCCCAAATCCTTAACAACCCCCCTTCGGTACCGGGTATTTGTTAAATTGACGTGGCACAGATTTCTCGATTACCGCTGCTGAGCGTGACTGAAAGGCGCCGTGAGAGCCGGCAGGATCCTGCCCACGGCGCTCATTCTTCTCCAGCTTAATTTATGCCACGCGATTCTGTATTGGGGAAATCAAGCAGAAAGCTCCTTTTTCTGCTTTTTTCCCCCCTCTCCCTCTCTCTTTCAGATGCTGGGCTAACGGGGAGACTGTTTAACTTAAGTGTTTCTATAGGAGGCTGTTGTAGTTTAACTCCTGCCCACCAGTAGCTGAGGCGAACAAAGGAGGGACTCGAGGTCTAACTATTCATCCATTCTCTGCACTTTAATTTTCATTGATTTCGAAGACAAGGGGAGCCCTTAGGGATTCTCGCTGAAGGGGGATGACACGCCTTTAGACGCGATCAGCCCCCCAGCCAGCCATCTGCTCCTAACCAAATGGCGCTTTTTCGCTCCCAACCGCGTGTCTCCGCACCGCGCTCGCCCGTCGCCCCCGCCGCCCCCGCGCTGTTAAACCGTGCCCGCGCACTGACACCGACCCCCGCTGCCGGGGACGGACGGATGGACGAACGACCGCTCCCGTCCCGTCCCGTCCCGTCCCGTCCCGTCCCTCTGCCCTGCCCGGCCGCACCCGCTCGGCCGGGGTGAGCCGGCAGCAGGACCCCCGCGGGGAGGGCGCAGAGCCCGGGGCCCCGCCAAGGCGCGGTGACCCCGCACGGCCGGGACGCGGCGGGCCCGGCCCCTCCTGCCAGCGGCTCGCTGGGACTGGTGGAGCATTGTGCTCGCCCTCCCTGCCCCTAATTGTTACCCTTCCCGCAACGCCGGCCCCCCTCTCCCACCCCGGCGAGGATTTACGGTGGCGCCGCGCAGCAGCGCTGCCTAGAGCTCCCCATCAGCCGCAGCTTTTATTTCTGAGCGAGCCAGCTTATGGGAAAAGTCACTTCAAAAGAGGGGAGGGTGGGGTGTGGGATATGCGTGTGTGTTAATTAGGGCTACGCTCTGCCATCGCTGGCGCGCAACCCTGATTTTTCTCCGGACGGAGGGCTCCGGGCATATGGCGAACGGTGCGTCGGCGGAGGGACGTGTACGTGTGGAGCTATGTGTAGCCGAGTGTGCATAATATTTTAATTAGGTCTATAGTCCCTACGGAGGTATGTGTGCGCGGCTGCCACCCCGCCGCAGCCCTCCCCGCACGCCCCATTCACCTGTCCCTCCGGGCCGGGCTGGGCCGGGCCGGGAGGGAGGGGATGAGAAGTGGGGGGAGGGCAGGCGGGGTGCCGCCGGGCCGGGGCTCTGGCTCATCCGTCGGCCCCAGGCTCGGCGGCATGATCGGGGGGCGGGCGCTGCCCCAGGCCCCGCAGCCGGGCGACCCGACCCGAGGGGGGGGCGGGGGGGGGGGCGCGGAGGTGCCGCAGTGCCGGAGGGGCGCTCCGCCGCCCTTGCCGAGCGCGGGGAGGGGGATTAAGAAGTTTAGCGTGTAGGTTAGCCCAAAGTTGCAAAGGCATGTGCTGATTAGAATAAGAAAGGGCAGTCGCGTGGCTCAGCTGGCACACAGCGAGGCCAGATGATAGATAAGCAGCTCTGGGTCTTCCCTTCCCCCCAGCCCCCTTTTTCAAATCGCAAATCATCTGCTTCGGCCCTATCCTAGCCCCTCATTTTCATTACAATGGTTGTGTGTTTACCTGTGATCCTGGGACGGGGCATTCCTTTGTCTCCCAAAGAGATTACCGCAGCCAGCTGCTCTCCAGCCCTTCCCTGGGCAAATCCCGAAGTGGCCCCTATATGTGTTTTACTGATTGCTCACGGGGAGAAAGCGAGCCCCCCCACTTCCCCCTCCTCGTTTCCCTACCATACTTGTTTGTTTGGGTTTGGTCCCTGGCTTGCTTCCTATGAGATTTTGCTTGTGGGAAACTACGAGGGATAAAACTGGTCACTTGTGTGCGTGAGCTGTCGTTGCTCCCAAAATGGGAAGGGTGAAGGGCTGCGTACTCCCATCCGGGGGGCAGAACCACAGGGTGTCCCGTGGATGACAAGACATTAGGGGACTTCCCCGGCTTGCCTTTCTCCAGCCCTAGAGTTCCCTCCCATCTGGGACAGCACTGTCTTCCAAACCTCCCATGGGTACCCTGGGCCAGGCAGGTGCCATTCTTTCCCCTGGGCCCTGCTCTGGTACATGGAGATCCACAGGCCCTCACTGCCCGTGTTCCTCTGGGGAGCAGCTCGGCCTTGCATTTGGAGTACTGGCATCTTGGCCTGCCTTTAGATTGAAGGATACTCATGATCTTCGACCAGCTAGAAAACACAGATCACACTTCAACTAGAAAACCTTCTGAAACCCACATGAAATACCCTATGATCCTGAGATTTACCCTGTGCCCTGTTAGGCAAGCCTGGTGTAACCCTATGCAGTGCTGTGGCCTGACTTGTCTTGGCGGGGGTGTCACAGACAAGGAGGGTGAGCAATAGGGCTCAGATCATGTACACAGGATAAAAAAATGTGATGGCACTTCTCAGAAAAATGTTTTAGCATTCTGGTCATGAGATTTCCCTGGATGGCTGGAAAGATTTCTTCCTGCTACCAACTTCAGTAGAAATAGTCACTGCCTTCACCCATTCTCAGAGGGAAACTCCTTCTCTTGCCCAGCTTTATTAATCATCATCTTAAACCAGAACTCCACATAGTAGCTGCAAACTACCACTCCAGACAGTAGCTGCCCAGATCGCTCTCTCCCTGTGACAGTAAGCACAGTGTGCTGCTGTACTGCACTGCATTTCACGCATGAAGTGTTTTTCTGTTCCCCTGCGGCCTGCAGCCCCCTTCACGCAGTGTGTACATCTTATGCATTGTATGCTGGCTGCAGTGAAAACCTGCTGCTAATATACTTTGGAGAGGGAGAAGGGGGAGCAGTTTGATTATATGTTTCCAGGGCTTTCCAAGCCACTTTCAATTTGCACAGCTTTTATTTTTTCTGCATTTTCTCCCATGGCAGGGAAGGCAGGGAGGAGAGAGAAGGTGGGGGCAAAAACTTCTCTGCAGAAGGTGATTATGAGAAAAAGTATGGCTATGGACAGGGCGAGCCTGAGCTTTTGGAAATGCTCTCCCCTTTTCTGAGAGCATCTGCCCGGAGACGAACAGATGTGGGCACCTGCGGTGACAGGCCACATATGCTCCATCCTATTCACAGGCATTCAGACACGGCTACAATGGTGAGGCTTTGTGCACACGGAGTCACCAAATATATTAATCTGCGCTCCCCAGAGAACCGCTCTGTTTAATTTTTCACCGGCAATAACATCTGATCTAATCTTCCCATCGGTTCTCCCGTGTCCCTCTCTCCCCTCCCGGAAAGATGTGAAGTTATTCAGGTCCCCACCTGTTGCCGGCGGGGTGGGAGCGGGCCGTGCTCCCGGCGCGCCTGCAGCCGAGCCGTTATCCCTATCCAGGGATGCGCGGCGGGTGCGCCCGGGGAAAACACGGGAGTTCCCCTCCGCCGGCCATCGCCGGGCACAGCAAAGGAAAGCCGCCCCCCGCTCTCCGCGGGTCGCGCTGCCGAAGAGCGACATAACTCTCCGGTGCGCGACTCGGGGGGTTTCAAGCGATTTCGGTGCGCGACGCTTTCATCTCCCCACGGTCCCCCGTCCCCCCGCCCCGGCCGAGTTTGCTCGTGGGCGCTATGGCCCCTTCCGGCCCCACTGTGGCCGTACAAAGCCGGGGGACCCCAGCCCGCGGCGGGGGGAACAGCCACAGCTCCCCCAGCCCGACCCCCCTCCCGCAGCCTCCTGCGTCCCGCATCGCCCCCGCCCGCCCCTTGGCCCCGCCCCCGCCGCGCGGCGCAGGCGCGGCCCCGCCCCAAGGGAAGCGGAAGCGCCGCTCGGGTCAGTGCGGGGAGGGGGTTGGCGGCACTGGGGGGACCGGGGGGCGGGCGCGGCCTCATCCCATCTCCGAACCCGTCCCGGTCCCGGTCCGGTGACAGACCCCGGAGCGGCGGGGCCCGGCTCGGCCGTGCCCTGCCGGGGCTGCTGGGAGCAGCGGCCCGCCAAACTCGCGAGGTCCTTAAAGGCCGCTTCCAACCCAAACCGTTCTGCGATTAAAGACGGTGGCATTCTTAAACTCTGTCTGGAGGGTGTTAGGTCCTTTAAACTCCAATAGATCCGGGAATACCTTTTAAAAGCTGTCAATACACAATGTGTTTTGGTGTTTTTTTCCTTTTTGAATTCCATAAGCATGTTTTGGGTTTTCTTAATAATACAAAATCTATACTTGTTTTTGTGCCTAGGCATACTTTTCTATAGGCTATTAATTTGAAATTTTTTGTCATATTTATGAAAACCTTTTGATATTTACATATTTCTCTGAAATAAAAACCAGAAGTGGAAGGGAGAGTGAATGACTACTTACGTCCGGTTTGTTGATGGAAAAGAAACTTTCAAACTGTTACAAGGCCAGGACAAGGCAACAGGCTATCAGCAAAAGCAGAAAAACAGTTCAGTTTCCAAGCTACTGTCTTCTTTTTTTTTTTTTTTTTTCTTGTAGAATTTCATTATGTTTCTTATCATTGCATTTTAGAACATTGTTTTTATTTTTCTTCTTTCAGACCGCTGTGAGTTTTGGAGAGAACAGCCATGGGCGTTAGAGGTTTGCAGGGATTTGTGGCAAGAGTTTGCCCTGATGTATGCAAAACAGTAGATCTGAGAGAAATAGCAGAACAACATCGCGTCAATCATCCTGATTTCCCACCTGTTATTGTAGTAGATGCCATGAGTTGTGTTAGATACTGGTACACACCAGAATTTTGGGTGTGTGGTGGCCAGTGGCGGGAGTACCTTGCCATTTTAGAGGATTTTATTAACGTTTTTACAGCAGCTGGTATCAAGTTGGTGTTTTACTTTGATGGAGTAGTAGAAGAGAAAAAGAGAGAGGAGTGGATCAAACGGAGGTGGAATAATACCAAGGAAATAGCCAGACTATTTCAGTTTGTTAAGACTCACAGGAAACAACCAGGGAGAGAAATGTTTGTTCTTCCTTCAGCTTTGCCTACTTTTACACGTTATGCGCTGAAATCACTTGGTCAGAAAACAGTATGCACATTGCAAGAGGCAGACTTTGAAGTGGCTGCGTATGGTTTGCAACACAACTGCATAGGAATTCTGGGGCAAGATAGCGACTACCTCATCTATAATACGTGTCCCTACTTTTCCATTGAGAACCTCCGTTTGGACAGACTGGTCACTGTTATGTACTCTCGAGAGGAACTTTGCCATGTGTTGGGTGTTAGTTTGACACACCTCCCTCTCTTTGCTTGCTTGCTTGGCAATGATGTTGTTCCAGAAAGCTTGTTGGAAGGCTTTTGGCACAAATGTTTAGTCACCAGTCCCCACAAGAACACCAGCTACAACAGAAGAACAAAAATACTTCTAGCTGTAGCAAATTACATCTCAAAAATTCCATGCTCATACAGCAGCCTGAAACACTTGGAAGATATACTACCTCTGGGATCAGACAAGACATTGCTTTACAGAGGAGTAAAGTCCTATCTTTTGCCTGGGCAGCAGTCTCCATGGATTCCTCCCAATGTAACAAGTTGTCAGATGTTATCTCTTCAACAGCAATCAGCCATCTGTCAAGATAAAGAAATCTTTCAGGTAAATTGTTTTTTAAAGCTTAGTGATCACTTTATTGCCATGACAACTCAGTGGAATTTGGTAATTAGTACATTGAACCTATTGAATTAAATCTGCCTGTGCAAAATATTTTGTCTGGTTTGGACTATTGCATGCATCACTGTGAGGGTAGATGTGGCCTATTTAATAAAAAGTGTTTCCTCTTTTTTTGAAGCATCAAGCAGCTCTAATAATGTGGAGCAACTGCTGTATATGTGGCATGGAGATGTACTTCCCATGTATTACATGACGTATTGACTTTTTCTTTGAGAACCCACAAGTCAGCCATAAGCTGATCGGTGGTTTGCTTGGCTGTGCCTGGCACATGCAGTCAAGGTGCCAAAGAAAGCTGCATTAAGAAGAAGTTGAAATTGTGGTGGAAACTTCCTACAGAATCATATCTTAGAATTGTAGAATGGCTGGGGTTGGAAGGGACCTTAAAGATCACCTAGTTCCAAACCCCTGCCCTGGACAGGGACACCTTCCACTAGAGCAGGTTGCTCAGAGCTTCATCCAACCTGGCCTTGAACACTTCCAGGGATGATCCACCACTTGTCTGGGCAACCTGGGCCAGTGCCTCGCCACCCTCACAGTAAAGATTTTTTTCCTAATAACTTATCTAAACCTACCTTCTTTCAGTTTAAAACCATTCCGCCTCATCCTGCAACTACATGCCCTTGTGAAATATCCTTTTCCAGCCCTCTTGTAGCTCCCTTTAGGTACTGGAGGGCTGCTCTAAGGTCTCCCCAGAGCCTTCTCTTCTCCAGGCTGAACAACCCCAACTCTCTCAGCCTGTCTTTGTAGGAGAGGTGCTCCAGCCCTCTGATCATCTTTGAGCCTGCTCCAAGAGGTCTGTGTCCTTCCTGTGCTGAGGACCCCAGAGCTGGACGCGATACTCCAGGTGGGGTCCCACCAGAGCAGAGTAGATGGGGAGAATCTCCTCTCTCAACCTGCTGGCCACACTGCTTTTGGTGCAGCCCAAGATGCAGATTGCTGGGTCAGATCAAGCTGCTTGTCCAGCAACACCCTAAAGTCCTTCTTTGAGCTGCTCTCAATCCATTGTCCATCCCACCTGTACTTGTGCTTGGGATTGCCCAGACCCATGTGCAGGACCTTGCACGTGGCCTTGTTTGAACTTCATGCGGTTTGCACAGGCCCACCTCTCCAGTTTCACTTAGGGCTTCCCACAGGGGATGTGCTGGTGTTGGGTGAGAGACGGTACATCAGATTGAGTCACTCCGGGAAATTGGATATATTAGCTCAGGGTGGCCTACCTGGCTAATAGAAAATGAGCTACCTTGCATCAGAATTTATGCAATAGTAGTAAGTCTAGAGTACAATTCTGTAAATTCATGGCATCTAAGATAACATACTGAGATTTAAAAAAAGAAAGCTGTACGAGGAAGTATATTTTAGACCCTATACTAGCCACCTGTCACTTCCTATTTTATTAGGTTCTTATAGACTTCAAACATAGAGCCTTTTTTTCTGTCTCTCTTACTTACCTTGAGCATTTACTTTAAAACAATTTTTCTGTTTCTTCATGTTACTTTAAAGTCATCATATAATTTATATATTCATTTAAAAAGGCTATAAAACTTTTTATAACTACTATGCAATGCACATTTCAGCTAAACTACAGGTATATTTGGGCTTTTTTTATTATCCACACATAGATACAATGCATGTCCCTTTTAACTGCAGTAGTTAAATAGAAGACATTTTTAAAATCAGCAACCATACATCATAATAAAGTGTTGAAAAATACTGTTTATGCTTGAAGTGCAAGGAAAAATTAGCCAGAATGTAATTATCTAGGTTGGATTATGGCCAGGACAATAGTGGCAATATCCTTATTCCTTAAGAGAATGTACCATGCAGTCTTTATGACAAGTGGTCATTATTTCTTAGCTTGATCTTTCATTTGAAGGATTGCATTTCTCTAGCATCATGCAGAGCTACTGCTGTAATAAAATAATAATGGTTAGAAACTCCATTTAAGAATGCCTCTTCGACATTGCTGCATAAATCCTGTGTGAACACAGTCCCTGGGCCAAGGAAATTAAAGTCAAAACGTTAGAGGTGTTAACTTCTCTTTTGTTTTTGTTACAGGTGTTTAAATATTTGTATATGTAATGTGTGTGCTTTGCTTCATATTTTGAAACCCATATGTCGTTCTGCTTACCTTGCACGTAATCTGAACTGCATGCAAATGACACACACTTCCCAATTCCAACTGTGAGGACATAGCCTCGTGCTTCTCTTTCTCTCAGAAAAAAAGAGCACAACTTTCTGGCTGACTGTAGGTATGAATCGGAAATATTTTTCAAGATACAGCACTGAATACAGCAATACTTCTGAAATCGGCTTGTATTTTTTTTCAGTACATGAGAATACGTAGATTATTGGCAAATTGCAGTAAAGCAGTATTTTTAAATGACCTCATATCTGTGACACTGGTTTATATGAAATAGTTTAATGCTTCATTCAAATCATGCTTAGAAATACTTAATTCTGGTTTTTATTTTATACAAAAGTAGACTTGGGGGATTACATTGTTTACACATATTAGAAACCATTGATTTATTGCTATAAGCAAATTCTCTGTTGATTGGCGTTGTACACAGAAGCCTATCATTGATTCTACGCTCATGTGAGAATTTCTTCTGAAAGTATGACACTTCAGTAGAATTAGTTTTGATCAGTAATGACCCGTTGTCTGACTGCAGCCTTCACCTGCTGAGTTTTCAGGCTTGCAGATACTGGAATTCTGCAGAAATGGTGAATTTGGCTCTGGTGGTGTGGTGGTCTGGTAATTCACAGTGAATGAGGCTGTGATAGCTGCATGGATGGCACAACCCAAGCAATACAGATAGCGTGACACATGCAGGGAATGCAGAGCAGAGAGACGTCAATGCCTGCTCGCCATATGGCATGGGTCCTGAAGAATTTATTAGTGGCACCCCATGGAAATAATTCACTCTGCTCAGCTGTTTGAACACCCCTGTAGTTTTGGTCTGAGGTTGTGCAGTAGAAAGTCTGTCTGGCTCTGCACTTGGCCAGGCCAGGTTGCAAGTGTTACTGTTTGAAATTCTGCGCTGCCTGGGAGCAGCTTTGTCGCTTTTGTATCTAAGCCGCTCCAGACCAGCAGACCATGTTGGTACTGAGGCTACTTTTAGCCTGCTGCTGTAGCCAGATGTATCTGCATCCAGTGCATGGTTAATATGCAGCCTGGATGATTCTATTACTCTACTTTGCAGCAACAGCCTGTAGACCTGGTTTTCCTCACTGGAGTGGATTGCATTTCTTTACATGGGGAAGAGCTATTGCAAAGTAAATGTGTGGTGAAGTTAAGTATTCTAATTTCACCAGAACGTAAACTGCACAAAGTCAGCTCAAGAAAGAAATAGAGCTGTCTTATGATGTTCATCTTGCAATAAAATTAAAAGTTTGGGGTTTATCATGCCTCCACTCACTATTTAAAGAGAGAAGATACATTTTCAGATAACTAAAGGAGGGCAGCTATGTCTGAATTCAGAATTCATTTTAAGAATAATTACTATCTAAAAAACTGTCATTCATGCTCCAAAGTTTTAAGAATTAAAAGAGGGGCTAAGAAAGACAATCATGGGTTTCCTGGGGATTCCTGTCTACAAAAGGATAGAGGTCTGAAAATATATGGTGTATTGGTGTTATCTGAAAAAGCACTTGTTCCTTCCCTAGCTATTCTGTCTAGTGCCAGTGATAGAAAAGGGCTAGTGCTTCAAACAGTTAATACATTTTGATCCTTCTTATTTTTGGAAATAATTCCTTCTTCCTTCTTTGAAAAAACAGTTAGCTAAAGAACAGCATATCCAATCTGAAAATTATTCAGTCTTCAATGTCCTGAGTAATGGAGTGATTGAATGCAGCAACTCTTTGGAAGATGATTGTGATACAGAGATTCCTGGACAGTCACTTATCTACCGCCCTGTTCGTCAGCACATTTATTCTGTCTTGTTGGAATCTGGAAAAGGTAAGGATTAAACTACTTACACCATTATTCAAGTATATGTTCAATATTGAAATATGAAATCTTGAATTCATTGCTTCAGTGGCTACATCAGCATTTAGTATAAATGGCATTTAGGATAAAAACTCTGGGCAGCTGAAGTGTACTTCTTATGGAATCAAGAGAAAATGTGACAGTGAAATTGTGGGCTTTTTTCTACATGCTGTTCCACTTCATTGCTTTTAAACTGATTTTTAAAAATTGGGGTTTTTTTCCCCTGTTAAATGCGAAGTTGTGAAAGTTGTTAATGATCAAAAGATTGAGCAAAACAATGATCTTTAGAAGGTTTTTGAAAGTTTGAGAGTATATGAAACCTTATGTTGCTTTGGTAAGTGTGGCTCCTGATGAATTAGTGAGTTGTAATACACTTTTACAGAAACAGTAATGCACTGTTAAAGTTTTACCTTCTGTTGATTTTAAGTCTGCAATTTTAAGACCAGTCAAATATAGTTACTGTAATAATGCAAATGCAAGTAGTCATGCCAGCAATTATTAGTTCTTTCATCCAAGTGCAAGAAAATATGATTTCTTTATCCAGCGGTATAAACAGATATCTGTGCTTCCATTCATTTCCTTCAAGACAGAGAGTTCTTTATTCACATCCTTGGAAAATGTCATGTTCTTGAAGCTGCCATTAGTTAAATGTTATCTTTACACTGTCTTTCAGGCAGTGAGTTGAAAATAAAAAGTGTACTGAACTTTTATTCTTTTGAATGTGTTGATTTCTCCACAGTAATCACTTTACATTTTATTGATGAAAGTGCACCGCCATCAACCCTAATATTTAGACTATTTGCTTAGAAAGGCACAGAAAGGTAATTAAGTACATGACTTCCTTCAACAGCCAGAGGTTGAAATTGTGCCATAATAGAAAAAAAAAATAGGAAAAACTGAATCAGAGTTTGCACAGTCATTTGGAGACAGTAACAAAAATCTCAGCAGTAATCATGCACATCTGTCATTTTTAATTTTTCGGCCTACTGCCTCTACATTTTGTAGACAATTATAACTTGGTTGAGTTTTGTTTATTCCTCTAAGCAGCAGGATATTCACTGATGTTTTCCGAAACACCCAGACCAAAGTTTCTAATTAAGAATTTTTTGCTGCGAGGCGGCAGGGTAATAGGCAGATCTACATTTGTGTTACAGTGGGTTTAGAATTCAAAGAAGATGAGAATTGAAATACAGAAACATTTAGAATCATACCGAAAATTAAATTTGAATGTGAAAGATGTCTTCGTTTGAGAAAGTGATTTTAGAATAAAACCACAGGTGGCATGTGTTAATTATTCTCAATTCAGTCTTCAAATATATTTGATTTTTGAGATAATTTCCTAAAATAAGTAATCGTGCCCCCTCAATCCTTAACTCTTCCAGAAAGGTAGGTAGAGTGTCTGCATGACACCTCTATTAAATCTGCATTTTTAGTGCATTTATCTACCTCTAACTGCTTGAACCATGTCAATTTCTAGTAGTTTGTTGGTTATTTTGTACTCCAGTGTGTAGTTGCTTCTAAGTCAAGAGTGTAGATCATTAGTCAGAGTCTATATTAGAATTCATAAGTAAATGTAAGCATTATTTTTTTATGGATTCACTGCTGGACCTACAAGGAAGTGTTGTTCTATACCAAGTAAGTAGAATCCTTCACCAGTTTCCCTCCGATGAGGTCAAGCTGACTGATTTTTGTAATTTCATAGGAGGTTGGATGGGAAGAAGTACTGTCTGTGGGTTGTAGTATAATGTAGAATCACTTTGGATTAGCGTTAAAAAGGAGTTTACTGGAACAATACAACCAGTTAGATTAGTCCATGTGGAGTCTGCTGCCATAATGATACAGCTGCTGATGTAGCACATTTGAAGCTAACTTGGCTAACTCTACACAGTGTTCCAGTTTGCAGTGGTGATGTGTGTGTTAGTGATCCTTTTTTTATTCCTTAAGATTTGTCAATTATCCTGTGTTGGAAACTGACCTCCTTGCAGTTTGCAAATCTGCTTGTTTACTGTTAACTTGCAAAGCAGCCAACATTTAGTAAAAACAGTGGTAATAGTTTCAGTAAGAGCAAGTTAAATATAATGTAAACTGTTTCCTCTACTCTGAAATAAGACACTGTTAGTTCTGAACGTCTAGGGTGAGATTTCCAAGGGTGCCTAAAAGACACACAAATCCATAGAAGCAGGATGTCTATCCTTTGAAACCTTTGATATCCTTTGATATCCTTTGAAACCATTGGCCTATACCATGCCACTTTGCCTGAAGCCATAGTGGATAAGTGTTTCTTTTGCTACCAGTGCCACTATAGGTAATTCTCTTGCACAGCCACTCATTTCAGTCTCCGTGCATCCTCTCAGTTGTGCTGGGGCAGCTGTTTGTGCTGTGTGGTGGCCTAGTCTGAGAAACTGATAATATCCTCTCTCTCTCTTTTCCCTCCCTTTCTTGCAGTCAGGTAACTACCCTGGTTTTGTTTCCCCATCTGTGTAGCCACATATAGTATGGTGATACATCCCAAGGGAATAGCAGGGAGTCGGAATGAGCAAATCAGTGGCTTCCTATAAAAGTTAGCAGTGCTGCTGAAGGAATTGCTCATGGCTTTGGTATAGTTTGATGTATGGTAAGCATGTATGTACCTCTATTCATGGAAATGTTGCAGAATCACAGCCGTAATTCTGCGCCTCCAGAAATAAATAGGGGGCTGATGGTGATTCTGATAACATGCCTTTTGTTGCCTATTTTAAAAGTACATTTATAGTTAATTGAGCTATTTCCTATCATTACCTCAAATATTGCAGATTGTGATATAAATTGTCAACTTTTTAGCACCTTTCCTATAAAAAGTACTTTTGGAAAAATTCAAGTAGGAGGGGAAAATAACAACAAATAATGCACCTTGATAGGCCAGCCAACCTCTTTCTTGTGTGTGCAAAAAGTTCAGAATAAAGCTAGCAGGTTTTGGCACTGGCACAGTCCATGGAAATACCTGCACCTGCATGACCATTGCCAATTAGGACATTATGTAATGTAGCCTAAGCCTGTGGCCAGCTCCTGGAAGTCCTGGCATCACTCCCAGTTCTAACATTAGCAGTCTAGACTGATCCTCGCTTTGACACTGTAAAAAACATTTCATTAGCAAAATTTTTGCCAGTTATCACCAGTGACCACTCAGGAGGGTTGGCATTGTTGCAGGTGTAGAGGAACATATGTAACAGTGTTTTCCAACTGTCTTCTGTTTTGCACATAGTTGAAGCTTTCCTTAGGCTGCCTAAGCATTGCTTCCATAGGTTATTCAGAATCTATTTAAACAAAGGAATGTTATTTCTTAAATCTCACTGGTGATACTCTTTAGATGCACTGTGGGAAAGGCTTAGGGATTTTTTTCCAGAGATATTTCTGTGCAGATACAGTTGGCATTTCACTGGTATTTAGAATTAAGACACATTTTGATAACTTTTTCTGTGACCTGTGGAACTCACAAAGAGTGATGCTCCCTGCCAGTTTCCCCTTAACAAACCTTTTCTATTTCCATGCTTCTTCCCAACATCTTAATTTTTCCTCATGTTCTTGACAACTCCCTTGTGCAATATATGGTTTTTCTAAGCATGTTCTCTATTGCTTCCTGCTATTCTCAAATCCCATCTACCTTTCTTTCTCAGCTCTAGCTCTTCTAGAGCTACTTGTATATTGATTTACGATCTAATCTGTTTGGAAAAAACAGGTAAGTTGACTTTCCTGCCTGTCTTTCGGTTGGTGCCTAATAGGAACCTTCTATCAGCTGAGTCACCAGTCTCACAATATTTAGGACTTTAATCCATTTGGAATCACTTCTCCTTTGCCAGACTTAGTTGAAACATAGCAGTGCATCCATGAATTAATTATAAGGCAAAAGTCCTAACTGTATTAGGTGTGCTACCCTAAGAAACTGAGCTAAAATTTAGGAGGCTGAATGAGCTGAATTAATACATACTAAATCTTAAAACAATGCTAAAACATCAGAATGTTTCTGAAAGTGACTTCAAGATATTAAATTGGATGGGTTTTTGCATGGAATAGCATTATCACAGACAATGATTTATAATCAAGATGTGAGACTATTCAGCTACTAGAATGTACAGTTTAAGGCTTTTTTTTTTTCCCCTAGAGTAGGCATTTTCAATTTTGTTCTCAGTGTCATCAATTTTTGAACAGTAAAGCATGGCAAGCCAGGTGTAATACTGTCCCCCATAGTCCATCTGTTGGTTCTTTAGTCTCTCCTGAGCTCTACTGGGAGCTTGTGCTGCAGGTCCATGGGTAAGGGAAGAAGGAAGAAGAAGCAGGGGTTGTAAAACAGATTTTGTCATGTTCTTTTCCCTGTCTCTTATCCCTAACACTAGAATTCCATCTGAGGAATTTCTGCCCTTTCACTACAGCATGCTACTCGTTCATTCCTGCCAACAGTCATCTCTAGCACTGAGCTATAAACAAAATCAGGAAATTCATGTGACAAAACTTTTTTTTGGGTGGAGAATGGAAGGTCAGAGATTTGTTTGGTTTGTTTTAACCTAGTTGAAGTTTTTGACTAAAATGTAGCATCAGATATACTCATGCAGTAAATTGCAGGGAGATTGGAATTGATGATAAAAAGCAGGAATTTTTAAGAACAGTGGCCTCAGCACTGGATGAGAGCTGGAAAGAATTAGAGATAGAATTCTGTGAATCTCAAAGGACAAGGGAAGGAAAAGAAGAAAATATTTGAAACGCTACTCCTGGTTTAGCCCAGGACTAGCTAAACCTGTTTAAGTCATACTGTTTACCAGACTGTAGAGAGTAGAAATTTAGGGCACTATGACATGGTTACCATAAGCAAAATCTGGATAGAATGCAGAAGCACCATTTATAGAAACAATGATTCTGGGTTTGTTTGTGTTGTTTCTTTTGTTTTGTTTTTTATGAAGACCTGCAAAGGAATGATTTTGAGCTGACTATTGTAAATTGGATAGACTGCATTTCAAAAATGGTTAAATTCTTGATTTTTATCTGAGAGTATTTTTTTGGTTTGTTGTTTTTTTCCCAAGCATCAAATAGTTAGATGCAGAACTCAAGTAATTACATTTTTAGTTAAGATACACCCTACTCTTTAGTGGGGGACAGGGCAGAGTTGAGGTTAGGGACTAGGAAGCCACTTGAGCTATTATGCATAAACAGTCCCTTTATACTAGATAAAAGGTCAGGAAAAATGGGCTGTAAAAGCTCTGCATCTGACAGTGGGATGACTCCATCATTGTCAGCTTTCAAATAGCCATCAAGGTCTACTTATAAAGATTTTGGCTCAAACCGTGACACAGGAGATGTCAGGGGAAGCTGGGAGGTGAATCATATTAAGCACTGCCTGCATATGTGGCAGTGTGACAGTCCTGAGACTGAGGTAGCTCATCTAGGTCCCTAAGCTATGCCAGATGCCTCCAGAGCTTCCTGAACTGCCTTATAATGGGAAGGCCTAAAACTGTTTCCAAATGCTTTCTACGGACTCTTGTACTTATATTTTCAGCTGCAGTTCCCAACTCCGAACTCATGTTTATAGTACATGATTGAAATTCTCTTAATTTGCTCTGATTTGTCATAAAGTTGCTAAAACTTTTTTCTTGGTCACATCTGTTTACTAGTGTCAATACTTCCATTTGACTTCTTAATCCAATTCTGTTTTTTTAGGTGGAGCCTATCCTTTGATAAAAGAGTGGGTTGTCTATTTTGGAAATCCTCTCAAGCAGCCGGAGCTGATACATCCTGTACAACCTTCTGTTCCAGGTAGAATAAAAATGTGTAAAAAATAAAATGAAAATAAAAAAAGTCTAAACTGAAAGAATGACCTCACTGAATGAGATTAGTCAATCCATACTTTTGATATAGAATCCAGAATGACTGTGGATAACAAGGAGCTGAAGTGCTGCATGCCTGTAATTGCTTTCTGTAATTATTATAGGATTCAGGTTTGAGATACACATTATTGCTGTTTCTTGTTAAACCCGGTGTTAATTCAAACATCAGTTCTAAAATGAAAACAATTTCTTAGAGGTTCTAAATACTGCTCTAAGTCCAGGACAGGTGGTGCGTAGGGCCATATTAAAATTTGTACATTAACCTGTTTGACAAAATGTGTTAATGAGACTGATGGAGAATGTAGAGAAGAGTAATTTTTAGATCACCAGTGACAACCCAAAAAGAGATTCCAGCTTTCAATAAAAAAATAATTAGGTTATCTGTTTCTGTGAAGCTGTTTCTATTGTCTTAAGCCTCAAGTGTTTTGTGTATTTTTGTCTTCTTCCCTTTGGTAAAAAACACATTAATGAACACTCTTAGTGAAACTAGAGTTATGAGAAATATGTTATATTTATGAGAAAGTATAATACACTGAAGTGAAAAGATTGGGCATTGTCACTAAATGTCACTAAATGGTGTCATGCAATACAAGTTTAGGATGGGAAGTAAACAGTACTGTATCAATTTTGTTATTTCAGAGAGAAAATTGTTGTAATTGTTCATTTGTCCATGCTATTGTAGTCACCTTTACTCTCACAGCTCGTTCTCTCTCTCCATCTAGTCATCTGCTATCACATGGATCAGCAGCATGAAAATTTTTTTAGTCTCTCATATAATATGAATTTGTTCCATTGATATCTTGTTAAGAAAAGTTATCTACTCAACTTTTAGAGAATAATCACCAGCAATTCTTCCCTCAGCACCAGAGCTTTCTGTAGTAGTCCTTGTTCTGGTCTGCTGTAAATCTAGATTCAGAAAAAGTTGAAATACGTGCACTTTTTTATAAATTTATAATAATTTTTCTTTTAAGGTATCCTAACTCATATATTTAATGACACTCTTCACATTCAAGGATGAAAGAAAACCAATTGCTCTTTAGATATCAGACTTCAAAATCTTTTTTAAAGGACTGTTTGGAAAGAAATTAGTTATATAGACAAAGTACAAACAAGTTTTTATTTTATATAGTTTCACTGTCCAGTACCCCATATACAAAATTAGGAGAGTGATTATCTAATTGACTTTGTGATAGCATGAAATTGCTGTGAAATTTGGCAAATGGATAAGAATATGCAGGGTAAAAATTGATGAGTCTGTTCTGTACAGTGGTTTTATTTCAGCATACAATGGTCTGGGGACATGCATTTGTAAAAGAAGGCAACAAAATTCAACAAAGTATAAACCATATCTACATTTCAAATTGCTTGGCAAATGTACTGTATTTATTGCTGTTAAGTTTCAATCCCAGATATTGTATTTCCTTCCTCCCTCCCTTTCTGGAGAGGAATCCACTTAATCTCATGTACTCTGGTTCTACAGGTCTGCAAACATGCTACACATAGAACCCATCTTTATGTTGACAATAAACAGGATTTAAAATCACTGTGTTTGTTTGTTTATAGCAACCACATAAGTGGAGTTTATAAAAACAGAATCTTCTCAGCCATAATCTTTACTAACTCAGTAATGAAAGGCTGTTCAAGCAGACTATTAAAAGAGGGGAGGAGGACTTTTAGTGTTTATTTTTAGTGCTCTGTTGTCATTCCTTCAGCGAACAAATATTTTTCTAAAATTTTTACAGTCCATATTTGTATGCCTTACATTCACTCATGCATCTTTGATTTTCCACAGCATGACTTTCTAATTCACCAAATAAGGTCCTCAACAGCACATCACATTTTTCAGACAGGGATCATATTTAGAGCTAAATTTAAAGAAGTTGTTATAGGAAGTTAGAGTTCAAAGCTGTCAATCAAGATCAGGTTACGCAAAAAGAGAAAAAAAACTTTACCAAAAACCTATTGGAAAAATCACAAGTGCAATTAATTTTGGAAGGTTCTTTGTTTTATCTTTTTTGAAAAAAACCGATAACCTTATCATCAAAACTACTTTAGAGTTTTGCTGAGAATATATGGAAAATCCTGGCTCTTTTGAATTTGATTTAGATTAAAAAGTCTGAAGAAGCTATTAACTTTGAACTGTAGTTACATAACAATAAATATTTTAAATTTTGCATTGATCTTAAAAAAAAAGAAAAGGTAGAATTCCCACTAACTTTTTATATAAAACAGCAGAACTGCCTTCCATCTGGAAAAGTTGCAGGTGATAGATTGAATGTTAGCTCTTTTTTTTTTAGACAAAATATCGAATCCTAAAGGCAGGATGGTAAGTAAGATGATAACTTAAAACATATTTAAAATACAGTATGTGTTATATATATGTATTTTTCTTGAGAGACAATCTTCTGAATTAGCATCTGTGCTTGCTCGCATTCTCTGTATATCTTTCTTCCTTCTGGAATGTTTCTTTTCAGTTGAATGAGTTTCCCACCCATTGGCAAAGTAGCACTTAAACTGATAAAAAGTGTCATCAAGAAATTAATTTTGTTAGAAGATCTGTGATCCAGAAAAATACTGTTTAACATCCATATCTTGTGAACATAGCAGATATGTTTGATATGTGTGCGGTTTATATAGAACAGAAGAAGTTCTGAAGTCTTTACTGGAAATCTGTAGATTCTGCTGTTCATTTCATTTCTGAAAATGTGTAGGATATTGTAGCTTCATACCACAGAGTTTGGATGTACTCTCAGTATTTTAATCATTGGCTCCTACAGGAATATGACTCGAATATGCTTGAGTTCAAAATGCTGTCTCTGGAATGCTTATTTAATGGTCAGATTTGATTGGCATTTGGGTTTATGGCATCTTTAAAATCGGCCACAGTTGTTGAGAAATACATTTTTATAAGCTTATTTTTATTGCTTGGTATTTACATGAGCATGTAAAAATGAAGAAGTGTTAAAGTTCTGTTACTGGTGTTATAAAATAAAATTTCGGTTGTCAATACTTCAAATATACATGAACAGTTAATATTGTACATTTATATCTGTATGCATAATGACAACTTGTTTGAAGTTGGTATGAATGTAAGTATCACCTTTGTAAAAGCCTTGAGTTAAACGATATCATAGAATTAGTGCATTCCACAACTTTTGCGAATGAAATAAGTATTTATGTATTCCCTTGAAGTTCTTTTGTTTATCATGCTGCTTTCTGTATGACAATTTCATTAATTGTATGAGTATACAGGAAAAGATAAAAAGTAATTCAGTCCATGCTTTTTCTTTTACCTTGTGGGTTGTGTATGTTTGTGTGTAGGCAAGTAGTATCTCTTAACCTGCACAGAGGTCTCTGTGATGCTCCTCTTCTTGAGGTTCCTGAGGACTATAGTTTACACAGTACTGAATGTGGTTTTCGCACAGTTTTGTGCATGTTGACAATAACTATAAGCATATGCAGCATTTGAGTAATTCATAGGAACGTGTGGTTCCTACAACCAGTAGGATAGATAATTTTCTTATTACTAATCTTTACAGTAAAGATGTATCAATTATATATATCTAAGTATGTTTTGGTGTGTTTTCCTTTTGTTACTGGTTATTTTTTAGGTTAATTTAGTAACTATCTAGGCATGTTCTGAAAGTAAATTATTTCTCCTGCCTATCCAAGTAAATTTCTCTTTCAGGAATGTTTTCTAGTTACTGTAAATTATGTAGTGAGGATGTAACTAGAGCAGAGAACAGTTTTGGGGATATACTGTATATGAATCCTAGAATCTGCTGCGGACTTTATGTATGATGGGAGAGTCATTAAACTTCAGGATATTTCTTTCTTTGTTTTACTTACCTTTCATTTAAGAGTTAATAGATGAGTCTTGGGTCCTACATGGAATTTTATTGCTT
Organism: Pseudotriccus pelzelni; assembly: GCA_035584735.1. Classification (NCBI taxonomy): domain Eukaryota; kingdom Metazoa; phylum Chordata; class Aves; order Passeriformes; family Tyrannidae; genus Pseudotriccus; species Pseudotriccus pelzelni. The sequence continues at coordinate 42,384,931 of JAWMRA010000113.1, forward strand.
GTAGAAGAGATCCTCTCAGAAAAATAACACCTTTGGTTAGTGTGTTTCAAAAGGACAGAGGATCAAATTTTCTTTCCCAGAGTAAATAACTCATAATTTATCTGTACCTCTTTTTCCCGGGCAAGAAAATGTTTCTGAAAGTGTAGGGAATTGTTTATGGAAGAGATGTCTTGAATTTTTTGTTGAGTTCTCTCGATATAGATATGTAGTCTTGAATATTGACATAGTTAATGGTTTTATTCTGAAAAAAGAAGGATTTCTATTATTAGATATAACCCTGGATGCAAAAAAGAACTTTGCTTTAACTGATTCCTGGTGTATCTCTTCGTACGCGGAAACCATCAAAACTGTTTGAGCTTACCCATGTACAAATTGTCTCGGACTTGGTAGGAAAAGTTTAAAGTTTGTTCTGTTTTGGTTTCCTGCATGTTATATTTGCTTTAATTCCTGGAAGTCGGTCTCTGTGGTTCTTTTTTTTTTCTTAAGGTAGCAATTACCAATATCAAACCCACTAATCTAAGTATTTTTGGTGCTGTCTGTACTGGCCCACTCACTGATGCTATTTGTGTTATCTCTAACCTGCATTTCTACCTCCAGTCAAGCAACTGGTATTTTTTCTTAATAAGGTTAGAAACTTACAGATTTTATGATAGTAATTCTTTACATGGTTAAAACTTTTGACAGGAGAGCTAGTCTTAAAAGTAGTAAAAGAAACATCCATCAGGGAGATAAAGAAAGAAAATACTAACTTCTCTTCTAGTTTCCCCCTCTCCAAAGAATTAGTGCCATTTGGTTAATGGGCTTTCCTGGCTAAATAAACATTGTCTATGTAGATTTCAACACCTTGTCACTTTAACCATTTATTATCACCAAGTGTTCCTAACTGGTCTGCAGCTGCTGCATGTCACATAAAAAAGGAGAAGGTGTTACCAAATGTTGCTTAATTAGTCCACATTTAAAATTCACACCTTCTTTTATTTAACTACAGAAGCAGCAGTATTTTATGGTACAATTCTGTCTTTTATTGAGATTCTCAAGCATAACCAGTTAGCTGTTCTGTTATTTCACGTGCATTAGTGTTTATTTTGATAACAGATTAAATGTTATTTAAATGAGGAGCAAATTTTGTATTAATTTACACATGTCACAAGCTGGGAGATGGCAACATGAGGTAAATATTAAGGATTTAGAGACAGGCATGAATGATAGAAATTCTGGAAAGATAGATTATTTGTAACTGATGACAGTTCTTTTGTGTTTGTTTGCAGCAGTGTTTCATACAGTAGCCTCCAGAGTGCAAAATACCAGATCATCTTGGTTTTTGTTCCCAAACTGGAACCTACTGCAGAGGAGACGTACCAACACAGTGTTTTATGGAGAATACCTTTTTGCCAGCAAGTGGCATAGGTGATCAGTTTGTTCATTAAAACAAGTGATTATAAGGGAGACAATGTGAAGATCCTTCAGGGATATGCCAGTTCTAGGAGAAACGGAAGAAAAAGATCTAGTTGTTTTCTGCTGAGTCACTATTTATGATGAGTGAACTTCATTTAATGCTGTGGATCCCCAAGGGAAGGAAGACACTTGTAGAGAAACTTTGGTTTTGCATAGGTTAAATGCCTGCTGTCTCAAAGTTTTCTATGTTGTTGTAACAATTTAATTCAGTCCATTCCGCTTAAATATGCCTGTATTCAATAACTTTTGTTTAAATTATAGGCCATATTTTTATGTTATTTTTTTTTCCAGTGCAAGTTTTGTCAAATACATTTTATTTTCAGCTCTGTGATCCTTGCAAGTGCCAAGAGCAGATCAATTTTTTCCTTTCAGATTGTAATGAGGTAGATGTGTTTTGTCTTGTTGCTGCCAAAATAAAATAGTGGATTTCCTTTGTAGGTGGAACACCTAATTTGAAAACACTGTGGCTTGCCAAAGGACCCGATGTGGAAAAGCAACGGTATAGTACATTTCTGGCATGCTTTCACCTTCAGGATGAGATGGAAGAACTCCAAGGTCTAGAAGCACCTGTTGCAGGATTCTGTTGCTTGCTGACCTATCTTATGATGCAGGTAACTGGGACAGTTGTTTTTTCTTCCACTGTCAGCTGATAGATGTAACTGACTAATAAACTATTTCTTGCTATCCTGTGCTAGATTCTTCTCCTAATCTTTACTGTAGGCATAGTTGATCAATTATAACAGTACTGCATTACAGTATTTTTAATTACTCTGCTTAACATGTGCCATCCTGCTCAAGGAATACTTGGGTTTTTTTAGTAGTTAGTCATAATTCTCACATGCCCATGACAAAACCCCTTGGGCAGTTTAACAGAGAAGAGTATAAACTGAGGGATTTCCCCTGTTTTTTGGGACCTGTTTGCAAACTAAAGCTGCTCCTTTTGTGTTTCCTTTGTGTCATCAAAAGAAGACATTCCCTCAGGTGACGATGCAGGCTGCGCAAACAGACAGTATAAATATTTAGTTAGCTCTCACTGGTTTTTCACAGCATCTTGTCAATCTACTAATTTTCAAGCCAGAATTGAGGATATGGCTCTTCTCATTAAATTCTGAGTAATAAGGGATCATTAGGTAGTAGTTCTGTTATAATTTCAAATATTTGGCAACCTGAAGACTACATTCATTGTAATAAAAAGGAGCACAAGATTAAATACCATATTGCTTCATTGTTTACCTTTCTCTTAGGTATTTAATATATTGTCTGTACTTGCCTCATTTCAAGTGCTGATCTCGCAAGCAGATTTTCCTCTCAGAGGATGAGAAAATTATAATGCTTTTATCTAATCTGATAAGCTGTGCTTCACTTGTACCTACACTGAACGGCATTTTGTCTATTGTTCTGCTTTCTCAGATTTCACTTCCCTTAATAGCAGAATTATACTGGCATGTGATACATGAAAACAAGTTCTCCTTTACTTTTCCTTTCTTTTTGTGTTTACTCAAATTTAAATGATGCACTGAGGAAATACATATGGGAATTATACAAGTGATCCATATAGCTTTCTTTTTTCTTCTTCTTTAGTTTTTGTATCACAGAATATAAATTGAAGGTTTTTTGAGGATGAAACTCATTAAACATCATTTCATGCCTTGCAGTTTCAATTCAGCAAGATACATATCATGTACTGAGCTTTTAACATACTTGAAGTGTTCTGATTTGGGTATGAAATCACGGTCTCATTTATTTATCTGTTATCAGTGTTTCATTTATTTATTGTGCTATCCTGCACAATCTTTCATAGTATGATAATTAAATTGTTTGAGAAGGGTTTCTTTAGTGAGATTACTAAGAGGAGTAATAGGACGGAACACCTACAGAAATGTGGATTTACTGAACCTTGATCACGGCATATTAGTAAAATTTAAAAAATGCTTGTCATGGAAATGGTTTTTAGAACTCATTATCCAATGGCTACTGTTAAAAACAGACATGAAAGCAGTTTCACAGCTCTTCTTTTCAACAGGAATAATAGCAGAGAGATCATGGAAAGGGCTTGGTTTGATGGAAGATTTTCATGGTGGTGCCAGATTTTCAACATCTGTCCCATTTTCCTGATTCTCTTCTGGCCTCTGAGTTGCCCTGATGCAATCTACCCTATGAACAAGACTAGGGAATCAATTTGGACTTAAATATTTTTCATTACTGAGATTTTTTAAATGTTGCTTATTTCTCTGGTATTGTCCATTTGTTCTCTTGGAGCGTTGGAGAGGAAAACTTGAGAGCCAGAGTGTCAGCAGCGATGTTTTGAGCTGTCCATAATGCTTCCATTTGTTTTATAGCTGAGAAAACAATGCTTGTCTAACTGTGATCTAATTCTTGTCTTTACTTTGCACTTTAGTCTTAAATTTCTATTAGAGAAGGAAGGTGGATTGTTTTCTCAAAAATTATTTGAGTTGACCAATTTTAGGTTGCCTTGGAGCAGGCTTCAAGCTTTCCTTCAGCTCATGTGAGGGAGTATAAACTTCTTAAAATTTCCATTCCTCATTATTTAATCTAACCTAAAAATTAGGTTTTTATGGGAACCATCATATTGGCCAACCCATCTGGCTTCCTCAAAACTTATGTGCAAATATTTAATGAAAATTCTTTTTTTTTTTTTTTTAAAGTAAGGAAAAAATATAACAAACAAACCTTAACTATATAAAGAAAGTGTTGATTTGAAAATTGTTTATTTCAGTGAGGGTACTTTTCGAATATCTTCCTAATTCAGAACAAAAATTTACAAAATAACAGGTCTGTCTTTAAAGTTGGGAAAGGAGTGAATGACTTCAAATATCAAAATCTGAAGTCTGCAAAGAAAGGGGAAATTTCTCTTTCAATCGCTTATGGTTTTGGAATAAATCTGACAGTGGAATTGTGGTAACTCACAAAGTTTTGTTAGTGAATAAAATATTTCTCTAATGGAGTGTTTTTACATTTGTAAGCATTTTGGCTCGTCTGCTCTGTTAGGGGCATTTTCTTGCTGTTGTACTTGCAAGCAATGTTTGATTTCCTTTTCCTTAGCACAAAACTGTGCAAGTATTGAGAACTGTTTCATAGATTCAAGTCACTTTTCGGTTACTTCAATGTATAAAATGTGCAGGTTCAGTAAAACTCCTGTTGCTGTCTACACAAAGGTGACACCTGGCTTGAATTACAGGGTAAAGTAGGGCCATTATCAGATCTTAGCAGACAGGTGGAGTTAATGAATACCAAGGAGCCCTTCGAAAGCTTAAAATTTTTCTAATATCCCTCCCATTCTTCTGCCTTATGCAAGATTTAGTAGCATTATAGAGGGGAAAGTTTTTTACAATGCAACAAATGCAAGGCCTGACTTAAAAAAATTTTTTTAAATTCTCAGTATTGGTTAGATAGTTTTTATCCTGAGGAGGAAAGAATGAGTTACTCCTCCTAAGCATATAAATGAATGACATAATTATAGATGGCTTCTTAATATTTGGGGGGCTTTCCTGTCGATTTACATTAATACTTTTTTGTTAATTTTTCCCTCCTTCATTTTATCTGTCACTAAATGGAAGCTCTTAATGGATTGAAATAAAATATACTAAACATTCCCCAAAAATCAAGCTGTTTAAAAAAAGGCAGCCTTTTAGCTTTTCTGTAAGCCTGCACTGCACATTTCCACATTTTGCATGAGAAACCTTTCCTCAAGTTCCAGTTGATAAGGAATTGTAATGTTTTATGGATCTTGCTTTAAAGCCCTTTTTATAGCCTCAACAGTTGTAACAGATATGTGGTCTTGGCACATAATGTTCTTATAAGAGGAAGGAAAGGATCAGAACTGAACTGATGTTGTCATGGGATCATCCCAACTGGTCTCAAGACACTGTCTTTCTTCTGAGGTGACCATGTGCCTCTATAGAATCTGAGAACACCTTTTCACAGCAGAAAAAGCCCCCATTCCCCCTTCACCCGTAGAAGTCTTAGAGTGAACATGAATTTAGAATTTTTCTTTATATTACCCCACTTCAACATTTTAGATTTAGTTTTCTCATAGTTTTGAGTTTTCCTTACTTCAATTTGTGGCCTAACAATCTTGACGTTTAGGTAAAAATAGCCAATTAAATATTTTAGATTATTTTTAAAGTTTCCAACAGATAACTGTGTAAGCATTTGAAAAAAACCCTAATGGTCATCACATCTGTGGCTCAGTGAAGTGGGTTTTATCCTGGATGTTAATTATAAAGCAATTTTTTTTAATCTCATTTTTTTACTGTGCTTGGTGTTATGGCAATGAAGTTATTTCCTGTTGCTAAGAAACTTCAAGGGAAAACAGAATAAAGAGGGGTGGGCTTTTTTTTGGGGGGTGTGTGGAAATTCATGTATATACACTATACCTGAGTATTGATACATGCATTTCATGCAAGTTGTGAAAGAAAGTATTTTGTTCCCTGAAAGTGTGTTTTCCTAGACAATGCATTTGTGGTGGTCATAATTACATGAGGTCATTGATCTAAGTTTGATGTGCTTGAGTAAGAGGAGTCAATTTTCAGGAGAGTTCCTCTTCAGAGCCTTTGGATAATGTGTTATTTTTATACCTGTTTTAGGTCAGTAGCCTCTCTCTGGAGGACTTAAATGCATTTCTGGCACTCATTCTCTGCCTCAAAGGGAAGTCAGCTGCTCAACTGGCAGGTCTACAGGTACGGACTAGAATAATTGGGTTGCATAAAATCGTCATGAAAAATATTTTGGGGGGGAAATTGTTCCACATTAATTTTTTTCAGATATGGGAACTAAGGGTTAGCTTTTAATGTGATACATGTCATGTGAATATTTACATATGTTAATCACATAAAAAATTAAAATGGAAAGGACATTTTCTTGTGGTTGTGAAGTAGTTAGTAGTCTCGGATTTTTTCCTTACTTGGCTTCCAGACTTCCAACTGATTAAAAAATTTGTAATGGTGAATCTGGTCTTACAACATTGTTACATTATTTTTTACTGAGGAGGATTGTGTTTTGGGACGTAGGTTGTATGAAAATCACTGCATTAAATCAAATTTTAGTATACTTGAGGGAGAATATAAACACAGTATAAACCTAACCAGAAAAAATGTTACCTAATATGACCCACTGTAGTGACAACTGCTTGGATAACACTATTCTATAATTAGTCACAAGTTCTTTTAAATATTTTAAATACTCCATGCAAATCTGGGTTTTTCCTTTCCTATCATCTCCAATCCACATGTGGAAGGCAGGTTCCTAGATGATTATTGCAGTAGAACCATTTAAATATATCTTCTTGCATATGGCATTATAAAAGAGCATTTTCAGTGTCACATCTTGAAATTGTATTCAAAGTGTTAGTAGCGTTGAGCACACGCTGTGCGTGTCAATGGCCATTTGAGTTGTGGGTTTACATAGAGGTAGGTGGGAAAGGGTTAGAAATGGTTAGAACCTTAACATACCTTCACTCTGTAAGTGTTGCTTGTATTTCTAATAAATTCTCTGTTGCTTTGAACAGTCTGTGTTAGAATTTTAAGAGGACTTTTTGCTCATAGCAAGGTAAACCAACCACTCCTATTACTATCCATTTTTTTCTAGTGCACAGGGATGAAAATAACAAAACTAGTGTGCTTCCAGTTTCATTATTTGATTCACTATAACAGATAAAGTCCAGTCTCCTATCATTTTTTTAAAATTCATCACAAATTTTTTCTGCAGCTGATCAAGTGTAAGATCTGTGTAACAAAAAGGAAGCTATAAAATGAAGACAATATCGAAAACAGCAAACATGTAGGATTTGTTTCTGTCAAAGACATTATTGCACAAAGTGTTGCACTCAACAGTGGGAGTATCATTATTTTATCAAATCTATGTGGCAGTCATTCAGCAAACAGCAGAAAGGAAACCAAGCTGAAGTGTTGAAACAATTTGTTTATAGGTGCACTTATATCTTACAATGTATACTGTAATGTAATGGCCAGTCTTCGCGAACGAAGAACCGGGGAAGGTCTTTACACCTTCCAGCCTGCGCATTGGATTTT
>JAWMRA010000113.1:42392535-42482776 GCA_035584735.1 Pseudotriccus pelzelni
TCCCTGGCTGGAATCGAACCCAGGCCTCAGCGGTGAAGGTCCTGCGATCTAACCACTAGGCCACCAGGGGCTCCCACAATGTATACTACATATATACATTAAGATATACTTAGGTATTACTACATAAGTTTCTAAAGTGTTTAAAAGTTTATTCCGTTTGAGTTAGAGGTCTTTATGTGCTTAATTTGTGTTGTGATTCTATGAAAATAGAAATCTGAGTGTTGCAAACATGTAATATTAATTAATGTATGCTGTTTACTGGCATTGTACTAATTCAGAGTTGTTCACAAAATTGTTTTATTTTCCCACAAAACTTATGGCAGATAGTTATGGGCATAAAAGTGCATGAAATGGGAAGCTGGTCTTACACTATCTCATGAAGTGGACAGCATGTTGTTGGAATTGACTTCTGTGTGCTATTGTTCTTTCCAAAATTCTATCCCTCTGCTACTTAAGAAAGCACTTCATGCACTGTCACATAGTGCCTTCTGCTGTGCTAAAAAAAAAAAAAAAAACAAAAACACAATAAAAGATTTGTATAATGCACTCAAAAATTTTGTATCAAGCTATTTTGTAGAGCACTTCCTTGTCTTTATTATTATTATTATTATTATTATTAATTATTATTATTGTCTTATTCTATTCTTATTAGTGACTTTGGTAATAATGTGAGTCAGAATAAATCCCTCTAAAGGAAATAGTGAGGAAAGATTTTGGTCTCTTTCTCTTCTGAGTTTGTGAATAGATTAATAAGAGTTTCAAAACTCTCTCCCCTTTGCCTTCAAATTAACCTCCCTTCCTGTGTTTTGATGACATGGATTTCCTGGTGCAAAATGGTTGCTGTTTTTCAGTTTCTTGTATATTTGTGTCTTGTCAAGCTAAATCAAGAAAAGATGTTATGTTGTATTAATTACCATAAAAATACTTTTTTTTCTTCATATATAAGCCACCTGTAATTTTCTGGAAGCACCAGCATCAGTTTCAAGATTTATATGAAGTTACTCTCACTTCACAGGCCGAGTAAAAATGGGCTGTTTCCTATTTCTGTGCTTCTGAAATGTGGTGTGTAGATGAATTTACTTATGTCCTGGGAATTTTCTTTTGAAAGAGCAGTACACTGAATAAATAGATTATCTTATGTAAGTACTCGAAGAATAATGATCAATAAAGCAAGCTTTCTGAGCATTGTCATTCAAGAATCTAATTTTCAAGATTCCACCTCAGAACAGCTTAAGCTGGTTTTGCTCATTACTATGTTTATCTAGTCATTTTACAAATCTGAGATAGGCTGTTATTTTAATAGTTAATAGGTTATCAATAGTTATTTAATGGCTTAATGTTCTAGATATTTGTGTTTAAAATCAAATAATCCAAGTGCAATGAATTACACTAGTACATAGCTAATTAACAAGTGGGGTTTATAGTAGGAAATCAGGAATAGAGTTTAGTCTGTTTACCATACTTCTTATTCTCCACTGAAAGGTTAAAAGCGATCTTTAGAAAGACTTACTAACAGAGCTTTCAAGGAAATTATGTTAAACTTAGTCAGCATCTGCAAAATTTTCTGAAGTTGTTCGCTCATTTACCATTTTGGACTTACAACTATAGTATTATTTTAAATGTAGAAAACAATGTTTACTTCTTGTAAACAATTCTGTGAAATACACTAATTTGATAAAAAAATTTCTCTGTCTCTGTAAAGGACTCTATTAACAAATGTGGTTTAGCAGAACACTGAACTTCCACTGTGAAATATGAGAGAAAATCTAGAGCCTGTTCTTCTGATAGAATGAAGAGAGCCTTTCAGCCTTAACTTCCAAATCTGCTTTCTAATATGCTGTCCATATTTCATAGTTAATGAGATCCATAAACCCACAAAGTTCTGAAACAGAAATGTCTATGGTTTGAATAAAGTGGGTTAAAGCCATAAAAAATATAGTTTATCTCATGCTGAAAGAAAGTGGGCTGTGGACATGTAACTACATTGTACAGTAAATATTACTTTCTGAGAATAACATAATGTTTATACATGAAGATTTGATTATTTTTCAAAATCGATGGTCTCATAGTACCAAAATGTGCACATGACAGAGAAAACATTTTTATGGTAAGTTTTTTTTCTAGTTTTCTTGTGCTGCCCCCCTTATATGGTAGATTAGCATTCTGCTCTGCCCAAGACTCCCATAGAGCTGATACATAAGGTCAGAATTAAATTTTGGACCCCAGGTTGTCTATTTCCCTTCTTTCTATTTTAATCTGGTGTGTGGTGTTGGCAAAAAGCCCAGAGACCCATCAGTCTAACTTTGAGGCCACTGCAGAGAAAAAGAGGCACCAGCAGTCATGCTTCCAGTCTTGATTCTTATATTGACCTGGCCACTGGTTGTTCAGTGTTTGTCAAGCACTGAAGTGTATTCCTCCAATTTTTTAAGTACTTTCAATTATTTAGAAGTATTACTGATATGAGGTGAACACAGTCATTTTAGATCTTAAATTTTAAGCTCCAGAGAGGCTTTGAAATTTGATTGCAAATGAATTTTCACAAAATATGTATTAAGCATTATTTAATTAGCTTTTGGAATAATAATAATAACAATACAAAAATACTGAGCAAAATAGTTAACTAGCTTGGCAGGTGGAAATAGCTTTAGCAGGAATTGTAGTTGCACAGAACCTGTGAGTATTTTCCATTGTACAGTGTTGTGGAAGCAAAACTACCTTAGTAATAGTATTATACCAATATTGCACAAGATATTTTTCTCTATTTCCTGAGGAATACTCAGTCACATCCATGAAAAATAGCAGTGTGTTTCAGAGTAGTAAGTACTAGTGTAAATAACCTGGTTAACAGTGTGTAGGTATCTTGGTTAGGGTCCCTCAAATTTAAAGGGCATCGCTAAATCTATTCTGTATTCTTAAAGTCTTCTATGCCATGCAGACAGAAAAACATAAGTAATGTTTGGATTCTGAACATTCAAGAATTCTTGACCTGTTTGGCAAGCCAAGCTACATTTGTCAACACCATGTGATATTTTTCAAACAGATTCCAAATAGCCTTTGTGAGCTATCTATATTTTTCAAAATATAAGTGTTTTAAAAAATTCTTTCTTCCCCAGAGAGTGTATGTTTATTGTATCCCCTGTGACTGTTTCCTAATAAATATTTGCTTTAAGTCTAATTGGGTTGAATGAAACATGAAATGCAAGTAAAAATATTGTAAAGATTTCACAGATAACCCCCTCTTACATACAAAGAACCTGCTTCTGTGGTGTAAGTTAGTATTAACCAAAGCGGAATTTGAATGCATTTCCAGATGCTTAACTGAATTGGGATTTACATTCCCTCAAAATTTGCATCTGTCAAAAGTGGTTTTTAAATGATAGGTGAAATTGTAATTGCAGGGAGTGGGGAATGGGAAGGGGGGGAGAGTTGAGGTGATTTACTGATCTTGACATTGTTTCCCAGCCCATTCCCTTAGCTGGGGTCTTTAGGTTTTCTGGAACAAAAGTGCCGCAGCATGGCATGTGATTTCAAGTTGGGATTGGTTCAAACTTAGAAATATAACTGTCTTCTCATGTCCTCAAGACAGTCCTAAATGAACTAGTTCAAATAGAAACAGTCCACTTACACAGGTCAAGCATTAGTGAAAATACAATTATCTAGCAAGAGCTGAAGTTATTCACTGCTTACAGCACCTTTTGAAAGGCATATCTCTAAATCTGTTTCTATTTTCATAAGAGTCTTTTGAAGTTCTGAAGAAATTTAAGTTTTCTCAGTCCTGTTGCATTGACAACTGACTCTACCTTTCTTTGCTGCTATTGGTTCATAAGCATATAAAAAAAAATTTAAAGCTAACATATTCAACTTGCAGACACGATTGATGTTCTGCCCCACTCTCCCCATTTTCTTCTTGACCAAATTTGGTATATTTATCAGTATTATTAGAGTCTATTTCCCTGAACATTTTTTACATTTGACATAAGCTCTAGTATCAGAATTCACATAACTGTGGGAATTCCATTATGTGTCACTGGCACAAATACAAACCACAGTATGTAACTGGATCACAAAATCACGGAATAGTCAAGATTGGAAGAGACCTTCATGATCATCTAGTTAAACCATCAACCCGGCACCACCATATTCACACCTAAAGAACATCCTCAAGTGCCATCTCCAGATGCCTCTTGAATGCTTCCAAAGACAGTGACTCCACCATCTCCCTTGGCAAGTTATTCCAGTGCATAACCACTCTTGCAGTGAAAAAAGCTTTTCTAATATGTAACCTGTACCTACCGTGTTGCAACTTACGTCTGTTTCCTGTCGTCCTTTCACTTGAGACGTGGCAGGAAAAACAGACCCCCACCTCACTACAGCCTTATTTCAGATAGTTGTAGAGAGTGAGTTGTGGATCATTTTTTCTACCTTCTGAAAAAAAAGTGTTCTTTAGTTGGATTCAGTTTGCCCATGGAGAAAATCTTGACCCAGATTTTGAGCGGGAGCCTTAAAAAGAGGATTTATATTCCTTTGTCGAAGATGATCTTGCATTTTTCTGCCTAACTTTGTAAGTTTGCTCTGCTTTCTGTGAGTTTTCCCCTTTACTGCCCCATGGTTCGTTATTAGCAAGGTTTCAACAGCACAGAAGTAGCAGCAGTGTTTCAGTTATAAATTGCTTTTAGACTGTATATAGCATAAGGAGTATTTCAGGATGCTTAAGGTAAAAGACACTCAGGAGTTTAAGATAAAATTACTGTTAATTTTTTTTATCTGTGCCTAATAATATAGCAGGAAGTGAAACACAGTTATTAGTAGTGAGGGTAATAAAGCTCTTGCAAAATATTAAGCAAACTGACAGCTTTGAAGAACTCAGAGATAACCTATTACAGAGAGGAAAAATAAATATTTCTGCCAAGTTTCTGTTGGTCAAAGTGTACGTTTACTTCTGAGTTAGATAGTTTTCACTTCCTTGCATATCGTATGCTAGAAGGAACAAGCAGTCCACGAGTGTTGGAAGTGGTGTTTGCATGGTATAGGTGGGGTTGCTCTCCATTGCCTTCACGGGCTGACCTGTGTCCCCACAGGGCAGGTGACGAGCAGGGGCTGGAGGCAGGGAGGGAGTGGAGCGTGCCGTCAGGAAGCGGCGGCACGCGTGCACCTGCCTGTCATCTGCTCAGGGCTGCCTGCACCTGCCTGCGTGCCTCTGTCACGCCTGAGCAGGAATGCAGGCTGCACATCTGTCTAGGCTTTCCCTGGAGAAGCAGATGGCTCTGTGTAACTTCAGAGAAGCAAAAATGTTTTCTGAAATGACCTAATGAGCCGTTTATAGGTGGGTGCATTTATAGGCGTATGGTTACAGTTCTTTGTTGGATGTACTGGAGTTTTTCAAATTACTATAGTAGAAATGTTCCTCTGGAAGATATCAGAAACAGCCAGGCTAACCAAGAACTGATTTGTTCCCTTTCTTTTCAAGTGTATTCTTGATTGACATGATCATTGTCCAGGGGTTAAAAGTCAAGATGGTGTCCAGTTCCTATACGTTTGACTTTGGTCAAATTGTTCAGTTCTTTCTCGTATTTTAGTTCTTGCTTGTAATACTCATGCACCAGTAGTCTCAGTAATAGAAGTTCTTTAGCCAAAAATACAAATGCTGTATAAATGTGAACTTGTAATACATTAACATTATTATTGGTGTTGCACATATGTTTTGGGGTAATTTCATTTGGCATTTACTGAACGATAGCTAAGATTTCTTTTATAAAGAAGTAGAGCTGTGTTAAGAGAAAAGCGATAGAAGTACGTTATAATATCCCTTACCAGCTTTATATTTTAGCATCTCAGGGCATCACCACTTGTTAAGACAGTTCTAATCCTAGTGTCATAAGTGAGGAAACAACACACCGGGACAGTAAACACTAATTAAATGTGTAAAGATATGTTACCTACAAAGAAAATTAGTGATTTATGGAGAGATGTAATTGTTTAGTGATCTCATCTGCATGTCATGACACACCAGCATTAGTAGGAAGCATATGCACATCAACTAAAAAGGTATATTACATTCATCTAGGCTGCTATATATTCCCCTGATAGATTTAAAAGAAGAGACATTCCAGTGTTCCTTGCCAAATACAAAGTTACGTATGTATTGGTTTTAGCAAGACCAGTTAATGCATACCTGAGTATTCAGCAATAGTTTTCTATTTACTCTCTGTGTATAGAATACACAAACACATCTTGGCAGAAAATTTTTCTGTGGTAGGACTTAAGTTCCGTAAGTTCCTACTAAAGTCAAGGAGAGCTTTACTTCTGAGTGTAATAAAAGCAGAGCTATGCCAATACATTTTTAAAAATCCATCCCTCAATCTACTCAGCGTTTTTTACATTTTAACAAAATTGTACAATTGTATTTGTATCCTGAGGCTTTAATATACCAGAGGGATATTTCAGGCTAGCAACAATGGTAAGTAATATTTTTCAGTTATAGGAGGCTGAAAGTATAGTGGTTCTGCAGGAAGTTTATTTTGGCACTGCATCACTGGAAAAAAAAAAAAAAAAAAGGTACCTTTTGTTTTAAAATGGCTGTGGATCAATTCCTGAGGCTGGAACATTATCAACAAAGCACCTGCAGAGTCCAGTGCTGACTGAAGGGCTGAGATCCCAAATTTCGGCTTATTACAGGCATACATTTTCTTTTAAATGGCATTGTTCTCTGTGTTAAATACATCGTTAAAAGCGGCCAAGTTACTCTCACAGAAACTATTTCCCTATTTATTTTTAATTTGCTCTGACATAGTGGTAGTACAAGAAAATGTAGAATATTACATGTAAGTAATTTTCTTTGAAACCTTTGTTTGTAGTCAGTTGTAGCTCAGAAGACCATCTGATGCTCTGATAATTTTCTGTTTGCTAATTTTTATCCAACAGCTGTGTGCACCAAACAAGGGTTCTCTAATTTCTCTGTATGTCTTCATCTAAACACCAGCACGGGGTTGAAGTTCTTGTGCCAAAAGGCAGCAGCTTTCAAGTTGTGTACAGAAGTTTTCCATTTCAAAAGGAATAGGTATTCTGGAAGTGGTTACTCTATTGCAGCTTAGTTACAAACAAATTCCTGATCTCTTGAACGTACCTGATCACAGGTTGTTCCACAGCTCATCTCAGATACTGCTGTGTGACTCATAGCTCGATTTGTCTTGGACCTTGGGATTGTCCTGGAAAAGAAGCAGACCAGTTCTTTTCTTCCTCAACATGTGGACTTAACACCTAGAAAATTCCTTAGCTGGAACTGTTTACCTTGGACATATCACTTCAAAGGGTGAACCACAGTATCAACAATCTTATTGTGCAGCTGCTTTGCAATACAAAGAAACCGAAGGAGAAAAAAACTCCAACAAAACCTATATTGCACTGGCAAACAGTATTTTTTCTCCTGGAATTCTCTGCACTAACCATCATGGTTCAGTGACAGTTGTATTTGAAGAGCTTGTATACCAGACATGACATTAATAACAGTTGTCATAATATTTCTGGAAGCTGTAGTGCTTCAGACATGCTGAATTTTGCCTAATCTCATTCTGCTGTAATTCAGTGGTCTTTCTGTTGGCTTCAGCGGGAAATATCAGGCCCTTAAAAAGCATAAACTCAAAACAGTTTGAGAGAGAAAATGGCCATGCATTAGGGCAATTGAATAGATCTTGAACATCTATTCTGACTCTGGGGAGGGAAAAAAGTAAACTAATTTTTAAGCTTGGTTAATTAAGCCTTGGACTGTTGCAGCAGTGAGCTGAGCAGTTGCAGGCCTACCCGGCTACCATTTGCCAATATAGTCCACGGCTGTGGAAGCACAACACTGTATTATCAAAGGCAGCCAACCATACCCTGCTGAGTAGTTCTGTTGCTGGCAGAGTTTTTATTCCTAAAATTTTGTTCCATGGACCAGCCCTATGATTAAACAAAGGGAAAGTTCTGGGTTAAGGTGTGGGTGAGGACTTTAGATTGAGAGTGTGGTCAAGATGCAGGTAGCAAATGAAGACCCTTGTTTTAAAGATTTTGGTAAAGGAGCTAGTCAGTGTAGAGTAGAATACAGAAATATATAGTGACTGTCAGAAAGTAAAGGAGTGGCAGAAGTTTGATGTTTTAAGGCTTACAATGGAAAGTTACTGGAAGAGAAGTGACCTTTTGCATGATTTTAATTTTTTTCTCTGTGTCCCCTAATAACTTTTGAGTACGGCTAATTTCAGCCACATTTGACAAAGATGTAGGAGTCTGTGAGAGAAATATGTTAATGATGATTTTTTTAATTAGAAAGTATGGAAGATGGGGAAGGCACTCTAAATTGCCCAACAGGAGGAAACTTTAACATGATATCACACTGTTAGGGCATCCATATGGGAGGGAAACATCACTGCAGGCATGGGAAAGAAAATTCTAATAATTATAGAACCATTTCAGATGCCTGTGACATAGCACAGGCAGGACATACCTGCCCATCAGTTCGTGGTGCAGACATACCAGCAGTCTGTTGGCAGTTTGTCATGGCCCTGGGGGACAAACTTTTTAGTTGCAAGGCAAGTGGAGCTACTCCTACTTCCCCCTGTCATAATTCCACAACATATAACTATTGCATGAGAAAAAAAAAAAAAAGTAATTAAAATCAGATTACAAGAATTTTCAGACTCCCAAACAAATAAAATGTATTTTGCCATGAAATAAATTCAATATTATCTCTGCGATGGAAAGGTGAGGAGATTCAAAGATAAGTATGTCATCAAAAACATGAGCAAGTATTTAAGACAGTAAAAATTAAAATCCAGATGAATCCATTCACTTTTATAGAAAGGATATGACTGCTGGCTGGGCTGCTGTCAGATGGTTAGCCTGATGACTATAATTCAAAATTGATGTGAACATTCTATAAATGTCCACATGTATTGTGGACTGTCAGTAGCTCAGTAATCATTTAGATCAGAGTTCAGCAGTTGTGGCTTAAATAAGAGAAATAATATTATTTCAGTCTTTTTACAGGTGTTAGTGCACTGTCCATTACATAACTGTAAAGGTAAGGTGAGAGGGCTAAACTTTTTAACTGGTGAAATTTGGTATCACAGAAACGTAATTTATGCTGGAGTTTGTTGTGAATATGATTAAAAGTTCTGATAAAGATGGCTATATTTGAAAATTAAACAAGAAATTAAATGTTATCTTTTTGTAACTGAAGATTTTTTTTCTGGTTGCAAATTGGCGAGCAGCAGTACTTTTTTGTTACTTTATGTAGGATGCTTAATGGTAAAAGCAATTTTTCATTTTTTTTAAAGTTTACTTCTGTGGTGGTTTTGGCTTAATGTAAATAACAGTGTTGTTCTGCACAGAGGTATCATTTTACATCAAAGTCCTGATAAAACCTGGTAAATAAACTTTGCTGAACATATAAATACTAAACAATTGGGTTGTTTACTACTAAATATTTACTTTGAAGCCTTAGAAGTGTTTAAAAACTGGTTTTTCTAGTTTCTGTTGCAGCAGATTCCCTCACAGGATTGCTTTTCAAACCCCATTTTCATTTGCCCACACCCCGTTTAAGCAGGAAGAGCTTAATTTAAGCTCTTTTATTCTTTATCAGAATAAACTTTAGTCTGTTTTCAAAATACTGGTGCTCCTCTCTCCCATCAGTTTGACAGGTCAAGGAAGCAGATGATGCACTATTCTCCTAGCAGGTTATTGCTAAAAGCTGAATGATGCCAAGTAAATATACCATTTCACCAGCCCACCTCTGTAGGGTGATACTCCTGAAATTTGTCACCGCTACACCAGTTTAGGATATCTTTACTCAAAATCAGAATATATAGCTTCAGTGCACAGGGGCTTTAGCATCTTTTGACAGCTCACACTGGGAATTCATACTAACGGCTGAAGGCAGGATGATCTGGTCTCTACCTTTTGCTTGAAATTGTTTAGTGATGCTTTCCAGTGCAAAGAATTTAACTTTACTTAAGTTGTCATCAGTTGACAGTTCATCTCTCTGTATTTGGAACACAGTGTGCCTTAGCGGTCTCAGGCAAAGCTAAGCCTTTCTGTTTTAATGACAAGTTCCTGAGATAGGATCTGCCTGCTGCCTTTATTGCTCAAGCATAAATTGCCTATGGTTAAGTAGTTGATCATTTAAGGTAGAGGTGGCTCTTGGGGAGTTAATGTAAGAAGTGGCATACTTCATACATAATATACTGACTGAGTTCAAATGTATCTAAAGAACTGGTTAAACTAGGGCAGTACGATTTTAATCATCACCACCTGAATTCCACCAGTTTATTGCTTGGATCAAATTGCTTTGATTTGTAACTGTTGTTACTGAATTTATAAATTTTAACTAGAAATCATCAAATACTAACCCATCCTTGAGTGTTATGTTTTCCCTTTTATAATAAAAACAGGTATGTTCTTTTGTGGGTGAGTGGCGTGGGTAACGGAGGAAGGCGAGAAATGCCTTTTATGATTTTAAAGTTGTTTCTTTTTAAATTTGTGTTTCAAAATGGTCATATCTTCTGTATTCAACTTCACCACAGGAAGAGGCAAAAGATTAGGAAAAAATGTAAATGCGTAAGAACAACTTTAACCTAAATAACAATTATTAATACAAAAAGAGCGTCCCCAGAATCTGGTTGAAAATCCTACTAAAGGAACCAGTTTTTAAATGAAATGTGGTATTTAATACATTGAGATACAGAGGACATTTAAAGTAGCACAAGTAAAGAATTGTAAAATTATTATTATATCTTTACTTTCTCCTTGGTTTCTAGAAATGCAGATGGCTTTGCTGGAGGGTATGGTTCTGGCCTTCATTTGTCCCTGCTGACATCTGGCACATTCAGATACTTATCCTCACATTTCAACTGTCACAGAACCTATTTATCCATTTAACAGAATGTGAACCCTTTAAACTCCATAGAGCCAAGGGGCGAAGGAGTTTGGGGTGTTTTTTTTAGTATATTCCTGAAAATAGTTTGTGCAGCTTTCAAAATGCTTTGCATGAAGTTTGCACCACTATCAAAAAATCACTTGTGAACCTGCAAAGGAGACTGAGAGGACCAGTAGTATTTCCTTAGAACATAAACGTATTTTTACATCCTGATTAATTTGAACTGGAAGTTTGCATTTCATATACAAGTTCCATGTATTTTTTATTTCCTGTAAGTTAAAACTGTTCAACAGGATGTACAGTCTCCAGGTCTAGATTTGAAAGTGTTTCTGTGAGCAAACACTTTCCATCTTGGAAAACCTCTTTCTGTGGCCAATGAATATGCACATGACCACAGAGATTGAACTTGTGGTCCACAGGCCAGAGCCCTATGTCTCTGGAGCAGAAAAAGGTGTGATATAAGTCAGTGATGATAGCTTTTCTAGCAAAAACATTTCTCAAATTGTTAGAAAAATACTTTATACATAGTGCTGTGGGTGCTATAGCACTTCTCTTGTTCTTTTAAAGTAGCTTATCCAGTTCAGATCAGCATTCTAAGCATGATATCAGTAACCTTTGCTGAAACGATGCTAGAGGATTTTGAACATTTGAGTTCTCTTCTCAGTGTTCAGTTAATGCTGGCAAATAGGAAAAGTAGTCTTTTTCCCCAAGTGTCAAGAGGGTGGGAAGCTGCTGTTGGTAGGGGTAGCAGCAGGGGCACAGCACAGGCAGCTGGTGCAGGAGGAGCAGTTCTCACACACTCCCTGTCTCTCTCGCACGAATATCATCAGCTGGTGGTAGGAGTAGCAGCAGCGAGATCACAAGGGTGTCTCTCACATGATTCGCTGGGGTCGTGAGTTTGTAAACACAGTAAAAAGAACAGACATGATTTCTGAAAAGAAGTAATCTCTAGGGTTTAATGCCCTCCAAGACGAGACTCCTTTTGGAATTTTCCACTTCACATTATGATGTCTTAACATTGCAGACACTAAGAGGTTATGAGCATTCCCATGGCAAAGCAAGTCCATGGTTTGCCATGTGCACAGCCTCCTTGTTACAGACTGACTGTGCTTTCATTTTCTTTGGTTTTCATTGCCAGACATGGAAAATAGAAATTACCCATTAGTGAATGTATTTCCTGTCCTATTAAAATAAAGAAATCACTGTTGATGGTTCTTGCCTTTGTCTTGCCAATATTGATTTTCATTAAAAATACAGGCCTTAGCTGATACCCACCGCACACAAACACACACATACACACCCTACTTCACAACACTGTAGTGCTTTAGGAAGGTTCTGAATTGATATCCCTAGACAATGAAGTCTTCTACCTGTAAAATCTGTCACCAGCAACATTATTTTATCTTTCTTAACCAATATGTTTGAAGTGTAATTGAAAAGAGCACAGCTAGGGTTTTATTGGTAGCTCAGATTTCATACTAACTTAGAAATAACAGCATCAATGCCAGTATTACACTGATCTCCAGCTTGAGACAGCACTCAAAGTACTCTTCTGTATTTTACTATTTTGTGCATCACCATCAAATGCAATTTTTTTCAGATTCTTACCTGGACACTTCCTCTGCAAATATGTATGCATTTGGTTTGTGTTAACTTGAATGGCATCACCAAAGAAAGTTGTGTTAATCACATTTCTGTTGGGTCTATGTTTAGAATTCTCAGAATAAAATAAATACATAAAAGCTGTATTTTAATATTTATTGCCCAGATGGCATCCAGCATCCACATTATTGTTTTAGTTATCTGTTATAGTAGCTGTTTTATATCATTGATACCGGTAGGATTAAAAAGGACAGTAAAAGCATCTTATAGAAAAGTATGAACTAATAGTCATATAGTACACATCCACTAAATTAATAGATGGGAAATTGCTTGCTGCAGGTGACAGCTTTTACTCTTTTATTTTCTTAAATACTTGTTTTCATTATTCTTCATGAAAGTTTGTCTTCAGCAATTGAATCTTTTGACATCATCAGCACCAATAATTCAGTGACAGAAGATACCAATTCATATGACTGTGAATGTCAGTCTGGTTTCATACTGACCTATAATAGAGAGACTACTGATGACATAAATCATATTGATATAATTTTGGCCAAGTTTGATTCAACTGGTTGGTGTCCTACCATCACTCTGGACTTTACTGCTAATGGTAGCTTACCATGTAGTCCATTTTCCTTGTAGCACAAGAGCAAACCCACTTGTCAAAATGCTCTGAAGTGTTTTATTGAAGTTACTTAAAGTTCAATTTATTGTTGCATTGAGAACAAGACCCGGGTGTGTAAAATCTGATGGAATTCCTAGAGTTCTGAGGATTCCCAGCAGTTCTTTCTCTTTGTACTTCTTGGTCATAAAGTCTTTGTGATCACAAACCAAGCAGATTCCATTTTAAATCTTGCAATGGTGTGGACTCTTTTCCTTAGCAGAAGTTAGAGTTTGATCAAGTGATCAGAAACAATCTGGTAAATGCAATGTAAGAATCTCTCAGCTGCAACATGGTAACTGACTGTGTGCAGCCTTACAGTCTAGTTTAATTCAAATAATACTGGTTCACTTAAACCACATCCCTCTTTCAAGTACCTTGTAGCATTGTTAGACATTTTGCAAACCTCTGCTTTACTTGCCAGAGCAAGAGAGTTATGAGTGTGCCTGTAGTTACTAGCCTCAGCTGACAAAATGATAGCTTACATCTGGAGGCAGTAGCTTCCTGAAACTCAGTGGCCTGCTCCCGTACTGAAAATACTTATATTTTAAAGGGAGGGTATAAGAGAGTCTCCCTTACTCAAGTATGAAGTGTAACAGTCAGAAAAAGATGGACCTTTCATTTTCTGAATGACTGCTCAAATTCTAGTGGGAGGTGTCCCTGCCCACCGCAGGGGACTTGGAACTAGATGGTCCTTAAGGTCCTTTCCAACCCAAACCATTCTATGATTCTGTCCTATTCCATTTCTGGTATAGTTTATACTGTAAGGACAGAACAGCTGCCATAGATTACAGTATTGATGGCCACACTATTACGAGTCTCTTCTTGTCCTGACAGACCGCTTCAGTACAGACTGTGAAAAAGGCATTGCTCACTGAGGAGCTTTGTACTGTTTACACAATACTTAAAATCACAGTTTTACCCATATTAGATTGAAAGCTTTTGTATTTTGCTATGCTCTGCCACAGCAGGCTGTTAAATTCACCTATCAAATTTATTTTTGCTGTGAGTTTTACTTGTCTTATTGAGTTTCTCATTTTGCATTTTCTAGATGCTGTCATACCATTGCAGTATTTCTTCTGGAAAAATCCATGTTGAAGTGAAATAATTTGACTTTTAGATTACAGTCAGAGGAAATTTTAGAGCTTTTAAAATAAAAGTTTGGATAAAATAAACTTTGTTCTGTCAAACCCTATAATTTAAATTATCTTTAAATGCTGTAGCATTTCCGGGGTAATCTAACTCTGGAAGGTCAATGGATCACTGTACGCATCAATTTATACTCCCAGTTCGTGTTTTACATTCCACTGACAGAAATTTTTCTGGAGAACTGCTGATGCTTGAAATATACAATGGAGAATAGCCATTTATTTTGTCTTTCCATTTTCATTTTGAATGTATCTATCTTAAAAACTTGAGTGAGATCCTGTACTTGTTAAATTTCACTTACTGAATAAAACTAGCTCCAGAATCCTTTGACCAATTCTGCTGTGCAAGAGAGGACCATCTTTATCACAACTTTGGGACAGTCGATCATTTTCTCTGCTGTTCTTATGGTTATATGTGATGGTAAGATTGCTCATATTCCCTGATTTGTGAGGCCTATCTTTTTTTGTGTGTGCGTGTTTTTACAGCTTGCAGAAGTAGACTCCAGAGCTGTACATCTTGGCGCTGTCTTGGTTCGTGGCCTTACAACGTTGCTCATGGCCAATAGTGCTTGTGGCTTTCCATTCAGAATGGATGATTTGATGCCTTGGGCAGTGTTTGATGGAAAACTTTTTCAAGAAAAATACCAGCAGTCACACAGAGGTTGCTCTGTAGAAGAGCTTTTGGAAGGCAATGTAAGTAATCACATCCTCTTAGACATTTCTGTGTTCTTTGAAAAAATGTACCTGTCCATTTCCTTTGTTGTTTTAATATTCGTGTTTATACTGTTCCACTTTCTTTGTATTTTTCTTCTCTCTCTTATTCCTTTTTCACTCTCTCCATAAAAAAAAAAAGTAGAAATACTGAGCCTATGAAGAAACCTGTAATTTTACCTTTATTTCTGTTTCCATTACTCAGAAAATAATATAAGGACAATGGTTGTCAATTTCAAAAAATGAAAATGCCCATAATGGTTTACTAGTACTGAGATATTATTGAGATCTTCTTCCTGTAAGATTTTAGGCAACATATTAAGAACATCTTTAAATAAGTGCACTGGATATAATTTTTTTAAGTATTTAAGAGTGATATTTTTAAAGGTATTAAGGAACCTGAAGTTTGAGGTAAAGTTTTGGTAAATTCAAAGAGGAACTGTAAATCAGAAGAGGGTGTATATTTAGGTAATTTTTTTAATTCTCACCAAGTACCTTCCCGTACCTCTAAGTACTTTAGTTCTCAGTCCCACTTTATCTTACAAATCTGGGGATGTGTAAGATTTACATGCTGTGTTACCAGAAAACCAGTGTGACTTCAAACATGTCTGGGCAGTGAGGTGCCATCAGAGTGCTGCTCAACACAATGCATTGCAGTGGCGTTATGTCCAGGCTCGGAGGTAGGGTCTGCTAGACTGGGTGCAAGACTGTACTGATGCATGAGTGAAGCCTCAACCCAGCCCTGGCTTGTGCCCCATCAGCACAGGATTGGTGGAGAGATGCTTGGGTAGGTCTATACTCATCGGTGAGGGTAGCTTCAATTAATGTGCCTCTTTTCATTGTGGACCTGAAAAGCGTGTATCATTTAATTACTTTTGAAAATCTTACCTTTGAAATGTTTTTATCTGCTATTGAATATATCACTTGAGGTTAATATAATTAGAGAGAAAAAAATACTTCAGTTTTGATTTAGTTTAATCTCATGCATTCAATGCCAGTTATTGTATAGTTTTCTTTTATAATTTTGTGTCCAATTACATGGTGTGCTGGTCTGGAGTGATGAGTGGAACACTTGTGGGTGGGTAGAATGAATGTGTTTTTGGCATGAAGGAGAGGAATAATCCTTTCCATATGTATCCCATCATATGATTAGGACCGTAACTTCTATCTGAATCCTGTGGTTCCTATTAATTGGTTGGTTGATTTTGGTGGATTTTGGATTGGGACAATGGTTCATCCAGTTTTTCATGCAAGACTTTTGCAGAATAATAGATGGTTTAGAGAATAGACAGGAAAATGTAAGAAGTATCCAGATCTCTGTGAAATTGATACTTCTTTTCCATTTGGGTAGAATTCAAGTTAGTGGATAATTTTGACAGTACATATCTAAATCTGTACAGGATTTATATTAGAGATTATATTATTTTTAAATGTGTTAGGTAATATGTTTTAGCTAACATTTGAAAATCTTGGTGTGGTAATGTTTGAGCTATATTTTATCCTGTTTTATAACAAAGATGAAGAAAGATGATTCCTTCCCTTGAACAGAGTTAGAAATACACTTGATCAACTAAAATACCTAGGTTGGGGTTTTTAAAAGCCTGATGCTCTGTTTTACCCAAACCCCAGATAAAGTGTTCTGTTGTGAGGAAAAGATACTCTAGACATGTGAATTTTTAGAGTAGTTTAAATATCTTTTTCTTTTTTAGGTATGATTTTATGGTACATATATAGCTGAGATATGTACCCAGACTAATAAAATAGCTTTCCAGCTTATCAGTTTGAGGCAAGAATCTGTTTTGAGGAGAATTGCCAAGAGATGCCAGTTTAGCTGGGGACACTGGCAAGGCAGCAAGCATATGTGATTGGTTTTTCCTATTAAGTTCAACTTTAATAAATAGAAATGGTACTTAGTTCCTGGCAGAGCTTAGCGTACTGCTGGAAGCCAGGATCTTTCATCACTGGTTTGTTAACAATCTACCCTGGAGCACCACAAATATAATCTGGTGATAGTGATAGCATTGTATTCAGAAAAGAAGTTATTCTACATGGGATGTTTTATTATGGAAAATATAAATAATAGGAAAGTTATTTCTTTTGTTGTTCAGTGCCTGTCTCCTAACTCCTAAGGTCCCTTCTCTATGATCTGGACAGTTACATTATTTTGGGAACTTCAGGCAATCTCAGAATAAGTGCTGGTTTTGAACTTAAAAACAGTTAATAGCTTTCTGAGAATTACAGTGGAAATACAAATATTTACATGTATATCCAAAATTTTGAACATTTTAGGGTTTGCTTCCTGCAGATTCTTGTACCCAAAGAAGACAATGTATACATTAAATACAGTTGATATATTTGTGGGCAAGGTTTTGTGTGACTCAGTTCTTCATAACCTAGAAGCTGTTAAAGATAAAAAATGGACAGCTTTGGATAAGAATAAAAAAATAGAGCCATCTTGCTTTTTTTAAAAAATATGCTAAGCTCACATTATGCTAGTTCTCTGTTTTTCAAAAACAGTAATCATATTAGTTTCTTTATCCACACAGAAAATTGGATATAATAGTCTCATAAAGCAGTGAGGCAATGATATTATCACTTTATTAGCCTTTTTATTGTGCTTCTCACTAATGGGTATGTTTGTAATCAAGTTTTTAAAATTAAAACCAAATTACATAATGGGGTCAGCATAAGTTATATGTTTTGTTCTTTTCTGATCATGCCTTTCATCCAGCCCTCATAAACAGATTCTGAATTTGTTCTCCCAAGAATAAAATGAAAGGTTTTTCCCATTAGAGGGTGTTCTTCACAAGCTGGACTCAGCTTGTGTGGTAAAAAGAAAAAAACCTGCGAGTTTTGTTTCAGGCTCTATAAAGAGGTTTGTTAACTCAAAAAATGTAGTTGGGGAGTTCGCAGCAGGGTTCAGGGATTCAGACTCTACCTCTAATTTAAGAAACCTCTCTAGTTGCTGCAGCCTTGCTACCTACTGGATTTTTTACCTTCTCACGTCATCTTCTTCCCTCCTGCCTGCTCCTAAAAAAGGCGTTGTTATCCTGTAAAAATCTATTCCGATTTATGAAAATCACGAATCACCCTAACACTCTAAAATCTCTCTTTTCATAATTCTCTTTATTGTGTGCTAAAATCCCACATGCCCAGTGTAAATCAGGAGAAAAGAAATACATTCTGAGACCTGTCACTTTTTCAAAGCTCACAGAAATCAGAGCAAGTTAAGGATATATCACATCTCTCAGTGTTGCATCTTTAAATAGCTTCAGCTTTTCTTTTTGACAATGAAATTTTTCATCACATGACAAGGTAAACATTTTTATTTAATTCCTCCATTTCTCTTTAACCTTCGTTCTATTTTATCAGTCAGGAGTCAGGGCTGATGTATTACTGTGGGGTTTTTGATTTTAACTGGTGTATTTTCCATGAATGGATCAGTCCTTATCTGGAGGCTTTAACCATCTCTACCTGAGGTACTGCTGATAGAAGTCTAGTTGAGTATATCTACAGGTACAAGGTAATAGAATAGGGAGGCAAGTGATTTACAGATATGAGCAGAGAAGAAAAACAAACTTCACGGAGAAAACAACTTCTGCACCCCTACTCATCCTTCCGAGTATCCACTTTTAATGTTAAATGTTTGAAATTTACTTCTGAAAGAATGTGAACCAAATCTACCACCTTCACGTATGCATGAGTGTGGCTAAGGCAAGTCTTTTAGTTGTTGTGTATGTGTTTGATTTGTGCTACTCTTGAAGAAAGATGAGCAGAACAGTCATTGATTTTTAACCTTGTTGTTTGCAGGAGTCTTTGTATACACCCTTCCAGGATCTGAAGTCTTTCATTTGCAAGGTTTGCATGGCAAAGAAAAGAATGATACAGAGCAGACCAAGAGGGAATGGATTTAGCACAGGTTGGCATTGTGTTTATTTTCTCAGTAAAATTAATATATTGATAAGTTTGATTATCCTTCAACAGCACCATCAATTACATAGGCATCCCATCAAGCTAAGTAAATTGTAAGGTCTTTCTCCAAGAAACCAAAGGAGACATCTTAGAAAATATTTCCTTTTTTAGCAATTCATGTGAATATGATTAACCAAGTTTAGATAGAGTATTTCCGTCTAGCTACATAGTTAGTGAGATATATGCAATGAATATCATTCATTGACAGAGAAATCACTATTTACTCTGAGACTAAAGTTATTTTTACAGGAGGAATTAAATGACTCAGCCCTTTTTCTCCCATTCCCTCAGGGGAGCTATTTTACCACTGATAGTTGAAGGTCTGAGTGAGGCAATGAAGAGTTAATATTTTTTCTTGAACTCAGTGATATGTTTCAAACTATAAGGAAGCTTTTGGGCAACCTGGAGAACCGTGCTATTTTATTTACAACCTTGCTTTTTTCCCCCAGCTTTATGACTTGGTTTGCTAAAGACATTTGCTTTCCCCATGTGATCTACCTGACTTCTAGGGGGAAAAAAAATCTAAAAGCTTTTTAGCATCAATCACAGATTAGCCTGAATGTTGAGGCTTTTGAGACTTCAAAATAACTTACTCCAAATCTCAGTGTTTATGCTCATATTATGTTGCTTAATACCTGATCAGTTATGATGTCTGTGAGGGTAAAAATTACCCCTTAAGAATTCCTTGAGCAAATTACACCAGACAGAATGTTTTTCTGCTAGTTCAGTACTTTGTATTAAGTGACAGGAATACTTCTGATGTGGTACTACACCGTGCTCGTGCTGGACATTCAAAATTAAGGATATCTGTTGGTGATTTATAGTACCAGACCTTGTTATCATCTGCTTTTCTTTGAGAGCTATACTTAACCGTTTTAATTATGATTTGTGATTCCAATTTGGACAGAGATTTCTGTTTGGTTTAATGACTGCAGTCTCCAAATCTGTGTCATAAAATTTTGATCTGGTTTCTAAATACACTTGTTAACAGCTTGTAATCATGATGAGCGTAGATGGAAACGAGGACAAGAACCACACATACTAGGCTGACTTTAGTTTGGAAAAATTGTAACTGTGCATGAGTATTTTGGCATAAAACTAAGAAATATTGTTTCCTGAAAAATATGTTTCTTCATTTAATCCTATATACTGTCAGAGTTACTTAGTAAATACTGTTTTTCAGGAAGAGAACAAAGAGATTTTAATCCCAGATTCCAACAACCACGCAGAAGTCATTTTGTTTCTCCATATCATAACCAGATGAGGGGGTTCGTACAGAGAAATCCTCAATCACAAGGTAAAAAAATGTGTGCATATATGTGGTTTCGCAATTGTTTCTATCAACAGTATAAAATCTCTGTGTCTATATGCAGTTACCCTGTGGCTACAGCAGTCAGTAACAAAACTTGCATCATAGTTGTGTACTACTATCAGGAAAATCTAACTCTGCAGGGTGAGGTAGAGTGTAGCATTATAATCTCTAGTCATCTTTTACTCACAGTGTTCTGGGAAAAAAAGCTTTCATGTGGTATTTGTAATTTTCATGCTTGGTCTCAGCTGAGCTGTGTTTAAAATCATAACAGTTCTAAAGCAAATTGGCACAGCTGCACAGAAATGTCCATCTGAAATCTTTAGCTGGAGATTTTTTATTCATACTTCAACAAAACACTTAAGCATATGAATAAAGTAAAACGCATTCTTCAGTGCTTTTGTAGGTCAGAGTCTCAGCTTCCAGGTCACTCCCTGAGTGAAACAAATGCATGTCCTGTCTTGCCTTGGCATTAATCTGAAGTCATTCACCAGTCTCTCTTCTTGAACAGACATTTCAATGTAGCGTCACTGTGGATAGCACTGTTGAGCTGACATGATTCAGTTCTACTTCCTCATTACCATGAGTTGAAGCACATACACATAGATTAAAGAAAATAAACAAAATGAAGTGTCCAGGAAACATCGTTTTATTAAGTGTGCAGAGCCTGAATTTCTTTTGTGTTTCCGGGTGAGTTTGAATTTCAAAGATCGACGATGTGATTAGGGAAGATAAATAATAAATAGATTCAGTGAAGGCTTTAAAGTGTTTCAGCTGCCACTGTTGAATAGTTGCGAGTAAGGTGCTACCATTTGATTCACAAATAAGATTGTTCAGTCTGTATGTAAAATGTAAAGCTAAAATATTGAGTATGTATGCTGACCATAAGCAAAACCAAAACTGGTCAATGTTATGAGTTCTTGACCATCTCAAGAAACTCTCTAATATTCAAAGGTCAGATCATCTCTGACCAGCTCCAGAGATCTTATGACTAGATGGATTCCACGAAGTACCGTTATGTTCCACAGTAACGGTGCTGTTGTGTTATAAATGTCTTTCAGTAGCATTATTGAAACATCGTGGCTTCTTCCACACTAGCCCTATTTCTTACCCTCAGGACGCTCTTAAAACATGATCCCATAACTGCAGTTAAATTGCTTCTTAAAAGTTAAACAGATTTATTGGAAAAATACATCTGTCCTTACAAAAGCGTCCTGCAATGCTTTAGAGCTCCTTTTAAACTGATCTGCCAACATGACTCATTTTGACAAAAGTCCTTTTTCCTAAGTTGGCTAATATTAGCACAGGTATTTGGGTTGTTTCTTCATGTAGCTGGTGTCTCTGCTGTGTGTCTCACCAAAGAGAGAGAGAAAAGAACAAAAAAGTAGACATTTTGTGTTCATGGTAGCTTATGTTATAAAACTTCCTACTAATACTACTGATGTTGGCGTCCCCCACTCTTTATGTACCTTCCCATGGTATACTGTTATATGGTTCCTGCTGTTGCATATGATATATCAATCATTGGATTAAATGCATTAAAAAGTAATGGAACAGTAACCACAGGACACATATCTTCTGTGTCAGGAGAATAATAATGATTAGGCAGCCTCTGCTCTCTCGTATCAGTTAATGTTTAAGAATTCCATGTCTCAACTTCACTAGTTGAGGAAAGAGTGCCTTTACAAGAGAGCATCAACCTGAGAAGCACTGGTATTTCTCTGAGATGATGGCTAGAATCCCCTCAGGCAGAACAAGAGTTGGATTTAGGCATCCCTCATTGTATGGTGAATAGTAAACACTGAGCTGCTGTAATTTACAGTTCATCCTCTAGATGTGTTTTGAATATAGGGAATTCAGCTGGGGGGGGAGGTGGGTTTCAAGAGGCTTGGGTTTTTTTTTGTTTGGTTTGATTTTAGTCATTTAACTTCTCTCTGTAAATTTCCTGGCTGGCATAAGAGCACATCAGTGTAATTCAGAGCAGGACAACTAAGCCTCATAGGGAGATAGATTTTCCCTTAGTATGTCTTGTTTGATAATTTATGGATTCTAGGTTTGTGGCTGCAACACCACACCACAGGCCCTATAGACTATTGGTAGATAAACTTCATTAATTACAAGACCACTATTTTGCATCACATTGTTATCTAATTCTACAAAAACCTAAAAATAAACTGAGCATTAAGAACTGTGGAAATCACTGTGAATTATCAAGTGCCTATGTCACTCTCTTCAGCAGTCCAACTGTTAAACACTGATATTTTGTGTCATAGCATACAAATTACCACTCAGATCTAAATCAGCATACAAAATATAGCAAAAAAAAAGAGACTAAATAAGTAAATATAACCTTATCTATACTTTTATAGCTCTATTTTAAAGTTTCTGTGATGTGTACAGTGGTTCTCACAGTAATATTTTGAAAAGTGAACTGGAGGTAAGGGAATGAGATAGGGGAGAGAGTGTCTATGGGTGTAGTTGTAACAGCTACATGAATGGTTAAAATCAAGGATACCCTAATATTTTAGAAATAGTGAAAGATGTTGGAAATTATATAGAATTTCTGCCAGTGATAAGATAAACATCATAACTCTCTGTATGATTGGCTCAGGGGAGGGATCATCATGAGTAAGAGCTCACAGAGCGTCAGAAGTAATGGCTGGTAATTGTAATTACCAGTCATCTACCATCAGAATCATAAACAGTGAGATGGGGACATCATGAAGCATTCTGAAAATTTCATTCTTGCTTTTAGATCTTGTTGAAATTTGGGGGTCAACTGTATTCTGCCTAAGAAAACTATGTTCTTTCAAAAAAAAATTATTTTTGCTTCTTTGTTTCCATGCATCTTTGCTGTATTTTATTTCCATCTTTCTTAAGAAAAAAAAAAAAAAAAAAGGAAAAAAAAAAGGAAAAGTGGAATTAAGCAGCTTTTTGGGTTTTAAATAATTGAACTTAGAAAATATCACTTTTGCAAAAGTAATTTATTAAAAAAAAAAAAAAAGAAACAAAACCAAAACAAGGTCTTGGAGAAAAGCTTTTATGGAGCATTGAAAGCAGTTTTTGGGGGGAAATAGAAGAGGAGTGTCAAGGAAAGAGAGGAAAAAATTGTTGGAGATGTGTCTCACTGTGTCCAAGGCAAAAAGGAATTATCCAGATTTCCATTTCTTCACGAAATATAGTTGCATCAAGAGGGTACATTCACTTCAGTCTTAGCACACTGTAAAACATGTAACAGAAGACAATGCAAGCGAGCTCTCATTTGTGAGATATTTAGAAGAGGCTTACACACTTGTGTTGCATACTCTATGTTCAATCATGTTTCCGATTAATAGGATTTTGATAGAACTGTAATGCAGATGGGACTTGGTAGAACTTCAGTGCTGAAAAAAAAGATATAATTTACACTATGAGAACTACTTTGCTTATGAGAATCTATAACTAAAGCAGTGTTGTACACAGGCACACTTGAACCAGTATGAAAATATCTTTAAATATAGCTTATGATGTCTGATTCTAAATAGTGTATTTTCCTTTCCTGAATTCATACAGTCTTATCTACCAGCAACAGTGTATGACTCACTATCCCAACCCATTAATTGGTCTAGATTTAAAAGTTACAGTCACCCAAGAGTTTTAAGAAAAACAATGACACCATGGACTTTATCTTCCAACATCTAAAAATGTTAGACATAATTATACACCAACTGGACAGCGACACATACTTTTTTCAAGATATGTATAAATGTAATTTTTCTTGGGGGCTACCTGAATAAGGTGTTGTTTTCCTCCTTTAATGTTCATTGAAAGTGTTTAATTCCTCTCCTCCTTTCTGCAGGTGGGAGACCCTGTGGTGGATCAGGACACCCAGATCGGAGGAGATTTCACCTTCCTCCTCGGTAAAAAATACATGTCTACAGGTGTCAAACTGAGATGATGGGATAGTTACCTTTGAGATAATTTTTGTTTATGAGAGCCTCTTTTTAGAAACTTTGTACAAATAACTGAACGACGTAACTGTGGAAGAAATCACTCAAAGCTGAGGCTGTTCACCTTGTTAATCACTTGTCATGGTATGTCTCTTTTTTTGAGACCAGAATCGCTAAAACTTAAGTTGCAGGTACCTGAGGCACAATAACATCTCAGTACAACTACATGGTTGTGTCCATTTGACAACAGAAAGTCTGAAATGCTTTTTACAACACTGTTAGATATTTCTGAGTGTAAATTTAGGACTTAAACTGTGATTCTTACATATTTTTGTTATAGTTGTTTATATTACAAGATTTTCTCCACCGTGAATAATGTGGCACGTTCATGCTGTATGTGGTTTATGTCTTAATTGTGGATTATGTCTGTATCTTAAGGGTTATACCATTGTTACTGAAACCTGTAGAAAAGTTTGAAACATGCCATCACTCATGTAGGCATCATCTGCCAGTGAAACAATATCATCTTTTTGTAAAATGTAACACGTTCTTACAGGACACAAACATTGCTATTACATTTGGTACTTCCAGTTAAGCTTTCTATTTTTGTCAACTGAGGAGAGAAAAAATCTGTCATGCTTTACTTCTGTAATCAGTAATACTTATGAGAACACAACATTTATTTTCTGTCCAGAATTCTTATTCAAACACCTATCTTCAGAATTATTTCATAAAAATTTATATATTTCACTTTGTGATTCAATTTCAGTGATATATGTATTTCTTTAAAGTTAATTCATTTTAAATAGTATTAAAATTAATTAAACAGAGTATAAACAATACTAAAAAAATGTAAAATAACACAGCATGTGCAATTTTTAACAACACATAAGATCATAGAAAGCATGTGACACGCTTAGAACTGTGTTTATTTCTTTACTGATCTGCAGCTCATTTGAAGTGTATCCATCTACTTAGACTTCAACAATTTCATGCTTTTCTTAGATTTCTAGCAAACTTTGAACAGAGTTGGTTCAAGTCGATGTTTAAGGTACTGTTGGGTTTTCATCTGTGTATGTGCTTTGGAATTACAGTATCTTTAGTTTTGTACTTCAGCGTTTTCAGTACATTAAATTATATAGTAACTCCTTCTCATATGGGAGGTATATGATGAAAGGAAAAAAGGAAGTACAAAAGATACATGGAGCTCCTGGAGCAAGTGCAGCGGGGACTGCAAAGATGATTAAAGGACTGGAGAATCTCACTCACAAGGAAAGGTTGAGAGAGTTGGACCTGTTCAGCCTCGAGAAGAGATGAGTGAGAGGGGACCTCATCAATGCATATAAATATCGAAGGGGAGGGTGCCAGGAGGATGGAGCCAGACTCTTCTCGGTGATGCCAAGCAATAGGACCAGAGGCAGTGGGCAGCAACTGATGCACAGGAAATTCCACCTGGTTATGAGGAAGAACTTCTTTACTGTGCAGGTGACCAAGCGCTGGAACAGATTGTCCAGGGAGGTTGGGGAGTATCCATCACAAAATATTCAACAATCATGTGGATGGAATCCCGTGCAATGTGTTCTAGGACAATCCTATTTGAGCAGGGAGGTTGGACCAAATGACTCACTGTGGTCCCTTCCAACCTGACCCATTCTGTGATTATTCACTTAATATTGTTTCTTAGGCCTTGTGCAGGTAACTTCAACTTTCAGTGGAACTTCGTTCCTGTTTAGTATACATGTTAGGTCCAAGTGAATAGTATTTTCAGACATACCTAACTCCATGCTATGATTTCCTTGCATGTATTTTTCTGTTTGTAATCCAATAAATATATTCTTTTGTACTCAGCATACAGCAGCAATCCAACTAAACAAATAAGCAATACAGGATTTCTAGTTCTACTGAAAGTTTTAACAGACACAATTTTTACACAACACCATGTCTTGATTTGCATTCCAGGGATCCTGTCACGATGAGGTATTCCTGCTTCTTTTTTTGATTGATTTTTCACTGACTGTAATTGTACTATCATTTTTTTTCTTCACACCACCCCCCTTGCCCCTGAACTTTTGGAATAATGTGGTCTGAGTTTTATGGAAAGTTCTCTAGTTTCAGGGATCTCATGATGTATAATGGTGTATTTGAAAAGAATGTGATTGTGTGCCAGAATTTGTTGGTAATTCCCTCTTCAGGATTTGATATGAGAAAAGATTTCTGTTGGCCTCAATAAACAAAGTTAAATACAGCTAGAGTGGGAGTTTTGCTGTGCTAGCTGTGGTATGCTATGAATTGTTGGTAATAATTACCCTGACTACTGAAGAATTGATAGTGTCTCTGTGAGGGTTTTTTCCTTCCTAATGTTAGACCATAAGCAGAAGCTGCTTATTATTATTTCCAAGCCAAAATATTTTTTCCCCACCAGGAATTGTAGAGTGAAAGCATAAGCATGAAGTTGAAACATAGAGGTGCTACTTTCCTGTCTCACTGAACTTTGAATTGTTCAGAGTACCGTAAAGCTTATGGACTCTAGGAGGAAATCATAGGCAAGAATATGACCTTAAAGACTCCAATCTAATAGGATTTCCTTAAATGTGGACTACAGGGTTGTTTTGAATGGTTACAGGACAAGGAAAAACAGATGTGGATTTGAAGTGAAGGAATATGTGTTTGTGAAGAAAAGCATTCTTGTTCAGCTGTACTGCTTACAATCTTCCCTAGCCTATGCACTGGGTAGCTGTCGTCCAGTGTTCACTGGAATTGTGGATTGACTTACTAGCTTTATAGATTCCCCTTTAGGAAAGGGAATCAGAGAATATTCTATAACATCAATAACTTAGTCAACTGCGACTCAGCAGAAATTGTAACATAGTCATTGTGAGAGAAAGAATGACAGGAAGACATTTATCAACTTTCCTCTTATTATGTATTATGTATACTTCCTCTTACATTACTCATTTGTGACACCATTCCACTGGGAATCTGAAACTAGACTGCAGAAAACATGGAAACACTGAGTTAATCTTATAATGCTGTGGGACTGTAAGCATCAAAACATAGTTTATAAAACAAGAAAACACAATTTTAATTACTTAGCTACCTTAGCAAGCACTGTGCTGAGATGGAGGGGAACAGCAGTGTTAAAGCTCTACAGATCTTTTTGTGCCCTGTTTGTCTGAGCAAAATCATAAGTGTAGTCAAACACATGGTATTATTTTGTAAAGGTGTTTTTTATTTAAATGTTGGGGAAGAAGATCAGAAGTTTACATATTCATATTTAAACATTGACTCCCTCTTGTCAGCTAAGCTGGGAGGTGGGCTGGTGTATGTCCTTCACTAGGAAGTTTGATGGGATATTCCTTAGCAGTGCAGAGCCTCCTTAGAGGGTATCTTTTGGTGATCTAGAAGCTTGGTCAGCTCAGTAAATAAGCAGAAACCTTTGGCATGTTTATGCCATGTAGGCATATCGTGCTTGAGAGTGTAGGAATATCATGATGCTCTCTGAGTCTGGTGAGGGCTGCCCTTTTGGGTACATGTTGATGACCTGGTAAGGTTGCTCCTGAATGTAGGTCATTCAGACTGGCTGCGGTTGCTCAGGACAGGGCTCAGTAATGGTGAGTATACAAGCACCTGGTGTCCCAGGTGCAGAGGTGCCTGACAGCTGAATGCCTGCACCCTGAATGCACTACCAGGCTCTTCTCCTCCCCCTCAAGGGGTTTACCTGCCTGCAGCTGGGTGACCTTGGATCCAGGTGGTGCGTGAGAAAGACCTGCGTGAGGGGTGTGAGAAGTCTCACAGGAGTCTCGTGAGACCCTTGGCACAAGAGCTCAGGGTTAATTTAAGGCCAGGTCCTTGCCCTGGGTGCTTGGTTAATCTACTTTGCGGGTATTCCTGTGTCCTGCCTATCTGATTTGCCTTTGCTGTGCTGATTTGACTTCCTGGTTTGACCTGCATGTCCCTCATCCCCGTAGACTTGTTCAGTGACCACAGGTATGTTGTGTGAATCTGGTTACCATCATCAGACCTGCTCTGCAGTTCTACTGTGGGACTGCACCCTCACCAGTCAGGTCACTGCCCTACACTGCCACGCCACGACTGGCCTGCCTTCCCTTGTGGAGCAGGCCACCCTTGCTGCCCTGTGAGCCCTGACAGCACAGGGGGTCAGAAAGTTCAGCTGAAACTGTCCTAGTAATTGGGCGGTGTGAAAACAGTAGATATGGCCTGTGGGATTACCTGCTGCTGAAAACAGCTTGAAAAACTGAAAACAGCTACAACCAGCAGAGTGTCTTTCTGTATCCGTGTACAATTAGGACCTTGCATTCATTGCTTTCCTAGACCTTGCAGCTGACACCCAGACCCTTCTTACCCATAATTAGGCTACTGAGTATACCATGTTTCAGCATTACACACCACAAATCTGAAGCTGCTTCAGAACATGGAAGCTCATTTGTTAAAGAGTGTGTGCTTGAAACTGATACTCCTAGAGCTCTGCTGGCTTGTACTGCTTTTGAAGCCCTAGGTGGAAGATCAGGTGTTAAGTTAAGCCTACAGTGTCTTGGCTAGGATTTTTTACCTGGAAGTATGTAGTTGAGGCAACGCATGGTGGGCTGGAGAGTTGTCTGTAAAAGACAGTCAGCTGGCAGGGTATTCTATCTAAGTACTCACCAGCCTAAATTTATTTAATCTAACTCAAAATTAAGGACTAATGTTTGTTTGTGATTTTGCTAACTGGGAAAATAAATCTTTATTGTATTAAAAACCCTCAGCCTTACAGTCTGGAATATTTGTTTATTCAGGTAAGGAATCAAAGCCAGCTACTGACCCTAATCTTGGATGGAGTACTGCTCATTGCCCAGGTAACAAAGTAGTGCACAACTTAAAATTCACTAATACACCTGAAATTAGAGTGTAGGCAGGACATCAGTTGTAGTAATTGCAACTTCTGTCTCCCATATCTCTATATACTACAAATAGGGAGGTAACTGGGGCCAAAGAACTGCTCTGGCTACAGAATTTCATTCACACAGTGTTGTATTCTGCACTGGGTGTTCATATTTGATATCAAGTTTTATCTTGTCCATAAACATCACCAAGAGACTCTCTTCATTGATGATATTTGTGACCACTGCTTACAAGTCTTTTGGAGATGAAGGACTGGATTTGCTGATCGGATACAATCACAAACCTGAGAGTTACACAGGCCAGGGAAGCAAGAACAGAACAGAATGCTTGGGAGAGATGTATACAACATTTAATATTTCAAGGCTTTTAGCTTTGTGTTGATTCTTATTTTCCCACAGTTAGTCATTGGATCACTTATTGAATTACCTTTTATTGGTCCAAGTGGTCACACAGATAAACAGGGATATATTAATTGCTAATATAGTTAATTTAGGCATGAATTTTTATATATGTTGAGACTTCAAATGTATTAATCTGCTCTTTTTCATGCCAGAAGACACAAGAAATACTAGGCACAGAAATCAATCCCAGCTCTCTGAAAATGCTTGATAACTGCAGGCTTTTTAATAGAGTATAGTGCCCCCTGTCTCAAAAATTAGGTTGCCAAGTGTGCGGCTGGCCTCTGGACTTTTATAGAGCAAAACTGTACTGTAAGACCTGTTCTGATCTCAGATATGTTTTCCAAATATGCTTAAGGTAGCTCAAAAATTCATTATTCAGTGAAAGCAAGTATAATTTTTAGAAAAATGATGAGAAACTTGTGTGTTGTTTATGGCATTTGGAAAATTTAGGTCAGGGTAACCATTCAGGAGTTACCTTCATCACATCCAGCTTTTAAAGGCTTTGTTTGCTTGTTAATAAGAGAGGCCAAACTGGCTCTGGTTTTACTTTCTGATAATACTTTAATTTTCATTTGTGATGATGATGCAGCTCATCTAAAAGGCTGTAAGTGTATAATGTGCTGCCTTCTGATAATCATCTTTGCCCCCTAGTTTAATTACCCATCAAATCTTTTAGTCCTTCTGATCTACGTTCAGCTGGAGGGTTTTAAATTTCAGTGACTTTTATCAAGGTTTGAAGCATGCTGGTGATAAAGCAAGACCTCTTGTTACATAATACGCATATGAGGGATCACCACATTTAAATACAGTGATAAGGCTGCCTCCGAATCTTGACCATCTCTGGGCAAATTGCAGTACTTCTCTCTTCAACAAAGCCTTCATTTTGTAGGTGTGATTTAATTTCTACTCTACCTTCCCTGTGCAGAGGGAGGAGACTCCACAAAGGAGCAAGTGGTAGAGGCTCAAACAAATCCGCTGGCAACGTGTCATTTCCAAACGAAAGAGGGCAGCCACAGAGTTGATGCACAGCAGCAGAGGGCAAAGGTGGCCAATGCATCTAGACCAAAACTTCTAGGTTTTAAAAACAATTCAGAAGCCTTGGGCATACTGGATGTCCATCATGGTTGGAATACACTTAATGCAGGCTTGTTTGGGGTTTTTTATCTGCATATCTAGGCTCATTTTGTAACTGTGTGACACCTCTGCAAGTCTAGACAGTGACTGTGGTTTATGCTTTAAATAAAGGTTACATTTTGAATGATTACTGATTTTTTTACCAGAAGAAATAATAACCTGCAAATTCAGCCTTCTTTGCCTTCTTTTACTCTGATGATGGGATTCTTTTACTTCTTTGCGTTACTGATTACTGTATTAATTCTTGGCTACAAATAGTGCTGTAAGAAACTTTTGCTCCAAACAAGTTAAAAAATAGCACCAAAGAAAAAATATTAAGTGCTAATAGGAGACAGTTGGCATGTCCTCACACTTACTTGCTGGGAGTAGGAAAGAAATCCCAAATTTGTCATCGTGCATTTGTTTACACTGATGTGTTATTGCTTGATCACTCCAACATCCCTCTCCCTGACAAACACCCCCATCTGTCTGTAGAGAGCTCCAACCTAGCAAGGCTGACCGCTTATTGTTATAGAAACTGGGGGAGCGGGGAGGGGCAGGGGGAGAAGAGAGGAGGGGGCAAAAAAAAGAAAAGAAATAAAGCTTTTCTTCTCTTGCTAGTGATCCAGGAGTGCAGTGATTCAGAGGGTTGTTAACTGCTCTGTGTAATGCTCACTAGAGGCTACAGCTGTTGCCACCTCACAGCATTTAGATTTTGAGAGGACGACTGTCCAGCCTGCTGGAGGATAAGATGCCTTTCTGTGTGCTGGATATATCTATCCTTCCAGAGGGAATAGTTTCAACCCCAAAACAGTTGTACCTTAAAGTATGTGAGGGTAGTGTATATGAAATTTCTGTAAGATATTTTGTGACATTTTTCTTGCATACAAAGAGTTTTCTTGCTCTTTATATGACTTCAGTTACATCCCTAAAGGGCCAGATGGAGGTTTTCTTCCACTGAATTCTGTTGATTTTAAACTGGGCCCACCAGAACAGAAGTTATATTAGTTTAAAAGTAACTTTACAGAAGAAAATTAAGAAGATATGAGGCCAGAGTTGCTTGAAAAAAAGTAGAAATTAAAGGCTATGTTTTGCCTTAGATGGCTTGTGCAGCTGACTTCAGATTAACTGCAGATGAGTTCAGATGTGTTAGTCTGACAGTGCTGGGAAATTAGCCCAGGCCTTCTGACTTCTGGTAGCTTTCCTGACTGCTGGACTACGAACTCACATGACAGATTGCATCCAGCACAGTAGGCTGCAGAAAGTAGTTAATGGAAAATAGACTGCTTTGATGTTCACTTCTGGTGGGCTGATCCTCGGTTTAAAGGCTAAATATCTATTGTCCTCAGTAGGAGTTTTCTTTATGAAAAAGCCTTCACAAAATCTGTAATTTCCCATTTTGTTTTCTGAGACTGTGGTTTGCTCTGTTTCTACATTCAGTAGCCAGCAAATATTTTCAAGAGTGATTTGTAATTTTGGGGTCTCTAACTTCAGATGCCACAGACATGGCCTTATTTCTCAGAAGTAACCTAAGTATCTGTCCTCTTCTGCTAAAGCAGATGTCTTTAAGTAAGTATTTCCATCAGAGAACCAGAAATTAAGGCACCTAAACACACTGCCTACTTTGCTGAACAATGGGGCTAAGCACTGCAGCGATGCACCTTAGAAAGCAGGCTCTGTTAGAATTAAAATGGGGGGAGGGTGAAGAGAGTGAGAGCAAATACAGTAACAGCCTATGATTAGAAATCTTAACAATGACAGTGAGTTCTGTTTAATTTCTAACTGCTTAAAAGCAGGCCTGGGGAAATGCTCTGCTTAGAAATGTCATGGAAAGTGCAGCTGGTCCATAGGCTTTATCTTGAAAAGCAAAGGATCTTTCCCATTTTGCAGTAACACTGCCATTTACTGGGCCATACCACTAGCAATTTGCAACAATGGGAGGGAAAAAAGCTGCCATTTGACCTAGAATGCAATTTTCAACTAATTAATAAAGTGACCATTAGTGCCCGAGGGGATAATAACAGGAATAAGAACAAATTACTGTGGGGTGCAAAGGAGGCTTGGGCATTGTATTGCAAATTTCTTATGGCACTA
This sequence comes from Pseudotriccus pelzelni, assembly GCA_035584735.1. NCBI lineage: Eukaryota > Metazoa > Chordata > Aves > Passeriformes > Tyrannidae > Pseudotriccus > Pseudotriccus pelzelni. The sequence goes on from JAWMRA010000113.1 coordinate 42,425,281, forward strand.
TTCTTTTTTTTCCTCACTAATACTTTTAAAGTGCCCCCACTCAACACTTGCTCCTTGTAGGACCCTTGCAAACCACATAAGAATTAGCCCTTCAAAGATCAATCAGGATCTAATTGTTGTTAACAAAGTGCCACCTGGAGAGAAATGTTACAATATACCTTCATTACAAAGCATTCAATCTCTCTCACACATCCCAAGTCCTGGCTACAGTACAGACAAAAGGAAGCAGTTGCTAGCATTAAGATCAGGCACCTGCAATTGCTTGTAAGACACTGCCGGTCCCTGCACGAATATGCTCCTAACATTACATGAGCCTTGCTAGAACTGCTCTGTTTATGCTTCCTCAGAGCAAATTTTGCTGGGATCTCTCTGTTTGCAATGCTCTAACCTATCACTGGAGCCCTCATGTTGGTGGGGACGCTGGGCAAAGCAGCTACACTGTTAGCCCTGCATTTTCAGGATATGCCTTAGGATATGCTCTCAGTAAGGGTTGTTCTGTACTTTATGGCCTCTCAGTGTCCCAAAGACAAATGTTCAGGAAGTCCCTGGTGAATTGACCATGCCCAGGTTTCGTTTCTCTGCCCTGAATGAGATTCCACTTGCGGGTGTATCACATCTGATGTAGGTCCTGCCTGTGGTTGTACTTTGTAGCTTCGGTGGTTAAAACTCCAGACAAAGACCCATGTTGCCCAGTGTCTGTCTCTTAATGCTTGGACACGCTTGTGGCTGTGTATCCACAGAAGTTGAAGTCAAATGATATTACTCTCATCTGTCCTCAAAGTTTCCCGTGGACTATTCTATAGCAAATTGAAAACTACTGTCCACAGACTTGCTTTGCTCACGCCTTGTTTACACACTCAGGGAGCTGGCTTGACTGAAAGCTAACCTCCTCAAGAAACTAACAATAAATAATAGGTTTTGATCAGTTACTCAATCTGTCTGCTGTGGCCAGTACAAAGAAGGGACAGAAACTGGTATTTTGGGAGCAGGTGAGGGAACATAAGGGAAGGTGAAACCAGTCTCGCTTCCCAAGAGCATTTTATAAATCTTTTTTTTTTTTTTTTTTTAAATGTGGGGGATATGGAAACATAGAACAGCCCAGGTTTGAAGCGGCCTTGTAAGATCACACCTGACCCAACCTTCTATTGGAAATGAAACACAGATGAGATTATTTAGCACTTTGTCTGATCACATCTTGAAAACCTCCAGCGTTGAGGACCCTGCCACATCCCTGCAGAGGCTCTTCCAGTGAATGATTTTTCTCACTGTAAAGAATTTTTTTATTATATTGAGATGAAATCCCTTGTCTTCTTCATGTGGCTCCTTGTGAAGAGAGAGCCTCTGTCCTCTTGTAGCTACCCTTAAAGTACTGGAATACTATGATGAGGTTCTCCCTGAGCCTTCTCTTCTCCAAAGAGAAGACTTCACTCCTTCAGCCTATTCTGATAGTGCAGGTTTTCACAAACTCCTTTGGACCCTCTCCAGCCTTTCAGTGAAAGACTGTTTTTTCTCTTTCTTGAATTATGAGGACCAGAACTGGACACAGTACTCTAAGTGTAGCCAAAAAAGAGTGGGATAATAGCTGAATAGAGTGGGATAATTATTTCTCTGTCTCTGTGGATGCAGCCCAGGATTCAGTTGGCCTTTGTTGGTGCAGCAGTGTACTACTGACTCCTTTTCAGCTTGTCCACCAGGACCCACAGGTCCCTCTCAGCAAGATTACTCCCCAGCCTCACAGCCCCTGGGCTGTACTGGGTACTTGGGTTGTGTTGTCACAGGTGCAGGACTTTGCTCTTGTGTTTGTTAAACTTCATAACTGTTTTTGCTATCCCACTCTTCCAGTCTGGAGAATGAGGGTGGTGTGTAGGAGAGATAACTTTTATTTCCGTAAATGTGAATGTCCTGCTCATTCTGAGGATCAGGTAGTTGGAGAGTGAAGTAGAGGTGAAAACAATCTCCTCTCTTTCTGTTCCTTGCTCAGATCACGCATTTGTTCAAGTCCTTATCCATACTGCTTCAGAGAACTGAGGGACTCACCAGAAGAGAATGGTCGGGTACTTGGTTCACTTTGATTCTTTAGTGGATGTGCATGGAGGCAGGAACTTGTGGATATCTAAACAGTGTTAATATCCTTAGGCTTCTGGTCTTCCTAGAAAAATTACCTCTGTCCGAATATGTATATGGGGAGAAATGGCACACTCAGGACCTGTCTTGTTGGATAACTAATCCAAATTACCTACTTGCCTCATGTTTTGGAACACATGTAGTGCAAATAAAGATATAGATTTTTTTTTTTTTCTCTAAAGCACACATTACACAAAACCAGACCAATCCTCGTGGATCCTGAAAGACTTCATTTGTTAAATGTAATTTCAAATGTCGGAGCAGAGCCTGCCATCATTAGAAGGCTCCAGCAAGCTTAGAGCCATGGGAACTGATGGCTGCAGTGCACGGCCACTAAGTGTGTGGAATGTTACCCCTAAATAACTCTGCAGTGCTGAGGCCAGACATTGAAAAACTAGAAGCTACATGAAAATATCAGTATTTGACTCCCTGTGCAATGTTTTGCTAAAAGAGGGCTGATGTTATTCACCTCTCATAGAGATTACAGTTTGAATTAGAAGATCCTTATGCGAATCAGGCTATACAGCTGCATAGTATCTGGGTAAAGCTTCAGAGAAGCTGTGTGAATAGACAGGAGAGTGTACAGGGAGTCATCCAGACTGCAAATCTCTGATCACATTCGTGGCCTCCGAAGAAAGGCACAAGGAACAGAGATGGAAGGGTTTGCCATTTCCAAAACAGCTTGGCAGTCCCCCAGGACTGTAGACTGGCTTCACTGGAGGGTCTGTTCTGCTGACACAAGAGATGTATGTACATACAAGTCCCATTAGCATTGAAGGGAGGTGCCTGCTAAACTTTCCCACGCCTTAGAAGAGGAAAAGACTTCTAAAGGTGTCTCACAAGGTAACAGAAGGCCATTGCTGCACATGTTGCATTTCTTTAAGATCTGCCTGTGATACAGCTGTACGCTTAAATCATTTGGATGTATATACTTGACATCTTGCTACCTGTCACAAAGAGGCATTTTGCAGCCGTGCAGCACACTTCCCCATTATCCTCCACGCAAGTCTATAAATATACAACTTGTGTGTAACCCGTTTGCATACTGATTCTCTATGTCCCAGATCAATCTGCTGTTGATTCCAAGGACTATAGTCATCTTTGATTCCTAGTTTTTTTATTGAATGGTCATCAGAAGAATTATATGCTTTATTTTATTCTTTTTTCCCTTTTGTGGCTGTTTTTCTGTCTTTTGTAGAAACCATTAAAGTTTATTTGTGGACTGAGGAAAGTTATACCTTTTGTGATAATGTGTTGTGGTGTTTTATTTAATCCTGTGGGGTATTTGGGTGCATTTTGTTGTGAGAGGGAGGGAAAGAGTAAAAGAAAAAGCTGTAGAAATCAGAACTAGAGATCTAGAGCCCTAGAAGGTGGCAATCTGTTAATTAGTTCTTGGGAAAACCTGTCTGTGATGAAAATAAAGCCCCATCGTTAAAATCCACTGCATTTTCCTTTTCTGCCCCTGCATGTTGTTAACAATGTTGCACTCTGGTTAAGTAAAAATCTAAAACTGCAGTGAAGTGTTAGTAATCGGTTCCTGAGCAGATTCCCTAATGCTATTCACTTTTCCCTGCTAATCTTCCTGTGTGAGTTATAACAATGCAGCACCAAATGAGAAGGAAATGTCAGGTTATGTTTCAGGGCCAGCCTCCTGCCCACCCTCCATCTGTGCTGATGTCAGTGCTTATTGGAACATATGCTGCCTGTTGCTCACTGACCATCTGTTAGCTGAGCTGATGAAGTGTTCCCGTTGCTGGGACAACCCGGCCCTTGATTGCCAGTGGCACCGCAAACATTTTCCACTCAAGTTTCACTTTTATCTGTGCTCTGGAATGGCAGCCCTGCCGTGGTGCGGGTTACCCCATCCCTGCATTTTCGCTCAATCTGGGGGGGAGGGCAATCAAAATTCGAGGTACAAGTTTTAGGGCAAACTAGTAAAATGCTGCAGCAGAGCCAACGTGCCTGTGGATTAACTGTTGGCATTACGGGCTCTGACACAGGGGCAGGCATGCATTCTGCTGGGAGCCCAGGGACGAGGGAGCACGTCTGGTAGTGGTTAGAAAGTTTGTGTGATGAGGCTGTGACTGAAACACCCATAGCCCTGAACACATGCAAGCCTACAGTGGGATTTCTGGATCCAAACAAAAGGCAAGGGATGGGCTACTTTTCCGTTGGTTAAGAATCACTTGTTCTGGAGTTGCTGCGTCTTGTAGTTGTGCCTGACAGCCACAAATCGTTGGGACATAACTAAATCCAAATGCAACCCTTTTTTTTATGGTGTAGGTCTCAGTTTGTGGAGTGAAGACAATGCTAGGCCATAGCAGTGATACAACCATTTGCCTGCATGCAGCCGTTCTGCAGCTCTGTCTGGTGAGCTTTCCCCCTCTCTTAGAAATGTCTACAAACATTAATCAATCCTCCTGACAAGCCTGTGGGGCTGGCAGGTGGTATTCCCGTTTTACAGAGGGAGCAGCAAGTGTGAGAGCTGGCACGAGACATGCAGCATGCCCATATCCCAGCCTTCCCCTGCTGAGATCACTGGACCAGATTGCCCCTCACTACACACCAAGAGCTCAAGCTCTGCCATGGTGCCAACAGGAGCTGCATATCAGACGCGAGGGCTGAGTAGACGCTGTCCTGTATTCTTTCTGTCTTCTATGTGAAGGGAATAGAGCAGCATCTGACAAATTAATGTTGTTGGTGAAGCTGACCACAAAAGCTAGGGTAAAATGTGACAGCCATTAGGATACAAAAAGTCTGGATGCTCAGTAGTGTTAAATGCTCTAAAGCTGTGAAACCTCTTGGTCTTTCATTTTCTGTGTTGGTATTCCTCAGTGTTTTCCGCACTGACCCTGGGGTTCTGTTTCCAGGATGACAGCAGTCACTTACATGATCTCTCAGTCCTAACTTCGGAACTAAGCGCTATACCATCATCCTTCAATTTCTCTTGCTTCCCTTCCACCCAGCCTTGCCTCTTTCACATTTCCCCAAAATTTTTTTTTTAGATATGTTGTCCCTTTGCAGTGCCTACATAGGAAAAGCAAACTTCTCAGTCTTTCTAACATCCAACCTATCCTTTCTCTTTCCTATCACAATCCAGTTGTTCCTTCAGCCTGGCCACTCAGCTGTACTCTGACTGGCCTTTCTGCCAGCTTCCCTTGCTTCTCGTGTTTCTAAAATTCTCTTTTCCTCTGTTGCTAGTATAAAAATCCCATTTTTTAATGCATCCTGTCAGGTATCTACACCGTCTTTTCAAAAAGCTCTTTATTTTTCATCCTATGCATCAATTATTGTTTTAATTAAATGACTGAATAGTACAATAATGCGTGCTCAGAGACTGCATGACGTGTGGAAGAGCTGGATAGGATTTGATCCATACTGATGTAATCCTAGGTGTTAATAATAATGTACAGCTTCAGCATGTGTTGCTATTTCAGGATGTTCTGGCACAACAGGCTGGTTTTATTCACCCTGGGGATTTGCATTGCCTCATCTGCTTTGTGGTGAATGCCTGAGCACTGGGTCTTATTTTGTGGCACGTGTGAGGTAGTGCCCTGTGCTTGTGTCAAATGGCAAGTCAGGTCTCTTACCTTGCCTTTATTGTGGTATGATAAAAGCATTTATCTGATCTTATCACAATTACCACAACGGAGCCCGAGCACTCTAAATTCAAACCCTCTCTTGTGGCAACTTGCTTTGTGCCAGTGTGCTTTTAAATCCACATTGGTGTCCTTGTTTGTTGCCAGAACCGTGCAGATGTGCCAGTACGTAGATGAAAATTGGGCTGATCTTTTCATTCCTCCAAGAATGTCATAGAGCTTGGGGGTTTTGTTATCTTTACAGACCTGCACTACTATGCATTTTGAATCAAAACAATGCAGAATTCAACACTGCTTCAAGATTTAACAACTTGGTTTTCCCTCAATCAAAAAATGTGAAGGAAAACTAGTAGCACGAGCCACCATCTGTCTGGCCTCCAGAAGGATTTGCAGTGCCCAGCTGAAAGTGCTATTTTTACGCAGGACAGGACTGCATGTTTTGTGCAGTTTTTAGGCTCAGATTAAATGATGGCACTGCTTTCTGTATGTGGCTGAGAAGGCAGATCACAGTACAGCTTAACCAAGTGGTATTTCAACAGTGAGAGTGGTAAATTAAAGAGTTTCAACACTTCGAGATGCTACTAATAATGTGAGATGCGGAGCATAAATGTACTTTACCAGAAATTTGTAATGTTTGTGCATTTCTAGGGAAGTGTAACAGCTAAGGACATGCTGGAATTCCAGATAGTGATGCCCTTGCTGCCATCAGGGACACCTATTGAACGACTACTGTCTTAAGCAATGTCAGAGTTCCCTAGTGCCGTGCCTGTCTACAGTTCTGGAAGGCACACTGTAGATGCCTTATTGCAAGCACACATGCAGGTGTCTGAGGTGCGTACACGTGGCCTTGACTTGCAAAGAGCAGAGGGGGGGGATATAAATTGCCTGTTTGTTGTTGCTTAGACAGAGGTATCAGAACCACTTACAGAAGAAGCACTGCTGGGCTGCTAGGGAAGTTCCTCAGCTGGGTGGTATCTACTGATACCATTAGAGAAATGCTGAGTTTTACCAGACAAGAACCTGATCTCTGCTGTGGCTGGAGTGTTAGGCATTCAGAGCTCTGCTTAATCACAGCTTTAACACATTTCCTGAATCTGGGTGGCTGGATCCTGTAAGAACAATAAATGCTTGCACTTCTGTGCTCTAAGGTTTGCAAAGAGTGTGTGACTTTGTGAAAAAATCCTTTCCTCACCACAGTGCTGGGAGCCGGCTGCCGCTGACATCAGTCGCGCGAGGATTTGCTCTGTGCTGCCCGGGTTCTGGAGATCACTCTGCACACAAATTAATTAAAAGATGCCTTAGGTAGGTGTCCAGCCGGCACAGAAGGAACCCAGCTCCGTTACTAGTCTGCAATCCCCAGTTTTCCAGCTGTCGCTATGTAATACGGTCTCCCCCTCACGTAATTCCTTCCTGCAGTCCAATAGAAGTCCTTTAAAGAAGAAAAAAAAGAAAGAAAGAGGAACAACAAGCAAGTAATCCTGTCATACGATCTGCCCCAGTAGTTTGGGGCCTGTTTCTCTTTCAGGGGCTGTGAGCATGCTTTGAGGTGCACAATAGAGATGCCTTCTCCATTGACTGGGGAGCTCAATGAGCCAAACTGGGCAGCAGCCCCGGTAACAGCAGCAGCAGCAGCAGTGGTGCAGCGCAGTAATGGGCCCAACTGTTAACTGATTTAACACTCTGCCAGCTGCAGTCCCTGAGCTCAGAGAGGAGCGGTGGGCCTTTGAATATTACCTTTCAGCCAATTAGACATATGTCACTTTCATAAAACCTTTCGTGCGCACTCCCGCCGAGGGGAGGATCTGCTGGGGAGAAGGAGGGAACCGCGTTACCTGCCTCCTTCCCGGTTGCACCATCCCTCCCTGGAGCAGGAATTTTTAGTTGTTTCTGATATTATTTTCAGCACTGATGCAAGAGACTGGAGCGGGGTATGAGGGAAAGAAAATAATTCTACCAGGAGTTTTTCAGACAGGTTTATAATCTGCCTGGGATAGTAGGCTTCTACAGCAAAGGTGGGTTAGGGTCATTAGATTGAAATAAAACCTCTTTCATTACCTGAACACTGAGAAAGTTGGCATCATCATCTGACTCTGCCTGAGGTTGTTGTTGCATATGTAAAAAAACTCTGATCTCAAAGAAACAGTGGATTCAGGTGGAGCAAATTAGTATGCGGATACCAGAGGACTACAGATGCTGAATGTAGAAGTTTCGGACTAACAATAAATTTCACCAAAAAAAAGTGCACATAAAGTAGTTACTAGTGAGCTGTAGCTGAGGGAGAGCACTGCAGGCTTCGTGCCTTGTCCAAAGGTGCTGCAGCAGCAGCCAGTGTACCACTGAGTCAGCAAACACAGCCTGGGCTACCCGTCACAGCCAGGGTCTGCAGAGGTGGGATGGGAAATTAATGTCATGAATGCTTCTTTTCAGAGTCAGTGTGCAAGGTAAAAGTGTTTATGTAGGCCAAAGAAGAAATATGTCACTTTTTATTACTTCAGATTGATTGACTATTTTAATATCAGTAAGGCTGAAATTCTTATTTCGGTCATGCTTGTTTCTTTATGCTTTTTACACAAAAACACAACATAAAAGGGAATATTAAATTGTGATAAAATATGGCAGATTACAGCAATTTTAAAACCAAAATATTTAGTAAAATATGTTTAAAATAATTTAATTACAAAAGCCAATTTACTTTAGTAACAAGCAAATTAAATTTAAGAAGTTGTGCCAAAATTAATAAAATTGGAAGGATAAAGATTTATTTTTTTTTCATAGCAATATAAAAATCAAGACATCCCAGGCACGGAGGTTCTAATGGACAGGAAAACATTTATTTTAAAATCCTGGCCTAAAGTTTTCAAGCTGGCACTGTTAGTGAATAGAAATGAGTGAGCTAGATCTGTGGGAAGAATACTTGTTTTTCCCACTGGAGATGAGAGACCTGCACGGGTTTTGCACACTGTCAGAGCTGGACAAGAAACTGTGCGTGGCATGCAAAAAAAGAAGGGGGCTGGGGAATTACTATCACTGCTATAAGTTGGGAAAGGAGTACTGAAACTTAGTTAGCTCTCTGAATAAGTAAGTGTGATCAGTGCATTCAGTTTTGACTTTCCTAAGTTTATTCTGCATTTTCCTCTTCAGTCTCTTTGATCATCTTCTCGAATGTTCTCTGATTTAAACTTTTGGTGCTCAGGAGTTAGGCAGTAGTGCATGTCAAGGGCAATGAGACAACATGTGTTTTGGGTTAATGATGATGTTCAATTTAAATGTGCAGTAGTGATCTTCAGGTATTCAGTCCTTTTCACACCCAAAGAAAGGCTTGAGCTTAGTTTTTGAAAAAGAAACTTGCTTTTCCAAAACACTCTTCCCCTGAAATATTTTGACCAGCTTTAGGCAGTGATGACAGGATTATGGAGTGGTAATATATATGCTGAAATGAGAAGCTATTTGGAAGATCTCAGGATTGCAGACAGACAAATACTTTAAGCCAGCATAAGCTGTCAGTATTGATAAAAACAGTAGTTCCACATTTCCTCTGCTACTCCCTTCTTATTCTCTACCCTCGTACTATTCTCTTCCTTTCACTATAGTTTTACTAGCCTAATGGTGAACTGGAGCAGAGACTCTCTCAGCTGTAGTTGAGAGAGGAGAAGGGTGCACCTGAATCCATTTTTTCCCAGTCTAATTCATTGCATGGATACACAGACCCTTGTTTCAGTAGACAAAGCATAGTACCATCAAGGATGGAATTGAGCATCCAGGACAGGGAGAGAGCAGAACCACTTTTGCCCTGTGTTAGCACTAGCTTTTTGTCTCCACTGAAGTTTATTTTCCCAGTTAACAAGCACAGCTTGCCCATTTTTGGTAGCTGGACCACTTGCCAAAAGAAGCCAGTTGATGAGATCTTACAAAGCACTAGTGTCTTGTCCAGCCCACAGCTGGTGAGCCAAGGTCAGGAGTTCTTCTTGCTGATGGTTCCTGTGGTCAGAATTCTTCTGAAGCTCCTTGCAGGTGTTGCTATGTCTAGACAGTGTTTGGATATGATAACTTTCTCAGTGGGGTAGTTCGGTTCTGCTAAGCATGTTTCTGATGACAATCCTCACTTTATCAGAGTACATAGTTCTTGGGTAAAAAAGAGACTCCAAACGCAAGTAGGAAGTGATAACTTTAAATATACCATAAATAAACAACATTTTCCCCCTGTGGCATCATGTCAGAGATTTGCTTCACAGATCTTGTATAACATGATTATTCTCTATCTTTCTCTGCCAAATCTTCACTGCAGTGATCTTGCAAACTCTGTTCCTTTTCACCATCAGTCATTTACTTGATATGGCTTGGAACTTGCATGTTGTTGTGCATTTGAATCCATTACTAATGCATAAGCGTTCATCAGTTTGGCAGGAATGGATGTTACACATCTGTAATTCATAAGTTTCAAGACAGTTTTGGGTGATGACGATTCAGGCATCCACTGAATGTCCAAATTCCCTTTGGCATCAGTTGTCCAGCCGTAACTTGCTGGATCCAGCAGAGTGGGTTCACATTGCAGGAACCATCTCCAAATTCCTGCTTAATGGTTTGCATGCAGTTCATGCTGGAATAAGCAATCTTTGCATGGGGGAAGCTGGCTGGAGTCAATTTCATCCCTTTTGGCAGAGAAGGTTTGATAATGGCATCAGTTGTTGCACTTTTAGGGACAAACAGATGGCATGTGAATTCTTGTAATTTCTGAAAGAAGCCTGGTGAAAGCTCCCAGGGTTGTCCAAACACTGAAAAGTTATATTGATAATGGCATTTTCTTTGCATGAGTTCTAGGGCTCCCAGTTTTCCTTTGTCTGAAAAAAAACACTAACAGCATTGCATCCCCAAAAGACGTGCAGGCCAATCAGTACCCTGCATGCGTCAGTCCCGGGGGAGCACGCTATTATAATACTGTCAGTGAGTGATGCTTTGTGCCTGTTTTCTGACTTTCTCATGCATTAGCCAAGATCTATAATTCTGCTGGGTTTTACCCATTGTTTGAGCATGCAGTATAACACACATCTTTCTTCTTTAATGATCCTTTGAGAAGTCCTGTTTTCTTGTGGTGGGCTCTGGTTAGAAAGAAGGAGAGGATCACGGCTGAATTGAGATACGATATACTTTACCTTTTTGGTTTACACACACACACACACTCCCATCTTTAAAGCAAGAATTTGATGAGGTTTGACTTGCTGATGGGACAAGAGAAAAATTTGTCTCTTATTTGAATTTCACGTCCTGCAGTTGTGTCCTTGAAATAAATGCTGGTAGTGGATCTTCTTGGATTTCTCACTACCTTTTGTTGTTATTGTCTGATAACTGCTTAACAATGTATTAACTTTATGACTTTCTGTACCTTCGTATAGTTCAAATGAGCAGAGATGCCTTGTTAACACCACTCAGCCTTTGAACAAGGCTTTGTTAATAACACAGACAGATGGGATAGTGATGGTTTTAGGGGGGCTTTGGTGGATTGTTTTTTTTTTCCCCCATCTGACTAAATAAACTAAGACTTAGTCAAAGAGGTTTATCCGTTGCTCTGTTCTTGCTGATGGGCTTAAGTCTTCCTTCTATCCTGTTAGCATTGTATGAAGAAGCCATGTGCATTTGACTTAATTCATTTCTGAGGACTGAAAGGGCCACAGCTCACTCTCACTGTGTACTTTGATGTGTGCTGTCCTCTGTAAAACTGCTCTACACAGCACCACTTGGATGCCTATTGATTTTTACTTGGTTGCTTTCAGCTTTGTGAACAGCACTAAATTATCTTTGGCAAGCATATCCATCAACAAGTTGTCTGGATACGTGATCTGTTTTTCCTTTGTCATCCTGGCTGATACATACCTAGTGTCTGCTTCAAACCTGGCCCTTCAGACTCCAAAGGGGTTTTTTTCTCAGTTGAACTATTATTTATTGGTTTCTGCTTGTTCTTTTTCTATAGAACCATCTATAGAGATAAAAGTAGCTATCATATGTGGATTGACAAAGACCCTTTATCAAAAATGTAAAGATCATTTCATATACAAAGGGGTTTTTCCTGCAAAATAATAAAAATTTGGATTATCCATTTGGAATACTTCAGTGCTTTTATTTTGGCTTCTTTTGCTTTAAAGTACAAATAGCAACACCACCAGAAATTATTGAACTCTTGCAGCCACAATTTCTCTATTGAAAATGGCAAGGATGCTGGTTCTTTGCAGTGTTCCTTACTTGGGCATCGGCACATGGTGTGTTCCATTTTACTATTTGCTAGTCCTTTGTCTCCTCCAGTAAGGGTGGGGGGATGTTTGTGGGGCTGTATTTTTTTAAGTTTGGAGCTTTTTTCTGGTGGAAGACACTGATACTCCTTGGGTTCTGTTTCTTTGTTTTCCTAGAAATTTCTCACTTTTCAACCATTGGTCCTTAACCCTTTAACCCAATGACACCACAACAGATCTATTTTTGGTCATGGTTATTCATACTTCTCATAATCGTGAATCTGTGATGCTTCGCTGTTGTTCAAGCCTTTGACAATGTCCTGAAACAGAATCTGGTTGCAGATTTAGGCAGTTTTCAGAGGTGTATTTTCAAATGAATGTAACTTTAGCTTAAAGCTTGGCATTCCAAAACTATGTGAAGTGTGTGTGCTTTCTGCGTTGTTTCAAAAACGTTCGCTTCTCCTCTCTACACCGCTTGTTTCCACTGATGTGACACTGGTATTTCAAATCTGCAATAGACAATGAGTATATTGCAGCAAAGTTCACCATCGTGTAAACATAAACAGAATTAGCATATGTATCATGAAAACTGATATCATGGCATTCAGTTTTCATTTATTTGGTGACCACCTTGGAAAAGCTAACCAGATTGACCGCAGTAATTTGTCACCAAACTGCTAAACCCCATGAATAAGTTCTGCAACAACAGACAAACCATAGCGATAAAGAAAAATCTGATGATTCATACCAATAAATCCATCCTAACTCAAAATTTGACTCTTCAAATTATCCCACTTAACTACCCTGTCATTGATTCAGACGAAAAGTGTTGTGTTTCCACCTCAATGAGCACTCAAATGGTAATAGGAGGAGGAATACAGATATTCTTTACACTATCCCTGACTTTCCTTAAGCACACAGAGGGTGTGAAATTTTTGCAAAAAGGCAGAACTCAACAACTCGGTAAGATACAACAGCAAAATAATGCAAAGATGGATTCCCATCAGAATAAATTGCTTTCATTCAATGCTTTCCATTATTCAACTCACATAAATTTCTGATATTACTGTTATTTTTCTGGCTCCCATTTGGAACCAGATGGATAACTCCCCTGTTACTGGTTTTTCATACATATAGCATTGAAAACTCAAAACTTTCCATTCGTTCCCTACAAGTGACTAGATGGTTCTGAACCAGAAAATTGTTAAAATGGATATGTTCCTGGGAAGCATTTTATCCTTAATAAATCAATATATTTGTAAAAAAATTCATGAGGTTGCAAATGTCCCCCGTTAGCCCCAGATAGTAAAATATGGTAGAGCCATAAATGAAATAAATACTACCCTCGGAAAGGAACTGCCCATACAGAACACTGAGTTCTTCCACTCACCTTTCTTTACCTGCATTTAGGTGCTAAGCGGAAGGAGCATACAAACATACAAGTAGTAACAGACTAAACGATCTGATTAATAAGGTAGATTGACTCCCTGTGTAATGCTTTGTATTTTTCAGTACACTTGGCTTTAAAATAGTTGTTAAATATCAGGCTCTTATCTCTGTGCAGTAGTATTCCATCAGCTCGTATTGACTTCGTTGCATTTGTGAATCATAGATGATTTGGACACTTTGTTGTTGCTGATGTGTCCATTTAGGAATCTGATGTGAAAGTCACTTTTTCTAGCACCTTTAAAAATTTAGGGAGGTACAATGAACATAGACACAGCTCTTCGAATGTGAGGTTTTGTCCTCTTCAAAACATGTTCTGCATGCTTGAAACCATCGGTTATTCTTGCCTTTTCTTTTCCCTTGTCTTTGGAAAACGTGAGAGTCAAACACAGATACCATATCTGTCTTGGAGTAGAACAAATAAGGTAATTAACCAAAGCAATACTCAGTCTATGTAAAGCAGAGCTGAGGAAAATAGGAGGAATTTCTCACCATGAAAGAGGTAATTGAAATTACCTCCAGATTCTCAGTAACTGCTGTCAACTTGAGAATTTAGCTGGCGTGCAAACCAAAAAGAACAAAGCCCAAGCAAGAGGAAAAGGGAAAACAAGGCACTTAAGATTATCCCAGGGGAGATTAGATGAAGATCCCACTACAGGAACTCTTGACACTCCAGACGCAAGCTTAAGAAACTGTCCCGAATTAGACGCACCAGAAAGCAGAGCTAACAATAGCCACCGGGCCCAGCAGGCTGAGCTGTGGTCCCCGGGGGCTTCACTGTCCATCAGAAATTAGTCACTGGGACAGGGAAGGCGAAAGAAAGGGAGAGGCAGAAACAGCTACTGTCCTCCCTTAGAGCCCTGCAAGTCAAGTGAGTGACGTGGGCAGGATCATTTCTCTTATTTCAAGTTTATCGGTCGTGTGGCTGAAATGGCTGTTTAGCATGGCAAACTTTTGGCTGTTTAGCATTTATGTTATGTGGTATGATATTTAGATTAATATTGTGCCTGTTTTGAATATCAAGTTACATACTGCTGAATTTATTTCTTCTTCTTTGAAACCTTTTTTATTCATCTTTTTTACAAGATGACACTCTCAAATCCAATAACACTACATGATATGAAGTCTGTAATTTCTGGGATTGAGGAGTGGTGGACGCACTGCCTTACATTTTGAGTTCAAGCTCAGGGCATTCCTGGAGAACTCCTTACAGACAGTACGGTGTAACACTTGTAAAAGCGCTTCAACCTGAGCTTGTAAGAAGAAATGAAAAAATTAATTAGAGCTGTATATTTTCTAAAAGCTCTAACTCTTAGGCTCTGAAGCATGCTCTGAGTACTGATAGCACTATGAATACAAAATTCATCAGTGTGTACATCATCTAGGAGGATTTATACAGAGAGGGTAGGGCAGGGCTCCTGGTAGAAAGGTTTGGCAAAATGTGTAACTCAGCAGATGAATGCCATTCTGTTCAACCGGATCTATTTTGCAGAGGGGTTTGTGTCACTCCTCCTAGACACACCACGATTCAGCATTCAGGAGCACACACCTCTTGTCATTAACTGCACTAGCTACTGGTTTTCTAACCCTTCCCTTCATCTCAGTGTCAGATTTTTCACTTGCAAATATCTCCAGAACAACCCTTCTCATCCAGAGGAAGCAGAAGGAAATTGCCCTCCTTAATGAGCATGGGCTAAAAGAGGAGGAATGCTTCCTGTCTTCTATGAACAGGGTTTGGGTTCGTCATAGATGCTGTTTGATGTTCCTGAACTTCTCCCTCAAACAAACTGCAAAGGCGGGGTCCTGTCTTTCTTCTGTTACTTTTCACAGCCGGCAAGTGCCAACTTACACACTGAAGCTAAAATCCAGTTTGGAGTAACTGAACTTCATCTTACTCACGTGGTTTCAGTTCTCTCCTGCAGGTGTTGACCTGAATTGCTGGGTAGCACTTCATAGGCTGTTTCCTTATGCCACACTAGCCAAGGGCAGCTTCATTTCAGCAACAGGTTTGTTTTGCACAGGGTTACCTACAGGTTGAATCCAATGAGAGTCTTACTCCAGCTGGTGGTTCCCTTCCTTTCAGTAGAAATGTTGTGAGGAGAAGGTTAAAGTAATTACTGCAAAATGCCTCCAGTCCTAGGTCTAAATTAAAGCAGACTCTACTGGCAGTATTGAATTTAATTCCTTCTCTTCAGCTCTGAAAGACTGAAAAGGCTGCTCTGTCAGCAGCCAGGTGTAGCCATGGGGTCTGAGTCTGTATGGCCTTCAAATAAAGGAGTGCTGTGGAATTCACAGAGTTAAAGTAGCTTGTATATTCCTATTGTCATCACATTGTATGGTATCTTTAACAGGCTGATACCAAGGCTGATAAGAAAAATCCTGGCGTGTGTTTTGTTGTTGTTGTTGTTGTTTTTAAATGACTGATAGGTCAGCTTTAAAAAAAAGTTTCAAGGGTTTCAGTAAGAGCTCAAAAAGATGCTGGAAACAGAGGCACTTCTGAGAACTCCAAGTGTGAAGCTTTAAAGTCTTCATATGCTAAAAGAAAGAATCTTTAACACTTCAGTATTTGTCTTTTATTCAGCAATCTTGCGTTGTTGCAAACCCAGTAAGAGCTGAAAACAGGCAGCCTCTTCACAATGCCTTCTTTTTTTTTTTTTGGCTGTTTAATAAACATACACTAGATACAAATTTAGCCAATAAAAGGTTCATGTAGTATGTATGTATGTATAATACATGCACAAAAGGGCTATTCAAAATGCATAGCAACCACTCGGCAGGGTTTAATTTTCCTTAACAGTTTTCCATTTTCCTTTAAATTTGAGATGGGAGTGGGGGGTAGCAATCAGAATCCTTGGCATAAATAGGATAATAATAAGGAAGTTCCTGGTATTGTTGATGTAACAGTTCTCAGCAAAGCATACAACTGAATTCAGATAAAAGAAAGTTTCTGATTAAAAGGGACTGCGTGAATGAAAAATGTGAAAAGTTATTGGAAATTTCTCACAGCTGTTAAACACTGTTGTGTTAATCATATGAGAAGTAAAAAACTAGCTGATATTTTTGTAACATGTTTATTAGTTTGGTTAACACTTTAAAAAAAAAAATTTAAAAAACTATTAGCATTCTGTATGAAAGCACACATAAATTATGTCAGCCAAACAGTACAGCAGGTTACATCATTGCCTTCTGTGACATTTATGAAGCCAGCATCTGCTGTGCATGATGGGTTGGCTTTTTCCAAAGCCTATCTAAGGGGTTTACAGCTGGCTTTCCAAATATATGCCCTGCCATGTTCTTAAAGTGACATGCACAAAACACACACACACAGAGCAGATCATTGGCAGGTTTAGATTTTCATCCAGTTTTCTCACTTAGTGGGACCTGTTGGAGTGTCAGTTCTTGTGTGACCTGGCAGTGAAGTTCCAAGTGTTAAACAGATGTTTCTGTTACAATAACACCTGGATGCCCAGAATGAGATTGTAACCCCATTTTAGCAGAAGTGAAGAAGTAGAAATTTTAATAGTTTTTTTGTAGCATAATGCAAGGTTTGAGACTGCTGAGTGCTGTAAAACTGAAAAATACAGAGGCAGGGGTTATTTTTAAGTTTTTGACGCCTAATGATAGAGATAAGATTTCTTTTTTAATTCTTTTTTTTCCGCCAGAAGAATCTACCCTTCTAACACTCACTGAAATCTGGTAGCTAAGTGCCTTCAGATATTTAATGGCCTGAGGCCTAGACTCTTCTTATTCACCTAGAATATCTAGCTTTTGCACTGCGCATATGGAAGGGCTGGAAATGTGCCTCTAGGCTTTTGTGAATGTTAGAAAGATAGGATTTTTAGAAAACTTGGGATCTAGAAAAGTGCAAAATCAGGACTGGTGATAAAATAGCATTAATCCTGACAGGGTCAACTGTGCAAGTCAGACTGCCTGGTTTATTTTGAGCTGTTAGGGGTTTTTTGTTTGTTTTGCTTTCTGTGTTGAACAGCACAAGTCTCCTGTGATGTATTAGTGAAATAGGTGGAAGATCCTCGTGATCGTCTGTTTGCTTCTTGATCTCTGCTTCTTTATCTTCCTCTGCTACAAAAATAATTTTTTCCTGTCTAGATCGACAGGAAAATCTTGTGATATTTGGGTGAAGATACACGCGTACATGCATATGTGCATACGTGCTTGTGCGTGTGTGTGCATATATGTATATGAAGTATTCCACCCACAAACCCTGAAACAAACAAAGCCTGAGATTCCTGCAGTGCACCAAATTCTCTTGCAGTCCTGATTTGTGGGTAATGCAGAAAACTTCCCCAAAAAGGTTTTCTGTGCCTCTCTGTTTATCTGCTTTTTTGAGAAGCAAGAAGAGGTGAGAATCATGTTGCCAAGAGGCATCCCAGTTTCTCTCCTGTGACTGAAGTGACCAGCTTCAGATTCCCCTGCAAAACCCACCTCCAAAACACAAAGCTGCTACTGAGCCGATTTTTTTTTTTTTTTTTTTTTTTTTTACTCTGAAGGTCTTCAGTGGCCTGAGACACCTTTTCCTTGGGGCAGCAGTTCTGCTTGCAAAAAGCCAATCATTTTATGAAAGCCCCAGACTCTGGAGAACATGGGCTGTGCCATCACAGGGCTGCTTTTCAAGAAGGCATCTGTGCTTAGCATATGGCAACTATTTATTATAGCTGTTGCATTGAGAAACAACAATTCCCACGATAATTGTTTCTCGTATATCAAGATGCTTCAATCTCTGTTTCCCACAACATTCTGCTTGTCTGGTATGTGTGTGCCAATGTCACCACAGTCCTAGCAGACAGTTGTCTACGTTTTGTCATTACTGAGGGTAAACAGACATGACTTGAGTGGGAAGGAGAGCGGGGGAAGTGGACTGCTAATTTAGTCTGTCTTTAATGCTGCACTGTGAAAGAAGTTACTGAATGATTTTTGGGCAATATTTGCAAACCTCCCCTCTTTCAATACATCCGTCCTTTTTCTTCAAGCGCACATGGTTTAAGGGCATTAACACTTATTATTTGCCAGCATGCAGTACAGACGATGCTTGATCTTGCAAGGGGACAGGGAGGCTTTTCCATCCCTGCCATCAACTACTGCTCTCTTCGTTATTCCAAAAGAATCACTCCTGTGTTCCCTTGAAAATGCATAACATGTATGGACACTTACTCACACATTCATGCATACCCTTTCAGCAGTTATATACAGTATATACTGTTTCTCCTTTCATATACAGTAATCACATATATACCTTTCATATGTTAGATGTCGAAATCCCTAAGCACATACATGAATCAAATTATTTTCAAAAAAGGAAAAAAAAGAAAGAAATAAAAACACACTATAAGGTAGCCTCCCAACACCTTGTTACCAGCAAGACCTTGACTTTTGCTGCCTGACCGGGCTGTGGTGTTCCCTTGTGGGCTATGAGTTTTGAAAAACATTACGTGGACAAATTTTAAGACTGCAGCAGTCCAGCCTCTCATCTCTTTGTTTGCATAAATCAGTGCAACTCTGTAAACTTTCATCATCCGTGTTTTTTGGCCTATGCCAGATAAGATTTGAATCTATGACATATGGCGATGCTTCCTTTTTTTCATTCTTTCTTTTGGTTTCTATGGTTCTTTGGGGGAGACAAGGGTGAGAATGCACCTTTTATGAGTTAATAAAAATATATTATACCTGGAGATGGCTGAGCAAAACCAGCATCTGAAAGTTCTGTGCAACAGATAAATATTGCACTCATTTCCTCAGATAGGCAGAGCCACTCCTGAGAAGCTGTAAGCATTAAAAGTCATGATCTAATTTTTATAAATGAAACCCAGGATTTAAGTTAAACATCAGGATTTAAGTTTGATGCAGCAATCAAGGATTAGGTATAAAGCATGTTGACTCTTATAATGTTTTAACATAGTCACGCTACAGCAAAACTCAAGCATAATCAAGGTTTGATCTCAGCTCACTCTGTGTGTACTAAAGCAGAGAGAAGAAGAGTCTGTTAGTTTTTGATTAGGTTCTGTTCAAAACATAGCCTTACCCTCTTATGAAAGACCCAAGATCTTCATGCTGTGATGAGTGCTCTGACAGTACTCAGCATTTGTGAATTTGACTCTTGTTCTTTTGTGTAGCACGGATGTGTTTACACTAACCAGAGGACATTCACATGTACTGTGTTATTCCTAAATTCATCTGATTGTAATAACCAGATTCTCTGATTTTATGTTAAAACCTGAGATGAAACAATTTTGGTTGTCAGATGAGGCGGTGCAGCTCTCAGTGATTGTGCTGCTTTACACCCTGCTAACTGGGTCCTGTATTTGCATGTAAAAGTCTGACTTCATAATGCTGCTTTATTTTTGGCTTTGTGCAAGCTGTTTCTAGTCGAATCAATAGTAAAACTGCTCCTTAAGGCAGATAAATATGTAATTAGTAGAAATAATGGAGCAGTCAGTCAGCTGCAAAACTGATGCTTCATCTAAATGTGTGTAAGGCACTTTATTTAGTTGGCATGTTGCTAACATCTATTAAGTTAAATTATGAGAAGTGTTTTGAGGCCTTTCACACAGAACGTGAAGCTTTTCATTCCTTATTTACATGTGTGAATATATATGCATGGAGTTTTCAACCCATGAATTAACTCCAGAGGAAAACAAACCACCAGATAAACACAAAGCCTGGGTTTGTGTTTGGGTTTGTTATTTTTTCCCTTTAGAAAGCAAAGAAGCATCCTTACAGAATTTTCTGATTAATTTATTCAAAGAACTTAATTGATGTATCACAACACTGTAGTATCATTTACATGGCATTAAAAAT
This sequence comes from Pseudotriccus pelzelni, assembly GCA_035584735.1. Taxonomy (NCBI): domain Eukaryota; kingdom Metazoa; phylum Chordata; class Aves; order Passeriformes; family Tyrannidae; genus Pseudotriccus; species Pseudotriccus pelzelni. The sequence continues at coordinate 42,445,484 of JAWMRA010000113.1, forward strand.
TGGAACTGCTTAGTTCGTTGTTCTGACAGCAGCCAGCTGAGAGAGTAACAAAAAGTCCATCTTTTATGGTCATTTTTATGACCTTGAAACATGTGGATCTATTTAAATTGACCTCATGCTACTGGGTTTTCTAAATATTTAAATATTATGCTGTGGTTTGTTAACACCAGTTAACACTGGTAGTTCTGGGTCAGTAGATGGATGGATGCATGGATGGAAGGAAGGATGGACGATAGATAGAGAGGCAGATAGTTCCAGATTTTACTGGAAATCACCATACATCTCAGAGTTTTAAAGCAGACAAAAAACTCATGCAAAGCAACCTCTGACCTTCCCTAGTGGAAGAGGTGTTTTTAACTTTGCCCACTTGATCCTTTGTGGTTTGAATCTGGGGACCTCGACACCTTCACAGGCGGGCTGTAGAACAGTGCAGAATGTCAACAGTGAAGAATGAGGCACAGCTGAGGCATAACCAAGACCTGAAGTGTCATCTCTCAAATAATGGATGTCTCTGCTCTGCAGTCCAAGGTCCTCTACTCTGCCAGGAAGTGGGAAGGAACCGGGATGAGAGGAGAATAGACGGGAGACAAGAGAATATCTCCATGTACCAGGGTGTTTTGAAAGCAGCATAAGAAAAGCTGGAAAAACCTTTCAGATCTTTTGTTTTTCATCTCTGTGCAAGCACCAAGTACCTTGTTACACTGCCTCGTAAAGATCTTAAAGATGGTTTTGATGCTTTAAACTTCCTCTGCCTTCAAAGAACAACAAGACTTTGAGACAGATATGTGGGAATTCACTTAGCCAACACTGCAATTTTAGTTTGTCTGCAGTGATTTGCAAACCACAGACTTTGAAATGAGCAAGGGGTTATGTGAATGTTCCTTGTAAGTATTTATTTTTATTTTCTTTAGTAGAAGCTGTCAAATAAACCATCTCCTGCACTTCAGAGCTTTTGCAGTCTGTGCAGAGCTTCTGCAAGCCACGGCTTTGCTTAGTACACTTAATTAGAGTTCGCTTATTATAACAGTGGAAAATACAAGCTGGTTTCACTCTGGGAATTAAATCTTGCTGCATTCTATTCTTGGTTACCATTAGTTGCTTCCTAGTATTGGCAAGGATACTCATGAAATTTGGGCATGGCTGGAGCAGGAAAGGTTAGTAGTCTTAACAAAGAGGCATTAAAAGTTGATTTAATAGAGCAGTAGCCTGGACTTTAGTATATAGCATAATTTCAGCATTGCTCCAGGGTAAGTATTCAATTTTTTTTTTCATTCCAGACTAAATGAAACAGATGCCTCTCAATACTCGTCTTTGATAAACACACTCTGAGAATCCTCCATCCAATTGTAAGTGATTATATGGCTAAAAATGCAGCCTGTAACAGAGAAAACAGATGTGGTGATAATTATCCCTGTGCCCTGCATATCAAACATTAACTATTGGTGGTGGAAAAAAAGGGGCTGAAATCAAAACAAAGTGGGATTTGCTGCACCAGACCAGACCATCAGTTCAGTTTGCCCGACACTATCTTCAGACAGAGGCTGAGCTTGATAATTTATAAAGAAATCAGGAATGCTTCTTTATAACACTGAAAAGAATGTATAACACTTCTTTGGTTTGCTATCAGTTGTTTGTACATGATTCTTCCTAGTCAGACATGGAATATAAAGTCTTGAGGTTTCGAATTATAATTATTTGAGTATTTTAAATCTACAAGCTGAATTTTCCATACAGTTTTACTGTCCTCAAAATCAGTAGCCAGCTGTGCTCTGTCTTCAGTTATACGGGAATTGAAATGCCTTGATAGGAAGCTTGAGGTCAGATCACTGAAAATATGTTTTGCCTTGTGGCTGTTGTGGAAAATTCCATGTAGATGTGCAAGCTTATCATCTGATCTTCCAAGATGCTGGTGAGATTAACACTAGCCAGAGTGACCAGGCTGTGTGCAAGATCTCAGTCCAGCCTGGAAGGTTTAGCTCTTCACTGCAGCTGTTTTTGATTGCTCTTGTTTTGCCATCACATAGCTGAAGATGATTCAATTTGAAAATATAAGGGTCCAATAAACTGGCTGCAATATGAATTAAGCTCTTCTGCCATTTTTATTCTGATTCTTTTAGAAGGGTTTCAATACCAAAAGTGTGAAACTCCTCTCTGAGTCTGACAAAGGTATTTTGTCAATATTCCCATCTAACCTATGATGCCTAAAGGCACTCACCCAGCATTAGCTATCCAAAAACTGCAGATCCAAACTGGTATTCTGTCTTCCTTCACTTGCCAGTCCAAGACACAACAGGTGTTTTCAGAGGGCAGTTCAGCCTCTCTTAAAATAGGTGGGAAAATAGTCTCCCACAGAAGTCTCTGACTTAAAGGGAGCCTATAGTTCTAACATGACCTAGAAGCCTGATTTTTGGTGGCTTGGTTACCTGAGGTATATTATTCCAGTTAGCCTCATGGTTCCCTTTGCTTCTGCTCAAACTAGGGGAATGCCAGACTCTTCCAGAGAGTCATTCAGTTCACTTGAGAGCCAAGTCTGCTCTTGGGAAGTGCTGTTTCTCCTTTGATTATTAGAAATGGGCAGCTCAGAGAGATAGCACTGGGATGAAACCAGATTATCTTCCTGAAGTCTTACACTAGAGGACAGGGAGAAAGGGCTTTTTGCAGAACCCTGGAGCTCTGCCCATTCACTGGAAGTCTCTCTCTGGGACCTGTTGCTCTTCCGAATAAGGAGGACTGTGTTACCATCATGGGACAGAACTGCCTTATCAAAAGCTTTGGACTTACCAAGATGGTTTTCTACATGAAGTGAAAATATATACTATATTGATTAGAAAATAGTCTGTTGTGACATCTGAACACATATACCCCTACCTGTAAATTTTACTAAGTGGGCTGCTTTTATTTTGAAAGCTAAATGTAATAAAAAATTTTTGCTTACCAACACATTGCTCCATAAAAGTGACCTTGCATATTGAGTCATAGAATCATAGAATAAACTGGGTTGGAAAAGACCTCAGAGATCATCAAGTCCAACCCTTTATCCAACACCACCATGGTTTCTAGACCATGGCATTTAGTGCTACATCCAGTCTCATCTTAAAAACCTCCAGGGACAGTGAATCCACCACCTCCCTGGGCACCCCATTCCAGTGGCTGATCACTCTCTCTGTAAAAAACTTCTTCCTAGTATCCAACCTAAACCTCCCCTGGCACAGCTTAAGCCTGTGCCCTCTTGTCCTACTGCTGATTGCCTGGGAGAAGAGACCAACCCCCCACCTGGCTACAACCTCCTCTCAGGTAGTTGTAGAGAGTGATGAGGTCACCCCTGAGCTTTCTCTTCTCCAGGCTAAACAACCCCAGCTCCCTCAGCCTCTCCTCGTAGGACTTGTGCTCCAGTCCTTTCACCAGCCTCGTTGCTCTTCTCTGGACCTGCTCCAGCACCTCAATAATCTTCCTGAACTGGACACAGCACTGGACAGTGTTAGCCCTAGTCCCATTAAGTTAGAAGTATGTGCCACTGTCTTCTGATGTACAGATGAATATATTCACCTCTTTGAGTTGTCCTGACTGGTTGGTCAATAAGATCAAGCTACTGTGCTAGGCTTATCACTTTAGCTCCTCCTCAGCTGGTCAGGCTTTGGTCAGAAGCGTGCTCATGGGGATGGACTCACTGATCTGGGATAGAGAGGCATGACCCTGTAACACAAGATAGCCAGAGGCTGGTGGTTAAAACAGGAGGCTAATGTAAACTGTTTATCATTGACAGGTAGGTAAACCTTAGAAACTGGGTGAACTCACCTGTGTGAAATTTGTGAGAAACAGGTCAAGGGCATGCTGTCTGTTTACCTGCTTTAACCTCCTCCAGGGCACAGCAATTTTTCATCATCCCAAACTGAAAGCCCTTCTCTGTACAGAAAAATGGGCTGAAGTTCCATGGCCAAGGACCCTTAGGACACACAAGTGTTCAGATCAGAAAAATCTAGTGGGCTATCTGGTTTTGAAATATGCCTGTGTGCAGTTTGTCCTGAGCTGTCGCTCTATGTATGTCAAAGATACTTACAGGATGGTCTCCCAAGGGATGTTGTGGGGTTTGGTTTTTTTGCAAAACTGTCCTAAAATTGGACAAAATGTTTAGAAATGTTCCGTATGTGCATTCATACGGGAGAAAGGTGTGATAGGTTAAAGTAAAAAGCCACATGCCGTGCTCTTGTTATAGAGGGAAAATACGGGAGAGACTGACTATTGGAAGCTGAAGGCAGCTCCCAGGACACAGCTGAGACCAGAATCGACTGGTCCTGAACACAAGACCCTTCTCTGCATCTCCTGAACCATGTGCTGAGCAGAAGCAGGAGCAGCCACTGCTTTGGTTCAGCACCAATCACTGTGTTAGCCTTTCATTAGCGTCTGACACTAATTAGTATGCCTTGTGCTCTTTCAAGAGCACCAGATCAGTCCTCACAGCTTTTGCTAGGCAGATGGTAACTTTCATTACCTGACCAGATTTCCTGATCTGCTGTTAGGTATCTCACGCCTTGCACAGCTCTGCGGCCAGATTGTATCAGGCTGCTGAGCATTCCCAGCCACAAACAAGAAGGATCCTGTTTGATTTTGAAAGCCATGGCTTGGGCAAAATCCTGTTGCTCCATCTTCTGCTGACATCAACTTTATGTCTGAATTTTTTCCAAGCACAGTCAGAAAAACAAACTGCAGGTTTAAGCTCATTGTGAGCAGTGAATTACCTCCCTCATCTCAAAAGCCTTTTGTTTTTCTACAGCTCTGTAGCATCTTTTAGGTCTCAGAGGGGGAATTACAAGTTGTAAATTTCTTTAAGGGTCCTCCTTTCACACTCCTAGGAGTGAAAAATAAAATGCTGCCCTGCATTTTATTTTTGCAGCAGGGCCATCCCTCTGCCTCTGAATAAACATTTGTGTGAGGGCTCCCTTTCTTGCCAAGGTGTTAGGATAACATTCTCATGCTGATTCCCCTGTCCTCCTTCAGCATCCCAGTGCTGGAGGTCCATTTCCGAGGCTTTGAAATGGCCATGCTCTCACCTCATCCCATACACATGGAAATCAGATCACCAGAAGGACCAAGCTTGTAAAACGCACGGAGAAGCCAAGAGGGCAGGTTAGAATATTATGACCTTCAGTGTACTGATGGTTAGGTGAAGAGCTCTACATGGACAAACAGGCTGCAATGAAAATGGAGGAGGCCAAGTTGCCCAGAGGATCGGGGCACTGCTGAAGGGCCTGGACCACTTTCCTTCAAATTCCACTGGCCATTGTTTCAGCAAAAGCTGGAGCTGAGCATTTGAAAATTTTAACTGCTTGCTTATTGTTATACACCGAGGACAGAGGATCTCTTATTGTTAGCAACTGTTTGTGTAAGAGTTCAAATGCAACGGCTGATCGGAGAGCCCTGATCGTCCTCAGCACAAACCTGACAGAAGAGAGACGAAGGGCTTCAGCACCTAAGCAGCATGAGCATGGCAGCAACATATTTCTGGTAGGACAGGCCAGTGCCATCCACCACAAAGTCAATTTGTCTCCATAGCCATTGTGTCAGACACAGAGGGGGCTGACTGGGTGTCAAATTTCTCCTGCTTATGACGGTTCTAATTACCCAGAGGAACACACTGCCACGTGGTGTCAGGGAGGCCACCAGCTCCTGTGACTGCACATTGAGGAGGACAAGGCTTTCTCTGTGTTCCAGAGGTATCTAGCAGTAGTTATTCCCTGAACGGTGTTGGCAAGCCTTCCAGACATCAGCCATCGTGTCCTCTGTTTAGTATCAATCCTACCCATTATCTGAGTAGAAGTAACAATGAATCCTTCTGCTCATTTAGCTGCACCTAAACAGGGTCTTTTCCTGGCAAAATCATGGTGGTAACAGAAGGAATGTTTTCCAACTCCTGGCTTCTGTAGCTGGTCTGAGAGGAATTTCCGGTGTAGACCCAAAAACAGGTCTACAGGCAGGAGGTTTATATCACTCTTCTAGTTTCACAGCTGGGACCCAGAAACAAATTTTCTCTTCATTGCCTAATTGCATAGCTTAATTTTGGGGTGGTGGACTTTGTTTTTTATTTCCTTCACCATGCACTCCAGCCATGTCCAGGGAAGTCCCTAGACTTTGGTCTGGTTGCATTGTCAGTGCTGCTGTTTTGTTTGATGGGAAGCAGTTCAGGAGGAACTTAGGTGTGAACAGGTGTGTGGCTAAACCCACACCTCTGAGAGCTGAAGAGGACACCTCTGTTTACTCCTTACCTGTAAAACAGAGTGAGTAACTCAGATTAGGTTTGAAGTGACAGAAGATAAGATTCGTGTTGCTTGTTTAGGGAAAAACAAATTAGGTACAGTGCAAGCCCTCAAGGGAAGGAGGGAAGACTATCCTGAGGAAGACAATACATTCAGTATTCCCCTGACCCTGTAAAAGAGAAAGGGGGCAGGGACCAAAGCCCTGATCTAGATTAGATCCAGAGAGAGGGCTGGGACTTCAATAAGATCATCTTCAAAGCTTAAGCCCTGATTTCAGTACTTGTTTCCTCATCTTGGGCAGTAGCTGGTTTGAGGATACTGCTTCAGGCACACCTTGAATACAAAATAGCATGAAATTCAAAGTGATCAAAGAAATAGATAAGAATAAGTCACTTGGGAGGTGAGAACTTTAACCAACACTGAAATTGTACAGAAATTCCAAGATCAGTCAAGTAGGGTATCTTAACGTATTTTATCATGGCTTAATGCCTGTTACTGTGGGCTGTTCCAGCAAGTGTCTTTTGATACACTAGAAAGAATCAGCAAAAGAGCATTTCTCATGGGTCTTTGAAAAATTCCTAGTTTTTAAAAACTGAAGTAAGAGTTGGATTCCTGCCTGAAATCCTGTATCACAGACTGTGTCTCACAGGTTGAAACCCTGTGTTCAAACATGTGCACATCTTCACTATACCCAAGCCCTTTGTTGTTATATATTATTCTTTTTAGAGGTCCCTGAGGACTTTTAAGTAATTTTCTTATAATTAGGGGTACATGGTGAAGCATGCACAACAGCACTCAAAATGAGAATGTTCCTCGTGCTGCATTAGCTGGCATACTCCTTCCAAGGGGCATCTGGTTTGGGCTAAAGGGTTTTTCTAGTTCATGTTTGTAGAGCTTGTCTTACATCAAAAGAGAACCAAGAAAAAAGGGAACAAAATCTTAAAACTATTCTCTTTCCTCTGCCGCTACTGTGAAATATGTTCCCAAGAATGAGAGCAGGTCAAATTATTCAGTGTCAGTATATAAGTGCTTTGGGAAGGGTTACTAGGGCATTTCCATTATTTGCTGTGGTTGTTCAGTGGTTGTGACATTTAGAGGGTACTTTGAAGAAAATAGCTCAGCTGGTAAATGACAGCAGAGAAAGGGGAAGGAAAGCAAATGGAGAGGAGAGAAGTTCACACGGATTTCCTGACAAGATGAAAGGGTAAAGAAAACTCAGGGAGTTCTTATTCAAAAAACATTTTGGTGGCCTCTGTTTGAATGAGAGAACTGTTTCTTAGCATGCTTGGCAACTACTTGGCCCTGTCCAGGAGTACACTTCACCAAATGTCTGCTGTGTTTAACACCACAGTCAACTTTGTAATGTGTGATGAGAATTATTTTTACAGCTGAGCTTCTTAAGAGAGGCCCAGGTGGTATGTAAGTCCTGGTGGGTTTTAACACACCTCTGTTTCACTAAAGAGGGAAACACTGATCTTCACCAGGATTTATAAGATACACAGAAGTATTAACATCCAATGCTTAAACCAAATGAAAAGCAGCCTGAGAACCTGGTGTCCTCCACAGGGAGCCCAGTGTGTTCATGTGGAGACAAGGACAATGACAGTACTTTCCCTGCTAATTCTCAGCACAGTTTTGGTCATGTCACCTCTACCATATGTCCTCCAGTGCCACAACCTGCAAAGGAGACAAAATAGTGATTGCTACTCCAGATGGACATTGTGAGAATGTAGCATTTGTACACAGCTTTAATAAAAGCTTCAGTAAGTCTCAGCACTCTGATATCAGGTGATGGTATAGATATTTCTTGGTACTTAAATAAAAATGGTAAGTTTGGAGATAAAATATTAGTGTGGCATGGAAGAGAGTCTTGTGGGGGAGAGCATTCCTATTTTGAGTGTGATCTTGAGAAAATTGCTTAACCTGTCTTCTACGTTTTTATTTCCTGGCTCTAAAGCTGTGTTGATATGTTGCTGCCTTGTTCGCTGGATTGCATGAGCAAATTAGTCAACCTCTGAGAGAAATTCAGACATTACAGTGTTATAAATAGAGCTGACCAGGAAACTTCTCAAATCCTTCAACTTTATTGCACATCAAGATAAAAAAATCTTTCTAGGGTTGTTTAGTGGATTGGTAATTAAAATAAATACATACACAGAACAAACATCATTTTGGCAGTAAGTGTGCTCCCAAGGGATGTGGATTCATAATCAAATTATCATTAACTCCATAGAGGGTCTTGAACCTGGGACTTTCCTTTCCTGGAAAACTGTTCAGAATAGGGTACTTTGTTAATAAAAGCTGTTTGTGTTAAAGAAAGTAAACCCAACATAAAAATCTGACTGGCTCTGAACATAGTAAGAATACAAGAATGTTATTCATAAACGCAAAATTTAAATAAGGAGCAACATAATAGAGAAGGTAGGGAAGGAGAATCAAGAAGAGAAGAAAAAAAAAAAAGGAAGGGAACACAAAAAGGCCTGCATATCTATCACCAAATGTGTCTTTTCTAAAGCGTGGAAAAAAGCATCATGAAGAGTGCAGCACAGCAGGCTAGGTGTAGACTGAATACATAAACCCATCCCCGAAGCACTGAATATTGAGGTGTGAAACAGGCAAATTTAGAGAAAGGAGAGCTATGTCAGCAGTAGCCTTAAAACGTAGAGACTAACATCGCCTTGTTTAAGAGAAATTAGAGGCAGGGAGAGAGAGGAGGGAGAAAGTGTTGATGCACTATAAGATTATCACACATTTCCAAAAAGGTCTGAAAGAACTGACTTCCTGCTGTGGGGTTTCTCTCATATTGGTGTGAACAAGCATCACACTATCACCTGCAAAGTCTTTAAGTGCAAGTGGTGACACTTCAGTATTCAAAGCCTGCCTTAGAAAATCCAAGGGAAGCAAAAGGAAGATGAAAACTATGCAAGTCAAAAGGGTGTTGCTCCCATTGTTCTCCTTGCTGCTTGGTTAACTGGGAATCCCTTTGAGCAACAGAGAGGTCACATCTGCCCAGATGTGCTCTGCTTGCACCAAAGTGCAGGGCAGTGTGGAAGCAGTTCCCCATCAACCCCTTTCATGATAGCAGTACCATGAAATCACCCTGCTTGGCAGGATGCAAAAAGCATGATTTTAGCAGATTATATACCTGCAAGAACAATACCTGTGGAAGATGATTACCCTGTGACATGGCAGCACAGTCCCTTTCACATGATAGGTAGGACTGAAACCACTCAGGACTGTCTTGAATAAGGACTTTATGGGCTCCTAAGACAGCCTGAGTTACCAAAAATAAGAATGGGTGCATCTAGACCCTCTCCAGGTAGGACCTTGGTCATGACTGATGCACCCCTGGCCATGAGCTCCCGCCAGTCTCAGCCCACTGGTGTGAGGACTGAATTTTCCATCAAGAACATGAAGACCTGAAGCTGAAGGAAGCCACTGTGGCTGTAACAGGAAGGACCCTGAGCTACACAGTTAAATAACAATGAACAGGTCATGCACCAAAAACAGAGGGGAAAGGAAAAATTAGCCCTAGTTTTTGACACCAGGTAAAATAGTTTATCAATAGGGTCACTGTAGGATAATGCTGAACTCAAGAAAGGTGTTATCCATGTCCATGTGTTTCATACCTTGTAGACAGTGCAGGACCACTGAGCTCTCCCAAAGGGAGGCCTACCTATGGTCTCTCCAGCATGAAGCCATGGGCTGCCAGTTCAGCCCTGTTATTGTACTGAATCTGGAACAAGCAGGGCTAATCAAAGTCCTTTATTTAGATGATACAATACGAATAACAAAGCCCTGCTTATTTTCTGCAAAGGGATGTGTGAGAGGATTTCTTTAGGAGGGGTCTATGGGGACTACGCTCTGAGTATGTGCTTGTCTAGTTTTAATACTTATTTCTGTTCTGGGTAACCTCATTCAAGTGATGTCCAATCCCGTAAAAAGGACAGAAGTAAGGACAAAAACTTTGTGATCCACAACCCTACAATATCCCACAGCCATTTTCAGCAATAAAAAAGCTGTTCTTGATTCTTCATTGGAGACAAGATGTTGTTTATAACCACCACCAAAAAAAAAACCCTCAAACAAACTGCAAATGCTTTACTGTTCACAATTATTAACTGCTCCCCAGCAAGTCACCCTGTTTCTCTTTTGAAACAGTGAGATGATGTGCCTAGCTGACATTTAATAAAGAGCTGTTTGAGCTTGCCTTCCCTCCACTTCAAGAAAAAGTTATTTTCCTCCTTTTAATGAAAATTCTCCTTTTTTTTTAGTCCTCCTTTATTCATTTTTTTTGAGGCCTTCCACCTCTGTTAACTGTGGGAAAAGACTTCGCTTTGCCAGAGTACAGCACGCATTGTAAAAGTAATTCAATTTTACACCATAGCAATGACATGATCAAGGGAACTTTGAGCAGGCTTTGTGACCAAGAGCATTTAACAAGTATGTGAAAAGCTTCCAAAGAGCCCTCATGAAAGAAAGAAAGGTTATAACAATAGGAGAGGCAGTTTGATAGTGGTAAATTAAGAGTCATAGGAGTGACTCTAATCAGGTTAAGCTTTAAAGAAAGAGAAGCACCTTTATATCTCTTGGGTATAGGCCTGAGTGCATTAAGAACTGTTGAATTTGTGCTGGGAAGTACACAAATCCTTCTGGCACTCAGCACTTGCTCCTCTTTGGGCTGAAGAATTCAGCCCTGCAAGGAGAAAGACTTTCTGGGCAACACAAGTAAAACTTCAGTATTGGACTGAGTATCTTGGGAAAAGAATATTGAGTATTTTTTAGTTTTAGTCAATACCTAGGTCTCTTAGAAGTCATTGTATTCCATTTTGTTCCCTGTGGAAACCTTCTGGCAGTGCCAGTGTAAGCATGGGGACAGTCTGGGGCATTAAAGCAATGACGCACCATTCACACACCTTACTAGTTTTTAAGATCTGCTCAGCCTGAGGCGGATTCTGCCCTGAGCTATATACCCCAGGGAAGTACATGTACCACATGCAAATGACAAATTTTTATACACAGTGTGTGTATTCATATGTACATCAGGTAGAATGGTTCTGGGCACATCCTTAAAACTTAGAGCTGGTAAAGAATGTGCATAGAGATGTATGCTTTAATAGAGAATCCAACTATCTAAAAAAATAACACAGATACAAACAGGTTATCAAGTTGCTAGGGCTAGTTTTGTTGTTTCTCACATACGGCTTTAATCAACACCTTTTATATATCTGTTGCTGCTAAAAATGCTCAGGGTTTATTTTGCCCAGGAAATTTATTACAACTTGTCTTCATTGGAAAAAAAGTAAGAAATTACAAAGCTGGGGCTGCCTCAATTTTGCAATCGACAGGGACACCTACAGGAAGACAAAATTAACACATTGGCATATTGGGTGTTTTCTGCTTTATTTGTTCACAGCTTGAGCCTATTACCTAATAGAGACACAAGAAAATGGCCCATCTGTTTGCAGTGGGCAAATGTGTGAGTAGTACTCTCTGGGGCTGCATGGGAGAAGGGTTGCTTTTCAAGAACGTATTTACTTTACTCTCTGTTTTTTCAACGGTGTGTATAACTCAGTACTAAAAGGCTAATTTGTTTAAGAAAACCAAACCTGACTTCTTCAGTTAATTGCTTACAGAAAAGCTGTATGTACTGCATGGATTCTGTGTGCTTTGCTGAGTGGACTGGAGTGGCCTCCACTATGTGACCAGTGAGGATGTGTAAAAGCCAGCACGATGGCAGCAAAGCACTCATTGTTCCTGTTCTTTCTCTGGTGGGGCTGCAGCTCTTGGAAAAAAGTTCAAGGATGTGTAAGGAGTGGGAGAGAGATGAAAGTCTGTCTATCAAGGGATGGGGATGAGGCAGCTGGGAGGGAACGTCTGCTCAGGGGCACATGGGATTTGGGATATGATTAATGCTTTGGCAAAATGTTAACAAGAACAGGATCTGGCAACTGAGAGGAAATGCCTATGTGTTCTCTTGCAAGCAGCCTCGAGCCGGAATAGGAGCCTATGCTCGTGCCAAAGTGAATTCAAGCATTTGCATGTACATGAGTGGAAACACGCTGTAATAGAAAACATGGAATTTGGAGACCTGCAGCCTGCTGGACCCGTTCCTCCAGTGGGAGCTGGGTCTTCTTTGCGGCTCCACTTATCAGGAGAGAGACAGAAGAGAGTTTTGGTGAACAGCAGCACACTCTCCAAACAATGTCATCAACAGCTGCCATTTCTTTTCCCCAGCAACTTTGCCACTCAGACTTTTTAAACAATTTTTAAAACTTCTCCAGTCAAAATCACTGATGCCAGAGGTAGCCTTTACTTCTCTCTAGTCTGCAGGGACAGAACTGCTTGAAGGTATTAGCTATGCTAAGCCTCTTAAATAACTATTAAACACATAAAACTCTTAAATGCACACAAATCCTGTGTAGCAAATGGCAAACAATAAGGAAAAGCTGATCAACCATTATACAGCAATTTAATCTAAGCAATTTGCATAATTTTGCCCAACAGAAGGAGGCTAGAGCAGAATTGCTTTCTGAAGAAAGGCAGAAATCCTGCACCAAACAGGTAAACAATTGGGAATGAGGATTTTACAAGTCCTCAGCAAATTCTTGGCATTGCAAAAAGGGAGTGTGATATAATTGCAAGGAATGTGATGTAGATGAACTGGAAGAGACAAAAGACAAGTTGAGAGCATGAAAAAAAGTCATTTTGCAATCCAATTAGGGAATTCAGAACAAAGGTTGATTATGTACTTTTAACTCTGTCACTCTGTATCATTTCAGTAGACTTAGCTGTTGTACCTGAGGTAGAACACTCATAACTCCAGCAGATAAACTGCAGCTACCTGCAACATCTCTGCATGTGTGGCGCCTTCACAGCTGGAGAGATCAAAGAGTGGTGACTTCTAAGCATTCTGATTTACAAATGACCACAAGGCAAATGAGCCACTGGTACCAGGACTCAGGGCCACTCCATGCAATAGCCTATACCTCCTCCGGGGCTCCTACAGAAACTGTTTTCTCTGGTTTACAGTCTGTAAGGTGGGCTCATATTTCTGAAAATACGCCTATCACATTGTGGACTCCATAACACTAATCTAAACTCACATACTGACCACGCAGATATTTCAGTGACAGGAGCTGTACAGCTTGCTTGTAAGTAGGTAAGTGGAGGGTGCATGTCACTTCAGAGCCACCTGCTTAAGCTGAGCCCCTACACCTCATGAATTTACACCAGGAGCTCATTAACAATTTAGTGCTGGGCTGCAAAGCAACCTTTTTTTTTTTTTTTTTTTTTTTCAGGAATATCCACTATTATGTTCCCAGCAATCTGGTGGTCCTCAATGCCTTGATGATAAACTGGAAATCTTCACCTTCTTCTGTCCTCACCTCTCAAATGACCCATGAAAGAGTCTTGGAGATCAAAGAAATCCTCTTCGAACCTTATCCTTTGGACAGAAAAACTGATGGGATTTAGCACCCATGTGGGAATATGAGCATTGGTAACTGGGGAGTGGTAGGGGTGGAAAATGGTTGGGGGGAGGTGGTGGTGGAAAAGCCCAGAAGATGAATTACCTGGGGAGGAGGTACATACTGAATTGTGGTTTCCATAGCCAGTGTGAGAAGACAGAAGAGAAATTACTTCCGCTGCCCCAAATAAAGATCAAGGAGTATTTGCATTCAAAGGGGTCGGGTTGTGCACATACCTCTTCAGTCACCTTCTTTTAACTGGAAATCCTCACTAATTAATTGCTCTGCAAATTCTGCTTCTGCACATCATACAACTTGAAGGGCTTGCTTGTTTCTCCAGTACTGACCACCTGTGTTCCTTACCCTTGTATTTTGCTCTCCAAAGCCAAATTAAAACCATAAAAGAATTAGATAAGAAAACTAGGGTATTCTATAATATTTTTTAAAAATCCTCCAATTCCAACATGTTAAAGTACAGGTCGATGTGCTACAGACAACCAAACAAAATGTACAGTGAGAGTTATCCACTGTTATTCCTATTTTTTTCATCAATTTAAGGCTTTATCTTGAATTCACTTTGTAAACTCGGCAACTTGTGGGCTTTTCACAGCACCTTAGGCAGACTGAAGTGGAGCTGATGAATAATCAGTGATGCAACAGCTGTTATCCAGAGATAACACAGGACTTCAGGCTGCAGATGTGCATGGGGTCAAGGGAGACAATGTTGTGCATGAAAAAGTCATACAATGGAGTTCTGTGTATTTTCTTCAGATTTCAAGAACAAAGAAGCAATGATCTTTCATCTGTTGCTGTCATTCCCTGCTTCACCATTAAGGTAGTTTTCTTTTTTTTTTTTTTTCCTTAATGGAAGGTATTTTGAAATAGACCCCTGTCAATCATGCCCTGAAAAAGACGAGTCCAGCCATGAGCAGAAGCCTTTTAAAAAGTTTAAAAATACTGAATGTCAGAACGTGTGGCAGTAAGGCTAACATAGCACTTTGGATGCATGTGATTTGGATACATTTGGTTCAAAGACAGGTTTGGTTTTAATCGCTGAGTATGCCAGGTTTCAGAGGACAAATAAAAAATTGAGGAAAACAAGACTATACACTTGTGTTCAGTAAAGATCTTTTCAACCTTCAACAGTGGTCAATAGCACCGTGTAAGAAAATGGCCAGCAAAGAGAGGCAATTCTTTCTGTGTATGCTTCTGGTATCTGGTATTCTGTGACTTACGGACTTCTGAGTTCAGGTTGTATCCTTGTGTTGAGTTGCATTTATAGACCGTTCTTATCTAGATTTGTCTCTTTGTGTTTATAATTGATACTGCGTAGGAAGAGATACTTCCTCTGTTTGCTTTGGCCTGGCTGTCACATCATTTCAGGTGAAGCCCATGAATATTTGTACTGTGAGAAGTGGTGAATAACTTTTCCACTATTGCCTCTCCATACCTGTCACAATGTTACGTATCACTGCTGTTGTTCAGTTAGAGTCTGTCTGCTTCATCTTGCCTTTCTCAAAGATCACCTCCTATTTTTAAGCATCTTTGTGCATTATTTTGCCCAGCTTCCAGCACAGCTGGGCTAGCAAGCACAGGGTAAGTGCTGTGTTGTGCCATTGCCCTCCAGAACATGCCAGGCTTGCCTCAGCCACAAGCAGGTCCCCAGCAGCCTAGAGGGGAGCAGGCAGCTCTGCCCAGCCTCTACTGCAGAAGCATCCAAACCTCTGAATACTGCTGTGCCAAGTGAAAGCATGCAAGGACAAATTTGTATAATGGTGTGCCACGGGGGCAAGCCTGCCAGGAAAGTCTGTGCACCTCGCCTGAGGCTGAGCATAAACTTCTGTCTTCCTCTTGTCAGGAAGACGTGCAACTGTGAGGACAGGAGCTCTGGAGCAGTGTTCTGTGCCAGCTGTGTGCCCAGGAGCAGGGCATGCTGCCTCCTGCAACCACCCCAGCCCAAACCTCTCCCTGGAACCAGGCACAGGCTGCACTGCATGTTTGGCTGCCTCCCTGTCCCACATCCCCACCATCCTGGCATGGAGCCATTATTTGTTTCTCACCTGAGAGCCTTAATGAACTAATTACGTTCTAATTGCTGGGATTTTTTTTTAAGGAAGGTGAGTGCTCACAGATCATCTCCCCAGCTAGGCAGGGGTGCACTCACCTCCTGTGGAGCATCCCTCATATTGAAGACAGAGAGAGAGTTGTTGGTCTTAGTTGAGAATTGCGAGTGGGAACACACATCAGCTATGTTCCCAGCCCAACTTGTTATTTTTTATGGTTCCCATCCCCAGCAGAGGACAATGGCATCTGTTGCTCTTACGGTCCATGGGAAGTTGGTGTTTGACAGTACACTCCCAACACTTCAGTTTTGTTTTTCTGTTTGGGTTCTATTTTACTGTCATTAGGATTTTAGCTCTTTTTTGTTGTTGTTTTGGGGGTTTTAAATTGTCTTCTCCCCTCCTCCACACTTCATTCTTTTGGTATAGGGCTGCCACTCACCAGCTGTTCACAATTCCTTCACCCCTTCTGTTTTTCAGAACCACACTACCACGACACAGACTCAAAGGACATTTTATTCCTTGCAGGAAGCTTCCCATGCCTACTGAATACATTTAATAAACATAATTTTCTCTCTCTTTCCTACCTGGGAGGAAAGTTATTATATCTGTACTCCTTACACAATTCAGGTTAACAAATCTATCATCCTCAAACTGCCTGAGTTTGATTTCTTAACTGTTTTTTGATCCTAGAATGACTTGGTTTTTCTCTCCTCTTGACAGAACAAGCTCATGCACGAAGTGAGTACTCAGTGAGTACTTTTCAACAAAAAGTTTTCATTCATCAACTCACAAAACTGATCTCTGGTCCCCTGCCCTTTCCATTTTGTTTTGTGTAATTGGCTATTTTTTCTAGGCTGAAACTTGACCAAAAATCAGCACATTCCCACATATCAGCAAATGGTACCCAAAAGAGGAAAACTGGGATGACACTGTGAAGCAACCAATTACATGAGAGTTATCTGCTGAAGGGAAGGGGATTAGATATCTCTTGGTCATGTGCAGAGCATGGCAACTCCCACTGTTGCTAATGGGAGAAGACGCTGCTGAGCTCCTCTCAGGAATATACTGTTCTAATTTCTAATTGAGTTATTCGTTCACTTGTTAAAGAACTCATCTCTTAGGACAGGGACTCTCAAAGACAATGCTAGTGGCTGCATGCAGTCACTAGGGAATTCATTGCAGCCACAAGACAAAAACTTGCTCTGATTGTTCAGTTCTGATTTAAACTGTCAAAACTGCGGCCACCATTAATTTACTGTGATGGCACATGTCACAGCTGCTTGTCTGAGAGCCACTGGTTGGTCCTATCTCTCTGTCAGGCTCTTGGAACAGAAATGCCCAAGCTGCAGTCTAATGGACTGTGTCAACTAGTGTGCAAAGTCATTCTAACATCACACATTGGCATTGTCTCTCTAATGTTTCAGTTAAAAGCGCTTTGAGAAGGAGCACAACAGGATGCTCCATGGCTCCAGAGGAAATGGGGACCATCCAAGTCACAGCAGAGATTTGCTGTTGTAGCCTGTCTCTGTCAGTCTCCACTACCACATGACCAGTGCCTTCTGCTGTCTAGGTTTCTTGTCCCTGGCTTTTGTGTTCCAGACCCATCCTTTGCCTGTGGTGCAACCTCACAGACATCAAAACAACCCTGAAAGCAAATTTGGTAAGGAACTGGCCATGTCAGACTTTGTATGCAAAAAAGACTCCTCCAATGACTCCTAGTCCAAGAGCCTCTCACAGCCAGACTGACTCAAACCCAATCTCCTTCAAAAAAAGATCATACTGATGAGATGGCTTCTTTTTTATTGCTGATAGACAAGGACAAAATTAAATGCCTCAAACATACTTATTTTCCAAAGGCAATGTTGCAAAATATCACACAATAGATGTACGTATGTTGGTTATTTTTACTACCTTTTTTCTTTCTTGTCTTTTCCTTTAGTCCTTATCCACCTTCTGGAGGAGCCAGTGTGCAGGGAGAATCAGGAGCATGTTTCTGTGGTGGAAACTAAAGGGCAAAATCCTCCCTGTTTTATTGCACAATGTACTATACTGTTCCCTTACCATAACTGTTCCTCATATGAAACAGTTTTCTCTCCTGTAAATGTTTAGCTTTTTATTAATTTTTCTTATTTATCAGCATAACACCAAACCCTGTGTTTTAACAGCCTCTCTTCAAAGTCCAGCTCTATAGAAGCATTTGCTTGTATGGCTTAACACAGGACTGGTTGCAGAACTAGTACACAGAACTGGTACACAGAACCACTTGCATGTGGTTCAACACTTGCAAAAAAATAACCCAAAAGAGCAAAAGAAACTTGAGCACTTTGGCTTTAAGGAAAAACATTGACTATGAACAAATATTAGGAATATCCTAACAGTGAGAAAAGAAGGTACTGATTTGCTGTTGATTGTCTATATAAGAACTGCTTGTAAAATGAAAATAGAGGACCCCTGAAATTCCTGAGACATGACCAAGAAGCTGGTTGGAAATTCTTATTAAGAAACTGCAGCCCAGGCAAAGTGAGTCATCCAGGAGAGGCTGCAGGTGAGTTGAGTAACTGCTGATGAAGGAAAGTCAACAACAACCTGGGTATACCAGAAGCAGAAGTGGGAAGCAGATTCTGCTCCTGGGTTTGGGACTCTTCTCAGGGAAATGCTGGATGAGGCTCTCCGTTCACCTGAACAAAGCTCCTGGGAAAAAGAAGTGTTACATCTATGGCAGAAGCCTTTTTTTGCCCATGATGGAGGAACATGCTGCCAGCACCAGGCTGCAGTGCCTGTCTCTGCCTTCTGAGAGAGTCCCTTGTCTGCTGCCTCTGGTTCCTCTCAGGTAGGTGGTACATATGAGCAGAAGACACAGGTGGCATAAGTCCCTCAAAGCCTTATTTACTCCTCCTTGATGTGTAGAGGCTGAGTTCAAGAGATCCAAGAAGGCATTTGTGGCCAGCTGGGACTTGGAGCCAAGACCCTTCCCAGGGATGGGGAAGGCAGCCCTTCTTCTTCACTCTCTCCAGCAAAACAAGAAAGCAAGGCTTACTGTTTTTTTAAGGATCATCCTGGAGATCTCACTAAGACAGCTAATCCGTTTGTGTCTGGCACTGTAAATAAGGGTAAGGAAATATAGAAGCTTCCAAGATAAGGCAGAAACTAAGCATATGTTTCAGGGTTTTTGTTCCAGTTACTGATTTGTTTTTGTTTTTCAAAAAAGGAACCTGTTTTCCCTAAAGTCAAAACCTCTTCCAGTTCATATCCCTCCCCCACCCCAAACAGAACATAATTAAATGAAGCTGGCTCAAAATACCTGTTGTGTGATAGTTCCTAAAATGCCATTAAGAACCCATGTCTTCTATGGTGAGCCACTTTCAAGGCTGAGACGTACATCTATTTTACAGGATGTTGTGGGCCAGTGCTTGATGGGTGAATGCCTCCAAGGCCACAGAGCTGCAAGTTCAGAAACTTCTACTAAGCAAGTTCACCTTTATCCAGAACACCTTCTGCTATCAGCAGTGCAGGCAGCTTACGTACTGTGAAACTGCTGAAGAAAACCCAAAACCTAGAGGGTTTTTTCCCTAATAATACTTCAGGTTGAAAATGCACCAAGTCAACAGCAGCATAAGGGCACAGAGCAGCAGCACGTGAATACCATACCAGGGGTTCTCAGCTGTGAAATCATCTCCTGTCTTTCAGAAAGGATGAAGGTTTCTGACATTTTAAGCCCAAATATGATTTTACTAATTCCTTTTCAACTCAAATTCACTGCTTTGCACCTATTTCTAGCAAATATATGACACACTGATTAGAAGAGACAGCTGTGATGGAGAAACCAAGCTGCAAAGTAACTGTGTCTGCTGGCTCACACCAAGCACAGGGGAGAGGCATGGCAGCTTGTTTTTGAGCTTATCCTAAATCCTGTGCTCCCCTAGAAGTGCCAGGGCCTTGTGGTTGAAGTTGGGCTTCCTCCAGGTGAGGAGGGCATTGGGTACAGGGCCAGCTCTGAGAACTCCCCAGTGTTCGCCTGCACGAGCTTCAGAGTCTTCAGTGACCCTGCCCTTTCATGTGAGGGAGGGAGCTGGGAGGGGGTATAGCCTTAGTGCTTGTCAACCCATAGCTGTGCAACAATATTTTGTTCTTCTGTGGCATGTTTGATATGATCAGCTTTGTTTTCAAGTACTGCTCTGGAGATCTGCCATCAACTTCTTCGTCTTGTTGTCACACTGTCCTCCTTTGCCTCCCTGCCCTCCGCCCCCTTACCGGTGCCCCTCCACCTTCCCCCCTGCTTGATTGCACTCACAAGTCAGTCTGAATTTTCCATATCTACGTGTTTTTTTTTTCTTTTACCCCTCTTTTGTCTTGTGGTAACAGCGTTTGGCATTTCCCGGGCAGCCCGTACTCCATAAGGCCTCAGTGTCTGAATACGAGGACGGCTTGAACGTTGCCTGCTGAGACCGAAGAAGAACTTGAGTTAAAATAATCCTCTCTTTTGTTCCGCTTGGGTTGCTTTTTGTTTGCCTGACAGATGTTCGGCCCCTGTGCATGTGCACGGAGCGGCTCCTCCGCCGGGCCCTCTGATCCGCCAGCTTATTGATTTCTGCCTATCTGTGCGGCTTGTCTCCAGCCCTTACAGATGCGAGGGCTGCGGCCCAGGCGGCAGCCCCTCTCCTTCACACACAAATAGGGCAATCCTCTATTGTGAGGGGGCCAGCGGAGGAGAGCCAGCTTCGCTCCCCCTGGAGCCATTGTGACGAATTCGGGTGGGTTTTGGGGGGGGCAGAGGGGAGATGCGTGTGAAGCACCAAGCCGCGGTGCTGCACTTCGACGTGTTGTGACACGCTGCCACGCAGGTGCCTGAGTAAACAGGAAGGAAGCGGCTGGGGGCAGAAAGGCCTCAGAGCTCTGTACTGTGCTTGTGTGCTATCTCATGCATATTTCAGTTACTTGACTGAGGTAAGGATCAAAGCTGTCACCAGGGAAAACACTGAAAATCTCAGTACTTGCTATTGCTCTGCTTCTCCTAAATGGCATTGCTGTCAGCTGCTCCAAGTTTCACCAACTGGCTTAACCGTGCAGTCGCTGCATGCAAGACTTGCATCTTGTAATTAACAGCCTTGTAAGCCACATGGAATTATTTTCTTCCATCTTGCCTTTTTTTATTTGTTTGGTTTGGCTTGATTTTCTGCCTCCTGAGTAGTGTGTCAGGGTGCTCTGCAAGAGGGGCAGGTTGCAGACCTGCATCCACGTTTTGGCATACAGTTGCAGGCTCACTTTGCTTGTTTACAGCAGTTCGGCTTTTATTTAATCCTTGACATAAGTCTGCGAAGATATGACCTGCCACTGGCTCTAGCGGTCTAGATGGACTGTGGAAAATAACTCAGTTGTCTCCCTTCATTAAGCTCTTGTCCCTAGATAGCAGTAGTTGCGCATGCTGCCCACCACATCCCTGTGACAGCATCTCTTCACTGGTGTCTGTAATGCACGTGCATAGAGGATGCTCTCCCAGGGAACATCCCTTTCTCTGGGGTTGGGACAAAGGCTATAAGGGCACCTCTGAGGTGTGTATCTCCCACCCTGCCAACCTTTTGCACTTGCTGCCTGTAGAGCAACTTTTCTACTCCATGCTATGTTGCCCTGCCTTGTCTTGCTTCTTCTTAAAGCATATCACTTATTGCTGTGCATGTCGGAGCCTCCAGAGCAATGACTGTGTGGTGGATAGGAATGGGATGTCGTTTGGTTTCACTGATGCTACCAGGCACTAGGTTATCATTTACTGCCACAGTAGCTGGGCACCAGTTTATTGAAAACTACCTAGCTATGAGTTAATGACCTGCTGCTTGACAGAATATTTTACCCCGCAGAAACAAATACAGACACGTTTCTAGTGCTACAGAGTTCATCTATTCTCCTCCTGAAGTGTTGCTCTTTGCTCACAAGGGTTGGGGTAGTTCGGTTTGAACTTGTAAAGGCAAAACTCCCACTGACATGTTGTGGTTTGTTGGATCTTCCCGAGAGGCTGTCAAGAGCTGGCAGCAATACTTCACATGGTGTCAAGTGATTTATACTAACATGAAAAGCAGGCAGAGAGTTTGCAATCTGTGGTGGCCTGTGCTGCAGCTCCAGCTATGTCATGGTTACTGGATCTGACTCTGAAACCACAGTACGGTGCCTCCCAGTCCTTGGTGGATTCTTCCCACCAACAGCTTACTGGGACAGGGCTCAGCGAGAGCTGATGGCAAAGAAGGTGTCTCTGTGCAATGCTTCTTTGAATAATGGCTAGCAGTAGGCTGGGAAGACATACTTGGACAGCATCTGTAGGGCAGAACAGATGTTCCATGAGCCCCTGCTGCCTGCATCTCTCTCGGTGTACTACAGCAGCACCACAGGGGTCTCCTTCCCTCTCATGAGTAAGACAAACAAATTATCCTCTCAGAATCAGATCAGTTCTTGAGATTTTCTTCTATGATGCCTGTGTCATGGGGTTCAAGCAGGGTGTGTATGGGTCTCTAATTTAGAGAAAATAACATTGACAAGCCACAAAGGATTCAGTAGCCAGCAACTTTCACTATACTCTTTGTTAGTCTTGGATCCTCCTTGACACAAATGTAAAAATGAGGCAAAGTGGCTCATTTGGAAAGAGAAGGACTCTGTAAAACACTCTTTGGTTTGACAAGCCTGCAGAACCTTCTACTTTGGTGTGTCTTTCAGTGTCAACAAGAGAGGACTGTAACTGCTGGGAATCAATGCACATTCTGCAAAGGGAATTTTGTCTTGGGAATGTCAGTGAAATACTCCATTAATTGGATTGTGTCTTGATGACATTTATGGTGTTGGGCTCAACATGCTAAAAATAAGTGGTTTGAGGCTAAGCATTCAGACAGCTTGCCTGCAGCAAGCTGTGGGGATGGCTGGACTCCTAGTTCAAACCATGGGGGACAGCAGGTGATGTATGAAGGATTCCCCACTGGAGGGGGTAGAGGAGACAAAATTTTAAAATCCAGATCCATTGATCCGCTGCAGTCAGAGGGCAGGGGGATAAAAATTTCCTCTGGCTTTTGGGAAGGTAATGCCTTGTGGGTGTGAGAGGATCAGTGCATACAGTCATGTGTGCATCGGTTGGTATCTGTAGGACAATATAATGCACTGCCTGCCACAAGTGATTCTGTACACATGCATTTTTGCAAAGGCCACATTGTAACTCTCTGTAGGCACTCTTGGACCAATACAGTGGAAGTTATGCAGAGCCCTTGTATTTCACAGATGGTACCTGAAACCCAAGCTATGCCCATGCTGAGTGCTAGAAAGAGAAAAATCAGTATTTGGATTAATTCCTCCGACTTGTTTCTGCCTTTAATCTCACGGCCCTTCCCTTTGCTTCACACAGCCTGTGGGTGATGTTGTTGTTTGCAGGGCTGTGTGGGAGCTATTCTATGACTTTTCTTTAATAGCAGTTCTTTGAAATTCTGCTGCTTCTGTAAGGGGGTTGAGTGCAGTTGCGTCACTGTTGTGATGGTCTGTCAAGCCATCTAATTGGGTTGTCTCATTAAAACTTACAATTGGCGTTTATAAGGCAGCAATCCTGTAGTCCAACACTGTAGCTAGAGCCACACTGACTGACCAAGCGCCTGCATGTGGTTGGGATGTGGATGTGGGTGAAAAATTGTATCTCTCGTGAACTCATTCCCACAGCTTCTAAGATGAAGCTTGAATGTATCAGACCCCTTCTGACTCTACCTTCTCTGTAGTGAGACAAACTGGAGCCATTCAGGTCAAATCAACAAACAGATGGCTTTTAGTCTCCAGTTCAGACTCAAGACTACTTCTGGGATCTCAAATCGGACACTTGAGGACTATCCATTAGTTGTTGTTGGATAGCTTGGCCTCAATGTTCTTTTTGTTAGCAAGAGCACGAGGAGGAAGTGGTGCAAGGGCAGGGCAGATTTGTGTAGCCTCTAATCAAAACTAAGTTCTTGGAGTAGCTCCAAAATGCATTTTGGCTTTGAATGGAAACAACTTACGAAAAAGCACTCTACCTGTGCAGGTCAAAATATTAGTTAAATCACTGCAAGTGCATTCTTTTATGAGAAGCCTATTCTTTATTTTATTTTAATCTGAGCCAACCAGGCAAAAGGACCTCACTTACTTAGGAGTCTGATTCATTGTTGGGTTTTTTAACTGCAATGGTTACTTCTAGCACCATAGTTAAATTTATCTGGGAGCATGAATTAAAGCTCAGAATTCTAGGTTTGTGCAGAGTGAATATGAGTGCAGCTTTTCTGCCAACACCAGGTTTAAACTAAATGCGGGGTTTAAACTGAACTGCCAGAACCTCTCTTAAATCTTTGTGCAGGAATTTTATGAGTTAAATTAGCCATGTGAATGCCTGCATATAGATACTGCTTTGGCCACTGTGAGTCCCCAGCTGCTCAAAGAAGAGCATCTTGGCTGTTTGGTGCTTCCCTGTGTTTGACAGAGAGTGTCCATTTGAGAGAGACGCATTTTAACAGAGGTGAAGCGCACCACAGTCACTGACTTTAAAGGCTGTAGAGCCAAGCAAAATACACTGGATGGTTTAGATGCAACATCCTGCACTGAATCAAGAGTCTGTCTGTCAAGGCTGTAAGCTCAACAGCTCTGCACTGAGGGCCTGGAGAAATGAGGGCGAAATCAGGTCCTCGTGTTCCTGCAGAAATGCTTTCCTCTGTGATCGAGTGCGTGCTCTAGCTGAAACAGGACAGCTGGCCAGGAGACACTGGCCACCAGGGTAAGAGCTTCAAAGAGTTGAGGAGTGCAGATAAACTCTGTTATACAGCAGTCTAACAAACATGCAGCCCAAGCTCAGCCATACATCACAGGGACCTTCACATAAGCTTATGTGAATTCTGCTCAGCATCACTTAACATGCCACAAAGTGTGGACAGCAAGGTTTTCCTTCCCCTACCTTGCACAGCAATCCCCGTGCTGGAGTTGTATGAGAAAAATCTGTCACCACTGAAATCGTGTTTGGTTGTGTTTTTTAAAAGCAGTTTAATGTAAAAAAGTAGCAGCTGAAGACACTTTGCATCACCCTTTAAAATATTTGTACTTCAAATTTTGTGAGTTAGCAAAGGGTGAGCACTTCTCTTGGCTTTTGTGAAAAGCCATAAATACCCAGACTTTGTGACTTACTGTAAATCAGAGAATGAAAACACACTGAATGGCTCATCCAAAGAAAAATTTTCTTTCATTTTTAAAAATCCCATCTAATTGTCATTAATCAAGCCACCCCCTGCACTAATAAGATGGAGGCAGGGAACGGAATGCCATTCCAGCTCAGGCAGCTGTTATGCATGTCAACCAGTTTCAAAATGCTTGGCAAAAGTTGTAAATGCAGTTCTAATGAGATCGGCTTGCCTGCAACTAGCAAACACATACCAGCCACACCAAAATGTTTGTTTGCTGTAGGACTTAATGGAGATTGTGTTAACCATTCTACATTCAAGGGTACATGTCAAGGAAAGTTCAGATCAAGCACAAGGCAGTGACATTGGAATGCAGCTTTTTCCAAAACGGTCACTTATATAAACCCTGAAAAAAAGCTTCCCCTTCTCTTTTTCACGTTTTTTTGTTGTGGGTTTTTTTTTCCCCCATCAGGCCTCTTAACTTTCTGGTAACTCAGTGCATAAGGTTCTCTCTGCACTGCTGCATAAGCAAGCTACAAACAGAAATATGTTTTCTACTGGGATGTTTGAGGATGGGCTCCTGGCAGGGTAGGCATTCTTCATGGCATTCTATAACATCTCTCACCTCCCAGGTACCCCCCGCTGGCTACGGATCCATCCATACTCATGGCTCCAGGTTGGCTGTGGAGAAGAGGTGCTCAGCTGAGCTACCCAGAGTCTCCAATATGAGAGCGTAGTGTTGAAAAACAAACAGCTCGATCATCCACCACGCCTGACTGCCAAGCTGATTACAGCCAGTTTTCACAAAGCCTGGCTAAAGAGAGACTCGGTCCTGTTCACCTAAGCCACCTCAGCGAGCCAGGTCCTGAAGGTGTCACATACCCACACCTGCGTGGGCGTCTGTGCGGATCAGCACATCGGTGACTTCTTGCAGAACCATCAAGGAGATCACCAAACTCGCATGGCTGTAGAAAGCTAAGGAATGGAAATACCCAAGTTTCAGAGAAGTCAGGTCTCAGGAAAGACAAAAGCACTTTACCTGAACTGTGAAGTATCTTTGTAGCACTGCAAACTTCCACATCTTGTTCCCCTTCTTTGGCAAAAAGGGGAATCTTGTTTTTTAACTTTCCTCTTCTGGTTCCTTGAGCTAAAGTGCAAAGAACTGTTTGAATTTCTGGTACCGTTACTACTCTCTTGCCAGTACCTCTTTAATGTCTGTCTTGTGCCAAAGAATATTAATTACTGTAGGCTACAATAAAGTCCATCCCTACCCCCATTTGAGCCTCTGAAATGAACAGAAGTTGAACTTTGCCAGCAACTGTTAGGAAAAGGGCCAAGAACAGCCTAACAGGAAAGATACTCAGGATTTTTTGTTTGTTTTTTTTTTCTGCTAAACCATGGTTTTGTAATTATGAATACTTTGTTGAAATTGCGTGGAAAAGGAAGTGCACAGAAAATGGTCCATACAATTAAACTAGCTACGTACTACTGTCAAAAGAATATAGGGCTGGTCTCACTCTGTTGCACTCGCACTGACAAAACCCCTTCTCAGAAGGAATTTGGCCTGAGAAGACTGATCGGGAGACAAGTCTTAGTTAACTTCAGGCCCATGTGCCTTATTGTCTGGTTTACGACTGCCCCAAATGGCCTAAAAGCAAAGGACATTCACACTGAACAAAAGCACTGGCTGAAAGAAAGAGAAAAGAAGAATTTGAAAGCTGTCATTTCCAAATCCCTTCTACTCAGAAGTTGGTTCTTGAGGTGGGATCAGGAACCCTGAATACAGCAGCAGTTATTTCATGCTCCTAAAATCTATCTTCTACCAGACTGAAGAGAAACAGAATTACTTTACGTTGCTCAGATTCACATGAATGTTGCTTTCATCAGTCCCCACTTGTTCCTGATACTTCTCCCCAGGCTTAGGTTTGTAAAATCCCAAATTACTAAATTGAGATCACTTGCTGAAGCAGCTTTCTCTTTCTTTCCAGGATGGATGATTACAGGGTATCAAGAAAGGTTTACCAAGTGTGAGAAACTGTACCCTAAGTAAATAAATAATGTAAAGGAGTAAGGAGTAAGTTGCTGTAAGGCAACTTCAAACTTCTGTACTTCATATAGTGTTTTATAATTTCAATTTAAATGGTTTTCTCTAGTCAGCAGCCTGCTCCTGACTCCCATCACACTAAGGCATGTGTATTGTTAAAGGCATATGTCAACCTCAATTGAGAAAGCTTGGCATTTGGCTTATACAACATTTTATGATTCAGCCTCAAGAAATTCTTGGTTTTAGTTAAAGACAAATTAAAGTTATCCTTGAATGATATAGTGAACTAAGCTTTTAGAAGCAGATATGCAATATTTATGTCTTGTCAAGCACTTTCACTTTCTGTATTAACAAGCCCCCTCCTCCATACATAAAAAGGATTTGATGCATAAACAATATTGTTGAAAACATGACCAAAAATAATAAAGTAGACTTGGCTTTAAAAACCTAGTTTTTAAGGCTGATTCTGACCTTGAACAGTCCCTTATATAAGCAAGTGTATGCAGCCATTTGGCCAAGATCAAAATAAAGCCTCCCATCTCCTCAACAAACAGTACCACAGAGCACATGATAGTGGGAAACTGGTAAAGTATGTGTGACTATTTTTACCCGCCCCGCGTGTAATCCCGTAGAAGCCTAGACAGCAACTAACTATTGCCATCTTAAGGCGGCCCTTGGTATTGTCGCAGGTGAAGTCGAGCTAGCTGTTCCTGCCGCTGTGCTCTTGCACACCCTGCCTCTTGCAAGCTCCGGAACAAGGTGGTTACAAGTGCTTGCTCTAAGGTTACTGCAATCCTGCAGTACAGCTCTCTACCAAAAGATACATGGAACACGTGTTAGAATTAAGGAAAGGATTGCAAGATAAACATTTTTGCTCTCCCTCCTTTCTCTTACACAAAATTATAACAAAGATATCTAATCCCGGGCCCAACCCAGACCTCTGCTTCTAGCAACCCTAAGTGGTACTGTCATGTTTTGCTTTGCCCAGCTGTGTACCTCTATAGCCTACCTGCCTGGACAGTTCTGTAACCAAGTAAGGCTCAAAGTGCTTCATAAACTACTCATTTACATTGTAGATATGGTGTGAGTACTGAGCTGATTTACACATAGGAAGTACAGGCACAGAACTAAGGAGAGTTGCAGTGAGGGCATTCCTACTTTCCAGGCTGAGGTGATGACAAACTCACAGAGCTAAGGAACATGGTGTCAGACACATCTGAAATTTTGGGATGTTTTAATACTAATAAACAAGTAGCTTCTAGCTGAGCAGCCTCTGACAACTTTGGTGCTCACACATATTCTGGCATTCCTGCAACTCCTCTCTCTGAACAGGAGCAGTGATGACATCAGGGCAGGGTACAGAGAAATTTAGAAAAGTGGAAAATAAGCCTTCCCACATTGTTGGTTTGAAACCTACCCATGGAGGGAGTGAATGCAGCGCTACGGTCTTCTGAAACGAATTTGGTATTTTCAATCCAATGGACCTGGGAAAAAGCTTCCCGTCCCTGATGTTTTTCCAGCCACAGGAACTCTGCAGGGAAAACTGAAAAGGAGACGAAATGGCCATCTCAGATCTCCACCAATGCACCAACATGACAGCACTGACACACAGTGGCAGGAAAACAGGCACCTGCTGTTGTACCTCTTGTGAGATCTGAACACTCTGATCACTGTTTCTCCTGAAAGAACTTACAGAGACAAGCCTAGCTAACTCAAAGTAAACCCAGTAATTCCTAAAATCTGTCGACATGCATTTATTTCGAATGTAAAATCTACCCTTAAACACAAAAGCTTCCAAATTTATCAAAACTTTTCAAGTGAATCACTGCGACTCTCCTACACATTTGGCATCCAGCAAGAACATTAAATTAATTAACGTAAAAATTAGACAGTTTGCCTTGTTTATTGCCCTGTCCTTTTACTGTTTTACCTTTACATATTGCAAACAGACCTGTCCCACGGGCAGGCATGTCAGCTTGTTACCCTCAGCTGCTTTTCGTTGCAACTGAAATGCTATTTAGTTTCACTACACTTCACCAACCTTGCATAAAGCTCTAAAAATCTATTGCGAAACACTTGGGAAATTCAATACAAAGCTGGCATCAAAGACAGTCGACCTTAAGGTGTTTTAATTTAATTTTACAGAAGTAATAGAGCATGCATTTAATTTGGTATTGCTGACTTGTACTTTAAATAGGCATTTCTGTTCTCAGACAGCATATAGCTACACAGTCATTTATACAATCAACCTCATCTGACTTTTGCAAAAAAACATTAAACATCCCCTTAAGTTACCTGAACGTGTCTAGAAGTTCTGACTTGTGTGACCAAGTCACTTCAGCCCCAGTGTTACTCAGACTAAGATTCTGTGTGCCTTTCTCATTGCCCAGTTCCCCAGGGATGAGCAGCAATTCCCTTCTTACTCTGTCCAACACTGGCACCCAGTGGTCAAGTGCTTTCATGAACACTTTGGGAACCTGTAGTTGTTCAAGTTCCCAGTCAGTGGATTTCCTGAACACAACTAGTCTCGTTAAATGCACTAATTGTTCAATTACTGAGGTTCAAAATACTACCCATTATCTAAATTGTTTAGAAAGCTTGAGCACATCAGCACAATTGTTCTTTTAAGGAACAAGTATGCCACCTCAGGCTGAACAGAAAGCATCATCAGAATAGTCTGTGAATCTAAATTTTATTAAGTTTAAACTCTTCCATATTGCAGAATAAGGGATTGTGAGAAGGGGACTAAACTCTCATTGGAATTAGAATGATCAACAGATTAAGACAAGACAAAACTGACTTGTAACCAGGAACTGCTCTGATTTCTAAAAAACACTACCACTTCTAATAAAGACAGAAAATACTCAGCATTATGGTAGTTGAACTTCTTGAAAAAATTTAATAAGACAAATGTCTTCATAACACAGGTAAATTGTACATCACAGAATACTTGTTTATAAGGGAACTGAATTAGTCTTTTCGCAACTGGATGGTTTGCTCTTTAATTCCATCTTTTGTGACAATGCAAATCTTAAGTGCATCCCCAGTGTACACATCTCTCTCAGCAGCAGAAATAAAGACATCCTTAACCAGCTGCAAAGCCTTTTCCAGGGTCAGAGGTACATGTTCCACATTTTGCATGTTCTTGAAGCCAATCTAAGAAAAGATGAAAATGCATTTTAAAGGAAGAATGATCCATCTAATATGAAAGCTGTTTCAGTCTCTGCACTAGAATGAACAGATTTAAATAAATTACAAAGAAAAAAAGCTTGTCTGTTTTAAAAACCCAAAGCTAACAAAAGTGTTCCTCCACACAGTTTACAGTTGAGAACTTTGCCAATGTTGATACTCTTAGAAAAGTAACAAGAAGCAGATCAAGTATACAGCCAGCACAGCTGCTCATGCTCATTCAGCATATACAAGATCACAAAGAACATTCAGATCTGAACTGATCTAATTCTTCAGAAATTTCTCACCAGGTTAGCAGCATCATAACTGCACACAAGTCTTTTCTCTCTAGTCACTTGTTGTAAAGAACATTTCTTAAAAGCAAATATTCCTCAGCGTAGCTGGAATTCAAAAATAATGTCTCTACTGGAGCACATCTGGTCACACCAAAGAGTGCATTTTAGATGATAAATCTGAGTGTCATCTTAAGCATCAGAACAGGTAAATGAGGAGAGTAGTGTACTTTGCCTGAAACTCATAAACAATAAAAAACAACCTACAAAAACTGTTTCTGAAGAAGATATTTTATGTCCTTCAGTTAATAAAGTTCAAAACTAAGTCAAAGCTGAGAACATGTTGTTATTTAAAGTTTAAAAAAAGGAAAGATTCTATTAATTTCTCAGCTGATAAGAGTCCAGAATGCTTATTCCTTTTTTGCTTTTTTAAGCACAAAAGTTGTGTTGACATCATGCTCAACTGACTCAATACCAACACCAAATTCAGAGAATAAAACAAATAAAACACGCTTCGGTATTTCTCCCATTCAACCATTAACAGCCTCAACTAAATACGAAAATATTCTTAGAGTATTTTTTGACAGATTCAACTGAATAAGTTTCCATTAGTTTTACGTCAGAGCATTTTAGGAAATGGTACCTGGGTTGTACAAAACTGAAGACTTAAAGAAATGTATGTTAAGTGATAAAATGTATGTACTAATTATATCTTCTTATTTTGGTATTATTTCATGCTATGTAACAGGCATATTTATGTTATCAGGGAAAAAAAAGGAAAAAAAACCTAGAAAAAAAAACCCAAACAATTTCTGTGAGAAACCTAACTCCCCAATTAAAATATTTATCTGCCTTTTAAACAGGTGCTGCGCTGTTAGTTACATGTTAAAAACCTGAACACATCTCAAAGCAAAACTTTGATCTCTCCTGAGAAAGTAACGCCACATAATTTATAAATGTATGGATTAACATGTCATACCTGTAATAGATTTAAAACTTCCCCCAAAAGCAACATTTCCCAGAAGTAAAGCTACATTAATCTGAATGTCACAAATGTTTACTGAGATAATGAAAGGAAAAAAACAAAACCAAAACTCAACAAACTATTTTACCTGGTTATCCAGCAAAGGTTGCAGCATGGCACTTGCTGATCCACCTGCTTTGAAAGAGTCTCTCTGGTATGAGCCCACTGGATCAAAGCTATACACTGCTCCCTTCCCTGGAAAGCAAGCAAAAAAATTAGCATTAGTAACAATTCAGAAAGATTCTCAGCACTGATAAGCATTTACAAGAAGAACTAGCTCTCTCAATAAGCAATGTCTGGAACACCATAGATCCCAGCAAACCCTTACCAAACAATACTTACTGCAGTATGTTCAGACAATGCTTTGTACAGTAGGCTCACTATGGTTGTGGCCCGGCATGATATCCGAGGTTATTTTGTCTATTTAAGCTACAACCATGCTCTGACAGATGTTTTCTACAGTACTTACCACAGAAAAAGTGCTGATGTGCAATCAGAGCAGAAAAATATGCCAGAGCATAGTGCTGCAGAAGGAGCCCTAGAGGTTCTAAGACTAACACAAGGAAGCAGTTTAGACATCGTTCTTTAACAACACAGTTCTTGAATTGCCTCCAGAAAGCATACTTGTATGCTTCCGCATTGCACTCCCAGAACCAGAGATGATGCTCTGGTCTCTTACACACTCCCCTCTGGAGCCAGGCCAGGTTGTGCAAAGTTGACTGGCTTGCACCAACATCAGAGATGCAGATACACTGCAACTCTGAACCATCGGGGTTTGATGAGGACATGCCAGTCAAAAGGCAAGTCCAGCCTTTCTGTTCAGACAGGCTGCACCCGATCCAATGAACTGGCAAGTGCACTTGGGAGCATGGCACAGGAGTGGAAGAGCCCTGAGAAACCTAGCCAAATAAAAAAATCCATCTTACTAGACCCAAGCTAAGTCCATGCATGCAAACCTACACTCTGAACAACTGCTACAGCACCCTCATAATCTGAAATTTACCATCATGCAGAGCAGACTAATCCCCTTCCAGACTCCACATATCACAGACATGTCCTAGCAAGACTGGGAAAGCAGTATAATTTAATGGTAACAACAAACTGCAGGGAATGGCTGAAATTATCCAAACAAGACCACCTCTGAGCTCCTTCTCAAAGCCAGAGAACACAGTATTTCAGCAACTCAACCAAAGCACTGGACAAGAGCCCAGTAAGTCCTGGAAGGGCTATACAATTAAACTACAGGTTCTGTGTAGAAGTCATGATTTTTATCAGATGTCAGTTAACAGTTAAAAATAACTTTGTGGAAACCTGTCTTTGGAGTAAATTTTCATACAGAATAACCTCTACCACACTCACGTGTCTGGGTAAAATATGCACAATTTTACTGCTAACTCCTCCTTTAAAGGGGAGATTAAGAAATCCAGCAAAGCTGTTAAAAAGTTTTCCAGTCTAAAGTATGAAAGATTTCACTTGTAAAGATCTTCTTTGTAATCAAATATTTATAACAGGTTTTTTAGACTTTCCGACCTTCAGAAATGGAAGATCAAGTTAGCAGCAAAAACTAGGAAACAAGTCAGATGTGTAATTTGTATTTCAGCTGTGTAAGCATCATAATGACTAAAGGCAGGTGTTAGGAATAGGAACACAAACTTTGTTATTCCATCAGTACACCTGAGATGTAAAGGGACAGCTATCCACCCACAGAAATTCAGCCTCTCCTCTTCCTTTCTTTGTTTAAAGTCTTACCTTCTTCATCAAGTCCACCAATTATGTTATAAACATAGTAGGGAAAGAAACGTCGAGAATACAGGATTGTAGATAGCATTGCTGCAATAGCCCCAGTAGTCATGGTCTTGTTATTGGAATGCTTGTACATCTGCCAATGGTAGAGCACATCCGAGAAGAAAGTCAAACACTGAATCTGACATTCAATCAAAATTACATTTTCTGTAACCTCACCACAGAAGAATCTGATGTTAAGCAAGATTTTTAACTAGCATGATTACTGACAACACACTGGTCTAAAGGTTAAAGCCTTCTTACAAGCCAAATATTAAATGTCTCCAAAGTTTTATAATTAATAGATGTTGCCTCATTAACACTCCTCTCCAGCTTCTCCATTCTTTAAGTTTGTGATGTCACACTTAGTAAGAACACAGCATCAACTTCCTCTGCCTGATCTTTCACTAGCCATACAGTTAAGATACACACAGTTGAAGAAGAACAGCAAAAATTGTATTTAAAACATATAATATTATGTTTCAAGCGTAATATTAAGAATGTAAGTTTCAAAATACAGTAATAGAGGTAGCTACCTTTAATCTTGCTTCAATAATTTTAGTAAGGGTAAGGCAATCACCATGGAAACCGGTGCATCCAATGACGGTTTGTTCTGTTCTGGAAAATGTAACATTTTGTTGCAATTTTAGATTTAGTATGAACTAGAGCATTTTCTTACACAGTAGGTTATTTTGAGAACACCAAAATGTATTTTCAGTTTTTCTAACGCTACCAGAAACAGTTGTGTAAAATGTAGTAACAGATCCGTGGTTTATGAAGGGTAACTGCAACCTACGTCTTGGAGATGACTCATCAAGCACAGGACCATGCAGATGCCTGTCTTCAACCCACCTTTCTTCAATTGTCAGTAAGACCGACAAGAAGAAATTCTTAATTTCTGCACGCACTCCTCACTCTGTCCATTACAATTCAGTCTTGCTGGAGGATCTATTTTATACCAGGGAGCCACAGATCCTATCACTCCAAGGATTTTTACTTCAAGTTTTACTCCATCGGACCAGAGTGCTATATTAAGCTTGTACAATGGTTATGTGACATTTATGGTGTCAGTGCAACAGAAGTTATCTGGCTGCAGATGCATTACAAAAGCTTAGCTCTCTGATCAGTTTCAAAATGTTTCATGAACAGTAGCCACAGGAGCACACCCATGAAATTTAAATTCTAGTAAAGAGGAGTCTACAAACATTAACACATACAGACTAACACAAAGCAGTCCTTCAGAAAACACCTTAAAATGCAATCCTCTCTCAGCCTGTCACTAGAATTGCCCAAAGCCATCGTGTGCAGTATGCAATTTCCATTTGGGCAGTATCAGCAAGTCAAAGATTTAGTAAAGAGTTAGCTAGGAGAAATAAAAGTTCCTATGATTTCAATTAGAAAATGTATAAATTTAGAAAAAAAAAAAAATAAAAAAGAACCAAAAAATTGATGGCAGCTTACTAGGCAAACTCCTGCTGCAGTTGAATGAATGTAAACAATATGTAGTTTTAGACCAAGGAGATGCTATCTAGGTGAATCAACGAAAGCATAAAATGAACATAAAAAGTTAAATAATGGAACTACTGACAGGTTTACTTTTCCTAAAACAAACACTTTTCCAAAGTGCCAGGTGGTTAACTAGAGAGAAACTGTACAACTGGCTGCAGGGGGCCCCCTTGTGTACCAACACCAGGAGCCCTGATGAAGCAGAATGAGTCACCACAGGATTAAGTTTTGCTACAGTTAACACCAAAGTTCTTCTGATTATCCAGCCAAAAAAATCGCCCCACCACCTAGCTTACATTAAGCCTTGTATCATAACTAAAATAGTTCTGTTATCAGCTAACTTCAAGAGCATGCAACACTAGCTACACTTACAACATCACATCACATCTTGAATTACAGCAACACTGAACATGACTCCAAAATCTACTTTGTTACTGTGCTTTTTGTGTAAGAGTTCTACTTAAAGCAGGAGGCAGGTGACATGGTCAGCAATACAAAACATCTTTCGTCTGTTTCAATTTTTGAAAGATCTGGACTTACAGCTTGTAGCATTTTGGACTGTCCCGGCAGTGAATTGCATAGCCTTCACTCAGCCGCGTGTCAGAGGCAACAATAGAAAAGTCTTCCCCAGCAATCGCCAGCACAGTCCTTAACGAAGAGTATCGATAAAATCAGAGTTTCAGCACAAATATTTTCTTAGGCAACAAAGAAACAGACTAGATAGGAATTCTATATCCAGACCCACATTTTGTCAAGCTTCTTATATTCCTTGCTATGTTCCCCACTATGCACATCCCTACATGTGATCCAAGACTGACATAAGAATATAACAGACACAGTGAAGGAAATATATGTACGTGACTCTCTACTTTGACTAAAAACTGTGTGGAAACTTGGTAAAACAGAGTCCCTATACCAGGCAAGAAAAAGACTCAGCAGACCAAGTCTTTTAGATGCCTTATAGTGATTCATCCTTCTAAAAGTATTAAGCAACAGTATCCGACGTTATCTTGTTTCCTTCCAAACAACTAGTTTTGTGATTCCCACAGGTGTACTACCATTAAGTAACAGATGCCGGTTAAAAAGCAGTTAAGCACCATAAGAAAAAAATCTAAATAACACTATCCTGGCCAGACCCTGCCACCACCTCTGATGTGTAAAATATCAATTGTCTTCAACAGGGAAAGTAAGGCGGCGTTCAACAGTTACATGTTTACTAGCGACAGGACGAGGAGCAATGGCCATGAACTAAAACACAAGAAGTTCCACCTCAACATGAATAACTTGTTTACATTGAGGGTGGCAGAGCCCTGGAACAGGCTGCTCAGGTAGGCTGTGGAGTCTCTCTGCCTGCAGACATCCAAAGCCCACCTGGACGCGTTCCTGTGTCACCTGCTCTGGGTGACCCTGCCTTGGCAGGGGGTTGGACCGAGTGATTTCCAGACGTCCCTTCTAACTCTAGCAATTCTATGACTCTGCAATATCACCACTTCCCGCGCTTCCTGAGGCACTATAAAGAAACAACCCTCCGGGGAACGAAAGGTGCTTATTTTAAGACCAGTAAGTGCTTAGGGAGCCCGAGCGTGCCAAAAGCCACGCACGAACACCCCGCAGGGCTGCACGGACCCAGGGCAAGGCCGAGCCCTGCTCCCCATCGTGCTGCCCTTCTTTCCCTGCAAGGAGAAGCTGCCGAGGGGAGACAAACCCGCCCTGAGCACCGAGGGGAGGCAGGAGTAAGGCGCGGCAGCCCCAGCCCCTCCGCCGCTCTGCCCCGGACGCCTCGTCCCGGCCCGCCCGCTGCCCGCGGCCGCTCACCCTCCGTTGAAGGTGTAGGGCGAGAAGCGGTAGTGCTGTACGGGCCCGTCCGGCTCGCAGCCCACCTCAGGCCGGGAGGGCCCGTGTCCCGCGGCGGACAACATCGCCACCGCTGCTGTCTCACGGCGAAATGGCGGCACCGGAGGCGGAAGCGGAGCCGCTCTGGGTCGGCAGCGCCGCCTCCTCTCGGCTGCTGTGCCGGGCGGGCAGCGCCGCGCCCGGGCGGGAGGGCGGGCGGGCGGCTGTGGGGGGCGGCGGTCGCCCCTGCCCCGCTGTGACCCGCCCCCGCCAGCAGCTCGGGGTGTGCCTGGGCCCTCCTGGCAGCACAGGCGCCGGTTCTCGCCCAGTCCAAGCGCTGCCAGCCCCTGCAATCTGCGTGCCCGCTCACGGAAACGCGCAGGTTGGTAATGAACGTGAGCCAGCAGTGTGCCCGGGGGCCAAGAAGGCCAGTGGCATCCTGACCTGCATCAGGAACAGTGTGGCCAGCAGGAGCAGTGATCCTTCCCCTGTACTCAGCGCTGGTGAGGCCACACCTTGAGTACTGTGTTCAGTTCTGGGCCCCTCAGTACAAGAAAGACATTGAGGTGCTGGAGCAGGTCCAGAGAAGAACAATGAGGCTGGTGAAGGGACTTGAACACAAGTCCTATGGGGAGAGGCTGAGGGAGCTGGGGTTGTTCAGCCTGGAGAAGAGAAGGCTCAGGGGAGACCTCATCACTCTCTACAACT
>JAWMRA010000113.1:42482876-42500817 GCA_035584735.1 Pseudotriccus pelzelni
CTTCCCCCAGATCGCCCCGCGCTGTTTTTGCTTATCTATTTACTAATGAATTTATTAAACATTATTATAAATTGGCCTCCTTAATTTCTCCAGCGTCGTGCTAACTTATAACACCATGATCTAGTAATCACAGTGGGGTTGGATCAAGGGTTGGACTTGATGATCTCAGAGGTCTCTTCCAATCCAGTTACTTCTATGATTCTATGATAAGCAGCTGTGGTGGAGCCATCAAAGAGCATCTAGTATTTGGGCAGGTGAGGACCAGGGTGGCTCTGGCTCTGTAGGAGCCACAGGTTCCTGAGAACCGCTGTGAAGACCAAGGGTCGGGAATCATAGATTGGCTTGGGTTGGAAGGGACCTTAAAGATCATCTAGTCCCAACCCTGCTGCTGTGGACAGGGACACCTTTCATTAGACCAGGTTGCTCAGAGCTCAATCCAATCTGGCCTTGAACACTGCCAGGAATGGGACATCCACAACTTCTCTAGACAATGTGTGGCAGTGCCTCACCACCCTCACAGCCAAGAACTTTCTCCTAGTATCTAATCTAAACCAATTCTCTCCGTTTAAATCCCTTCCTCCTTGTCCTGTTACTACATTCTCTTGTAATATGTCCCTGTCTTTATTTTAGGCTCACTTCAGGCACTGGAAGGCTGCAATTAGGTCACCCCAAAGCCTCCTCTTGTCCAGGTTGAACAATGCAAACTTCTCTTGTACGAGAGGTGCTTCATCCCTCTAAGCATCTTGGTGGCCTTCCTCTGGACTTGCTCCAACAAGTCCAGGTCTTCCTGTGCTGAGGACCTCAGAGCTGGACACAGTACTCCAGATGGGGTCTCACCAGGTCCTTGAGGTGGGCCATGAGCTGTGGTGCCATGGCATGAGTGCAAACAAGAGAGAAGGGCTGGGGTAGAAGCTTGAAGTGGTGCTAGGGGAGAAGGATGGGGGGATGAGAAGTGTGTCACTCTGCTTGGGAAGCACAGCTACGATGGGTGCTGTGCACAGCCAGCGGCAAGGCCGCCAGTGCAGCACTGCAGTGTGTAAGTCTGTACAGCTATCGTGTGGGGAAAAACCTCCAGCACAGCCCCTGCGACCAGGCCTCGGGCACTGCAGGATCACTCAGGCTGCAAGGGATCACAGTGGGCCACCTCCCTGCTCAAGCAAGGTCATCCAAGAGCACATGGCACAGGATTGTGTCCAGATGGTTCCTAAATATCTCCAATGAGGGAGACTCCATAACCTCTCTGGTCAATTTATTCTAGTCTGCAGTCACCCACACAGCACAGAGGTTCTTCACATTCAGGTGAAGAATTCACATTCAGGAGCTTCCTGCCCATCAGTGTCTGCCCATTGCCTCATCCTATGACTTGGCACCACTGAGAAGAGCCTGGTTCCATCCTCTTGACACCCACCCTTTAGATATTTATACACATTGATGGGGTCCCCTCTCAGTCATCTGTTTTCTAGGCTGGACAGGTCCAGTTCCCTCAGCCTTTCCTCGTAAGAGAGACACTCAGTCCCTTAATCCCTGGACCTGCTCCAGGAGCTCCATGTTTCTTTTGTACTGAGGAGCCCAGAACTGGAAATAGTACTCCAGATGTGGAGCAGAGCGGCCTCCCTCGATCTGCCGGGAATGCTCTTCCTAATGCACCCAGGACACCACTGGCCTTCTTGGAGACAAGAACACACTTCTTGGCTCACGGACTGCTCCTTGTCCACCAGGACCCTCCAGGTCCTTCTCCGCAGAGCTACTTTCGGGTAGGTCGGCCCCCGGCCTGTACTGGTGCACGGGACTATCCCTCGCCAGGCGCAGGAGCCCGCATCCGCCCTCGCTGAATTTGAGAAGGTTCTTCCCGGCGCAGGTTCCTCTCCCGGCGGCGGGAAGTGACGCGGAGGGCGCGCCGGCGGGGCGGGGGCGGGCCGGGCCGTGCTCCGGCGGGCGCTGAGCGCGGCGGGAGCGGAGCGGAGCGGAGCTGAGCGGGGCAGCGCAGCAGGTACCGAGCTCCGCCGGGCCCCGCGGCCGCCGAGGGGGCAGCGGCTGCCGGCGGGGCCGCGATGGTGCGGGCCGGGCGGGCCTGGAGGGCGGGGATGGTGCGCGGGGCCGGGCTCGCTCCGCGCCTCCGGGGCGGCCTGAGCCGCGGCGGGGAAAGCGGCGGGGGGGGAGACGACGACTCCTCGGCCCCCGGCCGCCTTGCTCTGCCTCTCCGCGGGGCTCCGGCGCGGCTCGGGAGCGGAGCGGCGACCGTGGCGGCGGGGGCGGGCCGGGCGCGGGCAGCGGCGGGACCCTGCGCGGCGCCGGGGCCGGTGCTGGATGGGGAGGGAGAGGGGTTGGAGGGCACCGGGAAGCGGTGGCCGCATGCCCCGCGCTGCTGTGTGGTCGGGGAGGGAGCCCGAACGGGGCCTCGGGGGTGGGTCGGGGCCTCCTCCGTGGTGTCTCCTGCCTCTGGACTCTGTTCCCTCGACCAGAACGTTGCCCAGCGTTTGTAGCGGCACGTCTCGTTAGGTGGTTATACAGGATGGGCCTCTGCGTAGCCGGTGTCCTCGCCGCAGGCTCTGGCATGCCTGGTATCCAGGCTTCTTACCAAACAGCTGGGCTGTCGAGGAGTTGGCTTTATTTCTTCCAGGATAATGTCTAGGCTTCTGATGCACCCCGGTCTCCAGGTTGTAAAACCTGGGTGCTCTGCTCGATACCTTCGGTGAGGGTAAAGATCATAATATCTTATGGTCACGGGGAAAAAAAAGCAGGGCTTTTTAGCTGCAGTGTAAATATTATTGTAATTCTCTCATATCTTTAAAGGGAAAAAGAAAAAAGGCTGAATAAGTTTTCTTCAGATTTTGAGGTGACCAACCTCCGGCCTGAAAATGACCTTGAGTATTTCTAGGCAATAGTTAAGAAACTTACAAATTAATGGGAAAATATTTTATATCACTGATAGCATAAAATTTAAATTCTTTATATGTGTTGTTTATTTCCATAAGACAGAAACAGAGGTATAGCTGAAAAAATAAAATCAAATCATGTGGATGTTTCACTGGTACACCTGAAATAGGTTTTCACATGTTTGTTTTTTTTTTCCGATAAAGCACATGTCCCCTGTTATTTGAAGTCTATTGGAAGTGGATAAGAGGTTTTCCTAGTTCTGATTTGACCAGTGATGCTTTTCTCATGGAAGAAAAAAATAATTTCTGAAGGCCCAGGCCTTAAAATTTCCAGGAAGAGACTTACAAGCAATGTGTCAGTAAGCTTGTCGGTTAGTAGTCAGGGGAATTAAATTAAAAAAAAAAAATCTTTGCTTTTCCAGATAAAGCAAAGCTTGGAGTAGAATGAGCATTAATAGCTTGAATTGTTTGTGCAGGAAGGTTTGGTTAGACAGAGGCCTGCCCATGTGAGTCAGGTAACCTTCCAGGGGCTTCAGCAGAATCATGCTGCAAAGTTTCTGTGGACTGTGCCTGAAAAAGGTTATTTTTATGGATTGTGCATGTGTGTGTGCGTACGCGTGAATTTTCTTGTATGTATTTATACGTGGGTGTGTGTCTTTTATCTGAGTCAGCAGCTCATAGGTTTGCTTTTCATTTTATTTTTAGATATTATTCTCAAGACATATTACTCTTTTTCTTTTCAGGTTTTGGTTAGTGTTTTAGACTCATAACATATTTCTCTGGAGCTGATGTTTTCCTAGCACCTTTCAGCTTGGCTTTAAAAGCTACTCTGCTGGAATGTTTTAAACGGTTAAAAATCCTCTAGCATTTGAAGTTTATTTAAATTAATTGAAGGAAATACTTCGGTCCTCACCAAAGAAATAACTGGAATCATGGATCAGAACAACAGTTTGCCACCCTACGCTCAAGGCTTAGCCTCCCCTCAGGTAAAAGCAAATGATCTATGATGCAACTATTATCTGATTTTTTTTTGTGTGTGTATGAAAGTGTTTTCCATTTCTTGCATGTAACTTCAGGTTTTGTTTGCAGATCTGAAAAATTCTGCTAGGTATAGATTAATACTAGTATAAAGCAGAATTTTAAAACCATCAATGTATATATCCAGAGGTATAAGAAACATGCAGATACGTGGGGTTCCTCTAAGTAGAAACACGACTGATAGGTTGGAAAGGTTAATTTTATTTTGGTGGTTGCCCTTTAAACTACATGCATAATAGATTGTTGCTGGGCTAAGAATGTGTTTGGTAAAATGGGCACAGTCTGTGTTCAAACAATTGCAAATTAAATTGTGGATTAAAGTCGAGACTTGCTTGTAAGGTAGTGTGAGAAATGTGTCAGATCCCTAGATCCCTAGGGGTAGTGTTTTATTCTATAAAACATTTATGCTTTATTCTATAAAGCATTTCCAAGGACTTACTGTTTTTAATAAGTTACTACTATGTGCTCCAGGTTTGAGATGATCAACTCAATTTACATAGATTTATTTTTAGACTCCCCCTGAAAACTTTGTCTCTTAAAACCAAAATGGAGTCAACATGATCTGTGGTTTCTGTTTCATGTTTTCTTCTGTAGGGTGCAATGACTCCAGGAATTCCCATTTTTAGCCCGATGATGCCATATGGCACAGGACTGACACCACAGCCTGTCCAGAGCACCAACAGTCTGTCTATATTAGAGGAACAGCAGCGGCAGCAGCAGCAGCAACAAGCAGCACAGCAATCTACATCCCAGCAAGCAACACAGGGAACGTCTGGTCAAACTCCCCAGCTCTTCCATTCACAGACTCTTACCACAGCCCCTTTACCAGGAACCACGCCTCTGTACCCCTCTCCAATGACTCCAATGACACCAATAACTCCTGCAACACCAGCATCAGAGAGTTCTGGGATAGTGCCACAACTACAGTGAGTGCTCCATGCGTTAGTGCACTGCGTTCTTTTTCAGATAGCCTTTTAAAGACTTTGGACCAA
Source organism: Pseudotriccus pelzelni (assembly GCA_035584735.1). NCBI lineage: Eukaryota > Metazoa > Chordata > Aves > Passeriformes > Tyrannidae > Pseudotriccus > Pseudotriccus pelzelni. The sequence goes on from JAWMRA010000113.1 coordinate 42,487,783, forward strand.
AGTCACATCAGGAACTTGGTACTGCATTTTGGTGGAAAGGGAGGACCCAGAATTTATGGCTCTCCTGTAGCAATAACAGTAATTTTTGCTTTTATTTTTGGCTTAGCTTCATTACTAAACCACTTAATAATATAAACAGTTTCTTAGTGATTTGTCAACCACAGATCTTTGAAGTATAACAGTGGAGGGTGTTAGATATATCTTCATTTAACACCATTGTAACTTTTAACTCTGTGCACTTTAGGAGTTCATCATGTTCCCTTTTCTAGAGCATGAGTTTGTAAGAAGGGAAGAAAACCCTAGAACTAGTTCTAGGTTTAGGTATGGAAGTGTTTTCATTGAACTTCGGTTTTAAAAAGACTTTTTCAGAAATTTATGGAAGGGACAAAGAGAAATGGATAAGGTGAATTGAAAGAGTAGTGTCTCATATCCCTGTCCCGCCGCCTCTCGTCCCCCTCCCCTCCCCCCGCCCCGAGGACCTTTAAATTTCAGGGTTTTCCCAGAAAACAAAATTTTTTATTTAGGAACTTCTTTTAAACTTTCTAGATACCTGCTATCCCATCTCCTGGCAATGGGTTTACCTCGTGTGCCATTCCCACTTAGTTCTGCACGTTCCCGCTTGAAGGGCATAGCTGTTTCCAGCAGCTTCTCTGATTGTGGTGAGGGCTCTCAGAATCAAGAATTTTTCCAGCCAAACAAAAATAAAGATTCTTCTCATGGGACATTTTTCATAATAGCTGGCAGAAAAGGAGGAATCAACAATCATGCCTTAGGAACTACTGCCCTACAAAAGGAGGTTCCTGAGTCAAAATACTGCTTGGTGCACCTCTTAGTAGGAAAGATGTCATTCAAACTTGCTTGGAGAAACAAAATAATGAAAAAGTAAAATCAGTTAAGCTTTGTGAAAAATGAGGAAGACACGTGAATTCCTTATTGTCTTTTTAATATATTTCTCTCACCTGTCTTCAGGAATATTGTGTCCACAGTGAATCTTGGTTGCAAACTTGACCTAAAAACTATTGCGCTTCGTGCCCGAAATGCTGAATATAATCCCAAGGTAAGAGAAATGTATATCAAAGGTTGTGACTGCAGGTTTCTGCAATAGACCGAAAAACCTTCCTGCTAGAGATGCAGTTTTGTACTATAGTTTAAAAAGAAATCTTGAATAAACTTAGAACATTCTGTCATATTAGTAAAATTTTTATACTGAGGTAGCTGTGATTTGCACCAGGTTGTAATTTGGTAGAAGAACCTAACCAACAGTGTAGTACACTGGCCAAGCTTTTTGGGGTAGCTCTGCTACTGTTCATATGGGCATGGTTCTGTATATTCCATGGCTCCCTCTACCTAGCCTGTTCCCTTGGAATTTTTGCGATCACAGCGCAGTCACTCATTTTTTAGAGTCTCGATTTCCCTCTGTTCTTTGTGTTCTCCCCCAGTACTCCCACCATCTCATTGCTTCTGATGGCTACGTTTGGTGAAATGGCAAAGTGAAATTGATTTTTTTGCACATCGACTTTTAAGTCACCTGCTACTCCTAAATAGTAGTCTGTTAAACTGTGGCGTTGTTTTAGCTTGGGAAACCTTGAACAACAGCAGAGGACCTGGAGTATTAAATTAGGAACATTATGTAGCTTCATTTTTCTTTTGGGTGGCTCCTCTTTGAAATGTTATCTTAGCAACCACAGTAGCTGGACACCAATAAAAGTTTAGATGTTGTGTAGTTGAATTGTTTAGCCTTGGGAAGACTTCGGTTTTCCTGGGGTGTTGGGGGTTTTTTTGTTTTAGTATTTAGGACTTTTCTGTAGTTTACCTGCGCTCTGTTCTCAAAGGTTAAAGTATGCATGCAGGCATGTGTCATAAATAACTGTTACTGTAAGCTTATATCAGTGATTCTGTTGCATAATTGTAAGATATTAGTGCAGCAAAAATTTGGGCATGGCGTGGTGACTCCTAAGGTAGGAGGGTAGGTGGCTGTGTAAAACTCGTAGGCTAGAATAATCAATACGAAACACAGTTTTCCATGTCAGAGAGAAAGGAGGGTTATGTAACACACTCCTGACGTTTAGTCAGTACACTCATCTGTCACAGAAAGATGTTGCTTGGCTGTACTATTTAAGATGTATTTTGACAAATGTGCTGTTGGGTAACCCACGCTACCGCCTTGGTTATGTCAGCAGAACAATTCGTGGGACTACATGGTGAGCTGGTCCAAGTTAAATACAACAAAGAAGGGTTTACTTGTGTGTATGTGTGCCCATATCAGTTTCCAGTATCCCTAGCTTCAAGGAGTTTAAGAATATTTGGAAATGCTTACTTAGAGTAAAAAGGTAGAGCTAACTGGGCTGCTGTGTCCTACTGTGGTAGCCAAGGTGACTTCTGTTTACACAGAACTTTGATCTCCAGCTGATCTGTTTGCTGGTATTGTAACACTGTCCAATTTTTTTAAGACACAGAAACAAAACAGGTCATAAAATTTTTGCAGATAGTATTCCATCATACTTAGATCACATTTCAAGACATTTGGAGCAAATCTTTTAAATTTATTTTTGAAATTTTCTCTATTGCTCTGATGCAAAAGTTAACATTATTTGTATGTTGCATATACAGTAACAAGCGATTAACTTAGTAAAATAGCAATGCAATGGTAAATATCCTTTCTGCCTGGCTCTACCTCTCATTGTGTGTGTTTGAAGCTACTTATGATGTAAGCATTTCAAGAAAACTTTGAGTCATCAGTAAGTATGTTTGAACTTAGTATTTCTTTACACTGCAGTGTAACTTGCTCCTTAGATGATGCAGTTTTGGTTTTAATGTAGTGATTACAGCAATATATCACTAATAATCTCAACGCTCACATTTCAGCGTTTTGCTGCTGTTATTATGAGAATAAGAGAACCACGTACTACTGCATTGATATTTAGCTCTGGAAAAATGGTGTGCACAGGAGCAAAAAGGTATGTTTAGGCACTATAAGCAAACTAACTCAGGCTGTCTCTTCTCATGTACCATGATGCTTTAGAAGTAATATTATTTATGTATATATACACATTGAAGTCATACAGGTACAACTAATGTTGCTTCACAGTTTGTGTAATACACATTTCTACGCAAACTGTCTTTTCATGACTAAAGGGACTTCCCAGCGAAAGGGGAAATGGTAGTTCTATTTCTAAATCTCTTTCATCCAATCTAATAAGTTGGTTTGCAGAAGTTATTATCTTTAGTTCTTTGGCTTTGCAGTTATCTGTGGTTTTTTCTAATAATTTAAAAATTCAGTGACTATGCACTGGAACTACTCAAACTGTAGGGGCAGTGGCAGACGGTTTTTATATTTTAATAGTTTCATTCATCACAGGACAAGAGCTCCAAGTCTCTGGTCCTGGTTGTCTGATCTTACTTAGTTAGCTCTTAACATGATCATTGAAGCACAAGAATTGAAAACTAAACAAAAGTTTAACTCTGGTGGCCAGAAGAGAAATTTACTCTGAAGAACTCTGCTAGGAATCCAGAAGGAATAAGCTAATGAGCAGAGATGAATGAATAGAGCTGTACATGGAAACATTTTCTCTGCCTGGTGACACTTGAAGGTCAAGTTGTCCTACTCTGCATCAGGAACAACCAGATCCACAGCTGTTTACAAACCTGAAACAAACTGAATTCTGCAACACCATGTAAGACTGTGGAATTGTGTTAAACCCATTCAAATTCTTGGGCTCAATAAACCAGAGGATTTTGGCAGTTGAGAGATGATTATAGAAACATGTATTTTCTAGCAGTAGTAGTTCAAAGTTGTTCTATGCTGATAACTTACATAACAGTTTCCATGTCCCATTAGAGGGACTCTGGTCAATATTTTTAAAGCATGAATTATATGGATTTATAATCTACTGCTTTGTGCCTCATGAACAGTGAGTGCAACACTAGTGCTGTTCAGGGTGCTACTACCAAAATTAGCATGAAAACCAGTGCTACTTGTTAATTTTGGACATAAAGATTTTGCATGTGACCTTCCCTTTCCATCCACACAGCCATTTTTCTCCCAGTTAGATATTTGTGGTTTAATGCTGTTTGCTTCAAGTAATACATAACTGAGGCAGTAATACAGATATCTTTTTCTCATTTCAGTGAGGAGCAATCCAGACTGGCAGCAAGGAAGTATGCAAGAGTTGTTCAGAAACTGGGTTTTCCTGCAAAATTTTTGGATTTTAAAATTCAGAACATGGTGGGCAGCTGTGATGTGAAATTTCCCATCAGACTGGAAGGATTGGTACTTACACACCAGCAGTTCAGCAGGTAAAAAGAGGCTTGCTTGTGTTTCATTCCTGTTGCGTACTATCTATCTTAGAGAGTGACATCTGTTTATTCCCTTGGACCACAGGGAAACCTGCATCTTTGTTCCCATCTCTGCACTGCCTTTTAGGTGCAGCTGAAGCTGCCCTTTAAGAACCCATCAAAATAATCTTCCCTACTACCCTCTCCAGGTTTCAGTGAAGTCTACATCTGTTCTGCCCAGTCCTGCAGAAGATAGAGTGGAACATGTGTTCACAAGCTTACAAGTTTAAACACTGTTACTCTCTTCTCTTACAGCTACGAGCCAGAATTGTTTCCTGGATTAATCTACAGAATGATCAAGCCAAGAATTGTACTGCTTATTTTTGTTTCTGGAAAAGTGGTTTTAACTGGTAAGTCAAGACAGTATCTTACTCCAGTAGGTGAGATTTAGACTGTGTTACAGAGAACACACAGGGATATGTAAGCTGCCAGGTACTTTCCTTTAGAGATGACAGTACTGAGAAAGAAGAGTTAGTACAATGTTCTGTGGATGATGTTAAGGAAACTCCCCTGTCCAACCAGCCACTCTGGCAGTCAAACCAGGACCAAAGCCTGTTTGCAGCAGGGCATCTCCAGTGAGCTGACAGGTGCCCCACTTGACTTGCTACACACACCACACTCACACAGTCAGACAAGGTTTTCTTATGAGCTCCATCCAGGTTTTCCCATAGTACAGGCTAATCTTGGTGCAATAACAAAATAACAGCTCTAGCTGCGTGCCTCCGAGGAGGGACCCCGAACAAAAGAATATACCCTCACAGTCTAAACTAAATAGTGTGGGGTCTTCCAGCTGAGTGCTTGGCTCCTGCTGTGTCTCTGAGTGTGGTCACCTGGCTGTCCTTTGTTGTGCAAACCGTTGGCAGGCAGTTCAGGCATCTTGCCTGGGGGTCCTGCCGCACACACCTCAATCTGCAGCTCAGCGCTGCAGCTGCACACTGAGCTACCTGCACTATGTGTGTTCCTTAACAGATGAGAATGCAGGAAGCAACACCACCTTTGGCTAGATCCATTGGAACAATGATCACAAATCCTAATGTAGTATGCCCAGAAAGCTGTAAGACTGCAGGTGATCTTTCTGGCAAAATCTGACTGGCTTTGTGGGCTGAGTATGTGTGACTGAGCTAGCTGTTCTTTGGCAGTTTGGCTGCAGGATGCTGCCATTCTCCCCTGATACAGCAGATAAAGAGGGGGAGATACCTGAGCTCTAGGACTTCTTCAACCTCAGGCATTCCACCTACACCCTTCCTTTTCCCCTCATTTTGTGTCTTGCTATGGAGAAACAACCACAAGACTGTCAGAGCAAAGAATCATGTCCCTGCACTGTGGGGAACGGGCAGGCCTCTGCAGCAGTCTCCACTGTGAGACCTTCCTCCCACACACTCAGAAAATCGCCATCAGTTAAGCCTTTCTGCAGAAGCATCCTTCAGGGCTGTGCTTTGTAGCTGGATCTTCTGTGGAAATTATGTATAAGATAATCCCATTTGCAAATATAGCATCTGCACAGAGATGCTAATGAAAGTTGTAACAGTTGTCAAACAGTGAGAAGGCTGGTAATGTATACTCTCTCCAAAATGTGTTTTTAAAAAGATTGTAAAAATAAGGATTTATGGATATGCTTAGGTTTTATATAGAGTCACATTGAAATAAACATTCTAAAAGCTAAAATATAGTATTAGGTAAAAGGTACAAACAAACTTAATTCCCTGTCTTTTTCCAGGTGCTAAAGTACGAGCAGAAATCTATGAAGCATTTGAAAACATCTATCCTATTTTAAAGGGATTCAGAAAGACAACGTAACAGTTTCTACATGTTTCAGAGAAATCAGGGGTCTATTTTAAAAGGTATTGTGTATGGCACAGCAGTAACAAGAGATGGACTTCCAGTGCAACTGCAACACCAGGACTTGGACTATTTCCCAGTTAGTGCCTACTTCCCTGATGGTCAAGGGGAACTGTATTCTTGAATATGTCTACTGAGTTACTGTGAGTTGCTTTACTGGGCTGTTCCTAGAGCAGTCCCTCCAATTTTTATTTATATTCTAGCTTTTAAATAGTTTTAATGCCAGTTCTATTAATAGGAAATCTGTAAGTTGGTTTAAAGACAAATGCAACTGTGTCACTAAGTGTATAAACCACTTAAATTGCCATGTATATATGTTTTAAGTTCCTTCCATAAGACCATGGTTTTATAATTTTCAAAACTTTAACTTTTAATTTTTTTTCAACTTTTAAATTTCTTTGGTGCCAGACACATTCCTGCTTTCCAGTATTAAGCAAGATAGGATAAATTTATTAATGAAAACGGCTCACTGTACATATATATATAATATATACCTTTCTTCTCTTTCCTTCTTCAACTCCACATGTACAATAAACCCTGTTTATACAACTATGGGAACTGTCTTAATAAATTTTAAAACTACCAGCTGGTAGAGTGAAATACATTGATTATGTTTTTTTTATTTAATCTGGATCTTTTAATAGTACATGCACTAGTGTGACTTGTCATTTTGAGAGAATCTTACCCAATGCTGGCTTACTTACGAGCAGTCAAATCCTTAGAAATGTCTACCTTGAATACTTCCAGTATGTTAAAACAAGAGATGACTGGTTAAAGAAGTTTGTGTTCAATTATGTGTTGCCTTATGTTCAACAGATTGGATTTAGGCAAGTCTTAAATAGGTACACTTTACTGAATTGGAACACAAGATCTCTGCTTAGCTCCTAGAATTTCTTTAAATTACTACTTTTGTATTTTACCAGCTATGCCAGTCTCACTATATTAGTGTTCCTGTAAAATGTCAAAGCCCTCCCAACTAGTCAGTATGTACATAATCTTCCTTCTGAACCATGCTTGAAGCTTAATGGGCTGAGAACTAAAAATAAACTTTTATTTTTTTCTTCAGTAAATTTTCAGTAATAGTAAACTCTCTCTGACTTGCACGTTATTTCAAAAAGCTTTTATCTAAAACTAATCCAAATGTAAACCATGGTCTCTTTACTAAGCTGATGTTTCATTCCAGACAAGGTGAAGTTTTGGCTGGCTTTGATACTGCTCCATTTGCAATACTGAGTGACCTTAATCTTCAGTCTTCTCTCTACACCAGGTAGAGAGAAGTGTTCTCTAGGTGTTTATTAATTGGTTTCAGGATTCTTATCAGAAAGAGGCTGTCTAATAATGTAGCTGTGCCAGGATAAGTTCATGATACTCAAACACTGCCTGCAGTGCCACATCACTCCGTGCTGTGAGCTCATGAACATTCCTGAGAGCTCTTAAGTGTACTTGTAGGACTGTCCCTGCTTTTGCAGGACCCTGCACTATTACCAACTTACCGGAAAAACTCTTCAACTGGAGCCCTCAGGAACCATGGGATGATTTTTAGTAAAATCAGTTGAGCTGTACTACAGTGATTTAAAATGCTGTTTGCTGTTTCATTACGAATACCAAGGCTTAAAACTACCTTTCTAAAAATTAAGTCCTGCATCAACAAAACCACTTACAGGTACAGCATTCTCTGCCTGCTCACTTGAGTATTTTCAACATCTGAATGATCCCAAAGACCCCACAGTGGGCCCAGGACTTTCATAAAATCACTTTCAGAGTCACTGGTAAGCAGCCGTGAATGGTTGGAGCTGGGTAAGGGAATATGTAACTGAAGTCAATTCTATACTGACACATACAAAAAAGCCTTTTCCGCAAATGTAGCTATAGCTACAGGAGTAGTTAAGCAGCTACCACAGTAACCTCAGCATTATGGTTTCACTTTTCTCTTGCCTCAGCTAGAAGTCTGTCAAACAGCAGAAGAATCCCTGTGGAGGGCACTTATTTTTAAACTTTACCAAAGCTGGCAGACTCAGGGTACAATTCTGCTTGAAAATCTGCTGCTACAGAGAATATGTAACAAGACAAATGTGTTCTGGTATGGCTCACTTTGTTAAAACTGCTTCTGCACCAGATAACTGAGTTAAAACTATTAGCCCCATACAGAAATAGTTTAAGTCTGATAAAACACTTAATTTTGTGCATTTTATCTCCAATAACCACTCAATCAGAACATGTAAGAACTGTCAAATTAGACTGAGTGCACCTGGTCAGAAAGGGAAGCAGCCTTAAGTTCCACAGCAAAAAGCTATCCAGCTTTGTCTTAGCTATGACTCCTGTGCAGCTCCTGAGCATAAGCACTCAAGTGAGTTTACAGTAGTCTGCTTTTCTCTGAATGAATGTTAATTTTTGAGTAGCATAAAGTCCTGACAGACACCAGTCTTGAACTTTTTGAACTTCTGTCACCAACAAAAGACAATTCCACCAATCCAAAGCTTTTCATCTTTATTTAAACAGTGAAAAACGAGATTTGAAGTGAAACTCACAGAACAAGCACATCTGGCTTCATTACCAGGTTGAAGGAAAAGCTTCCCTGGAGCACAAGAAAGAAGCTGTCGAGGTCTAGTTATAGCACTCTATCACTGTTACAAGATCCACCGTTAACAGTGACTTCTAGTTCAACTACCTCTTTGCATAATGCAGAGATGCAATAAAACAGTGCAAGTATTCCATTTAGATGACTCAACTTGGTAAAGCATGGCCCACGGAATAGTCTTGTTTCCATAGGAACTCTTCCAGGTATTCGTTTGCCCCACCGCAGTTGTCAGCACAAGTGTACACCACCAGTGTTCCCCAGTCAATGCTCTCTCCAAGGCTGTCAACCTGAAGGTGGTTCAGGAGCTGTGGCATAATCTTCAAGGAAAACCAAAAGGTTTAGAGGCAGACCACAGCTTTCTCCCCTCTCCCTGCTTCTCTTCCTGAAGAAGGGTCCTGCATTTGGTGTAAGAGAATTTATGTTCTCTTAGACCAAATTCCAGTTGAAGCAACTGTGCATACACCAGCTCAAATAAAATAAATCTGGAATTCCCAAAGCAGTGTAGTAGATGCCCAAAGAATCAAAAGCACAGCCCTACTTACTTCATCTATAGAAGTTTCATTTGACGTTATAAGCCTTGCCCCAATTCTGAGCCTCCATTTGAAATTACCTTCATAACTATGTTTTACCTTTGCATGTAAGTGTATTCACCATGCACACATCTCTAGCATTCAAAATTCTACAGGCGAATACTTCCAGCCAGACATATTTACAAAAGGCTTTTTATTTTTTTGAAACATAATACTGGACTCCTGTTACTTAAGAGATAGTTCCATATTCACAAGAGCACCATTTTATGGCTAGTGCAAATTACCTGGTGGAAAAAGCAATTACAACAGTAAATAAAGGCTCTGTGCAATCGTTTAGCATAGTTAGTATGTAACAACTTCAACCTTCTTGCTCTAACTACAAGCCAACAGCTATACAAGTAGATCCTGTTAAGTCTGAAATACATTACCTGTATTATTTTTAAATGAGTTTACATACCTGGAACTCAAAAATCCTTTTGGCACCACATAAACAATTTGGGATATCTTTTTCTTCAGGCCTGTTTTCACCTGACACCCAGATTGGGCCTTCTCCTCCTCTGCAGTATCTAATAATCTGAAAAAGAGAAGGAAGTTCTCATGACTATCTTTTCAGTTTGGTATAAAATTGGTATTTACAGCTAGACAAAGCTGTAGACAGCACAGAATAAGGTCAGATCGTTTAAGTAATAACCGTGGCAAAATATCTTTTGCAAAACTGGTATTCTAAATAAGATGGGTTATTTTATATGCATTTTCTTAACTATGCAAATCACACTTTTTCAATGATCCAGGGATAAACTGCAATGATAAATTCCAAGGTTTTGCATTTCCCTTATTAAGGGACCCAGAAATGTATGTTACAGTCTTGAGATGGAGAAAGAACAGCTTGATAATTAGCACACAGAACTGCACACAAAGCCAAGAATGCAACCCAGCTCCTCCTGTTACGCAGCACTGCATCTAAATGCAACTGGATTGTCCTAATGTCCAAGGAGGCGGCATTTTCAGACATATCCTTAGCTTTTCTGTTAATAGCAAATCAGGCATTATCAACAAGAGGATACTGGGCAGATCAGTCAGTACAAGGATGATCAGAGAGAGGGTTAGGGTAGGCACATACCTAAAGCTGAGAAGGAGATACTCAAGTCTCCTACTTCTTGTGTGTGTACCTTAACCCTTCAGGTATCAGGCAAAAAATGGATAGAATTTCCTCTTCCTCCACCACTTTCATAGATTTAGGCCTGTGTTTCCTCTGAATGTAATCAAGAGACCATGCTTTTGTTTGACAATGTGACTCTTTCAGTCTCTTGTAATAGCAAGAAACAGTATGAGGGGGGGATTTCTGTTTGAAATAGTAAAAATTTTACAGCCATCACTATTTTCTTCAGTCTTTAAAAAGCCAAACCACCTCCCAGTGCAACTGGTGACAATGACAGGGCTCTTCTCTGCTCTTCTCGTTCTGCTGAGAAGGAAAGCCAACAGGGCCACAGGCTGGGGAATAGTGCAGTGGTTCACCGTGCCCTTTGGTTAGAGCCTCATCACAGGATGGCAGGTCTTCCCACCCCTGTGTCATTCATCCTGACCAACTTCTGTTTAAGATGAGCAGGTGCTGAATTCTTACTTCAGCATGAATTATGTTGTGCACCTAGGGAAATGAGGGTCTGTTGGTTAGGTGTGTGGAGGGTGAGGAGGCATCCCCATTTCTAAGTAGGTACAAGAGGCAGTGAAACATGTTGCAGGTGCAGCAGGATGCTGTGCTAGAACCACTAAGTTCTAAGGCCGCCCCATCTTCTGACCTGCTCTGGTTCAGCAGCTACTTTTTCTTTGAACATTTGGAAGATCTTGTCTTCTTCAGTCTCACGTTTTGCCAATGCTTCCAATGTCTCTTCATCTAAGGACTGAAGTGCTTCACCTAAACAAGAAAAAAGAACAACAATAAGTTACGGGCTAATACAAGACAGTAAAAACCTGAAAACTGTATTAGCACCTGTAAATGCATTTTGCTTCACAAATCATTCCTTGCATAAATCTCTCAAAGATTTCTTTCTTTTTGTGGCATGTTAAAATTTGGTCACACATAGGTCCATTTACTAGCTTTAGTTGCATTTTAAACATAGATGTCAGTAATGGAACACTGGAAAAGGGAAGGGGGTAACTGATTACAGTTGATGGCTCCCAGTGGGGATCACTGAGACTGCAGAACCTTCAGGATATGATATCTGAAAAAGGCCACCAGTGCTGTGCATGTGCCAGACTTCAGTTCCTAGCACTGAACAGTGTATCTGTCACACAACAACATTCACATCAGCTTAGGGCACTAAATAGTCTTGAGACAGCTTTGGACCACAGCAAGGCACGGCTGGGAACCCAGCACCCTTCCCCTGCATCCTTCCTGCTGCAAATCCATCATGAATGCAAGGCCAATTAAAATAGCCTCAAAGCATTTTTTTTTCTAGCACAGACAAGGAGATTTTAACTATTTTCCATAAATTAAGACAAACGGAACCAAGTCAAGACAGTCTAATTTAATCTCCCGATTCCAACAGCATCCAGCAACTCACTTGAGTTGTTCTTACCTATGGGAAGGATGCCAGGGACACAGTGTAACTACAAGCTACCTGCAGCAACAGCTGCTTCAACAGCTCCTGGGATCAGGGTTTAGTAAGTCTCTCCCATAAAAGCAACTTATATTACGGAACATCTACAACAAACTTGCACTAAAAATGAGTGTTGATTTAGCCCGTTTTTCACCAGTAGGTTGCAACAAACACTTAAAAATCACAGTATTTTATATTTTAAAGATGTGATACAGGCTTCTTTGTGAAGAATTACAGACAGCATCTTATTTCTGACCTGCACTGCCTGTAGCTCCAAGTTCCTCTTTTTCTTTTGGGTCCTTTGATGTATCTACAGCTCCTTGTTCATCACCAGGATCTACAGTGTTGTCATCAGGAAATTCTGGTTCCTCAGGTTCTATCAAAATTTCGTATTCTGGAAACAGGAATTCATTATGCTCTGGAATTGCATCTGCCGAGTCATCTACAAAACAGAAACAGGTATCATTTCAAAATGTCATCTCACATTTCGTGTCCTTCTCTCCAAAAGCCACACAGCAAACTACCTAGCAACAATACAGTACAAATATTGTATGAGCAAGAACGATTTAAATCACTGCTAGATATGACTAAAAGGTAAGAAACGCACTATATTAAGGACAGTGGAAAACTACAATAGGTGTCATGTTGGTCTGAATGTCTGTAAACCCAAGTGATGCGGAAGGCAGACTAAACAGTGTTAGCAGCGGAATTTTGCAACCCCCAAACCCTGCAGTTTTGCAGCTCGGTGCATTTTTAAAACTCAAAACCTGCCGCTTGGCAGCTCGGTGCACATCTCCTCCTAACTAGCACACGCACACAAACGAAGCGTGCATCGGATGCCCCGACGGCCACGACACTTCTCACACTTTCCCACGGCACGCTGTGAGCAGCCAAAGCCCCCCCGAGCGCCATCAAGCACGCCTCCAGCATTTAACCACCCGGCAGCACGCCGTTCCCCCCCCCCGCCCGCCCGCCTCGGAGGTCCCTGCTGCCCCGGACGCACCTCCGGCCGGGCGCTGCCCGCAGGAGCGGCGGTGCCCGCGGCGCCAGTCCAGCGCCTGGTGCTCGGGCCCGCAGTAGGCGGCGCGGCGGCAGCGGCCGCAGCAGCGCGGCCCGGGGCAGCCGCACACGCGGCACAGCGCGGCGCCGCCGCTCA
>JAWMRA010000113.1:42500949-42540755 GCA_035584735.1 Pseudotriccus pelzelni
TCCCTCCATCCATCCCTCCATCCCTCCATCCCTTCCTCCGCCTCACCGCGGAAGGGCCCCCGCGGTCCCGACCCGCGGTAGCAGGCGGGGCCGCGGCAGGCGAACACGAAGAGGGTGCGGTGGAAGGCGTCGTGGCGGCCGGGCAGCGGCGCGTACAGCTGGAGCAGGAAGGCGCAGGGCCGCTGGCAGCGCCCGCAGCGCAGGGCGGCGGGGCCGGGCAGCCCGGCCTCGCCCAGCCACGCCGGCCGCCCCCCGACCTTGCTGGGGAAGGAGGCGCTGCGCAGCCGCCACGCCCCGCCCGGCCCGGCCGCCGCCGCCGCGAAGCCGAGCTCCACGCCCGGAGCCATGCTGCCTCCGCCGGCCGGGCCCCCGGAACCTGCCGCCCGCTCTGACCCGCCCCGCCCCGGCACCGCCCCGGCACCGCACCGCCCCGCACCGCCCGGCTCCGCCCCGGCGCTCCCGCGATCCGCCCCCCCGATCCCTTTCACCCCGCGCCCGACCCCGCTTCGCGTCCCTAACAAGCACCGCCCAGTGAGCGATGGGAAAGCGGGCGGGGAAAGAGATGACAGACAGAGACGTTTAACGGCGCTGCTTTAATTCGTTGTTTAAATATAACATTCATGAAGTAATTAAAATAATGCCAAGTTGCCTTAGGAAAAAAAAAACCAAACAAACCCAACCCAAAACAAAAAAATACCAAAACACAAAATGCAACACAATTAGCAGTCCTGGTTATTGCCAAGGGTTTGATTTGTGCTCTTCATTCCTTATGAATGCCTTGCTTTGCATTTAGCCAGCCAGCAATGGTTTTTTTCTAAATATTAATTTTAATAGCAAGTGTTTCAACTCCCCGTTACATTTTCATATCCATGAAATATTTGAAACCAATCACATTCTTTGTTATTAGTCTAGAAAAACATGTTTGGGTAGCAATTACTGTTCACATCTCTTTAAATATTTATCATTAAAAAAAAAAGACAATGTTTAATCTGTTTCGAAAAACAAAAGACAGTGAGGATACAAACACAACTCTAACCCTCACAGCAGCAACTCCTAAGCAGCCATGGAGAGCTGCCCGGCTGTAGAATGCCTCTCTGCCTCCCAGCTTGCAGGCTGGCTGGGCAAGAGGAGAGCCTTGCCCGCTCCCATCCCTGCTCCAGCAGGGCAGTGGTCCACGTTCTCAGCAGGCACTTACATCCACTCACGGCATCGGGAACCACTTAGAGTCGTGCAGCCACAGGTTTCTGTACAGGTATCCGAGCATCTAACAAAAATAAAATAAAAAAAAGGTAAACATTGCTGATCAACCTGGTATAAACACCATGCCATTTAACTACTTGTTAAGTTATTTCTCTTGGTCATTGGGTTGCACAGTATGTGAAATAAATAAGGGAGATTTAAAGCTGCAGCCAGTGACACCAGAGAAAATATTGTAAAAAAAATATTACTGGCATTTTTACACAGTTAAATCTACGGAGTTACTACGGAAAAAGCACTACATCAAATATATGTGCATTGTGCAGAAGTAATTTATAACTTGATAAGCTCTCTTCAAATTAATTAAAGAACACCTACCAAACATGTCCAGGATTTTACTAACAGCCTCTTGATTTACACTGTAAGTGAATCCATTCGACCTATAGTTACAAGAAAAAAAAAGTTTATTCAATGAATATTTCTTATTCTAGTCATTTCTACACAAATACGAATTAAAACCTGAATTAAAACATTTTCATAATTACATAATATTTATATATCAATATTAAATTTAAGGATATGTCAGACTTCTACTCAAGAAGAGTTATGCTTTCTTTATCTTTTCTCTTGTTCACAGTCCCCATGTCTCCCTCTTCCCTCAATTTTAACAGGGCACAACTGCAGGAAGAGAACAATTGTTTGTTTTCAATCACGTATTTTTCAAGACTCTCTGAATGAAATATTCATTTAGTGTCAAATTTTGTTGCATGCAATTTATTCCTTTTACTTGAAAGTGGAATTTAACTATAGACACAGTGCTGTGGGAGGGGACGTAACAACTACAGTACTTTGTGCACTTTTCAAGAGCATTACAAACCTTAAGCTACTCATTTCCTGAACAGAGGCATAAGGAAATATCTCAGGGTCATCACCTGCCAACTATGTTCTGTGAAACACTGAGGACACTGCAGGTCTTCACCATGATTCCAGAAATCCAGTCAACCACTATGTGACTGGTGCTCAGGCAGTTGGGGTTCTGCTGTTTTGCTTCATACTAAGAGCCCAGACATTAAGAATTGCCACTAAGACCACACACAGAATTCTACAGACCAAGAAGCCAACGTTGCTTACATTTTCTTTTTCTTCACAGCACCTAGCTGAACAAGAGCTGCTAAGGCATTTTTCTGCATGTCAGAAGACAGGGCTTCATAACACTGTGTAACCCCTATGGAGAGAGCGGAAACACAATTAAAATTTTTATAATTTTCTATTAACAGACTACTCTTGTAAAATCATATTACATAACAGGTGTACGCACCCTTCTCAAGAAGCTGAAAAACAAAGTTGCGGACTCCAGATATAAACTGCTTCTCAGTAAATGCTTCTTTCATTTCCTTTGAGAGGTATCTGAAAATTAACTAAAATTTTAAAGAAAATTAGCATTCCTTTCTTTGTGATTGTCAGCCTGTTATGAATTACAAACAGACGTGTCCTTGTCAGTATTACTATTCCACTTGGAAAAGTGAAGGAGAGGAATTCAAAAGGTCACTACATAGGGCATCTGAAAGTTTTATTACTGTTCTACAGGCATGAGGATTCCAATACTAAAATAAGGTTCAGTATTTCTATAATAGTTACCTTAGACATTAATTTAACATTCCTGTTCTTACAATCAAAAACAGTTTAATTTTTTTAAAGCAATGTGTGTTTCACAGATGGGAAAACTGGGCAAATCAGGCCCAAGTCACACACCAGATCATTAACAAATTCCACTATGTTAAACATCTACAGTCTCACCAATCCTATGCTGACATACCTGAAATTTTAGCCTCCTGGGTTTGTATACATTGCTTACTATGGGAATTTAAGTGTTTAATCTCCTTAAAACCTTGGAAAACCAAAAGAATTTAAAGAGGTACAGATGTAATTAATGACTCCCATAAAAGCTATCAGATAGGAGATGCAAAGCCGTTTCCACACCTGGCAGGACAGCCCACATAAAATGAATTAAGCAAGAGCTCCTCGTAAAAAAGAACAATGAACCTGGCAGCAGCACACTCCCAATGAAGCTTATAAACCTACAGTGAGCCATCACACTACAAGATAGTTACTGCTTTAGTAACTTGGAAAAGGCTGAGTCAAAAGCTAAAATCAGGATCCAAGGGAGAGGGTGGTGTTTTACTGCTATTTCTTAACTCTTGCACTCGCCTGCCATGAAAACAGTCACTATTTATACTGCAGAAGTACCACAGCTCTCCTAGTTTTCCTATAAAACACAGGAAAAAAAAAAAAAGATAATTTTCTGAAGGACAACATACCTGGTAACCTTCCACAAAAGGTCTGAACATAGCTGACAAGAAAGACACCGTTACACTTCCTTTGTCGGTAGGGTAGATCTCCTGTTGACTTGTCTGAATGGCATCACATTTTGTGAGTAGAAAACATCCTTCCTCAAAATCCTGGGCAAGAGATGCGTAACTGACATTTTAACATTTACAAGAAGTCCATTTCCCACAAAATCAACAACAGAAACCACAACAGGGCACGACTTTCATTTCTGAACTCAGTTCTCAAGAGACTTGAATCAATATTTTCCTACCTACCAGAAATACCCTTACAAAAAGACAGTGGGAACATGTTCTTAAACACGGCAGTATCTCGATGCACAGCAGACCTTGGCACAAAGAAAGTGGTTGTGGCTGCTATTGCAAAATCCTCCCTCAGGATTTTGTCAAAATAGGGTCAGGTTGTCTGATTTAATTTTTTTTCTGTGGGTATTTCTTTTTTGGTTATCAATTACTAAGTAAAGGTTTGCCCTTATCTCATGTCCACTGTTTGCAATAAATGATAATACAGTTCCCCGACCTGCCCTCTACCAAAGAGACAACAAAACAGCCAAGAAGTTTACAAATTATGTAAATGTCAATGACAATACCACTTTACTGCCAATATGGGCGTAAGGGGAAGGGGATACACACACAGATAACACAAGGGGATGGTACACAGATACAACAGACACATGAGCAAACAGAGGGGTGGGTAACAGATTGCTTAACATTACAGCAACTCTCTGATCTGACTCCAGTAAAGTCAGCCATAGTCAGCCACATTCCTGCTTGCTGCTATGTTCTGCCACTTCAAAAAAGCTACAAATAAAACTAAACATAACTGTGCAATCAGCTTTTTAAAAGGCCCAATTCTCTTCTATATAAAAATCTGAGATTCCAATAGTCACAAGCCTTGAATATTATTAGAAAAACTATGCTTATCTGTTTTCTAGTGCAGGAAAGATCACAACTATCACCATCAGACATTTGGCCTTAGTATTGACAAAAATCCCACATAATTGGTTTAAAATCCAGACAAAAAACTCCACATGAACTTAAAAATATATATTGGGTATGAAGTTGAACCAGTTTTTTTACAGGTAAGCCTGTTCTCACCTACATTTCAAGCTGGCTGGGCCAGAGCCAGCTCCAACTCAGCAGGTTTGTGTACAAACTGACAGAGCAAGTCCTGCAGAGAGCAAGTGCTGCCCGCAGTTTTCCCACTTTGCCTGTGTCCAGCTGTGTTAGGAGTGCACACAGGCACACTGAGCTCTGTAACAAGGCAGTACACAGGAACAGTACTGGCTTTGTCTGAGCTGACGGTTGCATGGAGCAAGAGGTAGAATGAGGGGAAACTTCAAGCAAACATGATACAACTAAAGCTTCCATAAGACTCTAAGAGGGACACTGCTACGCCATTAGGAAAGTTCTCACGTCAAAAGACTTCACAGGCTGCATCCTTCATTGTGCTCACAATGTACTACTACCTGACTCTCCACAAGATAAAAGCCAGTAATAAAAAGCTAAAAGGGCTTAACTACGAACCATCAAAATATTAAAAAAAAAAAAGTTTACTAATACACTGGAACATTGAAACCTTCCTAGTTCAAGGCCTAAGAGGTACATTAGACATGGCACAGACACCACAGGAGCAGATACTGCCATGCTGTGCAGTCAAGGAGACGTGGGTATAGAGGCACACTCGCATAGCTGAGGCACTGGGTGCCTTCAGGCCTCTGGTAGCCCAGCCATCACAGACCACACACGTGGGGCTATAACAAAACAACTGATCACAGCAGCAGGAGAACACCATCTCACACAGAGGACAATAGGTACTTAAATTTAGAATTGATACTCTATTTGTCAAAGATAACAGCATAAACCGATCGGTCATTAATTGCTATAACACCTATAGTTTCACTTTCACAAAGAGCAGCAGTGCCCCTCTGCTACACAGCCTGCAAGAGTTTTTGGTAAAAAATTATCCTAGTGTACCCTCAACAAGAATTCCAGTTTTGTTTCTCTGCTGACAGAACATACCCACTCTCTGATAGAATTCACTTAAATCTACATTAACACTTTTTTCTTCACTGCCCATGGTCTCTTTCATAATTGCAGAGCAAGAGGACAGTATTTACACTTCATTTAAAAGACTGCTTTACATATATTTTTAAATCTGTGCTGGAAGACTGGTAGCTTTATGCAAAAAAGCCAGACTTCTACTGTAGTTCAGAATTGGGCAATTTCAGGGAAAAAAAAAGATTGCATATGCAACCTTGTGGATTCAGACTACATTTTGCAACTAACCAAATTATCCCTTTTTAAATTCTCCCTCCCACTTACAGATCAAGGTGATATCACTGTAGGTGTTTATCACAAAGCACTTGCTTGGCAGAGCCCTGAAATCAGATGCTATTTTAGTTGGCTGCAACTAATTCAGTATTTTTGTAAAAAGAATGTTTTTACCTTCAATGAAATGCCAGGAAAGAAGATGAATTCATCAGAAAAAACATCTCTCAAGAAGCTGAAGCAGCTATAGACTTCCTCTGGAAAAAAATATTGTAAAGTACTGTTGTTTAAAAACATAATTTAAAACATACAAGTGAAAAGCCATTTGCTCCTTATTTTAGAGAGTACCTACTTAAACCAAGTATGGACTTGACACTAAAAGCATACATGCATACATATACAGCAGAAACCACCACAACAGAACAGCAAGTGCTCAAAGAACTTGATTCAACTGTTAATGAAAGGTTGTAGCTTCTCAGAACATGCTTTAAATGCCACATAATCAGATGCTGCAAAAAACTAAGGTATGAACTCTGCAAAGTTTCTTCAAGTACCAAGTACTGGGAAACATTTAACTACTCTAGAAGCAATAGCGGGAAGAGAAGACAGACTGAGAACTGTATAAATGCATGACTTGTGTGCAATCTGGAACCCAGGAACTGAGATCAGCTCACCTTGCCCCTGCCCTCTCAGCACAATATACCTACTCTCAAAGGTATCAAAAGGCAAACAAACAAAAAAAGACAAGCAAATCATCTGCATGCCCCCCCAGCACATCCACCTTAAGCCACGGACCTTATCCCAAGTATAATGGTCTCAAATAGATCCCTCTAGCAGTCACAGGAACCTCAAGCTCCTCTCACAGCTGATGGCACAAGGAGCAAAGCCAGCAGATTCTCAAGAATCCAAATGTACCTTTTCTGAAGCTGGGTGTCATCTGCAAGGCAAGTGCCACCAGAGATGGACGCACAAACACGTTCAGCAGCTGGTTTCTGTACGTGGCACACATGAGGATGGCCAGGGCACGCTTGAAGACGATCTCCCCTACAGCTCCATCTTCCACTCCTTTGTCATTCAGGACCACGTGGCCATCGACCAGCTGAGCAATGTTGGAATGCAGGGTGAGGCCAGACAGGACTGCTTTTTTGGCACACAGGTTATCTAAGAGGAAAATGCAACACTCAGGAAGATGCAAAAGGGAGAATAACTCTACCGAAACAGCCTAAAATGCTCCACTCATTCATCAAGTTTTATCACTGAAGACCAATTACTATACCAAACATTCAGTTGGAGAGATGTTCCAAAATAATTCACACTAGGAACTGGCAGCCTAATAGTAGGACATGGAGAGAACTAATGCCAGACATTTCTCTAATTCAAACACTTTAAATTCAAACACTTTAATTTCTTCCACTTGCTAACAATGACAAATGCTTCCATTGTCTCTGGAACAACTATTCTGAGTCTCCAAATGAAAAGAGGAGAGATCTGTTTGATGGATACATTCATCAGTAAGGAAATGGAGACGATAATTCTGCTTAGGCATTTCCGACACTACAAGTTTTAAATCAGATGTACAGGTCTTTATAACCCTTTTCATCAACTCTCACACACAAGGAAGGCCTCATCTCAAATTAAATTTATGGAAATCCTAACGTAAGTACTGTAATGTAACACACCTGCTCAATGAGAAACTGGGCGGTACTTAAACTCAAATCTCTTCTTGTTATGTAAGACAATCCTTTCAAAAAGCCTAAAGTAAGGAAGTGTGTGGGTTGCAGCCTCTTTAAAAAAAAAATAATTCTTCCAAGGCAGGCATGAAGATCACAAACCTGTGAGCTTTGGTCAAGTTTTTTTGTCAGTGTGACACACCACAAACTTTATTCAGATAAAGAGCAGTATCTCTGCTCTTGAAAATATACTCACCTTTTTAGAATACCTTACACTTTAAACACTACCAAAAGATTCCCTGCATCAAAGCTGGAATCAATTTCGCTTTCAAAGAAAGATGCAATAAAAACTTCTTATTGAATACTTTAATATACTTTGCATGTTCACAGCACCACAAGCGTATCACATCAATGTGATATGGCTGAATTCTGACTGAAGAAAATGCCTATTCTTTTCTTTTAATACAGACTTAAGCAGCGTCTCCTTGCATCTTATTTACTTTTTTAGCCTGCTTTATTCCAGTTTTGCTAAAGCTCCCGAGTTTCTCAATGCAAAAGGAAGAAGTCTAAGCAAGTCGTTCTGCAGTTCCTGTTTTGAATATAAAATTTCTAACAGCCAAGCAAATGTTCTGCCTGTAACAACCAATCTGCATCACAAAGGAAGAAACAACTAGCTGTTCAGAGACAGAAGAAAGGACAGGGTACATGTAATTGCTGACACCACCAAATTAGCCTTTAAAATGTATTTATTCTTTCAAATTATTGACAATATAAACCAAAACAACAAACCCTGTTTCTATGCAACTGATGCCTCGAGCACAGCCAGCATACTCCAAAAAAATCTGCTCAGTTGTTGTCATTCCTCTATTTCATTACCATGTCTATTTGTTACTCCCTGACTATATCAAAACCCTAGCAAAGCAAATGCTCGTTCACTGTTGCTAAGAAAATAAGCAAAATAAATAAGCGAACCTGAATGTGGTATGTTGTTCAGTTTACTGTGTAGTAAGATTCTAAATGTTGTTTAAATACTGCCATGAAATTCTTGCTTTTACCAATCTGGCAGAAGCAGACCTTGCCTGCTTTCCCTGCAGTGTGGATCCCTAAAAGAAGTGGTTTTCTTCTGGAAATGACAGAGTTCTGTTATATCAGTAGCCTGCTCCTATTTCTTTACTGCAGTAGTGAAAGGGATCCTTGCTTATATTCAGGACTACAAAAGCAAAGATCCATGGTTTAAATCTACCTACAGTGAAGAGGTAAATGTACTTGCATTACACAATATTTTTCTTTGCTAGCTTTACTACTTACATCCTGAGGCTCTAGAATTAATTACCTGAGTCACCCTGGCTCACACAGGGAAGTTTAAAACAGAAAATCTGAAAGGACAATCAATCTTCTATCAGTCTACACATATATATATTAAAAAAAAAGAGTGTGTGTGTATAAGGTATAAGTATATAAATAAAACCACCAAAGAAGCCTTCTCTCCAAAAGTCATCACTGTTTCTGGAGATAAAGTGAAATTTAAAAATTAACAGACAACTGAAGAGTTTGAGTTTTTTTCTCCCCCATTTGTTTCAGCTAGTTCTTCACCACAGTAACAACTTATATTACAGTCAATATCAAGCAGTAAATGTAGCATTACACCCAGTTAACTGGTGCAGATCAGAAAATTGCCTGTGACTTCCATAGGGTTCAGAAAGTCAGACAATGGACAAATCTCAGTACTCTAATACAAGTACCTTATAATTTCCTGCTCCTTCCACAATTTAGGATATAACAGTAAAATATCTGTTCTGCTTCCACCTCAGAATTTTTCACAGTAGTATCTTCTACAGTTTAAGTCAAAACCTCTCAGGTTTTATCCTTCACAAGTAACAAGAGGAACAGAAAACACTTTTTGTGCATACCAGGCCATTCAACGAATCCTCCAAAAGTCTGTGTTAAGCCTTTAAGCCACAGGGTCTTTTCTATTAGAAGTTCAAATTCCATGGCTGGCAAATTCTGGAGCAGGAGAGCAGCAACCAGCACCCATGGGCTCAAAACCATGTTTTCTATTTGCAGGAGCTCCATTTTATAAGCTACATCACTGACAAATTCTTGGATATCCTCCGATGGCTTTTGGGGAAGATGCCTGAAAAGAACAATGCAGTTCAAAGTAAAGAGCTCCAAAAACTGGAATATAAATCACACCCCCCCTCATTTCTTCCATATTGCTCCTAGACCCATAACTACTTTACAGCACCTAACATCTAGAGGGTCATTCTATCTCTGTGCTATGTAGAACAGAAGTATAGAGCAAAACATCAGTAGTTTCATGACAGTACTGAAGCACAGAACTCTGTATTGATGCTGTACATTTGGTATCTTCAAATAAAATTCAAAAGCATTATGTTTTACAAAACAAATTGCAAAAGTCACCCAATCCAGTCACAGCTACAGCTCCCTGACACACAGTCACTTAACCGTTTGCAGAAATAAAGCAGGAAGGGAGAGAAAGGTGGAAATTTTAAGTTGCAAAAGCATTGAATTCTCAGAACACAGAGCTTTGCCTGGCTCATGCATCACCATTAAATCTTAAAATAGCAACTTCTCCACACAGGGCAAAGCCACATAAGTAACAACCCATTTCAGAAACACCCATTCACAAGCACGACAAGCCTCTGTCTGCTAAGGCAAAACAGGTTCAGTGGTCTCAATAGTCAGATAGAGGGAGGCCAGAGAAAGTGAAAACAAAGTACAAGAGAACATCTTAACTATTTACATAGGTGAGGACTAAACAAATGTTTTTCCTGTGCATACACCATGGAAAGATGCGGTACCTGGGAACCAAATTGTAAGGGCACCGATTGATTCTCCCAGATGCCAAGGTTCTAAGGGACACCGGCTGGCCAACGTAGATATGTATGGTACCAAAATTGTCACTGAGGATTCTTCTGGCTTTTAACAACCCCTGTGAAAATGGGAAGAGCAAAACTCAAATTTTGGTGCTACAGGGTGTGTATACATCCACTTACGTCCTGTTCTTAAGGAATTTACATACAGATGTAGATTCTTTGGGCTTTGGGACTCCTAGGAGTTCATATGCATAGAGGGATTCTTCTAATATCCTCTCATAACTGATGCTGATGGGAACAAGGTATGTATCAAAGACTTCACGTTTAAAAAAGGGTTCCATCACAATGCTGAGAAGACCTGGAAATTGGAAAAAAAAAAAAGTGAATCACCTGTCCTTTTGTGAATCCCTTTTCAAAGAGGGAAAAGAACTGCAATTTAACTTTGAAAAGGGTATGTTTGCATTTTAGACACTGCTAACAGGTGTGCACTGTGCCTGTTCTCTCTTCAAGCAAGCAGAAGCACAAGCCATTGCCCAAGCTTTAAAACAGAAGGTAAATGGCAGCAATGCTTTTAGACAGCTATTTGAGCTCTTTTCAGCAGACTGCTCTGTGCTCACACAGTATCTTTCTTCTAAAGATTCCCCATTACTTTTACAGTTAGATTTCAATATTTCTCTCCTGGTCAGGAGATAACTATTTTCTAGGAAGAAAAGGGTGAAGAGTAATTGAATTAAGTACACAATGGATCAAAGGGAGCAAAAGCAGTAGAGTGCAAGTGACAGGTATTACTGCTCTTTGTATGACCTTGGAACTCCAACCATAATGTTTTCTGGTACTCTGGCAGATTTCTCCAGTTTCCCACTACTTTAACATCCCTTTCTATGTGAAGAGCTTACAAAGCACTTAGCCAGTAATTAAAACACTAATAATAACAATAATAATAGTAAAAAATTCCACATTTTCAATAAACCTACCAAATTTTGGAGTCAGAGTCTTGGCAGTGCGGCTTCTAGTCCCTTCAAGAAAAAATTCAATTGGGGCATAGCCACTCTTCAAAAGTAAAACAAACAAACAAGCTGGTCAGAAAAAACATTTCTTCTTTATTGCCCACAAATAGTTTTAAGTACTTCAAGTGTAAGTAAGTTATTTTTTTTAACGGAAGACATGCATGTCTAACTTCATTCATCTTTATACCTATATTCATCCATTGCATTTGCCACACTGTATAGTTAAATTAATGAAAATATTGTGTATATGGGCACATAATCCAAAGCAACTGATAAGCAGTAATTTTTTTATCACTTACTGCTGAACTGTAATACCAGAATGCACACATGGTCTTCACCTACAGCAATTCTGACGTAATCAGATCACCATGAAGACTTTCAATCACATACCCGTAACAGCATCCTGCATATTTCATGTGAATCATTCCAACAGTCTTTCTTAAACATACATTTTGAGAGTTCAGTAATTTATTTACCCGTAACATTGTTTTTACATATTCAGCAAACACTGCCCAGTAGAGTCTGTTCCCACCAAAGGAACGTCGCATAAAAAAGGCACCTGCCCTTCGTAGCAGCTCACCAACTATTTTCATTCCTAGGAAATCTGAAAAACAATCAAACAAAAAACAAGACCACACAAACAAAATTTATTGATTTATATCAGCCAGCAGAATCAACCATGTCCTCTAATACAACAATTACCAGAATACAGAAAATCTCTTTCAAGGATTCCATTGTTGCCAATATGCTTATTTTCCTTCAGATTGTCTAGCAAGACTCATGTAGACATGAATGGCATATTATAAAATGCTTTCAAATTTTTCTGGTAAGCTGCATTCACTCAGAGCAATTTATTTTCATAATTTAGATAGTCAGAGTTCAACCATAATAAAGACTAAATTTTTGAAGTTGCCTCACTCATTTGTAGAAAAAAGCAGTTACTACTGAATGTATCATGGAAGATACAGAAATTACCTGGCCAGTTAAACTATATTAGATCATTTATGATCCTGAATCATCACTTTGAGGAACGTATATCAAACCAGCTAAAATCTTTTGGAAGTTTTTTAGTTTTAAGGAATGACAGTCAATGCTTAATTTGCCAAAACCAGGCAATAGTTAACATTAACAAATTTCTTAAGGAAGCATTTAAAACGAGTCTAAACAACAGCTGGCCACGTGCCACTTAACATCCTTGCAACCTCAGTCCATGAAATACTTGAGAACAGTTATTCACTAAGATAAATTCACATTTCTAGCTGCAATGCTGACAACTACTGCCTTGAAGACATCATAGATGCCAGACACGTGATCCTAGCATCCGCTAGATTCCCGGTAATGTACTGCAAGAGGATTTACCAGTGTTACAGACAACTGTTTACCTTCCCTTAGCTAATCCCCACAGATCTATCTGTATCCTACTTGAGGGCAAGTGATAATTAACAAAGCAAAGACACTTACCACCTATATCAGGAGAGTGTCTTTCCACTCAGCACAAGTACCACTTTGAGAGTGAGTTTGTAAACCACATCTTATGAACTTCTACCATGATATGCAGTAAATACAACTAGAACCATATAGAACTGTATTTTCACCAGAGGAATTTAAAATAATACACACATGCAACATCAAGCTGCAAGCCCCTAATTCTTTAGGAGAACTTTGACCCTGAAGCACCCAAAACACTTAAAAAAATGTTAATCATTAAAAAATCCCTGTAAGCTAAACTAATAGTATCATAAGATACCATTTTGAGGTCCAAAACTCAAAAAGACGCTAATCCAAGTCAGCAAAGGATTACACCAACACCTATGACAGCACGTGAGCAGATTTTGAACAATGCACGACACAATAATGCAGCACCTTGATCAAGGCAGCTATGAGACACTGACTTCCAAATTCACCAGAATATAACCTGCATCACCCAGATGCAAACTCAAAGACCAGGGGAGTCTCAGCTTCCATTGCAAGCACATTCTCCCAGATTCTGCTGGTTTTCTACTGGTCTTTCCAACCTCTTGACTGGAAAAGTAGGCTACAGTGAAGCAGTAGATTCCCAGATCTTTGCTAGCTTACCTGTGCATATTACAGTGCTGCACCAGACCTTGAGGTGGTTTTCTCCCTGCTTAGAAGACCTGGTTGATACCCGAGACTTCCAAGATCAGGCTTCCCAGTTAAGTGCTGACAGAGTCCAGGTTTTCAAAATGCACATTAACTCGGAACACATTTACTATTCAAGTCTTCGAGAACTGTTTCCCACAAATATACTATCTTGGTCTGCTTTAGAACTAAGTATGTCCAAAATCCTGACCTCTGACATGAAATGTCACTTCCCAGCCAGCTCTGCTCTCAGCATTTCACATAACAGAGTTCTGCCAATGCTTCAAGGGAATCAGTCACAGCAGCAACAAGCACGAGGCGGCTGGCGCTTCATATCTGGCTACTATGACTGCACTTAAAACTGTATAAAGTATCACCAGCATTCTGCAACCACCGTAGCTCTTCGGCAAGTTTTTGCCTGTTCCCAGGCCATAAAAGCAATAGAGAAGTTGTCTTTGCAACTCTTATCTTTGTCCCAGCCTTGGGTCTACTGATAGGGTACTTCTGGGTGAACTTGCTATGAAAAAAAATTCAGCACCACTGAGAAGCTTTTAGACATTGTAAGCCTCTCATCCAAGGAGGCTTTAACAAGACATATTTGGAACTGATGTTAACCACAGATACTTTTGCAGCTACCATACCCCTTGCTACTGATTCTCTGAATCCTGAAAACATTGATAAAAGAACATACTTGCCTATTCCTGCAGCAATGACAGGCAAAGCCAAGTCATAGGTATATAGAAGATAAGACAGCATCAAAAAGTCTACATAGCTTCGGTGACTGGGCAGCAGTACAACTGGATGCTCCTGAATGGCATGTTGCAACTAAAAAAGAACAGTGCAAACAATATTGTTCCAATATTTACTGACTGACTGTTGAAATCTGCAAATGTAGACTTTCACTGGGCTTAAAGCAAACAGAAACTGATTTGTTGGAGAGTGGTTTCTCTGTCCACATACTCTATACCTTTTTCAGCACGGAATCCGCAGGAAATTTTGAGAAATTGTTTCCAGACTAGCAACCTGTGGTTCACAGGTATCATAGGACTCAAAAACCAGGGCCACCCCATTATGTAATAGTCTAATTCAAATCCCTTTTGATGGGGATGAAAAACCAAATAAGGGCTATCAGGACTGGTATTGCTGACTTCCAGGTAATACAGTACACCGTCCAAAACAGCAGCATCCTGAAACGAAACAGGGAGACAGTGGCTCCCAGGAAACTGAAGCAAACCTAAAGCATCTCGTGTCTCAGAGGTGCTACGTTTCACTACCCTTAGCTGTATGAAGGTTTTGCAGAACAGCTAGTCCACTCAGCCACATAACATTACGTTTTCACCCCTAATTCAGCTAAAAGCATTATTATTTTATAGTATCATATAGAAAAGACTCTGTCAGTGGCTGATCAAACCAAATCATGGGCACATGGTACTCCTTACCATAGAAAGCATTTGGAAAATGTACAAAAAGTCCTGATGGCTGTTTGCCTCTAAAATACTTATATATCATGTGTCTTTCCTCCCACATTTGTTAAGAAATGCAGTAATAAACACAAGGGCAGTAATTTTTTTTTCCAAAGGGTATTTTGCATATTTTTTACTTGAAGATTAGAGTTTTTGTCTAAGTGACTGGTATGCAAATATAACTTTTTCTCCCCCACAAGTACTCACTCTCTGCATTCCTTCTTCATTCACACAAACTCTCTGGAAAAGCTGTTTAAATATTTTGCTCAGAGTAAAAGCAAAAAATCTGACAGTTCCTAACTGCATACGGTGGCCCATCTCATCCAGGATTTCCGTGGCTTCTTCTTGAATAATATCCGGTGATTCTCCCATCTCTTTGGCTAACTAAAGAGAAACAAAACAAACAAAACAGCAGTGAGAAGTTGTTCCCTTCCCCTTGTGCATGCACACCATTCTGATGTGCCACAACCTCTATGGCAGAACTACTACAACAGAACTACTACAGAATGGGCTTAGATGGCAGAGGAAAGGGTGTGCAACAATTCCCCCCACACACCAAACACACCATCTGAATGTTTTAACTTGTAGCATGTTCAGAGGAGATTTAAGTTCAAAGAGTGTTTCCTATATGACCTGTCTAAAGAAGGCTGTGTGCATTTTTCTTTGATAGTAAAATTTAACCTACATTTGCAGAGATATTCACAATGGAAATATTTCAAGAGCCTTTGGGTGAGAGTTTATGGAGAACCTCAGCCCCGTCACACTTCAATTTCTTTGTAACGTATTACTTTAGCAATGGGTAGCTGAATTGCATACAAAGCACTGTCTCTATCAACTGCGCATATTAATGATCTTTTTTCTGTTGCCATGTGCATTCCCTTTTGAAGTTTCTTAAAACATATTGAAATAATGGACATCCCTCCTATTTGATACTTTGAATCTGGAAATATTTAATTCAAAAGTTAAGCCTTTTACTATTACAGAATAGGGAACATGACTTCTACTGAACAGAGAAGAGGAAATAGAAGGAATGGCAGAAGAAAAAGCCACCAAAAAAGGCACAGCTCTGTTTAGAAGCCAGCACTGCTTACCTATTATTTCTATTTTGTGACATATGTGAAAATCCATCTTCTCCAGCCTACCTCCATATACCACCTTATTATCATACCTACTGCTTCAGTTGTGTTTTCTTAAATGCATTATCCTTCATTCTAAGTATTTCCACATGTAGTTTTAACTGATTACTTTAAATGCTTAAAGAAGTCAAAAACTCTTACACTTCAGCCTAAGAAAATCAACCTCGCTTAGGAAGCCAAAAAGTTCTTCTTGCTATTCACTAGGGAGAGATACTGTTCTTATTCACCAGCAAAAGGATTACCCCACAGATCATCCTGTGTGATTTAAGTGAACATCCACTATAGAACTAAGCACTTATTCCCCAAAATCAGGAATCAAAAAACCGGACCAGTGACATATAGCAAGCTTAAACAAATAAATGACCTTCCTTTTGAATACTGAACTTTAGTAACCTCAACAATTTGGCACGAAAACAAATTCTAGTACGACTGTGTAAAGCCGCGTAAACCCTGCTCAGGCAGGAGGGTCACTAATCGTAGACTGTTGGGCTCATTGGCCAAGACAAGTTTCAGATACTTTCAGTAATCTCTAGTGCAAGGCTGGTAACTAGGAGTGCTAACCCCCTTCAACCACGTGATGCTAGCCCATAAAATATCATTCAAAATCATTTTCCATCAAAAATGCAGCACTTCAGAAGAAGACATCACACAAATGTCTTTCTGTCAAGCTCTCTGTAAAGTATTTTCTTTCAGTAAATCTTTTGGTGTCTCTAAAGTTGAAAAACTTTCTTGGATTTCATACTACTTAGCCACCCATGATATGCAACGGGACTATTTTGTAGGACATCGTTTACTTTGTCACATCATAACAGATTCAGATATATCATTTGTAACACTGACCATTAAAATAAACAAACAGAAAAATTTTACAGTAGCTGCTCACTCAGGACTAACCAGAACATCTTACATACTTCTATTCACTTGGAAGTATTTTTCATGAATACTGAAAATAGTTACTCTGCTAACTAGCACACACTCTTATTTCAATCATTTCAATACAATATAAAATATCAGCCAGTCTGACCATAAAATACTTTATTCATTACAAAATAGCAACTGCCCTTCATCTTAAAACAAAAAATACGGTTACATGTTAGACAGCGTTTCAAAGAATTACCTGTGAAACGTAACTCTTATTTTAATGAAAGCAGCATTTAGGACTGGTTCATAAATACATCAATAGCCTGTAAAATTACAATAACATATCCCCAAAGCACAAAATATTAACTAAGAAGGAGAGTGCTTCTATCTTTCACAACTGTGGCAAAGATAGTGGAGTAGGAGTAGAAATTAAAAAAAAAAAAAGGCACGTTGGATAAGTTAATGGTAAAGTGTTGTACATGCAAAATCAAAACACTGTTTCATGCATGAGCTATTTGACAGCTTTAGCAGCAGCTCTATGATAAATCAATATTTGTTTTTCCTGCCAAAAGAGTATGGCTCTCAAGTTACTCGTTTACTGAACCCATCTTCCAAGCTACAGCTATCGTTTTGACAAGGTCAGCAATAATCTCTTTTTCCCTGCTGCCACACAAAGCTTGGCTGTGTTCACTCTACCTCATCTTACAGGTCAGTGTCCAGACTCACCTGCTTGATAACATACTGAACTTGCTCTGACTGGAGAACAGCACTTTTAATAGCAGTTGGCTTACAAGGTGAAAGTCCCTTGTAGATCACAGGAGTATAACATTTCATTGCGTATCTCAAGTCACTGGACAACCGTCTTTCCTCCAAGATATCTTCAAACTCATCTCTTTTCTTTGATGTGAGATCTTTCTGCTAGGAACATACAAATGAAGAATGAGACACTGTCTTGAACCATTTGGTGATATGTTTAGCTACAGCACCAGAATAATGGTATGCAATATGTCTGCAACATTTTGGGGTTTCTTTTTAGCTTTCAGTAACGTCTGTGAGTTCCACCCTCTGTGAGTGCAGGAACAAATATTACCTGCTTGGAACAGTGATCAAGAAAGAAACAAAAAAGAAAAACAAACAATCAAAACCCCCCCAAAACCCACCCCAACCCTTTCTAACTGCAAAGATCCCCAAATCATCCTATGCCACATGTTACTTAATTCTGTCCAACAGGAAGAAGTTGAAAGAACACCTGAGCTATTAAAGCTAAAGTGCCCTGCCTCCAGGCTCTCCATGATTAATAGGTATTAACTAAAACACCTTTGATTCCAACTCTCACAGCTTGATGAAGACAATGCCATGATTGACATTATAAAAGCACAATCATCAACACACAAAAAATAATCCCTGCTACTTAAAGTTGCATCTTAGTGACTTGTGGTGGTTTTCACAAAGCTTGGATGTAAGGTACATGAAACAGCCAAGCAGGAACAAACAAAAAAAACCCGACATTGTCAGCCACGTGAAGATCAAAATGCCGTATGGTGCACACGAAGGTGAAAAGAGAGCACAGCCTCTGAGTAACCAATACCATTGCTAAGCAGCAAAACAAATGGCACATCAAGAAGAGTTATCCATCCACCTGCAGAAATCTCAGAGGAAAAACTCTTCCCCTTGAGCCAGTAGATCTCTGCGCTGGAGAGAGGTGTCTCCCATTTTGTCCTATAACATCACAGTTTGTATGAATGACCTCTCAGTCTTTCCAAGACTGAAACTGCATTTCTCTAAACTTAAAAACAGCAGCACTAGCCACCAGACAAATAAGACTACTAGAGTAAGTCTCTGCGAAACACAAATATAAAAGTATCACTTATGATCAAGTATATCTACTAGAAGAAGATGTTAAAAATAAAAGTGCTTATGTCTTCCTCCACAATACCACTTGAAGGGTAGCAAAGGCATCCTTTTCATTCACTTCACTTCTTCTTCTTATATATGACCTGTGCAGAACCAACCTGACAATGAAGAAATAAACCATGGCCTCTTACAGTGACCTTTTCTGGTGCTGAGCAGAAAGCCTTGCCAGCGAACATGCAGGAGAACACCAGGAACAGATAAGCAAAATGCCCAGCGGTGGCAGCTGGGTTTTCAACCTTGAGAGAAGGAGTCAGGTTCCACTGCCAGCTGCCCACAGCCACATCAGCAACACTAACAGAGCAATTGACATTTAAAGTAGAAAGCAAATCTTTAGTCACTGTCCATTTATCAACACAAGATAATTTGGCAAAACAAAACACTCAAATCAGGAATATCTCCACTGAAGAACAACAAAAATTCCTTCAAAGCCTAAACTGTATCAAAACACAATTTTGTTTTATTGGATGACACAAATCCTACTATAATGTTTGACCTTCTCATGTTCTTTTCACCACACAGTATAGGCAAAAGGATGGTCTCCAAATCTGCCTAGACTGTGAGAGGAAAAGAAATGAGAAGGTAAAACATTATAGTGGGATTTGCATCCTCCAATGAGACCATCCTTCTACTATAATCGCATTTGGTAGATTGTATAACTTTTCTTTCCACTACTGCATTTTAGAGAATTGCCCCACAGTAACAAACTCTCCAGGGACTTTCAAAACAATCCTATACAAGGTATTAAACCCAGGCCCATATTCATGTAAAACTTTCAGGGCTTCTTTTCCCGTGTATGGTTTATAGCATTACAGTTTTCAATCTTTCTTCTTCCACAGCTTTAAACTGGTTGGTATTTTACAAGAGCTAAGTAAGCTAAGAACTGTTAAGATGACTGGAAATAGTTTGTATTAGCCATCTGTTGCTGCTGACACCTTATATCAACCCCCTTGATTAAAAATAAATCAGAAATAAATCCTTTATGCCCTGTAATGGCAAAAAAAAAAGATAGCTCAGAATAGCAGCAGAATATACTATTTGGCTCTAAGTATACACTTACTTAAATCAGTGTGTGACCAGTCAGTTCTCTGAAAATCTAAGCAACATTTATGTCAATTAAAAAAGTTTAAATCCTGCAATTTGCAACTACACAAAACCCAGACAAAGAAAAACAGCACTCAGCATGGGCATCATCAGCCACATCAGCAGTCACTGCACTGCTACAGCCATTCCCCAACACTGCTCTGGTGATCAGAGCTTCGCAAAGGCCACAGCCCAGTGAAAAATCACCTCTCTGTCTCCTCATCCCAGGTTTTCAGACTTGATATGCAACTGATTTCTCTCCATGGCAATAGTTGTTTTTACACCCTGTTCTGAAAGAGCACTGAGGGAGCCAAACCACAAACTTTGCCAACCACCAACCACTTAAGAATTATAACACTGCTTTTATGGGTTACAGCCAAGCCGCTGTTCCAGCTTCAATTGCCAACTGGCAGAGAGCACACTTAAAAAACACACTGTTGGAAACCCGGACATCAGAAAATTCAGTGAGAGGCACAGTTACTGTGACACTGGCGAACTATAGAAGCAAAAGAACGGGAGCCTGGAGCTTCTCTGCTTCCTTGTAATTAGGATGTGCAATGTAACGATGGTGCTTGTGTTGCATTTGGTATATCAGCATACTGATAAGAACACAGAGAAGAGAAGTTCGGGAATCTCTGCCGAAACAAGGAGTGATTTAGCTCTATCCCTAGTCCCCTCATTCAAATGCTTGAGGGGAGGTGGGGAGCTTTAGCACCCCACACTCAAACCTCCTTGTCTGAGGCTTACAAAGGAACCGTAGGGCACAAACAAGTTCCATAAAGTCACCTGGACCACGTAACATGGGAAAATCCCTTTCTACCACTCCACGCCCGCGACAATCTCCCGGCGCTGTATTCACCGTCGCTGGCAGGGCCGTCTTCTGCGGGGCTGAAACGCCCGTACACCTGCCGCCCCAGAGAGCCGCTCCGGGACACACAGCCCCCGCAAGGCACAGCCACGGCCCACCTTCCCCAACCCGGCTGGCCTTCCACAGCCCGCCTGAGGGGACCCGCGGCTGTCGCGACCGACACGACAGGTCCCGGAGGCGCAGCTGGGGCAGAGAAGCGGGCCCAGGAAAGTGAACTGGTAAGCGAACGAGCCCGGCTGCCGCTCGGCCGCCGCCCGCCCCCGCTGAGCCCGGGAGAGGCCTCGCCTCTCCCGCCGCAGCGCGGCCCCCGCTTCCCCGGGACCCAAGCCGGGGCAGAGGAGCGGGGGGGGGGACTGCGCAAAACGCCGTCGTTCCGCTTCGGAGCGACCGGCACCTCACAGCGGGTGAGGCAGGCAGGCAGCCCTTTCCCCGCGGCACCGCTCCCGCCGTCGCCTACCGAGTACATGGGCGCCCCTCGCCGCGCCCGCCCGGGCGCCGCCGCCGCCGCCGCCGCCGTCGCCATGGTCCTGCGAGCTCCGCCGCGCCGCCCCGCGCCCCGATCGCCCGCCCTACCCCGCCGCGGTGCCCTCCCGCCCGCCGCCGCCGCCTCCCGCGGCGCCCATGGCCCCGAGCCGCCCCGGCCCGGCTTCCAGGCGCGGTGCGGCGGCGGAGGGCGGGGGCACCGCGCCATGGGCGGCGCCATCTCGGGGCCGACGGGAGCCGGCGGGGATCACACGCCGGAGCGCCCGCCGGCCGCGGCAGCCATGGGGCCGCGGGAGCCGCGCCGCCGGCTGGAGGCGGTGCTCGGCGCCCTCTACGACCTGGGTGGGTGCGCGGGGCCGGGCCGGGCGCTGCGCCGGCACCGCGGTCCTGCCGGGGGGCCGGGGAAGGGAGGGGGGCCGGGTGTGTTCTCTCCGGAGCGGGGCGACGGGAGCTTCGCGGGGCTGACTCGCGGCATGTGCTCGGCTCGCAGGTGAGGAGCCCGGCGGCGCCCGGGGCGCCGCGCAGGATGGCGAGGGGAGCACAGGGGCGGCGGCGGAGGAAGGAGAGGAGGAGGAGGAGGAGAGCCGGGCGCCCCAGCCGCCGGCGGGCGGGCGGCGCGGGGACCGCGATTTCTTCGGGGAGCTGCGGGCCGAGCTGAGCGCCGCCGCCGCCGCCCCGCCGGCCCCGTCCGCGCCGCCCGCCGTGGAGGTCGTGGTGTTCCGCGGGAGGAAGAGGAAGGAGCGGTCCAGCCCCGCGGCCGCGCCCGCCGGCAGAGGCCAGGTAGGGCCGGGAGGGTAGGGGGACCCCACTGCCCCCTCCCGTGCCTGGGTTGGTCCCGGTTGTTGATACAGCTGCCTGAAAATCCGGGATCTTTTGGCGATCCGCGTGCTCAGTTCGGTGGCATCCAGTCCTGCTGATTTTCAGCAGGGCTGCTGGATGAAGTAGGAATGGGGGTAGGACTTGAAGACTACTTTTTTTTTCCGATTTCAGAAGATCTCTGGTTATGTATCCTATATTTGAAATAGATGTATTCAAGCAAAATAAATTGATCTGCAGACAGGACTGACGATACGTCAAGAAGTGAATGAAATGGAAAGCAAAGCCTCTTGGTTACTTCAGTGCCCGAGTGTTTTGTCTGCTGCCCTGTTTCTGTCAATAGATGTGGATGTGAGGTGCCAAATCTTCTCTTTCTCTGGCATCACAGCAACACTGGGCTGTTGACAAGCAGTATGTGTCTTGGAAGATCAGTATTGGGTGGTTGATGGGGGACAGCATTAGATCTCAGTCTTCTGGTTTGTTGGTGCTAAATTACCTCGCACTACCAAAAACTGTAGCTGAGTTGCTTCAGTGGGAAGGCCTGGAAGGCTTGGGTGAAAGCTCAGCAGAGGGGTCCCTTGCTGGTTGATTGGTCTCCAAATTTTATTGCTTCTCTGGTTCTCCTTGAGTTGTCTTTATGACCATAATATCAGAAGCCCAACTCTAAAATAAACTGTGATGGACCAACATATGACTGTCTTGAATTTGGGGAAACTGACTGATATCTAGGGTTGAACTGCTTGTAATTGGAAAGTTCGAGAGACTGACCAAGCGGTTGGTCAAATCCATAAACTTTGGTGCTTTTTCCAGCATGTTTTCCTCTAAAAATTGCCCTAAGTGTTTATTTTTTTATGTTTTTTACAGCTTACATTTTTATACCTAAGAAGACTGGTGTTGGGCTTGTTAGCAAAATGCTCTGAAGATAGCTAGGTTTACTTGTAGTTGAGATGAACATTTTTATGTAGAAGCTTTTGCAGAGCTGAGAGAGGTTTGGCTGTGGTGGATGCACAGGGAAGCCCTAGTGTAACCCTCAGGCCTGAACCTGTGACTTAGTGTGGCTTAAGGTCCTGGAGAGTGAAAAGGAAATACGTGAAAAGTATATCCACTTCAGCTTTAATACTTACGTGGTATTCCTGTATCCTTAGGGGGGATAGTAGCCTTGAGAGCAAACGGAGAAAGATGAGCAGATGATACTCTTGAAAAGATGGCAGTTTCCCTGCCTGTGCTGCCTGCCCACATCTGTGCGTTTGGGAGCCGGCAGAGCTTCCACTCGGAGAGGTGGTTCGGCATATCCGCCCTGAAATCAGGAAGCCGACCACTGTCTAAAATAACCTTGGGAGGTTGGTTAGCGCTCCAAAGTGTCCTGTGTGGAACACTCCTGTGACAAGCAAGCGTGGAGCTCTTTTCCTTGGAATTTTACACTTCTTTTTCTTCCTAGGATACAGTCTGTTTCCCTGGGAGAGTTCCCATCCAAACTGAGAACTGCTGATGGAAGGTCTCTGTGTAAATCGTAGACTAGAAAAGATCTGGTTTTCATTGAGCTCCTTTTGAGCGAGTGCTTTCTTTAAACAACGCTAAGTGGGTTCTGCCATTTGCTGACAGGGCGCCCTTCGAAGCGGTTTGTCTTGCACTGGTGAAGCTGGATATGGGCGCTAGTATATATACATGCATTTGGGAATGAAGCTTGTTGCCCCGGCTACCGTTACACATTCTATTACCAGTGCGCTCTCTGTCTCAAATGAAATTACTTCAAACGCGTGTCCTATCCTACATAAGCAGTTTGGTATCGGTTTGGAAGTGGAAATATGAGCGATGCATAGCTCACATGTGGAAGTTTTCCTCTTATAAGATGTAATTATTCTTGGAAGTGTATAAATTAATTGCAGCTATCAATAAGTTTCTGAACTATGAAACTCTTTGTACGCATTAGCAGATAGATGATCTAGTCAAGGAAGTGCAGGACAAAGCTATATGCACTGTACTGTGATGGTACCCTATAAAATGTGCGAGATTGTTCCAGTAAGACACTATAATAGCTATACATTAAAAATGCCATGGAGTCTCTCTCTTGTAATAGATCCAGGTAATAAATCTAGAAAAAGATACTTCTGGAAAGCTGTACCTACAGCTCGGTTTACATTTCACTGCTTTTCAAAAAAACTATTATGATCAACATTTAGATTGGTTTTATTTGTTATATTAATTTGAAATGTTTTATTTTGTTTATAGACCCAAATAGTGAACGAGGAGAAAAATGTGAACAAACAAGAATTTAACTTCGAAAAAGTAAGTCTGCAGGACCTGTCCAATCTCATTGTTTTAGTGTGCAGGTGTGTATTTATATCCTTGGGAAAGCTATGGTGGGACCAATGGGAAACACTTCCAGAAATGGGCATCTCTTATAGGTGAGGCTTTCCTAATAGGTAATTCTGTCTGCATGTCATGTCAAAGGAGGAACATGCTGCTTTAATCAGCTGCTCTGTGTGAAGAGAGGCTTATTACAATTCTTTGGCCTTTCTTCTGATCTTTCAATGGGAATTTGAGTAGGAACACTGTGTGTTAGCTGTGTAAAGCTACTGGAGTATCCATAATGTTTAGCATAGCCCTTTCAGGCCCATGGTGGTAAATCTTCAATTTCTGATCTCATGTGGGAGGGAAAAAAGGTATATTGGCATCTATTTTTGAAACAATAGATGGCATTTTCCATTTGTCTTTTTATTCTCTTCTGTTCTTGTATAACTAGCACCTTAGATACTAATTCATTTACAGATGTGTGCAAGTTGTTTATGTGCCTAATCTCCGCTCAGGGATGTGCTATGATCCTGTGAAATCTCTCTCTGGAGATTCTGCATGGAGCTCCATACTGCTAAGAAGAGCGAGGATTTAATCACTGATATTAAAAAGATTATGAATTCAGCACTGGTTTGCCAGAGTATTCTTCTATAGTTTTAACTATACATATGTGTGTAGTCAAACTGCTTTGCCATCTGCCCATCGATGTTTCTTACTGGTTAAGTTCTCTTTTTTTTTAATATAGAGGAGATCCATTCCATGTGTTTTATGTAAAATGAGGAGAATTGAAAATCGTCCCCCTGGCAGTCCTCACTATGTAGAGATTAGTTGGACAGTGATTTACTGTTCTGCAGTATAGCTCCAAACTCAGCTAGTTTTATTTTATAGTGTACTGATTTCCAGCATTAGCTGGGATTTCCTTGGGAGTATGACTTCGTTGTGGTCTGCCAAGCATTACTTTACAACAGGTTGAACAAATTATGAAATGCTTGCAATCTTCTGTAATGTTCTAGGCTCGTCTGGAAGTGCACAAGTTTGGAATCACTGGCTACAAGAAGCATGAACAACGCATATGGGAACAGGAGCGTGCTATCATGCTGGGAGCCAAGGTAATTGTCACTTGGTTTGAGAGGTCACCCACTATTACAGTGCAGGAACATGGTAAAGAACATGGGGGGCTTTTGTACGACTTTTTGAAAACACAGGGTCCCCTGCCCTGGCCCTTCTCCCACTTCATCCTTACATTTACATCTTTTATTCTGTCTTGTTTGTTTTCTGTAGATGACTGGAAAATCAGCGTAGCTGTGTTATCAGAGAAGCAGTGACTGGTTAGGGTGAACAATAACATGTACTAATTTTTAATCAGGCCATTCAGAACTAAATTGTTGGAGAGAGAGGCTTGCTTTTTAAAGCTTCACTCTCCCAGTGAGTTAAAGATGGAGAGAACTCTTCAGTTTATCATCACAAGTGTAAAAGAGAAATTATTTTTTTATATGTTTTTTATGGAATGGGGAGAGGCATGGGTTTTCTTTCTAGCTCAGTGTGTATGTGGAAACCTTGTAGGACTGATAGAGAGAATTGTCATTTTTCTGTACTGTCTTCACCAAGAAAGATGTGATTTCTAGGTGTCTGCCTTACATCCCCTAAGTCGCTTTCTCTCACCCAAAAGGAAATAAGCGTTTCTAATGTTTCACCACCACCACCTGAAAAATACTGTCCATGTAAGTGTGTCAATAGTTTTTGAACCTATTTTAAAATTTAATCAGTGTTATCCCTCCCAATCTTTGTTGCAGCCCCCCAAAAAGGAACATGTGAACTACAGGATTTACCAAGAGAAAATGAAAGAGAAAAAAGCAGTGAAAGATGCTGATAAGGAAAAGGTTTGTGTGAAATTTTCTGTATAAAAAGGCAGCATGTAAGAGCAGCCCAAGAGCCTGACAGATAATGCCTCAGGCGCAGGAGGAGTGCCCAAGATTGACACCTGCTGCTCCCCATGGATTGGGTTCCTGGCTCCCATGGGACTAATCTTATTGGTGAAAGCTGGTTGTGTGCAGTATGAAGGGTTAGTCTTGCGTTGTGGTGGGTTTCACTGTCTCATCCTTTGAGGCTGATAGACCGAGGACACAAAATCAGCAGTTGTTTTTTTTATCTTTTTAAGATAAAAAAATGGCCCTCAATTAAAGTTTGTTGCATGTTGTCTAACCACAGAGAGCCGGATCTTCAACTGCTTTTATATCAGCACAATTCCATCTAGGAT
Source organism: Pseudotriccus pelzelni (assembly GCA_035584735.1). Lineage (NCBI taxonomy): Eukaryota > Metazoa > Chordata > Aves > Passeriformes > Tyrannidae > Pseudotriccus > Pseudotriccus pelzelni. The sequence goes on from JAWMRA010000113.1 coordinate 42,527,547, forward strand.
CTTGCTCATTATTTAAAGCAAGGGTGAGGTTTCTGTTGCACCCATCCTCTAGCACAGCCCATCTGGCTCTGAGCCTACTCCCTGCCCTCTCATGTAGGTGGGAGCAGGCTGTGGCATGGGTAATTGCTCTGTCAGCCGGCTTCCTGCCACCCTCTTTCCCAGGGACCTACTTCTCCTCCTTTGTCATGTGGCTCGAAGCACATCCAGTGCATGACCAGACATGGTTGAACCCTGCTATTTGACAGATACACTCAGCTGGGGGAACAGGGCACACCTACCTGGTGGCAAGTCCATCTTTTGACCCTAGGATCTGTCACATGCCCAAGGAGCGAGCCTCTGCTTCTGCACATGGCAAGGACAGCTTGTTGGGCATAAGTGGGCTGTAAGGTGACATGAAGGGCTCTGGGCACTCCTAGCAGTGGCTGCACAATGTGTTGCATCACTTGTTCTGTCAGAAGGTCTCCCAGCTTGTTTTAAATGCCTGCTGCTCTGGGAAGCAAAGGCTACAGTGTGTTTTATGTGCAGATGGTTGTTCAATGAACACGCTCTGTTACTTTTTCATTAAAATATATATCTTGAAAAACAGGAATGTAAAGGTGATTCTCTTAAGAAGAAGAAGAAAGAACAGAAGGAGAGGTGAGCTGTTTTTAATGAGTTGAAATTAACTTGCTTTGGATAGTCTCCCCAGTGAATCTCCCCTGTGTAACTGTACCAGAAGTCACGCCCATCACGGTGGAATGAACTTCTCCAAATGCAGAACTCCTCAAAAAATGGTGACATTGCTCTCTGTCTAGCAGTTTCAGAGGGTTTAGTTACACTGCTTAACTGAAAATATATCAGTTCTGCCCCAACATGTCTAAGACTGCATCTGGAGGTGAGATGGATGAAAATCCCTGTGTGCCGATGCATCACTTACTCAGAGCATTTGCCCTAAGAAATACTTCATGCAAAACACAAGCTACAGTATACAGAGGTTTGAAAGTGAGCTGACATGCTTAATCATAGTATAGCATAATCATTCTGTACTCTTAATGTTCCTTCTCTATGGAAAAATCTTTGCGTTTCTAAACATTTAGAAACGTAAATCATGCTGTAATGTGCTGCAAATTTTGGATGTCTACGAAGGTAAAATGTTCTGGGATCATTACTTGCTATGATTTGATACTCCTGAATACCAAACACAGAATGCATAAATAGGTGATGTTTTTCACCATATTAAGCATTTTCATATGTTTCTGCTTTTCTCTTAATTATTGTTTTTCCTCTTCTTATTTCAGGAAGGCCAAAAGGAAGAAATCAGTGCCTAGCATCTGGCCTGCAGGACAAGTTGGAAAATTCAGAAATGGGACCTTGATTCTGCAAAGCCATGACATAAAGAAAATCAAATCATCCAAAGTTAGGAAATTAACTTAATGATAGAGTGAAATGGACAATATGCATAAGATAGAATTCATATTGCTACCAACACATACAGAACTTCTCGCCTACCCATCATGCCATAATTTTTTAAATTTTGTTGTTGCAGGATTTTGTACGTTCCATTCTGCCTTCAGAAGAATATGAGAATTTACCATTTTATAAATAAAGAGTTTTTATTAAGAAGGTTGCACAGCCTGTTTTTATTAATCAACGCATGCCAAAACAAACATTTCACTTTCTAGAATCAGCTTGTTGGCTATAAGTAAAATATTCATTTAATCCATTAACTAATGGATTAAAACATATACATCTTCACTTTCATGTGAAAAGAATATGGAAAAAAGCAATACCTTACTCACTCTGAACCTGAAGTAGGTGGTCTCCAAACATTTATCGAACATAAATTTGTTTCTATATTTTTATGGATTGTTAGGGGCTAGTAGAACTGCACAAGGGTTTTCCTGTCCAGCAAAACCTAAAGGTTTGAAAATTACCTGCTTGGGAAGGAAAATAATATTTTTCTGAAGTTTTGTTCCAGTAGGAGTTACACATTCAGCTTGTATATCTCTGTAGAGGTCTCCAAATAAGCAGTTTCAAATAGTGTTTTGGTGGCTTGGATGATTTGTTTTTAAAAACAAAACCATGTAAGACTGAGCCAAAAGAGACGTAGACACTCAATAGCTGCTGGTTGTTCCTGGGAACTCGTGTTTGTTTTGTTCAGTGTCCCCATGCCTCTAAGGCTTTTCTGTGAAATCTTTGTCAAAGCTGAAGTTTTGATGCTATTTTGATTTCAGCACTTTGGTGTTTCTGGAAGAACAGTTTTTGCTTTCTGTAGCTAAATATTTTTGGTTGGTTTCTTTCTGTTTTTTTTTTAAGGTGGTGTATCCTTTAGAACTGGCAATGGTTAGTAACCTTCCAAACTGAAAGAAACTTCGGGGTGTACGGGTGCCCCTGTGGGCTGGGAGCCTGCGCTTAGGTAATCTCTAACCCTGCAGTGAGGTCTGTGTCAGCTTGCAGGTAGGGAGGGCCACACCACAGAAAGGGATGCTTTCTGGCACGCTCCTTCCCTCATACCTCATACCACCTTCCTGGAGGTCCTGGAAAAGTGCTCTGCCACCACAGAGAGGACTAAAAGGAGGGAGAGAGCTTGTAAGGATCAAGAGGCAGGTAAAAAGTGGAAGGGAGTATTTCTGTGGGAAGAGGTGGGGTGTGCAGAATTGGGTTGCTAAATGCTGTTATCACATTTCATAATTGCATAATTTGATTTCTTGTTATTCAGTATTGGTTGCAGATTCAAACTGGAATTAACAACCCTATCTGGTTGCAGACTTAATGTCTTATTTCACATTACAGAAATGTCAAATCACCATGGCATGTGAAGGTGTAATCACTGAGAAGAATTGAGTACAGAGGATCAAGACTTGTTGAGGCAACAGATGGGCCTTCCATGTTATGGGATGACCCGTATTTTTTAATTCCTTTTAATCCTTGAGCTTAGTTTTCACTGCTCACTTCTCGATGAAGTTTTTTTCAGCTGTTTGCATATAATGTGTTCTGGGACTTTATGTCCTCAGTCAGCTTAGGTAAGTTAAAGGGTTTACTTTCCACCTCCGCAGCTCCCAAAAGCTGTTTGGGAGTGAAACTTGGTCAGAATGGGGTGTCTAATTTTGCGGTCTTGGTCTCAAGCTTGCAAGCTCTGTAAAGAAGAGATGAAAAAAATCTGTTCTTAAAAGGCTGAAAACTGAAATGCCAAGTAGACAGTGGAACACTGAAGTTTTTGAGGGAAGAAAACGAAAAATTTATTCAAAGTATTGCATCTTCACACTCATTTATAATGGTGTGTATGTATTATGAAAGCTTTGTTACATGGTGATAGGTTGCTTATTTATATCGAGTTTCCAAGGTGATTGGAGCTGGCCATGCTACATCATTGTAGGATGCTGTTCTCAGGTAAGCATGGTACTTTTAGTCCTGTTTTGTTACATCTGGCAAATAAATCTGTTCAGAGCCTGTTATGCACCAGTGTTTTTCTGGGCTGGTGTGTGCTGGTAGTTAGCAGAGTATGTAAGTTTATGTTCAGGCAGCAAGCTCTGTTGGTTTCTAAGCACATGCTTATACATGAACAACAATGTTGACTGAATAACTGATTGAGGGGGAGCAGGGCCCATCTTATTTTGCCCTCTACTTGCAGTTGCATACAGGGATGAAGTGTAAAGGAAGAACAGAAGGATTTTTCCTTATCTGCTTTCTCTTGCACACCTTTTCCTACAACCGTTATCTTTATTCCCTGTTTCCCCATATGCTAAATCCATTGTGATTATCTTTTCTCCCAGTCAAACCCTTTTCCATGAAGGAGTTGGTGCCAGGTTGTTGTCTCCTGCGAGAAAAAAAGAAAAGGTGTGATAGATGGTGTCTCCACAGTTGTCTGTAGTTACTCCTGATCGTTTTGGTAGGATTCCTGTTTCTTGCCCTGATGCTGCTGTCAGTGTTACCACCATGCTTTATTCTGCTTTGTTAGCAGACATCTGTGAAGGTTGTGTGGCTTCAATGACTGCCTTTTCGCAGGGGCTGTGTGCTGCCTCTGTAGCATTACTCAATCCCTCACGAGCCATCGGCTTGATAGAGGTGTGCAGCTCTAAAATGACAGGCTATTTTAAACCATCTCACAAAGTTTTTGCCTCCCCTGCCCTGACAAGCTTTCTCCCCAGTTTGACTTCTACCCAAAGGACTTTTCAATCGGATCTCAGTGGTGTCACAGTTCTTTCCAGGCTCTGCTTTCTCCAGTGTCAACAATTTCTGGAGATTGGGAAATCACCCAAAGTGTCTTAGGTGGAATGCAACTAAATAATAAATCCCCTATAACAAATGTGAGCCAGAGCTAACGGAGTGGTACTGGGAAAGAGAGGTGTTTCATGCCACGGAATCCGGGGAATGTCTGAAGTTAAGGCATAGGTGGTTGCTCTGGGGGAGGACTCTTGGATTTCTCCAGCTACAGGATTATTCATGACTATGGTAACAAAGCAGGTACCAACAGTTGGAGTTAGGCATGTGTTCTGCATTAGTGCCTCATCTACATTATGGCATAATATTTTTTTATAATAATCAGGAATAATAAATACAGTACCGATGCTGAACTTGTTGGCAATGTTATAAGAATTTATTTAGAAACTGTAAAACAGCATAAACTTATACATCAGGTTTTCCAAAAGGGGAATAATAATAATAATAATAATACACAAAGTTTTAGTTGGACCAAAAGACAAAAAGCAGTTTGTTTCTAATTCAAAAAATACAAACATTTGCTACAGGTACAAAATTATAAAAAGTTTGTATTTTCCTTTTGATCTGGTGATAGACACATATAGCAGAGATGTATATTTCACCAGCTCCAAATTAATATAAGCTATGGGAAATGACAATAAAGAAAATAAAGTGTTGTAGTTAAGAAGAAAACACAGAAACAACTTCTTGTCTTTCATTTAACCAGAAGTGAACACCATTATCTTACTCCTTTGCACTTTTTTGGTTGCCAACATTTAAATTAGTGTTATTCATGCTTCATATGACAATCAGAAATAACAGCAGGTTTACCTCATGCATTTATTTTTAATATTCATCACATAATGTCTTCTCACCATGCTACCTAGAAAGGTTAGTGTTTTTATTGACAACATTTAAGGGAGGTGGAGGGTGGTGGAATGCAATCAGGATCCAGGAATATTTCTACCTATTGCTTCATATTCTTCTGTTAGAAACCGTCCAATTAGCATAAAAAATAATTTTGTAGTTAATTCTGCATGGAACTGTTTGCAATAAAAAAAGTAACAAAAAGGTCATTTAACAGAAAGGGAAAATGCTGCTGAGTGTCTCTGTCAGTGGACCACAGGTCTGTCTCCTGTATTGTGCAAAGATGCAGGAGCCCTACACATCCAGTTTCTGAGGTTTGTATATGGGCTCCTGCACCTCAGAAGACCAAGTGCATCTGATTTATAGGGAATTTGTGCTTCAGGCTGCTGCTCCACCTGGCTGTGTGTGCGCAGCGTTCAGTAGAGCTGGGCAGAGGAATCGCCAGAAATGTTGTCAGTAGAAACTAGAAGCAGCTCCGTTTTGTTTTAAAAAACAACAACAACAAAAAAGACTCCATCTTTGCCTGGTAATTTTCAATGACAAGTGCCCTTTACATTTGCTACATGGTTGATCTGAAACTGTAATCTCCCTTACAAAGTTGATCTAGCCAAGATACTTGGTGTTTCCTTTTTATCTTCCCTGGTTCAAAGTTGAATTCTTGATTTTGCTGTTTAAGCAGGATGCTGCGAAGCTGGTAAGGCCTGAGATAAGGTCTAACAACTTTCCTAACTCATCTTTCTGTTTGTGAGCAAAGGACGTACTAGATGGCAATAGAAAGCTGCTGTCACCAGGTTGTGGTATTTGCATATTGCATCCCCTCTCATGGGAGTGGGTAATCTGAATTGTGGTCCAAAAATGCACTACCTCTTGTTGGCAGTTACAAACATGGTGTCTGTCATACACTGGTAGTGGCAGCTTAACCTTGATCTCGTCTCTCTTACCTTGTTTAAGAAACATTATCATGTAAGAAAGAAAGAAAGAAAACAAAGCTGCATCTCACATTTCTTCTTGCTCTAGAACAACTTGGAAACCAGAGTATTAGGAGCTCTCTGCTACCTTTGCTAACTATACTTTGAGGGGTAAAAAACAAAACCAAAACCCAACTTGCACAGCACTACCACAGAACTCTATCACCAGCCAAGAACAAACTACGACAATACACTATTATGGCATTATTTACATGATGGAACATTACGCATATAATAAATTACATTTAATACTTTTCCTCTTAAACTCTGATATATGTAAGCTCATGCTTATTTTATTTATTTTGTTCAGTCCAATATATTTTCTTCTATGTATCTTAAGTGCATAGGCAACATAGGAGCTGACAGTGCTGTCTGCCTATCTTTTTCTATGTTTTTAGAAGCCAAATTGCTTTCCAAATTCATGATACATCACAGTATGCTACTGTCCTCAGTGACATATGAATTTATTTATAGCACATACCTTTCCACAGCAGAAGGAGCAAGGGATTGTCAGCTAGGTCTGTGCTTATATTGACATTAAGTCTTACTAAGAGAACTTCTTGTGAGCTCTTTTTGAATTGATGAGGGAAAAGAAGGGAATAGAAATTTTGTAGCATTGCATGCCTTGGGAAGTCTGACAGTGCTCCTGATGGCACACTACTTCTGTTTGTTCCCACTGAAGTTGATGGAAATTTGCAGAGGAAAGAGCCAGGAAACAAGCTCACAAAGGCTAAGGTTGGGGTTCACAAGGGTAGGTGAAAACTGAGAGTCCTTTGTTGCTCTGCAGGACAGAAAGTTTGCCTGCTCTTTTTATTTTGCAGCTGTTCAGAGCTTCCAAATTTGTGTATGCAGAAATCAAGCTTTGTTATATTTATTAGGGGAGGGCTTGTTTGTGTTTTGGTGGGTTTTTTAAAACATTAAATCAATTTACAGCTACCTTGTGTGGGCTCTGTACTATAGTGCATGGGATTCATTGCAGTGCAAAAGGCTTTGCTCTCCTGCTTGTAAGGAGCAGCCTGATCTCTGGAAGTCGAAGAGTCCCATGACAGGCAGCTTTGTGTATGTCTAGGTGCTGGAAGAGCTTGGAGTCCCAGAGAGATGCAGAAATACTCTGAGGAATGAAAAGGAAGCAAGAGCATCCCAACTGGTCCCCTTGGAAATCTATGTTGCCCTTCAGCCCTCTGGGTTCTCCCTGGACAATCGGCAACACAGTTTCTGCAAGGACCTTATTGCAAGTTGCTGCAAGGACTAAAAGCTGACTCCTCCTAAAGAAAGGATTTAGAGGAGACAAAAAGTGGCATAAGAGATACTGTAGATGAAGAACGTGCAAACTTGCTGGGTTTATAATGAGAAGGACCTTGGGGAAGTTACTTGCAGAGAAACAAACTAACTCTAGCCTGAGCACAACAATGGGAGTGTCCCCAGCTGATGATGTTCTGCAAAGGGAAAATTCTATTCTGCCTATTATCAAATGACCACTGCCATTCAGGTGCTCTGCACAAATACTCATGTGCAGAATAATTAGTTTCTTAGAATAATTTTATCTACTTAAGCATTATTTCTATTAATCAAACTATGAAAATGTATCCAGCGGAAGTCACAAAAGGACACTCTATGAAGGTAATTGGTTTATTGCTATGAGCCATGCCAAAGGTAAGTCCTTGAATGTGTACACAACCAACACACACAAACACTTTGTTTAGTTTTTGGCCTAGGGCAAATTAGTCTTACTAATGCAGGTAGCCTACTGTAACTGTATTCCTTTTATTTTATTTGCATTTCTGCTAGGTTAAAAGGAGACTATAATGGTAGCTAATCTGTTCCCTACTTTTATTATGTTCAAATGCATAGAGGGTAAAAAAAGAGCTTCTCTACTGCTCTGAAGCATGTCCTACCTATTGTCCACATTTTCATTAGAAATTACTAATATGTCACTCAGTGTGTTCTCCCCAAGGTATAATACACCAGGAACCAATACCAAAACAACTATGAAAACCAAAACCGAGTACTGGAAACACTTCTAAAACCCATCCAGAATTAATTTTTAACATCTAGCAGTGGTTGAAGATTGGAAAGATGTAAATTCATGTGAGTTTCCTTTACAGAAGTTGGGAGTAAAGGCAAAGGTTCAGTCCCAAAACAAACAATGCCCTCTTGTTTTTAGTACAAGTGAAGGTGGAGTGCCTTCCATATTCAGATTATCACAGGATGTTTCCCAATATAAAAAAACTATGTGCAATTTATGTACAATATTCCCATACACTACTCTGACTGGCCATACTCAAAGCCAACACTATGATTACAACTGTTACGTTCATAGAAGAGCACACTCAAGAGGAAATTCGGGGTCTGGTAGTGTTCTAGCTGAGGTAGGTTAAAACAGACCTGCTAATTAGAAAATCTTGCATGAGTTCACATGGTATTGAATGAAATTGAAGATTATAGCACAGTTGGTCTCTGATATTCTTTACAAAACCAAGACCAGCATAGCACAGTTATTCCATTCTCTACAAGTTTACTAATACAATCCATTCCAGACTTTGAAAAAAGTACTGTTGCTTTCTCACTTAAAAGCATATGTTATTCTTTTCCATAGCTGGTTTTCCTATTTCAGTCTCGACGTTGCTGAAGGTGCCCTGCTGTTCTGCAGGAGAGGTGGGCTACAGGGTGCTTGGTTGGTTACAGGCAACAGGATGACAGATTGTTTCTTGTCTGTGCAATAGCCCAGGACTGTTCTATTCTGGGCTACCTTTCCCTCCCCACAAGGGCTATGAAGTGGGATGACTCTGTGCTCTGCCACGGGGAAGCCTTGCCATCGCTCAGCACTACCTGAGTGATGTGCTCCAGACAGGGACCAGAAGCGGACCTGCAGCAGAATGCCTGGGGCCTGGCAGGCTGCCCAAGGACAGGCCTGGGCCGTTTGTCCTGTGGCTGTGCTTTAACGCAAGGCAGTAAGCTGGATTTTGGCTAGAATATTTGTTTTCAGGTTTAATAATTACATGCCTGACAACAATGTGTGTGTGCGTATATGCGTGCTTGAAGAGGAAAATTTGTATAAGCAGCAGGATTTAAAAAGAGGAAATAGAACATTGATGGGATTTAAGAGTTTATGTTTCTCTTTTTTGTTAGCACCGCACTTACATAGGATACAGTGACAGAGTCCAGTGTATCACCCAGTCTGCTGCATCTTGTCCTCACACATTTCTGTTATACACACACACTTGCATAAGTTATCTGGGTTCAGAAGAAAAGAAGCACACAGGCAAACCAGTGTATTTTCTGACAACTGCAGGCAGGTGACAGTGCCATGGCTGTGGGAGAAGTTCACTGTCTCCAGTTGTCACAGACTCCAGTTGTCATGGGCAGCACCTGAAATGGCTGCTTGTTTTCATGGGAGATGCCAGGCACAGGTAAGTCTTGCAAAAGATTTATGTCCCAATCCAGAAAAATTCTTAGGGAGAGGTTTTGCATTAATGCTATGAATCTCTCTCAAGTGCTTTATTAGGATCAAGACATTAATTAGCTCACAGTAATCTAATAGAAAGTTAAGGCTTCTGATCTCAAAGCTACATTGGAACTACAGCTGCCTAGGGCTTATCAGGATCAAGGCTGGAAAGCAGCATTTCTCAACACAGGAGACTTTGCATGTGCCATATTTAAATACATTTCTTATCAATTCAGCTGAAAGGAATCTCCTCTGCAATGTTTTTCAAGAGTTGTCCTGATAACCACAATTAAATCTGCTGGATGTGATAGTCTCCATAGTCATGCCTGAATAACAAACACTGAAATGTTATGAAGGATGTTTTTCTCTCTACTTTTTGTATCCGATTTCTGCATGTGTCATGGTGTAAGCTAAAAGGTGTGCAACTATTTCGTGGCAGTGTTTGGAAACCAACCTTATTCTTGTTGCAGATAATGAGGTAAGTTCTGCCACAGACTTCTAGAGGGACATTATCCCATAGCTTACTGCAGTCTACAGCCAGAAGGAATAATTAATGGTCATTTGAGCCACTGAATATAATTGACAACAAGGAATTCTTGAGCATACAGCCTCCACTTCAGCTGTCAAAACATACCCTTTCTTGATTTAAGGACTTCAGGTGGCAAGGGAATCCCGTTCACCTACTGGTAAATTGCTCCAACATCCATTGTCCCTCAGTCTTACCCATTTTTTCCAGCATCACTAATATTTAAGCACAAATCCAGCCATGAGAGAGAAAATACACTCTTTTAAATGTTTTTTTTCGTAAGTGTGTTTGCGTGTGTGTGCACAAGTATACACATGTGTGCAATGCATCGTAGATATGTTCAGGCACACATCTTCAGTTGAGTGCCAGTTCAGCGGATGTGCTTGCTATGGCTGTTCAATTAAAAAAGGGAGTGATCTAGCTGTAACCAGCTGATTATTCAGTGAGCAACATGCTACACAGTGTTTTAAGTCAAGGAAAAGAATGCTTTTTTTACTGACTTACTGAAAAGTGCCAAAACACACTGAGAAAGCTTAGAGAGTCCAACACAGTGTCAGGCAGGGGCTTCGTTAGTTGTTGGGCAGCTTGGTCTGTTTTACACATTGTGGAACCTCCAGTCCTGTGTGCAGAGTCACCTGCACAAAGAAGAAATAAGAAGAATGTGGATTCAAAGTGGGACATCCTCAGCAGAGAGCATTCATAAAGCAAAGTGCAGATAAATGACAGGGGAAGGGCTGTGGGACTTCAGGGCCAAGCTTAAATCAAGAATATTAATGCAGATGATATCGAGCCCCTGAAATAAACAAGTCTCCTTCTCCCTTCCCTCCTGAACGCTTTGGGACCTAGAAGACAGGTATCTGTATCTTTTCCCAAAACTAGCCACCAGCTACAGGTCTCCAGCAGCACTGCTTCCTAGACACAAGGGGGATGTCATCCTGCATTGCAGGATGCACCCTGTCATTGGTGCATCAAATTAAATAAAACTGAGAAAGTTTCTGGAAAGATTTGGATGCCACCAGTAACAAGTGCTGAAAGTTTGTGTACTAACATGGTCATGTGAGGTTTCCGATTTCAGTTTGGGTGCTTTAAATGATGAATGTTCCACCCTGGCTGCATTGGTCCTGCCTGACCTAAGCTGACCTCCTTCAGTCTTCACGCTCCTGGATGTTTCCATAGGTTTTCCCTTATACCACGCCCCATTTCTAGCCATATGCAGTGGTCTTGAAGTAAAAAGGCTTTATATTTATAGATCGTTCCTCCAAGAGGAAAACCTCTTGTGAAACAGAGAGCAGGAATAATGTGCAGACTGGTTCTTCTCTGCACTAGGTCTCTGACCTATGTTGCCTTTGCTCTCCTTACTGCTCTGCTGCTCCTCTTTCAGTCCTTTGCCGACATTAATTATCTCCAAAGACCTGAGAAGAACTAGGATACACATTTTTTTTTTGTCAAACTGGTGGAGGAAACCTTAGTGATGCTACTTTCCAAGCAGAGTGTTACAGGAAAATAAGGACAGGAATTAGTAGAGTAGTGTGCAGATACTTTCACTTGGCTTTATAGCATTACTCCTCACGTTGATCAGGCAAGGCAGAAAAAAGTCCAAAAAGTACTAGTAGCCTAGGTGTAAGTTTGAAAAAGAAGGAGCCCCTGTCCATACTGACTACCTACAGATGGTGTTATCAGCTCCAGCAGCTGATGTGCTGTCAGCATACATTCTCCTTTAGGTGAAAAGAGTAAGTGGGACTGGACTGCAGAAGACTTACCTGGACATTTCGATTGAGGCTCAGTGCAGGCATGAAGACACCCTCGATGTTTTCAAATGCCGGAGGCCCTTGCTGCTGCCCATTTATGTAAAAGGTTAAGTTGTGCTTGTTCAGATCCAGAAGAACACCAACGGTTGCACCTTTAGAAACTCCTCCTTCAGTCCTAAGGTACAAAGGGACCACACTGTTGGTGAAGGCAGAGGTCCACACTGCTGCTGCTCTCCCTAGGACAAGTCTTACTAAGCAAAGGGAGAGTGGGGCAGCACAGTGAAATGATTATCCCTGTGGCATTTGGCAATGACCGATCGACACCTTTTTCTGAAGCGTATGTACCACATTCATAGGAGCTTAGTGGGTGGATCCTAAGGAGAAATCAAATCCATCTCTCCTGCAACTGCAATTTAAGAGCTGAAAATGGGGTCCAGAGCTAACGGATTCACTCAGCTAATGAGATATGGGGAAGTGAGCTGGTGGGGACTGTAGCCTTGGAGACACAGCACTTCATAGTATCCCTGTTATAGCGGAGTGATGCACAGCAGGCAATTAAAAGCAGGAAGCTGGTTTCCTAGGTGTTCATTTCTAATCATTATGCCTGCTAACAGCTCAAGACCCAGACTTTGACTACTCACCTTGGCATGCTCCAAGGGGACTCAGATTTCCAGCGTCTAGGGAGCCAGCACAGTTATAACAGATGGTGGTTTTGCAGAGGAAGGGAAGGTGGGGCTGGTTACAGATAAGTATAGTTTCCAGACAGAGAAGGTGCTCAGCTATCAGACTGTTTCAAGTGGGAAAGTTGAGAGCTGTTTCAAATGTGCAGGCATGGTTATTAATGCCAGTGATAATTGGTTGTGTCAGGAGCAGCTGCTGAGAGCTACTGTAGTATCAGAGCTTGCCAGGACAGACTCAGCCAGCCATTACATGCTTGAGTGATTTGACATTAATGCATTTTGACTTGGGGGTTAGTCAAATCCAGTATTACTTTAAAGAACACAGAGCAAAAATATCTACTAGATATGCAGATTGGCCACAGGCACTGCCATTCTGCTAATATCGTGGGGCTTTGCGATGGACTTACAGCCTGACACAATTTGTTCTGGGTAAATCAGATTTCAAATAATTTGCAGTGGGAAAGGAAGCAGCTGTCTTTTGTCCCATGCACTTGCCTCAGGCACACAGCATTCACAAGATTAATGTGATTTTAACATAAAATTTATCATAATAGGTAGGCAAAACATTAAAAAAATAGTGGGGCTAGGGACCAGAATATGATTAGGAAGAATATAGTGCAGGGGAAGAAATTTTCCTCTTGTCCACTAGGTGTCATAAACTGTATTCCCTTAGACTAACTGTGGCACATGGCAATTCCTCTGAAGGTAATACTATTCTGGGGAGCCCCTGGTGGCCTAGTGGTTAGATCGCAGGACCTTCACCGCTGAGGCCTGGGTTCGATTCCGGCCAGGGATA
>JAWMRA010000113.1:42540855-42556714 GCA_035584735.1 Pseudotriccus pelzelni
AAATCCAATGCGCAGGCTGGAAGGTGTAAAGACCTTCCCCGGATCTTCGTTCGCGAAGACTGGCCATTACTTACTAATACTATTCTGACTTCTCCATTTAAAGCTCTTTAAACAATAATAACATCGCTATGAATCACAGTTTGGCTTTGAGATGTGTTGGAATTTCACACTTCACGATTCTGAAGTTTCTTTGATTTGCTTTTTGTTCATATGAGCATTAATAGGTTTCTCTTTTATCTCTTCTCCAAAACTACAAAGCAAATTTTCCATCAAAAGTTAAGATGCTTACCTATCCTCAGTATATCAGTATCTAGACTGTTTTTATTAAAAGAACTCAATCATAAACCTCATTATGAGATTGTGGGCAGCAAAAATACTATGGTCTGGAGCTATTTACAAATAGATTATATTATTTTTTCTTTGTTTAGGAACAGTTTTGATTGTAGGGCCCCATATTTTATACCCTACTTGATGTAGATTTTATGACATTCTTTTAAATGACATTGATTCTCTCAGAAACTACAACTTTGCCTTTCTGATATTATTATGTTCTTTCCTACATGATAAGCTAATTTGTTTCTTGTGAGCTAATTAGCTGCATGCTACACAATGACATGGAGTGACTCCTCTGCAGCCCCTGAGGACAGCCCCACTGAAGAGGAGATAGATGCTGCCTGCAGATTCCAAGCTAGCCAAGGACAGGACCCAGCTGAAGCCCTTCCAGGAGCCACGGGGGTGTGGGGACAGAGCAGAGGGATGGGCACCTTCTCCCTTCCTTGTTGCTCCAAATCTTCATCAGGTAAAGTGCCTCCTTCCTTGGCTGCCATCTCCCCACAGTGAGAGCAGCTCTGGCAGGAATAAGCAGGGACACAGGCAAGGAGGAGCTCCTCAGCGTGCTGCTGCCAGGGAGGATGGACCTTTTCTGAGGCTGAACAGCTGCTCTTACTGAGCGCCCCATGCTTTCCTTGGGAAGAGTGCTCTGAGGACTCCAGTGTTTTTTGGACTACTTTCATGGTCACTTTCTTTAGGAGGAGAGGAGGGAGAGTCAAGTTTCATGAGCAAAATTATGCAAGGCATTTCCCCACTCTTCTGTACACCATTTAGAATAGATTACGGATAATTTTTCTAATAAATGCCTTTGTTGTGATAAAAGAAGCCAGCTAGCTCAAGAGACAAGCTGAAGTTGCTCTCTCCTGGTACACTTCTGTGGCAGCATGTATATAAGCTGCTGCTTTATTGTAATGCATTTTTAAGCTGCTTAATGACAGGTATACCATAGGTCCCCAGTAATCTGCAGGCCATGTACAAGGAAAATACAATTTTTTTGTTACAACACTTCCCCAATAAATACTTAGCATTCATTAAATGATAATCCCATTCTGGAGATACACACCACTCTTCCATTATTTCAAGTAAATCCCACTTTTCCTGTGCATTTTGATTTCTGTGTGCAGCAATAAGTCTGAGTGCAGAAATGCTGTGCAGAAGCCTGGAAGGTTGGCATGCAGAAAAGGGAATTTGGCTACCATGAAAAATGCCATTGCTTGTGGCAGTGGAGGCTGTTATTCCAAGATGTGTTCAGTAACAGCTTGGACAATGTGCCGAATAGGACTGCATGAATTGGCTTGAGGAATTAGGAAAGGTAGTTTCACTGTTATTGAAAAATAAGTCTTAACAATGTATGAACACTTTAATAAACTCAATAATTAGTTTAACTCTGCATTAATAATATATTAATCTCTAGCTTTACAGCAACTTAACAACTTTGCCATGTCTATTGTCAATGACGGTATTTTTCAGTCAATTGTAACATTTTTGTGTGATAAAAAACTGGTCTTGAGATCTCTGAAATCAGTGAAGAGACTCTCCTCACTGCAGAGGCCTTTAAGACTAAAATGCAAATACTCTAGAGTTTGACTTCCTGTTGTCTTTCAGTGTAAAACATTTCAGTATGAATTCCACCTCTTTCTTTATATAAACACATAGTGGCTGGAGTATCACGTGAAGCACCTGGTACTCCTGCTCTTGGGAATTTTGCCAAGGAATGGATTAATTGCAATGCATGCCAGTGCCTCTTGTTAACAGGCATACAGCATCTCTCATAGACTAGTTTGTTTTGGAAGGGACCTTTAAAGGTCATCTAGTCCAACCCCCCTGCACTGAGCAGGAACATCTTCAACTAGGTCAGGCTGCTCAGTGCCCCATCCAATCTGACCTCAAATGTTTTCAAGAATAGGGCATCTACCATCTCTCTGGGCAACCTGATCCAACCAGGATCCTCCTTCTTGCCTTTCTTGAAAATCAGGACAACATTCACCAGCTTCCAGTCAGCTGAAACCTCTCTGGATTCCCAAGACCGCTCAAAAATCATTGAGAGAGGTTTTACGATGACATTAGTCATCTCTTTGAGGATTCTGGTGTGATTCCCATCAGGCCCCATAGATTTGTAGGGGTCCAGTTTGAGCATCAGATCCTGCACAATTTCAGGATTGACTGGGAGTTGATAATTCTCATAGTCATGATGCTCTAGCTCAGGGCACTGAGACCCCCGTGGTCCATCATCTGTGTTGAGGACAGAGGCAAAGAAAGAACTAAACATCTCTGCCTTGTCTCTGTCCCTGTTTGTGAGGTGACCATCCTCTCCCTGTAACAGGCCAATGACATTTCTATACTGCCTATTACACTAATATATTTGAAAAATCTCTTTTTTTTTGTTCCCCACATTTCTGGCAGCTTCAGCTCCTGCTGAGCTTTGGCTTCACAGATTTTCTCCCTACAACTGCAAGCAGCATCTCTGAATTCTTCCCGTGTCACTTGACCTTACTTCCACTGTGCATACACCTCACTTTTTTGCCTTGTCTCCAAGAGAAGATACCTGCTCAGGCAAGTCAGCCTTCTGCCTTGCTTGCTTTACTTCTGACATTTGGGAATTGCCTCCTTCTGTGCCCTTAGGAGGTGATGTTTAAGAAGTGACCAGCACTGATGGACCCCAGCACCTGCAAAAACATTTTCCCAGGGGACCTTACTTACTGATTTCCTGAGAAGCCTGAAGTCTGCTCTCCTCATGCCCAGGGCCAAGGTTTTTCTGACACTTTTCCTCCCATCAACAGAGATTCTAAACTCAACTGCTTTGTGGTTTCTGCGGCAAAGACAGCCACCAATCTCCACTTCACTCACAAGATCCCCTCTGTTGACAAGCGGCAAATTAAGGAGGTCATCTTTCCAAGTTGGCTCCTCTAAGACCTATTCCTTAAAGCTGTCATTCAAGGTTTTTTTGGAATCTTCTGTCCCATGTTGTAGCAGCAGTGTGATGATCCCAGTTAATTTCTGGTAAGTTGAAGTCCCCCATAAGGACAAGGACAATTGACTTGGAAGTGTCCCTTAGTTCCTCAAAGAATAATTCATCAGTGTCATCATCCTGCCTAGGAGGTCTATAGTAATGCTTTTTGTTAGCATTAGAGTCTTCTGTTCATGCCTCTTCCAGCATTACAGAAGTCATGCTAGTTTTTAAGGGTGTAAAGAGATCCAATTTGGCATGCTGTGAGTGAAAGGAACAGAAAAGTCCTCTAAATGTTGCGTGAATCAGTCTATCAAGCTCTACCTCAGGTTATCCTTGAAGATGGTAGTTTATTTATTGCCCTAATTTACTCTCATGAACCTTAGGAACCACAAAACTATTACTAAGGTGTAACTTTCATCATACTAACATCTAACAGGCTAAAAGTTGACAATTAATTTCCTTTGGATCATGATACAGTGCTGTCATGGACTCGTGTCCAGTGGGGAAAAACAACCAGGCAGCAATAACTCTTTCCACAAGACCATTACAGCTGATGAGTTAAAAAACTGACCTAGTTGACTGTCACAGTTAAAAATATAATGCCTAGACCTAATTTCATTGAAGCGCATATGATTTCATAAGACTACATGCCCTTTGCGAGTGTACTTCACTCGAACAGATATTCCATGAGTCTATCCGTGCCTTGGATGGGCCTTTGTGTTTTTTCAGGTAAAAACTGGGAAAGGATCATCAACAGAAAGCACTTTGTTCTCATGATTAAGCAGGATGATTGGAAATCCTAAGTGTTTCCATTGTTTGCGCTTCCTAGAAAAAAAGCTTTTGCTTAGGTTGCGTGTTGCTTGCCGGGAGGAGCATGCTGAGGACCAAATCCATAAAATAGGTTTCTGGGACAGTAGTACACAGAATGGTTGCCAGCTTTTTTCCAGAAAACATAAGCTGTTCCACAGAGCATTAAAATTAATACAGCTTAACATTACTTCCGCCCTAAATCGAATCAAGATGTTAAAGGGACAGAGAACTTTTTGATATATTTATTATACTGATGTTATTTTATTCTATTTCATCTTACTGATGTTATTTTACTCTACTTTGTCACAGGACATGATCTAAGGTCTTTAGAGTCATGGAAAACAACCCAATTGACTTCAGATGACTTTTGATCTAGCTGAAAGGTTCTTCCACCTGTCTGTAATGAACCACAAAATCAAACCATATTTCAAACAAAAATTCCCAGCAATTGCAGTAGATTTACTTAAAATACAGATATGCTGCAGACTATGAATAACTTCAATGGGAAACATTACAACCAACCTTAGGATACAGTGCATGTTGACATGAACTTATCCCTTTAAGGAGATACCTGCATTTCAATGTTTTAAAAATCACTGCAAAACTTTCTTTTCATCATTTGGTGTAACAGAAACAACACCTGAGATAATGAGTGTGGAAGACCTGCTGGGACAGTCAGTCAAAAACTAAACTGAAATTGATTCCTGCTCTGCCACAGACCTGCTGTGTATCCTTGGTCAGTCACTTTATTCCTACATCAATGTCCCATTGTGACAGAATAGGTATATAAATGCGCCATTTTCCATTTTCTCTTCAGAGAAGATCTTCTCAAGGATCTCAGTTACTGTAGTACCTAGCTGACCTTCAGCTAAGGCCTCCCCTCTCACGGGACACAGACAGAGAGCAGTGCAGTTCTGCTCTGGTGGATACCTCAGGAACTTCACACAAAGTTGGCCATGTCTCCCCTGCACGGTCTGGCATTACTTCAATGAAACAAAGCCAGAACTAGGCAGAAGTAGCTATCCTGAGCACTGAAAGTCAGGCAACCATGTCAGTGCAACAGAGGATCTGTGCTGACAATCATTTCCTCTGTGTAATCCGTCCCTGGAGGTAGCTTCAACTAGGACGTGTCTCCCCACTGCTCTGTTGCATAGAGAACATAGAGCCTCTGAGAGGTGGAATAAAGAGTAATCAGTGGTTGGGAGCTTTCTGAAATCCTCCTTTATCCAAGTTGCTTGTACTAGTTGAGATGCTTCTCAAAAATCTTTCTTGCAATGACTTAGTTGAATAAAAGTTGTCACTTAGGCCTCACTGTCAGAGAGTCCCTTGTGTCCAGATCTGCCTAGGTGTGACCTACAGCATTACCTTTAATCAGCTTTCAGAACTAGAAATAAACACCTGCATTTGGAACAGGTGATCACCAGTGCTTTGCCTAATTGTTGTGCAAGCTCACAGCCAAGGTTCCTCCTAAGGGAGAGAATCAACTACCTTTCTCCCTGTGCTCCTCCAGCAATGAGAGACAAGTCCTATATACCATTGTGCTGTGCTCCTGTCTGCTGATGTGGATGGGACACACAGTAAAGGGATTAAATCACAGCAGGGGGGATTTAGGCTAGACTTGACGAAAAAACTGCTAACAGTGAGGGTAACAAACACCAACCCAGATTGTTAAGTGCGATCACTGTCACCAGTGATTTTAAGAAGTAACAAAATAACTACATTTAGCCAGTAGTTGGACTAAATGGCTTTCTGAGACACCTGCCTCTGATGCACAGCAGGAAATTGAGAAAGCAGTAATGAGAAAAGCTTGCAAGCAGTACTTACCGATTGGTGTGAGAATTGCAGTGCATGAACCAGCTGCGGTTGTTGTCAACGTACATGGCCCACGCCTTGTCATCCTTGCCCAGCATCATGTCCTTGACAACGTTAATCCTGGCAATGCCAAAAGCTGGATCTGGATGGTTGTCATACCGGTCCACATGCAGTTCCCAGTAATGCACGCCCTTGGAGAAGGCTGCTGTGCCAAGAACAACCCGGTCATCGTAGCTGTTGCAGGTGGCAGTCTGGTTGTCATTCGACAGCACTATGTCTCTGTGAGCTGAGGAGGGGTCAAAGGTGAACCACGCCACTGTGGAAGGGAAAAAGGAAAGGCAGGATTACATTAGGAGGGGTTGTGTCCAAGCATTGACTCCTTTACTTCAATAACAAGGATGGGAGCTTCCTAAAAACCTCACTGCACTCTGAGGTAATAAAGGCAATCTTTCCTTGTTATTGTAGGCAGCTACACAAGATTGCTCTGAGCTGGTACCCAGCTGTTCTTCAGCTCAGAAGTGCCTTATATTATCTATGCTTGTTCCTCTGAAGTTAAGGGCAGTGACTTTCTGTTCAAACGCAGTAACAAGAAAGTCACTGCGGAGACAAAAGCTTCTTCCTGACGTGGAAACTGCTCACATAGGTGAATTAGCTCAATCTCACCTTTAATGGAAATAGAGATCCACTGTGCCTGTGCTGGCTAGGACTGACTTCACTGGTTTATCAAAGTGAAGTTCTTTTTAAAAAAAGCTAAGAAAAAAATTGAAAAAGCTCTTAAAGTATAAATATTTTATACTGGCCTATTTTGGCAACACAGCATGGAAGTGGAAGTGGTAATAGCATGCACTTCTTGATTCGTTACAATATCATTAATGAAGATTAACTTCCTGTAATGTCCGTATGGATGTCAAGTATAATTACGGAGGAACAAGCATGAATTCCCATCTCTGTATTATCAAACCTTGCTGGGAAATTGAAGCAGTAGTGAAGAAAAAGGCAAATCCCAAAGATATATGGAGAAGGGGAGACAGGGTGGAACAAAAAGTATCAAGAGTTGCATAACTACTTCTGTATGTTAAAGCAAGCATCTTACTTAAATCCTAGACTTTTTCAGCCAACTAAAATCAAAAGATTTGAAACCTGAAGTGTTCCTGATAATGGAAAATCACCAAAAGTGCTAGGAAGAGAGCTCAGTCCCTGTGCACCCTCAGTTCCTCACCCCGTCTCTCAGATGATCCAAAATCTCCATGCCCTAAGTGTCGAATACATGAGTGGGTGAAAAGGGATGCAAGTGTCCTGCCACGTAGACCTGCAGCTTTTCACTTAGAAACTGGCAAAAACCCAACTCACCATCCGATGTCTGTAAAATAACTGTCTTGCTGTAAGGACCAACTCCCGAGGAGTTGAAAGCTTTGACTCTTGCATTATAGGTGCTGTTGAAATGAAGGCCATCAATGGTGCAGAGAGTCTCCTTGCCAACATATACTTCCTAAACATTAAAAAAAAAACAAAAACAAAGGGAGAGAGAAAGAGGGACACAGTGTAACTGTTTCTCTGTGCCTCGTGGTCACATGTTAGGACTTTCATAAATATAAGCCAAAAGTGAACATCTTCTTATTTTTTCCCAGGATGTGGCAATTATACTGTTAAATCACAGGCAGCCACAGCACTGGAGACAACAAGGATTGTTAGCAGTGGAGACACTGAAGTGAAAACAAAGCTGGAAGGGTAAAGCAATAATGGGCAGCAGACAAATCTTGATTTGTATCCTCTTTTCCTAAACATCAACTCCAGATCACTACTAGCCTATTTTGGATAGTAGTCCCAGTGTCTGACACACTGTGGCCATTATTATATTTATGTAAGACAGAAAGAGGGGGGCATATAAAAATAAAAAAAGCTAAGTAAGTGCAATTTTATTGTGTTGGAAAGGTTACCTCTGCCTGAGTTAAAATGTAACCTTGAAACCTTAAAACACAGAGCCAGAAGAAAATGATCTCCTAAAATATAGGATCACATGCATCACATGACGAAACAGTAACTAGACAACAGAGACATAAAAAAAGTCTGCAAAGATTTATAAAACAGCAAGTACTTGTGTAACGTGAAATATTTCAGGAGGAGGAACATGTAGGCAGACCAATGAAGAGGATCAGTAGATTATACAGGCTATTATGAACTGAAAGAAGCTTAGAAACCTTACGTTTTTTTGAAAACCGAATAGAAATTGACAGGAAAGGAAAAAAATCCTGTCTTGGCAGCTGGTTAACAGACACAATTCCTTTCCCCCTCTGATTTCTCTGACTATGTGAAATCCATAGGTTTACGGTGTCAAAGGCCCTGAAGTGCTTAAGCCTGTCCCTAAGCAGGCCACTCGGGCCCCAGTTCAGTTAAGACACTTAGGACAAGCCTAGGAGTAGTTCTGATGGTTAAGGCTCTTTGATATGAACCTAAAGCGAATTAAGTATGTGATGAATAGGAAAGGAATTATTTAAATTTACAGCAGGCCATGTCTCTGGCCACTTTGCTACCATGGTGGCTGCTACAAACAACAAAATCTCTTGGGTCCTGAGTTAGCTGGTGATCTTTCCTGGAGACAAAGAAGAGTTTTAACAGAATAACATAGTTTATCTCCATGTCATAAGATATGTTGTCTGTGCAAAAAAGTTGTATTTATAGGAAAACTCTCACATTTTCTAATCTGCTTCATTTTTACTACTGTTCACCGTTTCTGTTTATTCAGAATTTTTTACCACTGGCATTATTTACCACTGTTCACTGTTTCCGCTACAATTGGAGACAAAAACTGTTGTTTAAATCCACCCACCGAATACTGATAAACCTTTGCCAATGTAATTGCTTTCAGATATATAATTCTTCATGAAAAGGGTTAGCAAACCCTTGTGGAAATGACATTGCTGAGAAGCCTGCCTTTTATCTTTTAATGGGTAAAGTTGAGGATGTTTCTAGCACAGCAAGCAGAGCATTCTCCTCAGAACTTACCACCCTGTATTTTTAAGGATTGAGATGGTTCTGTAACTTTTTCAATCCAAAATCTTGACATGGCAATGCCAACAGCCCTAAAACCTTTGGCAGCTACAAAACCCACCCACACAAATGAGCTTGGGTACACACCAGCCTGAAATCTTATTATTCACAGGTATTTGTTCAGATGTGAATACTATTTCAAAATGTTTATCCAAGACACTGGAATTCTAACACCTTGTTCCTAATTCTTCATTCATTGCACACTGGTAACACTCTTGTCTACTAATGTTAACTATATTGGCAGTTCCCAGCAGCCATTCACAAAAGTGCCTTTTCACACTCTCAGTAATGGAGACCAAAGCCTTGTAAAATGTTACTTGGACCAAGAAACTGAGGAGACCTTACAAAGCTTTCAAAATGCCCTGCCAATACTTCTGCCTTTTCTAATGAGGGGCATCCAAATCAGATACTTTTGCTGACTGTGAGTGTAGTGGTTTGGTGCAGGGAGGCAGTTCCTTAGGTGGAACCATGCCAGGACATTTTCAGCTTGAGAAATCTTTAGGTTTCCAGTGAGAAGCCAGTTTGTAGCTCCCAAAGGAATGCGATCGCATGTTTTTGGCAAAATCCTCCATTTGCGAAGAGAGCAGCTGTACCCCGCAATGATCTCCAAATGCTTTCGAGGCACTAGTCCCTAGGGAAAGCACTGGGCCAGCCTGGTCCTGGAGCAACAGGAGCCTGAAGCCTGCCTGATAAGGAAGAGCCACAGCTTCTAGCAAGACATGGCTGGTAGAAAGCTGATTGAATTACTACCATAGTTTGTTTATTAGGATGCGTCAGGAAAGGATGGGAGCCTGTATGTACCCTGCACCTGCAATCAGGAGCAATTAGTTGTGACATTCACCCCGAGGGTCTTGAAGAACAGCACTTGGGATGCCTTTCCATACTTACAAACTCCATCACAGCTTCTCTGTGGAAAGCTTCCACCAGCCTGGTCTCATCCACTCCCAGGGAAAAGTTTTTCAAATCCTGTATTTTTATGCAGGATTTTATTTTCACTCAGAAAATCAAGAAAAAACTGAGTTGCATTTCTGGAGCAAGAATGACAGCTGTTGAAATGGGGTGCTATGGACAGATGAGAGTAAGGGCTTCAAAGGAATCTGTGTTGTGTGCATGAACCACTTCCAGCTTCTGCAGGCTAGTATGGGATTTTCTGCCTTGGTACATTCCAGGGATACCTCAAGGCCCGCCTTGCAAGAGGCTTGAGAACAACCTCAACCAAGTTTCCTACCTAAGCCAGTGGTCCTTCTAATAAGCAGCATCTGCACTGCTTTCTACACCAACACAATGGAAGCAGGGATGTTTTGACAGCTTGTATCTTACCTAACCCCTCTCCCCACCCTCAGACAGAAACAAATCCATATCCAGAGGAAACTCACATACAAAGAAACACAAATAAATGCTGAATGAAATTCTCACTCGGAATTGGCCACCATCTCCATCATCAAGTTCCAAGATATAACCCTCCACCGGGTTGTGGCTCAAAGGTGGCATCCTCCAGGCCAATGTCACACTGTTGTTTCTGGTGCAACACTTCTCCAGCTGCAGTAATGGGACGGGTGGCACTGAAACAGGAACTGGGTACAGATTAGTGTAACTCTGCCCTGCCCCATCAGTCTGTGCCACAAGCAGTATGGCAATGTCTCACTTCCCTCCCCTCACAGGGGAGCCAGTATTTGTTAGGAATAGGGTCCATTCCCTTTCTTGAAACAAAAGGCAGTAAAAATTATATAACAAGCTGTTGTTACATAGTTAGACAAATAATTTGCTGAAATACGTAAACAGAAACATATCTGGACTTGCTTCTGGTGTCTCATAAGAACTACAGTGTTGGGATATCATGTTTGGCTTCCTTCCAAGAAGTCACTGTCTGTAAGAGTTTTTTCTCACACTAGAGCACCCGCCATCCCCAAAGGGAGGGGCAGGGAGTGTCTCAGGCCATAGAGCAGCTTGGAAGATGCAGTGCTGCCAGGAAGTTCAGCATGTTAGCAAAGAACAGGATTATGAACCAGCAGACCAGCCCTTCCTGACAGCACGGCAGCAAGACAGAGACTGAACTCCAACAACAGTAGGACAATAATTCATCGCTTTAATTGTTGGGCTTTTTAAAAAATCTAATCTATTTTTAAAATCTAATCTAATGCACCATCCCCATCCCCGCCAGTTTTTCATTAAAACCACCTTGGATATGTTATCTTTATGGCAGCCATACTTAAAAGAAACTGTTAAAGAAAACTGTTACAACTGCAAAGTTTAGCTAAATCCCTTGGTTCAGTAAGCAAAAGGAACTCCTGCACGACAGGAGACTCCTCTTGGAAATTACATGTGTGAAGTTATCTACCAACATGCCTTTTTAGTGCCTTGCTCAGGAGAAACACCAAGAGACTGTTGACCAGAGCAGTATCTTAAAAACAAAAATAAACAGAGTAAAACATTCAGCTGTGCCTCTGTGGGAATGAAGCCTCTATCCCACCTCTCCTAAACACAACTAAACTCTCGCTGAGTTAACTCTTTGCTGAAAATTATAGAGTGAAAATTCAATCTTCTGGATAGACCAAGCATGTATCTTTGGACTGCTGAGACCATCCAGGTTAAGTAGGATGCAAGTGATGCACAGACCCTGTCTGGTCTTCTGCCCAAGACTGAATTTTCACTATCATTTCTGCAGAGCTTAATCATATCTTACAAAGAACTGAGTGGTATGAGTATTCATTGACTTATTTCTTAACAGTATCAGTTTGTTCTTCTTTTGTCTGCTCTGCTTTGACCCTCTAGTTTATTTTTCCCCCTCTGTCTGCATAAGACCTAAGCCCTTGTGTTGTTCCTTTCATCCTATTTTATATCTCTGGGTTAAGAGGACTGTTCACATTTTGTGTGCCAAAGAGACTGTGGGAAAATGGACGATGCTGTGTGACGGGGCTAAGGCTTCACCCCCACTTTGGAAGTGCCACAGAAGTCAACATCAGACTGTGATAAACAGTGCAGAAGATACCATGGCTTTCTGTTGGCATTATCCATCACCACAGTGAATGGAGATGGTTGGTAGCCTAGAAGAATGAAAGAAAAGAGCTTTATAAATTAGCTCTTGAAGGTTTTTCTGTGAAAAGAAAGCCTTGTTCCGATCCCTTGATATTTAAGGGTGATTCAGAGGGTATCATAAATAAAAACCTGCTTGTTTTCTCACACGGGAAATTCAGACTCCTCTAGGAGACACTGTGTCTGGAGAAGTAACAGAAATGTGACATTACAAGAGGCAAAAACCTGAAAATGAACAATTCAGAGATAACGGGATTTTTTAAGTGAACCATTTCAACTTTAGAGTTTTTCTTTGATTGTCAGCCCTTGTATTCCCAGTGACTGATAAGCCTGGGAGAAGACAGGGCTGTGTCAGCCATCCACACCCCTGCCACCTTTGCTGATCAGTCAACCCTCTCAGGAGGCATTTGGCAGGTCATCCCCATTTCTAAGACTCCTCCTGGTGAGACTGGATGAAAACCTAATTCCTGAAGCCTATAAGATGCAAAATAGACAATGCCGCCTCACCTCTAAATAAACCACTAACCTTTCCAGCCCTGGAAAAAAACTCCTAGGAACACTGATGGGATGCTTCCAGGGACTCTTCATGTAGTGCACAATGCTGGGGGGGGAAAAAAAGAGCAGAATTTTTGGGAGAGAGTAACTGTTTATGAGTCCCTTTAAATTACAGAATCAGGAATGCCATCTAGGAATAGAATATGTTCTCATCCAGCAAAGTGCTCTTGTTCCCACTTCCCAGTGGAAGCGTGAATTTGGCCCTGCGTGTGAGAGTTACACATACTGTAGGGAAGTTCCTTGTCTCCTTTACCATGTTGCTGGACATTCAAGTTTTTGTGAGTAATTCATATCAGCCTCCTAGTCTTTTTGAGCCAGCCAGTGGCCTGAACTGCACAACTCTCCTAAAGGAGAAGCAAGATGTTCCTGCCAAGGAGCTGTGCAGCTTTGCTGGATGATGCTTTCTGTGCCTGTCCTCCTGCCTCCTTCACTGCATGCAGATGGGCAGAGATTTGCTTTGATCTCAGATTACCTTTGGGAGGAGAAAAGATGAACACTTGTAAAAGTCATAGGAAAGTGCAAAGTGAGTTGCATAATTGGGACACTGGTATATACAGGGAAGAGCAATGGGCTAGGACTAAGAAGAGAAAAATATAGGCTAAGTGCCAGGAAAAAAAGACTCAGATGTTAAATTACAGTGCTGTCCCACTTCTTGTTCAACTTAAAGTCCTCTAGAGACTTTTTGAAGGAAAAGATTAAAAATATAAGGGGAGAAATGATACTGCATTGGCACAGCAAGACCTACTAATGAGTCTGAATGATGTCCTTCTATTTTGAAAGTGCTTCATGCAGGTCACTCTAAGATAAAAAAAGTGATACTGATGGCTCATGTCAACTCAGCAGTCCCTAAAACACACTGCTCAATGTATCTCACAGCTGACGAAGGTAGTCCTCTCACAAGGTGCAACAGGGCTGCTCTAAAGTGTTGTCTGTTGTCGTTGTGACAAGCAAGTGGTGCAGTGATGCACTCCACCTTCCCAGATTAATTTTTAAAGTACTAAATGCAGTCAAAGAGCAGGACCCTCAGAAACATGAAAACTTGGATCTTCATCAAAACTGCAGCCTTGGAATAGCCTGAGTCACTGCTGTAGCAAGTGCCCTTCAAACAGTGTTATCAAGAGAGAAGGAAAGACGACAGTCAAAGAGACCTGAATCCATGACACAGAGCAGAAAGAACCAAGGGCAAAGCCTACAATGAAACAGTTGCCCTTTAATTATCAGGGCTGTACAGCTCATGGCTGGAGAAGCAGAGATTTGTGGCATGGGATGTGTCTGGGCAATCTTCATGGACTGGTCTGCAGAAGAGGGAAAGAATCACCCCTGACAAGGAGAAGGGGCATATGAATGAATATTCAGAGGTGGTACAGAAAAGTAGAGAGTAGCTATATATTTTCCTATTTTGTAACTAGTCTGTGTTTTACCACAAACCATGACTGCATGACAGTTCAGCTGTCTGAACAAAACAAACCTGGAATATGCAGTTGCCTGTTCCCATAGCTTTAATTGAGGAAATGTGATGTACACATCAAGCCAGTCATCAGAGGACGGGAAATTTGTGCCAAGGCACTCAGTAAAAGCAATAGAGAGAAGAAAACATGGACAGTGAAAAGGATCTGTGAAAGCTCAAAAGACCAGCAATTACTAGAGCTGTGTGTGTGCCTCAGCAGGCCAGCTGGCCTGGGAAGAGTGATGCCCTTGCCAGAGGGTTATCAGTGAGACCCTTTGGTCAGCATGATTGCTTAAGCATTACTTCTGCACCTACCACATCTCTGCACATTTAATTTGTTACCAAATTGCTTTTCCTTCTGATTTTTATCTTTTGAGATGAGCTTTAGATATATGCTTATAGAGAGTCCATCGGTAAGGTACATGAACATGTCATCAAAGCAAATGTAATGTGATTTGTTCTCATTTTCATTCTTCTTTGTCTACTACAGTGAATCAATGTTTACTTACAAGCATGCTTTCACTCTAAATGACCCATGCAAGCTCACTGAGGTTGAATGAGGCCAGAGTTTGAAAAAAAATATAGAAATTCAGTCATGCACTAAGCATTGATAACAACAGTACAGACCTTATATTGCAAAGATTTTGGAACAAATCAACTTTCAGTTGGAAAAACCACGCTGGCCTGTTCCCCTAGATCTCCCCAAAACTTCCTTTACAGATTATCTCTGACATCTTTAATGCATCTACTCTTCTCAGATGAACCATTGCAGTGACTTATTGACACTCACTCCAACACCAACATTTGGCAAATATTGATGACTTGTTGGTGTGCTGGGGTAGGTAGAATTGAAGAAAGAGGAGCAGATGTGAAGAGACACATACATTTTTTCTTTGTGAAACTGGAGATTTCAGAAATATGCAAGTTCTCATGGTGATAAATAGCAAAGCATCACCCTGCAATCCTAGGTTCTCCTCACAGTCAGAGAAGTGATATTCCCAGTAAGTCTGGATGCTCACTCCTGAAATGCAAGACTACTATGCCTGAGAAGGTGCAAATTATGCATTTGAAGAAGGACAAATCATGCCTGGCAAACTTGGAAGGAAGAGTGACTGATGATACCTACCTGAAGTTGTCCAAAGCACTTGACACTGTCATGCATGACATCTTTGTCTCTAAACAGGAGAGATATGGATTTGATGGACAGACCTCTCTGTGGATAAGGAACTGGCTGGATGGTCACACTCAAAGAGTTGCAGTCAATGGCTCGATATCCAAGTGGAGACCAGTGGAACGCCACTGGTGTTCCTTATGGGTCAGTACTGGGACTGGCACTATTTAACATCCCTGTCAGTGTCAAGCTGTGTGGGGTGGTTGACACACTGGAGGGAAGGGATGCTATTCAGAGGAACCTGGACAGGCCTGAGAGGCGGGCCTGTGTGAACCTCATGAAGCTCCGCAAGGCCAAGTGCAAGGTCCTGCACCTGCACTGGGGCAAACCCAGGCACAAATACAGGCTGGGCAGAGAGTGGAGCAAGAGCAGCCCTGGGGAGAGGGACTTGGGAGTGTTGGACAATGCGATATTGAACATGATCCGTCAATGTGTACTTGCAGTCCAGAAGGCCAACCACATCCTGGGCTGAAGCCCAAAAGAGATGTGACCAGTAGGTTGATGGAGGTGATTCTGCCCCTCTACTCTACTCTCGTGGATCCTCACCTGGAATACTGCATACAGCTCTGGGGTCCCAGCACAAGAAAGAAGTAGAACTGTTAGAGTGGGTCCAGAAGAGGGACATGAAGATGATATGATCAGAGGGCTGGAGCACATCTTCTATGAAGACAGACTGAGGCAATTGGGGTTGCTCAGCCTGGAG
>JAWMRA010000113.1:42556814-42582585 GCA_035584735.1 Pseudotriccus pelzelni
ATCCTCACCTGGAATACTGCATGCAGCTCTGGGGCCCCAGCACAAGAAAGAAGTAGAACTGTTAGAGTGGGTCCAGAAGAGGAACATGAAGATGATATGATCAGAGGGCTGGATCACCTCTTCTATGAAGACAGGCTGAGGCAACTGGGGTTGCTCAGCCTGGAGAAGAGAAGGCTCCAGGGAGACCTTATTGTGGTCTTTCAGGGGACTTCCAGGGACCTACAAGAGAGCTGGAGAGGGACATTTTACAGGGGCATGCAGTGATAGAATAAGGGAGAATGGCTTTAAACTGAAACAGAGTAGGTTTAGATTAGATATTAGGAAGAAAGTCTTTACTGTGAGGTGGTGAGGCACTAGAACAGGCTGCCCAGAGAAGTTCTGGATGGCCCATCCCTGGCATTGTTCAAGACCAGGTTCATAGGGCTTCAAACAGACTGGTCTGGTGGTAAGTATCCCTGCCCATGGTAGAAGGGTTGGAACTAAGTCATCTTCAATGTCCCCTTCCAACCCAAACCATTCTGTGATTCTCAGGTAATGCAGAGCTGGTTGAGAAGCCATAGATGTAAAATTTCAGGAAAACAAAACACCAAAGTGTCAGACTGAGCAGTTCAAATGGAAACAGACTTCCTGTCATAAATGGCAAAATATAAATACACCTCTATATGCTAAACAATCCTCAGTATCAATGAATGTTGGGTTGGAACCAGTCAGTGGTTTGTGCTGCTTGGGCACACAGAGGCATAAGGGGAAATAATGCCATCCCTTGTGCGCTTTCAGGAATGGTGGCCAGGTTAACACCCTTCCGCAATTTTTGCATGGTGTGCACATGGTCATATTGTTTGTGGTGACCAACCTGATGAGACATTCAACAGATAATCCCTGGTCAAGGCCAAGACAGCTCGAGCAAAAGCCCTTCCTGAGATGCCTCTGGGGAGCAAAGCCCAAGGGTGTTTAGAAGCCATGCACAGGTTTGGGCAGAAGCAGTACTGTCCTCTGCTCCTCAGATGTTTTCTAGCTCAGTACTAGAGCTTCACTGTGATTTGTATGAAAAACGAGAGCGTAGGAGACAACACAGTCTGTCAAAAAATGCTTGTGAATTTGGCTCAATTAAAGTCTTGTAAGTCTTCAAGCTTAAGGCCAGATGAATGTTCAAAAACCAAACAGTGAAGTTGCCCTCACCTCAGATGACCTGTGGTTAATTAGCAATCTATGAGACTAGTTTAACTAAATATTACATATGTTTGTAAAGGAGAGTGGTGGAAACTTAGAATTAAACATATATTATAATAAATATGTCCAGCATTAAATATAAACTGATCTTTAAAGACACGTGCAGACAGTATTCAGAGGAGTTTTATCAGTGCTATTCTTTCTCTCTTGACTCCACTTGCCTGTCTGACAACATTTCAAAGGACCAGTTCACAGATGTTTTTTGAGTAACTTTAACACAGCTCACTTATGTCAAGATGCAAACCATTCTTGGTGAGCAGACTCTGGCCTTTAACGGTTTGCCCGTTGTTTTTCCGTGTATTTATCTGTCAAAATATCCATCCTAATTACCTCATCTTGGGTCTCTCAGATACAGAATTAGGCCCAAAGAGAACATATAAACTGATCAGAAACCTTTACGCTTGCTCAGAGTAAAAAAAAAAAAGCACATCAGACATCACAATGTGAATGTCCTTAACCCATTCACTGATTTCTGGCAACCTCTATCCTGTCATCCACATGTATAAATAAGACTTGAATCACTACTGAGGGAAGCTAATGACATCATTCCCAGGGAGCACAGTGGCTTTCAAATTCAGCCATTCTATGGATCTACCTAATTCTGATGCAGTTCTCATTCTGCTCCATATAAACAAACCTCATTACAAGCTCATGATGCTAATTTTCTCTTCTTCTTTTTTTTTTTGGTTTTGTTTTGTTTTGTTTTGTTTTTTGTTTTTTTGTTTTTGGTTGTTGTTGTGTTTTGGGGTTTTTTGTGTCAATGGCATCTATTAGCTTTTGTTTTTAAATACTTTTTTAAACCTCATTTCCTTTTAGCATGTCCCTCAGTATTATTTAGACACCTGGAACCATGGAAAAATATAGTCATGGAGCTACTTTCCCTTTCAGAATCTTTTCCTTGTGATTTTTTTTGTTAAGCTGGGCACTGTTCACAGCACAGTACAGATATAAGTCAAAAGTTAATGGTTGGGGGTTTTTTTTCCTTTTCAAGCATATGCGTGTGTGTGAGTAATATTTATTTACTACTTCAGCCGTTCCTGACAAGATAGGGGCAATTGGTATTTTGAATTAACTGTGTTAAACCTAGTAATGCCACAAAATTGCATAAAGTTTTCATGCAGCTCATGTGTTAATAATCTTCAAAGCCTTACTCTGAAGAATGCATCTTTTCAAATTTTTAACTGCATCTGGTATCTCTATCTGAGCTTGCTCAGCTCACTGCATATGCAGTGAGCACACCTTTCCAGGAAACACCCAGTAATCTGAATTTGCTTGAATGTCTTTTAAAACTATCCAGCAATTACAAGTTCTTTTTCCTCCCTCAGTGTCCTCACCCCTCCCAGCACTATTTCAACACATGCATGAAAAACAGAAAAAGGAAAATCATAAAAGCTCACCCCTACATTTCATCTGAATAAAATCCAGCTGGTGAATTGACTGCAGTAAAGGTTCGCTATCCAGAGTCAAGTCAAACTCAGCAGACACTTTTGGCTCCAAGGCTCCTTTGACCCACTGTTCCTGAGATACCTGAACACGCTTGATTAAAGCATCCGAAATCTGAAAGAAAGTATCACGTTTATGATGAAATGGCAGATGCACATATTAAAAGTGACAGAATGCCTGTGAGATACAGCACACGGGAAACGGGAATGAGACAGCACAACAGACGAGATGGGATCTGGTCGTTTTGGGATGAGGTCCATTTGTGTTGCATCCTTTCATCTTGTCTTTTGAAAACAAACCTCATCTTAGGATAGGAAAGTAAGAACTGCATTTATAAAACCTGGAAAGATTATGTTGTGCACCATGCCTTTGAATGCCACATATAATTCTGTACTATTTTCTCTGATCTGCAGTCTACTTATGCTCTCCTGTTTAAAAAGAAGTTGCACAAAGAGAGACTCAAATGTTAGAGTCTCTCCATTCAGCAGAGATGATTCAGTGGAGGAAACCTAAAGGAATAAAAAATTCAAATGGTAAGGATGGTGTATGTTACTCACAGAGGGGGTTCTAAACTGTCAGATTTTCAAAGAATAGCATGGATTTTCTGCAATTACATCAAAAGCAAATTTCATTTTTAAAGCTTTGGTCTAGCTCAGCCCACAGACAATTAGGCCAAAAGTCAGACTAAAACGATCGCAACTGCTTCTTCTGGAAGTGAAATCCTGGCTCTGTGGAAATCAACAAATAAAACTGTCCTTGAGTTCATTGAAGCTGCCATTTGGATATCTGGAGCCCCCACCAGTCAGCTTCCTGTAAGTTACAGGGAGTAGAATTTTCTTCTGGGTATGTCAGAGAGAGTTTTTCTTTATTGCAGGAATTTAGATGGTTCTCCTCATTCCTCTTACTGGAAGACACTCCTGTCTGAGCCCCTGCATCCGCAACTCCTAATCAGTCCGTGCAGTAAGTGGAAGAGGATCCCATAGCCTTCCTACAACCTTGGAGTCACTTACTGGGATGCTGAATCCCTTGGCTGTGTCTCAATGTCCTGACTGCAGGAGCAGTTGTTCAAAGTAATGCAGTGCATCAGGGTTTGCTGGTAGCCTTGAAAGCATCGTTAGATAAAACAGGAAATCAAGGTAAGAACAGAAGTATTTATTTTATAAAAGGGAACTGCAAAGAATGAAGCCACAAAGGTTGTAGAAAAAGTAAGATGAAATGAAAATGAAGCATGTATCTAGCTAGCATGTAGGTAAGACCTAAAGGTTTCACTTGTCCTGTAGTATCCAACCAGCAGCCTGCTAAAAACTGTGCAATCTTGAGATTACTATACACCACACATTCCCCTGTCTTGCTTGAGACCAGACATGACAGTAAGAATCAATCTGGAGTGCTAATAGGTTTAAGCTGGCTAATTCTCATCCTGTTTTTTAGGAATGCTCTGATAGCCCCCTGACACTCAGGCATTCACATGTGCAAGTGTGCCTTGTTCAGGTGACAGCAATGCTCAGGTCATTTTGTTTGATGTGTTTTTCTTCATAGGCAACTAATAAGGCAATAAAACTAACAGGCAAAATAAAATAATTAATAAGAAATAATACAACTAATAAGAAAAAATAATTTATGGGATAATAAAACTGTTACGTTTTGCCTCATCAACAGGCACTTTCACTGCTTGCACCTAAGAAACAATATCCTCCAAGCCAATTTTCAGCTAGGACATATTTTGCAAAGAAAGAGTTACCTGGATCCTCCAGCTTCAAGACAGGCCTTGCAACCCTGTGAGGTACAACAATTCCAGTGAAGCACAGCTACATGGAAGCCCTTCAGGCTGGATTTCTTCACAGAGGAGGTGTTGAAACGACTCTCACATGGGAAAGCCCAGGGGAGAAACACAAAGGGAGAAGTACTACTCTGCTGAGTCACAGATCTCTCTGAATTGATCATGGAGCTCTGTGTTTCATTTCTCAGATGAGAATAAAACAATATTCTGCAGAAAGCTAAGCTGTTAAAGCCATCTATTTGCCGGGACATTCATGCAGTCACCAGGCTCCCTGAGCTTTTAGACAGTACTATCAGGAGTTAAGGTGAACGTGCCTTGGAGGTGGAAGAGGCTAATTGGTAAAGCCACACATTTTTAGATTTAGCTTTAATGTATTTTCCTTTTTTTTCTCTTCCCTGGAACACTGGAAAGACAAATACCTGTAAAAACCCAGAGGGATCATTTTCTTTGATAACTTCTAGGCAATACTCCATGAGCCCTGTTGACTGGCGTAGCTTCAGTGTACAGTGATTTATCTGGTCCCAAACAACCTAGAAAACAAGCATCAGTACAGTTCTGATGAGTGCCTCAGCTTGTAGTGAATTGTATAAAATTATTTCAGAAGAGACAAAGAATGGAAGAGTGTGCTAAAGCTATGCTTAATTTAGCTGCCATATGGCCATTGCCTTATCTCCATCAGCTTCACTCACTTGCTCTGTATTGTAAATACCGATAATTAGCTTGGCAAAATGTTGTGCACGGGGAATCTCAATTTTCAGAGCAGATTAATTGCTCTAAGATCAGGCTTGCTCGGGGCAGAAAGAGCACAGAACATGTTTCTGCATCTGCAGTGTTCCCATTTCCAATCACACTTTCACTAAAATCTAAGCTTTTAAAAAAAATCTTTCGCTTAAAAGTCAAACTTCAGGAGTGGTTTCTTGCAGATTATACTCAACCGTTCTCTTCACAATTCACCTTTGATCCTGCTCTGCTGAAGAATGCATTCCTGGAATTAAGAAATAAAAAAAGCTGCATCTAATTTTTTTGGATTTTGGACTCAATTCTGCTGCCACGTGGCTGTAGACTAGGCCTAATAGCACCATGTTCTGTTGGACAACTTGTCCAACAATAAACTGCAGGATTTCCTGTGCCGTCAGTAGTATGTCCTAAGTGCTGGTTCTTGTTAAGCAACTGAAATGCTGATCTCAGTAGATTTTATTAGTTGCTATGTTAGATATTTCACTTCAATTTCTCCTTTTGTCTTAGGTACTTTTAATGTGACTGGCACTATAGTACCTAAAAATCACATATGCAGTTCAACATTGCAAGAAATGTGTCTATTTAAATATTTCTTAACTGCCATTTTGTTCAACCATTTTAGATTTCTTTTCCCCACCTCCCTTTACTGCATTTTTTAATACCTTTTGAGTGGCTCATGGATTTTTGGAGGTGGTTTGCCTGAATTTAAAGATCTGAAGAACCATCAAAATCACATTTTACTTGGGCAGAAAGTCCCAGAATCCAACCTACACACAAGTTTCACTGATAAGCACCTCTCAAAAGATAGTCCAAAACCATCAGATAAATAAAAACTGATGACCTGATTCAACAAAATGCTGAAGTATGTGCTTTGCTCTAAGCATGTAAGCACAGTTCTACTAAACTGCTGAACTGAAACCTGTTAAAAGACTTTAGGATTTGGTCACTAGGAAATTTCATGGCGTAAAGGGTTGGGGACTTGACAAATTGCACCAGGTATCAGCAGCTCTGCTGAGCTGATGAGAGGAGTGCTCACCTTCAGCTTGTGCTCACGTTCTTTGGTCACCTTCGTGAGCAATTTTGCCTTTTGTCGTGTTAATGCATCAACCAAGGCATCACACTGAGCAACAAGACAGGCTTCGTAATCCAACCCATTCTCCTAGAAAAAAGTGAAAGTCATACTCATCAAAGAAAGCATATTTTACAGCTTAATCTATTGCTCATTCTTACCTGTTTTTCTATTCAGAAAATATTTCCTTTCAAGACCCTCCGCATTTTTGTTGCCTTTCTGATTTCATTACAGCTGTACCAGTAATAGCTGCATGCCATAAAATGGAACAGTAAGATACTATGCCACAAATGGGCTTATTTAAAACCTTAATTTACTGGCACTTTCTGGACAACAGATGTAGCACAACATAATGTAAAAGCTAAATGTAACATACACAGTGCATACATATACATAAAAGGATTCTGCTCCGTTCTGTTTTAATTATTCCACTGTAGCAACTTTGAAATCATTGGCTCTGCACCACAGCAATTAGAACAGAATTATGGACCAGAATCTGCCTTATTACAAGGAAATTAATGAGATACAAAGCCCTGAGCTTCATGTATTGCTTCACGCACTTTTTTTAAAAATAGCTAGCACTCAGTAGTGGAGCCCTGTACTTGATTTAAAAAAAAAAAAAAAGACAAGTTTTTATTCACACTGTGGTAAAATACGTTGCTAGGCAGAGGCCAGCATGTGAGGTACTCAACACGGAGCTTTTAGTAGGGTCTGGGTACAACTTGGTTCTACATAAATCCCTAGAACTGCTGTAGTATCCATTCAAAGGAAGGCTCTCACTCACATTCTCTAGAGACTAGAAGGAGAAAGCTCTTCTGAGGAGATATTTAGTTGTACTATTAGCTTCCCTCCCAAATACACAAATTTAAAAAGAAAAAAGCATCATTAAATGTGAGAAGATTTTAAATGTCCTGAAGGAGAAGCACCTCTTTGGCAAATCATCCTATGCCCCTAACTCATTGCTAATTCTTAGCTTTTTTGGTTTTCTCTTCTTTTCTATTCATTTGCTTTGTCTTCTTGCATTTGACTTCAAAATTTTCAGCACTGTACTCTCTTCCCTCAGTGGGATCCATGCATCCCATTCTCCAGCTGAGGGATGCAGGGTCAGTGCTTCCCGAGAGGGCCCCGTCACAGTCCTAGACCTGCCAGCAAGATGGGGTGTGGTGGTGGGGAGACACCAGAGGGCTCAGTGACTGCTCACAGGCTTGTCTTAGACTTTTCCTGTTTGCCTCTCTCTCTCCTCGGCTTATATCACGCCAGACTCCCCCTTAAGCCCATTTCCATCCAGCTACTCTCGAAGTGCTGGTTTGTGTACAGAGCCTGAATCAGTCAGTGGCTGCAGTGCATCATTTCTCTCCGCATTTTGGGTTCACGCATCACAGGGGGTGTTTGGCGATATGCCTCCTTCAAGTGAGAAAGTATAAAATTGCTATAGCAGATGGGAAAATGTGAAAATCAGATCATGACAGCAACAAGGAGGAGCAAGGAAGCAACGGGAGCAATGAGGATCAGGCAG
Source organism: Pseudotriccus pelzelni (assembly GCA_035584735.1). NCBI lineage: Eukaryota > Metazoa > Chordata > Aves > Passeriformes > Tyrannidae > Pseudotriccus > Pseudotriccus pelzelni. The sequence continues at coordinate 42,564,591 of JAWMRA010000113.1, forward strand.
CATCTGAAAAGAAGAGACGAAGAGATAGAAAAGTGATCTCAGAAAAGAGAAATTAAGGAAAAAAGAGGAGGAGACAACAGATTCACAAAGCAGGGAAAAGAAAAGGAGATTATGAATTTGCAAATTGCCCCAAGTAATATAGCAATAATAAAAGCACAACTCCTGGTAGCTCTGACGAACTCAGAGAGGAGATAAAGTGAATGGATGGCTGTCTGGTCTGCTGTGCATTGAGACAGGATAATAAAATGTGCATATTGCTCGCTCCTTTGTGTAAACATACTTTTTAAAGACATTTTTGCTGAGGGGTAAATGTCTGTATGTGAGTGTGGCAATCACTATAAGACTTCTACTAGAATACATGATTCTGGGTATAAATCTATGCACATAAGCTATGTCTCTTGCCCCCCAAATAACAGTCCAAGACCTGTTTTTTTGGTCCAAATATCAAAAGGCACAGATCAGCTCATGACATAATCTAAGCCCTTTCCCCTCAAAGAGTGTGACTGTACCAAACCTGCCCCTACCAGGAACATTAGCTACTATGTGCTATCATCAAATGATGCTTGAACATCGCATGAGAAGAGTGCAATTTGTCGTGGGAGAAAACCATTTCAGGGACCTCCTTAAGGGTTAAAGTGTGTGGGTGATCATCTTGGACCTGTGCCCCAGCCTTGTTTTACTTAGGAATACATATGCAGCTCATTAGTCCTGCTGTTTCGGTTTGCCGAAATTTGATGTCCTCATTCAGACTCAGGATGGAGACTGGCTCAGCATGTGAGGGTCAGATTCAGCTTTGTGCCCAGACTTGGCTAAATATTAGAGGGTGACTGCTGGATACAATTTCCTCTTCCGAGCTCTCCTCTAGCATTTTAAGCAATGAGCAGCATCAAATAAATGGCTTGCTTTTTGATCCAATTGTAGCAGCTCCCTTATGCAGAGCAATTTGGCAGTGACTTTATTGAAACACATTAAAGGATTTTACAGCATAGTCATAAATAGTCATAATAGGCCACTTTTAGGTTTCAAGAGGGAAAAAATACATTTTTAATGGAGGTAGGTGATTCAAGAAAAGATTTCTAGAGGCTACTGTTTTGGATAAGTTGTGACATCCTAAAATAGCTGTTCATATCTACAGGAAGAACTGCTCTCTTGAGGTGCCCGCCTTTCTTCTTGGACAGTGAAAGAAGTCTAAATAATTAGACTAGCTCAGCTACATAACCTTTAAATAGGTAAGTCAGCTGAGAGAAACCTCACGCTGTAGCCAAAACATAGCACATTACATGTGCCAGTCAGTGGTTTTGCACTGGTTTCTTTCAGTTAGTTGTCCTTTTTTTTGGCCAGTTTCTCAGTCTTGATTTGTTCCCTGCCCCACAAGGGCATGGAAGACTATGAGTGTGGGTAGTTATGCTGTTCAGAGGCAACCTGAGAGCTTGGACAGCATTTGCGGCACAAATTCACCATCTAGAGTTATAAGTGGAATATTTTAATAATTAAATTATAACCGAAATACAGATTTTTGAACTACTGCTTTTATGGTTTTCTGTTACTAACAAGCAGAAACACAAGCAAGCAACAGAGTGGGCTATAAAGAGCAAATGACATATATCCCATCACCGTACATCACTGATGCTGCAAAAAACAATTGTCCCCTCCTGGGTACTGTGCAGCTCAAATTACTGTGGCACATTTTCAGGCACACTCTGCAGAGTGAGAAACACCTTAAGGATCACCTGACCTCCAGCACTGGTGAGTCTAAATGTGGTTGAAGATGGGACTTGTTTCATTTTGGGTTTGTGCCCTCAATTACTGCACTCACCGTGAGCCCTTTTCTGACTATTAAATCTGGACAATTACAGGCATGAAAATATCTTATGCTTCAATAAATGACCACATTGATTTAGCAGCAGTTACTTTTTTTGGGGGGGAGGGGAGTAGAATATTCCAGTATTACTGAGTATGTGTAGAGAATTCCTACAAATACTCTAATAAACAGGTTGACTGGATTTTGTCCAGAAATGAGTACATTTTTAGAAAATGTAAGATGAAAATCTAGGAGTAAATTTTAAATGTATTAAAATGAGAACTTATCCTAAATGCCTAATTCAAACAACTGCAGTCAGGAAAGAGCCCAGAAGCATGACCAATCAATTCAATCAAATACTAATCAACACAGCTCAGATGTCCAGTATTGGGTATCAGCTTCTTGCAATAAACAGCAAACAATCTGGAAGCTAAGAGGGGCTTGCAGGCATTATTTGATGAATAATTGTGCCTAGCAAACCCATTCAAGAAAGGTTAGATGATTCCAGGAAAGATGAGAATAGCACAGGAGACAAAGTCATCAAATAAATTATTCACTCAGTTCTATGGATTACTGTATTATCAAAACAGATAATATTCTACAGTTACCTGGATCTGCTGCAATAAATTTTTCAGCTGAACCAAAAATTCTTTAGCTTCCTTTGCTTTATCTGAAACACCATTTAAAGCCTGAGAGAGCTGTGCCTGCAAAGAAAAAAAAAGGAGGGGAAAAAGTTAGCAATAAAATGCAAGTGTGTTTCTTACTAATACTTGGATTTGACGATTCATAGTGTGCTAAAAGGCTTACTTGTTGTTGCATGTATTTTTAATGCACAAAGTGTTTGTGCTAGGTAAGAACAGTTAAAATTTTTATCATAATAAGATTTAATAAGAGTGAAATATGCATGTGGGGGCAGTCAAGTATTGTGTCTGCACATTCCACTTTATTGCAGTGACTGGGTAAGTCAAAATACCTTTTTATAAGACAGCTACCCACATGTATAAGGAGATGATAGTCTTACAATTACACAGTAGCATCTGTCATGCTGAAAAATCCCCAATGCTTTCCAAAATGGCACTTTTTTTCCCATCAAAGTCTGCAATCTTTATAAATGTGGTAGACCTTACCAAACCTGAGATACGCTACGGTTTCAAAGACAAATCTGCTATCTCAGACTTTGTGTAAGGTCCCTTTGCTGTTCCAGTTTTCCATGCTCCAACTCAACAAAAGAGTGAATGTTTCTGGAAAAGTTGGAAAAAACCTTCCTCTAACTTTTGACTGGTGAGATATATAAACTATGTGTTTTGTAACTCCATACTGAAGAGCTAACCTTCCCGTTCCTCAGCTGACACCTGAGATCTCTAAGCTGAACCAGAGGCTTGTCGATGGACTTTGAGGATGAGAAGGAAACAGCAGTTCTGCCCCCAGCAGCCACAGAATGGATGTGGTCTGACTGGACCCAGGAGCAGCTTCGCTGGAAGCCTGGGTGGTATTACAGAGTGGTATTACAGAAATGGTATTACAGAAACCATATTGCTCTGCTCGTGCTCCAGCATTACTTCTCCATGCAGGTAGGCCCACTGCTTGTTTAGGATGGTCACCTCACAAACAGTGACACAGACAAGGCAGAGACGTTTAATGATTTCTTTGCTTTGCTCTTCAACACTGATGATGGGTTCTGGGGCCCCAGTGCCCCGCGTTGAAGGACCATGACCGTGAGAATGATAAACTCCCAGTCAACACCAAACCTGTGCAGGCTTTCCTGCAACAGCTGGATCCCAGTAAGTCTATGAGGCCTGATACATCCAAGTGTACTAAGAGCTGACTGATGTCACTGAGAGACCTCTTTCAATTATTTTTGAATGGTCTTTGGAATCAGGAGAGGTCCCAGTCGACTAGAAACTGACAAACATTGTCCCAGTTTTCAAGAAGGGCAAGAAGGATGGACCTGGAAACTATAGGCCTGTCAATCTCACTTCAGTGCCTGGTAAAATGACAAAGATTATTCTGGGAGTTAGTGAAAAACACCTGAAGGACAAGGCAGCCATCGGTCACAGGCAGCATGGCTTCGCAAGAGGAAAGTTCTGCTTATCAAACTTGATTTCTTTTTATGACAAAGTTATCCACCTGGTTGATTAAGGGAAGCCAGTTTATGCAATCTTTTTGGATTTCAGTACAGCTTTCAATACTGCCTCTCACAGGACCTTTCTGGATAAACAGTCCAGCACACAGGTAGATAAACATATCATGTAATGGGTGAGCAACTAGCTCACAGGTCAGGTACAAAAGGTAAAAGGGGTTACCCATTCTAGGACCAGTGCTCTTCAATATCTTCAAAAATAACTTGCATGCAGGACTCAAAGACATTGAATTAGGAGGAGCTTGAAGGCAGAGAGGCCCTGAAGAGAGACCTTAACAAATTATAGGGCTGGGCAATCACGAATCATATGAAGTTTAACAGGGGCAAGTGCTGGATCTGCACCTGGGATGGGGCAACCCTGTGTGTACATAAGATTGGGGAACTAGAGTCTGGAGAGCATCCCCACAGAAAGGGACCTGGGGGTCCTGGTTGATGACAACTTAACCATGAATCAGCAGTGCCCTGGCAGCCAGGAGGGCCAACTATGTCCTGAGAAGCATCAGGCAAATCATTGCCAGCCGGTCGAGGGAGGGGATTGTCCCGCTCTGCGCTGTACTAGTGCGGCCACACCTCGAGTCCTGTGTGCAGTTTTGGGTGCCACAATATGAGAAGGATATAAAGCTATTGGAGAACATCTAAAGGAGACTACAAAGATGATGAAGGATCTAGAGAGGAAGACATACAAGGAGCAGCTGAGGTCACTTGCTTTGTTTCAGCCCGAAGAAGAGGAGACTGAGGGGAGACCTTACTGCAGTCTACAACTTCCTCACAGGGGGAAGCTGAGGGACAGGCACTGATCTCTCCTCTGTGGTGACCAGTGACAGGACTCAAGGGAATGGCCTGAAGCTGTGTCAGGGGAGGTTTAGGTTGGATATTAGAAAAAAGTTTTTCACCCAGAGGGTGGCTGGGCATTGGAACAGGTTACCAAGGGAAGTGGTCACAGCACCAAGCTTGACAGAGTTTAAGAAGCATTTAGACAATGCTCTCGGACACATGGTATGACTCTTGGATATGATCCTGTGTAGAGCCGGGAGCTGGACTTGATGATCTTTGTGGGTCCCTCAGGATATTCTATGATTCTATAATGCAGTAACTGAATAGGTCCCATCATGAGTGTTAGACACTCATAGGTTAGATGCTCTCTCTGTGGGTTTACCCTTCAGGCAGACTTGACAACTAGCAGATTGCCAATGCCCAGTTAATTATCCTTACCAAATGGATATGGTAACCAGCATCAGGAAATAGAAGGGAAAGCATCTTTGCTAACATCAGGCTTTCATAGAGTTGGTATCTCTTGTTTTCTTGGAACAAGAGTGTGCCTTGAGATAGAGCCTTGTATGTAGGACAGTAGCAAAGGTTATGAGCCTCCAAGAAGCTGAACCTGGTTGAAAGTAAGTCACCACTCATTCTTTGCTTCCCTCTTGCTCTGGGAGGGATGTAAATTCCTCCATCCCTGAAAAGGGCACAGCACACTTCTTTAGGCTGCCAAAGTTTTGAGTGTGCCTCCCACCAGAATGTCACCTGAATGTCTCCTACTCATTCTCCCCTTGTGCTTGCTTATTCACACAGGACAGCAAAGAGCAGACTCTGGCAACTCCTTATGGGCACTCCACAGCCCAGCCCCAAGGCAGGCAGCCTTCAGCAGGCAGAAGCACTGCCTAACTCCACACGCCTCCACAGGAAGTGGATACAAGCCCTGACTGGGAGCTGGGACTGAGCTACAGAGAAAGAAAACATCCTAGAGTTTTTCCTCATATTCACACAAACTTTTTCCTTTTAGCTCAGTTGCAGGTATTCCATTAGTGTTAAATTTTACACTAAAATATGCTTTATGAAATTAATTTGTAACAATATAAAGGGAAGACACATTATTGTGTATGTTTCTCCATACTGGAATATTTACTATTTTCCTGCACAAACTCTTGTCAATGCACAAAAATTTAAAACTACAGTGTTTGACACTGGCACTACTCGAGGTCAAAGGAGCAAACTCCAGGTCCTTGAAAGAGATCCTATTTTCTGCTAGATCAGACAATCAGGAATTCAGGTTCCATGGGCTGATCATGCTTGCCAGAGTTTGAAGCCCAGCCTTTTTCGTCACCCATTCTGCTTCATGCACAAGGCAGAGCTGAACATTTGGTTTGTCAAGCTGACACAGAACTCGGTGGAAACAGCATATGACCAAGTGTCTGGGGTAGAAGCAAGCAAGAAATAGGCGGCAAAAGCATGTTCCACTACGCCATGGACTGTCCTGACCAAATTGTCCCAGGAAGACAAAGGCTCCTTTCTTTCATAGAATCATAGGATCATATGGGTTGGAAGGGACCTCCGAGATCATCAAGTCCAACCCTTGATCCACTACCACCACAGTTACTAGACTGTGGCACTCAGTGCCACATCCACTCTCTTCTTAAACACCTACAGGGACGGAGAATCCATCACCTCCCTGGGCAGGCCATTCCAATGCCTGATTACCCTCTCTGTAAAGAATTTCTTCCTAACATCTAACCTAAACTTCCCCTGGCAGAGCTTGAGACCATGCCTTTTGTCTTACTGAGAGCTGCCTGGGAAAAGAGACTGATGCCCACCTGGTTACAATGTCCTTTCAGGTAGTTGTAGAGAGTGATGAGGTCTCCCCTGAGCCTTCTCTTCTCCAGGCTAAACAACACCAGCTCCCTCAGACTCTCCTCATAGAACTTTTGCTCAAGTCCCTTCACCAGTCTGGTTGCTCTTCTCTGGACCTGCTCCAGCACCTCAATATCCTTCCTGAACTGAGGGGCCCAGAACTGGCCACAGCACTGAGTACAGGGGCAGAATCACTTCCCTGCTCCTGCTGGCCACACTGTTCTTGATGCAGGCCAGGATGCCATTGGCGTTCTTGGCCACCTGGGCACACTGCTGATTTTCAAAGCAAAACCTCCTGACAGAAGTAATATGTCTACTTTTCCAACATCTGCCCTAGATCTCTAAGCATCTCAAAGTGCATTTCACCAGACAAGAAGAGCTAAAAGCTCTGTGTGGTCATCACAGCAGCCATAGAAAACCACCACAGACCAGTTGTAACCAGCATATGTACACATGACAATTAGCACAAGCATCCCTGGCTCCTGACACACTCCCCCTGCAAAAAGCTGCAACAGAAACTGAGCTGTGTCATTGTTCAAAGGGCTCATAAGCGAATTGATCTGTTCATTAAAACTCGTGGTTGCATTAACGCAACTGCCGCATGAAGCCGAGAAGACCAGATTTCCGTTTGTGAAACCCACTTAGAGATAATAGCCTTGTTTTTCCAAGCATTTGTAAAAGATACCTTACAAAGCAGTGGAATTTAGTCATTCCCTTCCCATTAAAATCAAATGGAGCTACATGACTAAGCCCTCAGTAAACCAACCAAGCCATAAAAATCGCCCTGTACACTCAGAGCAGTCTTTCATACTGCAGGAATATTTACTGTAAGCCAAACTGAGATGTTACAAGCTCCATTGACTGTGACAATTAATAACTCCTGACAAATGGTAGTCTACCTGGAGTTATCTTTACTTTAGTACCTGATCTTGCAACCAGTCATGTGGGGGCTGGAGACGGATACCAAGTTTCTATTTCCATTAATTATAGGAACACAGAGATCACAAGGGTAAGTAATTAAACCCAGATGGGCACAGAAGACCGATGCTTCCTTTGATTTCAGAAAATGAACCAGATAATGCCCACGTCCTTTTTCAACCAAACAGTTCAAGCTCATTTAACTTGCTTTCCTTCCATCTCTCTTTAGCAGCAGATTAACTATTGATTAGATAAACTTGTCCTGATGCTGAGTTCTCGTAAAGCCTATGTGATTTTGGGAACAGGGCTCTTTAGGCCCGGCAATAAAAGCAGGCATTTGGACTCCAACACTTGCCTGCAACCACCCGCCTGCCTGCCCTTCACAGACCTATCCAGCTGTGGCTGTTTCAGCAGTATGTACATATATTTAACCATTTAAAATGGGCAGAGCTGAAGTGTGTCCCCCATAATTCCTCATATTGGTAGGTCAAAAGTCCTACCTAAATGTGTAACGGTGTCACTGTCCTTGCTATAAAGACATAAAAGGACTTAACTTTAGCAGAAGACTAAGAATTTTACTTAATAGCCTTGAATTGCTGGTCCAGATGCACTTTTCATGCAAGCAGATATAATAAAGTCCAGCTAAATCAGAGAATTTATGCCATTGGGGCCCTGTTGTTATTTTACACCCATTTTACCTTCTCTGTAGGAGAAGGTACATACAGCAACCTAATGGGTAACCTGCACCAGTAACAGGGGGCAACCAGACTAGTATAGCTTTTGTGTCAGCAGTACAGCTGAGGGTAAATGCACATTTCATTGCATAGTCCACAGCACATTGTGGACAAGGTTATACACTCTGTAATTTGCCACTAGATTGCTATAAAAGGCAAAGACAAAGGAGGAGTCAAACAGTTTGAACAAAGAGCTAATGCATGGAACGCTTATTTGGCTAAGAACAAACCTTTCAGCTACCTCTAACAGCTATGCCTGGAGCATCTGGAGAGAACGCATAAAACTTAAATTACATTTGGCATACCACTCAACGTAAGTAATTTATGGTTTGGCCAAAGTAACTGAAGGTAATAAACTTGTAGAAATTGCTGTATCAGAGAAGTCCTTCTAAGCAGAAATATCTAATTCCAAAGCAATTTATCTGAATGAATGTGAGCTGATGATTCAAGCTGTCTAGCTATATGGTTCCATTATAATTATTTTCTGCCAAGCATATTGTTCTGGGAAAAATAATAGTCATAAGAGCACAATTTTAGAGTCTCAAAAATAATTAATTTTGGGGGTGGGCTTTTTTTTTCCCCCTAGGATTTTGGCATTGATTGAGTCTGTAAATCAAGAAAAAAATCATAATCTGTGATACCTTAGTCACAGAAAAAAGGCAGTAAAAATACAAGCCACAAGGCTGTTGTTCATTCTTTAGACAATATTTCACAGTAGGAAAGAAAGAAAATTACTGATTCTGAACTTTGATTACACCAGAGTTTATCACACTGTTCAAAAAGGCATCAAACAGTTTTAACTCAAGGTAGGAAATAACACAGTACAAGCTGGTCTTTCACACTCTCCAAAACATCAGCCACATTTGAACCCAGACCTCGCTCATAAAAACAATTCTGCTCAGAAGTGGATTCTGTCATTGGCATATGAATAGCAACTGTGAATTTTTAATCTGCTCCTTCTGAGCCAAGAGAACTTCTCTGCACAAGTACTTATCATGTTAGCGAGCAGATGGCTGAGACCTTAGCAGAGCATTAAAACTGCATTCAAACAACTACAGAAGAAGTTTATCTTTCTTCTAGGATGGACAAACAATGCAGATCACCCCAAGTGGCATTTTTTTTTTTGAGCCTTAAAATTGAAAGGCAATTTTTTGCCTTGCCAAATATCTTAGCCTGGCTTGTGCTCAGCCACTCCATGGCTCAGGGACGATGAGACCAGTCTTGATTTTGACCTTTCCTGCAATGCCTGAAAGGGTCTCTCTGTGCTTTCTTTGCTACTAACTGCAAGCAGAGAGTGAGAAGAAGGGAATCCTATAGCCAGCAGAGCTCTTTGCGCATCTGTGGTAGAAGTCCCTTATCCCCAGTACAGAGGGAAGCTCCAAAGGACTGCTCCCAGCTTTCAGGTATTTAAGTCCCCTCTGTACGTTCAAATATATTAAGTAATCATTTTTCCAGGGTCCACTGCTTTTAGAAAGAAGGAGCTAACTTCACACTTTCAACTTCTAAAGTCATGGCCCAGTGACCCAGCAGCTCTATGAGACCTCGGCAAACCCTCTGTGTGGAAAAGCGGAAAGCTCTGACATCTCCCCAGAGGGATCCAGGGAGGGGTAAGGAGCACCAGTTGCAGGGAATTAGAAAAAGTTTTACTTGTCCACAGTCTTCATCCATTCTACAATTCCTTGTTCATCTTTTTTGTCAGGGAAGTCTCTCCAGCCATTACTCCTGGCTTCTTCAGGAACTGAGTGGTGGTAGACTTCCTTGAGGCCCAGGAGAAAACATGATGTCCATGATTCTCTGTATCATACTTTCTTGTCTGAAATATTTGTGTGGCTCTGGGCTACTCTCCCTCATTGACGCATGATTGTGGCAGCTTGCACTGCTTGAGTTGTGGGTGAAAGGAAGGTGGTGAAAGGACGGAACAACTATCCCATCTCCTCACAAGCAGCTCCTGCCACTGTGGGAGGATGGCAAGGCTGAGAACAGGACGGCCAAGAATCCTGAGGAAGGCAAACAAGTTAGTGAAATGAACTTGCTAATCACAGGCCTGGGTGAGCCTAAGATTTTCTGGCTAAGGTGAGGCCAACATGGCAGGAAATCTGTGGGTTTTCTAACTCTGAGCAGAGGCTGCGGGGTCATCAGGAACTCAGGAAGGACCAGAGACCTAAGAGCATCAGGCCAAAGGGAGAAAAGTCTGGGAGAATGATGGACATGAAGTACCTCACATCCTACAAACCCCAATGTGCTGTTGGGGCACTGGGATGAACAAACCCAGTGCTGAGCATCACCCCAGCTCTGGGCATCACCCGGGTCCTCCCGACCCTCCGGGGGACTTACCTTGTGCTGCTTCCACATGGCTCCCAGGGCCTTCACGTCGTGCTTGCTGTGCTTGCCCTCCTCCAGGCACTGGTAGCAGACGGGGCTGCGGCAGCTCACGCAGTACATGCTGTAGTTCTCCAGGTCGTGCTCGGCGCACGTCGGCAGCTTGCGGCCGCCGCCTGCCCCCTTGCCGCCGCCGTCCCCTCCGCCGCCGGGGGCGCCGGGGTGTGCGGGCGGCGGGGCCAGGCGGTGCTTGGCGAAGGGCCCGCGGGCCGGGTGGCAGCGGAGCTGGCAGGCGGCGCAGTACAGCACCTCGCACTGCTCGCACAGCACGGCGGCCGGCTCGGGCGGGCTGCGGTCGCACAGCTGGCACTTGGCGGCGGCGGCGGCGGCGGCGCGGCCCTGCTGGTAGCGCTGCACGATGGCCTCCAGCAGCCGGTTGCGCTGGAAGCCGCGGAGCCCGCGCTGGTCCAAGGATGCGCTCCGGTGGCACTGCGGGCAGGTGAGGGAGGAGCTGGCGGGGCCGGCGCCCCGCGGAGCCGCCGCGGCCCCCGGGGGCGCGGGCACCAGGGGCAGCACCCGCACGCCGTTGGGGGACTTCAGGCTGGGGGTGTAGGAGCCGTAGCCGCTGTCGGTCTCGCTGTGCAGGCTCAGCTTGTCCGCATGGTCCCCGCCGCCGCCCGCCGCGCACTCCGAGTCCAGGCAGGCAGCGGAGCCCGCGGCCGCCCCCGGTCCCGCTCCCGGCCCCGCTCCCGCTCCCGGCGCGGCGGCCGCAGCCGGCGGCGCGGGGCCCCGCGGGTGGAGCAGGGGCGGCAAGTGCTGCTCGCTCTCCGGGGTCTGCACGGCGATGGTGCGGGCGCAGGGCAGGCAGACATTGTGCGAGCAGGGCAGGATGATGGGCTCCCGGAACAGCGAGCCGCACACCGGGCACTTCAGCTCCTCTTCCATGGCCGCGGCGCGGCTTTGTGCGCGGGCTCCTCAGGCGGGCGGCGCGGGGTCGCCGCCGGCTCCCCCCATCCCCCGGCGCCCCTTTCGCTTCCTACCTCCACTCCGGGCGCCGGGCGAGGCCGGGAGGGCTCCGGCCGCCGCTCCCGCGCCTCGAGGTTCAGCACCCTCCGGGCAGAGACAGCTCCGCACCCCCTGGCCGGGAACGGGAACGGGACCGGGGGAGCCGCCCGGCGGCCGGAGGCTGCTCGCGGCCAGGGAAAACCTCCCCGCCGGCCGTAGCTCGGGCAGGGAGCGCGGTGGGACTGTTTTAACGTTGGTGGCATAGAGTAATAATATATGGGGAAGGGAGGCGGTGGGCGGAGGGAGGGCAGGAGTAGGAAGGGGCGGGAAGAGCCCTTTCCAGCAAATAAACTGGTCGCTCTCTCTACGGCTGGGGACGGCGAAAACATTTTTTAAAGGATCTGTACACAGCGATGTCTTCATATCTTTAAATAAAGCTATTGTTTGGGTAGCGGATGGAACGCAGGCGGGGTTTCGTTATCCCTAGTAGCCCTTTCTCTCCTCCCGGAAAAAAGGAGGACGCTCGCCAACAAACTAAACGCATGCCTCTCCTTCGTACAGCACTCACCATGCTGGAGCACAACCGAGATGCACAAAATGTCAGGCACTGACAGAGAGAGGGATGAGAAAGGGGTTAAAAGGGAAGAGCGAACCCCGGCTACGAACGCCGTGGCTGGCAGGGGCGGCAGAGCGCAGCGAGCGGGGGACGTGCCGCATCGCCCCAGCGCCCAGCCCTGTGACCCCAACAGGAATCTGCTGCGAAGATAAATCAGGGATGACAGCTGAGAGTTTATGAACTGAAAATAACCATCCTTAGAAGAAAGAAACCAGCAGTGGGAAATCCCCCATCTGTTTTGTTTACTCTACATACGCTTAGCGTGGATGTAGCAGTGGTTTATTTTCATAGTGAAGAGATTATACGTAAGAGTGATTTCACTACTTTATTAATATTATTGTTATTCACTTATCTTGTTTAAAAGCCACTATTGTGTTAACTTCAGTTCCATAAATAGATCCTAATTTTTCGTTTATTTTAACATGAAAACTGGTCATCACAGAGCAGCTATTCAAAAAATGCAGAATTAACTGCCATCAAATGAAAAGAAAAAAAGAAGAGGAAAAGAGAAAACCTATTAAAGCCATTGAATCTCATAATAATGTTTCTTAGTAAATGACAAGGGGGTTTGTGACACTGGTTAGGAAAGGATTTTCTAGTTTCAGATTTTGCTTTTGCCAGATTATTAGAACTGTTGATGCACAGAAAAGGAAGAATGGGGTCAGACAGTAGGAATACATTCAAGCTTCATTTTTTTTCTCTCTTTCCTCTCTGCAATTCCTTTTTGTATCTTGCCTTGCTGCTCTCATGACAAGCTGAGGGGAAAAAGAATCCTGAGGGGTTTAAAGCTTTGTAGTTCCCCATTTTGAGGTGAAAAGCAGCAGGTTTGGCCTCTGGCAAATAAAAGAAACAGTCCTGACCCACATAAATCTTCCTGTCTTCTGGTTTCTTTTTCTTTTATGTGACCTCTGTGCTGAGATTGAGACTTTATAGACTGACTGTGTGTTTGGGCTACCTCCAGCCAGAAACGTCAGCAGTGCAAGAAGTGTTCTGAAACACCATTGATTTCACAGCTACCTTATGCTACTACATAGTAAGAAAAATATGTGGGTGAAATGCTGTTCTCTTCATAGCCGCTGTTCTCTGCTCTACCATCTGTCAGCAGTGAAAGTGGATGAATTCTGAAGATTTCTTGCAGACCTATAGGGGAATCCAAGTCACAAATTTCAGGTTTATGTTGGAAGCCATAATTCTAAAGTTTATTAGGAAGGCATGGTAGCTTTTTCGCTGACTTTTGCCTTCTTTCTTTAACCTCTCCTGTATGTTAAGGAGACAGTGATCATAATGTGCACAATGGTAGCATCAGGTTTGAGATATCTGAGCAAAAGTGGACATATGAGACAGGTAAGTTTTGAAAATCTACAGATATGAACACCAAGCCAAACCAACTCCAATTTACATCTGGTTTTTAGCTGGGGCTTGCAACTTCCAGAGTTCTAGTACACTGAATTTTTAACATTTCCACTTTAAATGCTACTCTAGAGCTCATGTAAAATCCTAGAGTTGTTGGAACTTGGCATGGGAAATGTCAAGAAAGAAACCTTTTCAGAAGTACAACCACTGTCTTTCAAACTCCACTTTTCTTCTCCTCTCTACAAACTTGATTTGGCCTGAAAGCATATCACTATAATAGATGACATTTGAAATGGAAATAAAGAAGTGATCTGGTCTTGTCTGTCCTGTGGTATGACATTTACTTCATTCAGGGTGTTTTTTAATCTACTGAGTGAGTTTATGCCCAGGACAGCTGAGGCTTTGAGAGCAGGGAGAGCTGCATGGTGTGGTACCCCTGTTTACCTGTCCTACTGATCTCAGAACAGCTCTTGTTTCCAAGGATTTGCAGAGTTTCAAGGCAGAAAACTTCATCCCCGTGGCACTGGAGACTGCTGCTGGAACTAGCACCTACTGAACAATACTCAATGCTCTGATGGGTTTAGGTTGCAGAGTACAGATTCTTCTTATGACAAATATTTATCTATATAAACCTTAGTGCCTCTGTTGATGGAAGTGAACAGTCATCACTGTCATCCTTACTTCTCCAGGAGTCAGAATGGAAACTGGTCTAAGACTTGAAAAATGTCACTGAGCTTGAGCAGACTGACCTTGGACACCCTGACTCTTGCCAAGGAACAGATTCCACTGAGTCGATTCCAGTAATTTTAATGAAACTATTCGTTAAGCACTGTTCAGTCTGAGTCTGACAGAATTGGGCTTCTACTATATTTTGTAATCAAGGCATTTTTATAATGGCCACATTATAAAATCCCTATGAGTTTTCATCTTTTTATGTTCAAATGAGATCTTCATCTGTTAGTGCTGTAGTACTGTACAGATAACCCTATACTGGCAGTCTGGGCTTTGAACTTTATTTTAATACTTCAGTATCACTAGTATCATCCCCTTAAACTATTTACACTTTGTAAGAACTGATTAACATCTTTTATATCCCCTCAATGGAGAAAAAAAGCTAATGAGGTTTATTTGTAAATTTGGATTTAGAAAAAAAGATAAGGCAGGTTTTAATACAAGCCCTCAGTAATGCTAGATTTGATTTATCTTTTTGCCTCTCTTGCTTTATTTCTTATGCCTTCTCATTCTGTCTGTTGTTACTTTTCTGGTTGTTTTCCCATTCCTTTTCTTATATATTTTTTTATATTTTATATTGCCCTCACACATTAATACTTTTCCAGTTAGTTTTTTCTCTTTCTTTTCTCATCTTTTTCCTTCAATAGCTGTCCACCAAGGTCATTTCACTTTGTTCGGTTTTCTTCTTTTACCACTGCTGTTTCTCCATGGGGAATCTTTTGATTCCAGTATTCCAGCATCCCTTCCGCTAACAGGCATCACTCCAAGCACACATCCTCTCATTTGAAGGGTAAAAGAGTAAAAAAAAAAAGGAATCTTATCTCCAGGTTCTTATTCCAATGCAAAAAGAAGAACAGAGAGATAGTTCAGGAGAGCAGAGAAGATAAAATGCACGTGTGCTAATGCCAGCAGCATGTGTGGCAGTATGAGCTGGAAAGTCTTGCTGCCTTGTTGTAAGTGCCCGGTGCTCAATTATCAGCAGACAATGCCCTCAGCAACCATTGCGGACAACACAGCTGCACCTACTGGTCACCTCCGAGTTTTAGGCTGGAGCACTAACCAGTGGTAGCACACACCCCCCACACTCCTCGTCATTGCTCTTATGAGTAATAAACAACACAGCTCACTGTAATCTCTCCTGTCTGCTTATTCGTCATCATGTTCTTTACCCAGGCTCTTCTTCCCAACACTACCAGCTCTGGCTGATGCTGGCACTGCATGTTCTGTTTTGAGGGGTGGTGAGTTAAAGAGGCATGGGAGGGTGGGCATCCACTGTGGCTTAGAGTAAAAGCTGATGTATATCGTTCATGGGTCAGGGCAGCTTTGGAAATGGTATCTACATTATGTAGGTGCAATAGTTTTGAAATTGATTTTGTTCTGTTTGTTTTTTGTTTGTTTGTTTGTTGGGCTTGGTTTTTTTGTTTTGTTTGGATGGTTTTGTTTCCTTTTTTTTTTTTAGCATGAATTCAAGTAGCTATTATATTATTTAGGGTTTTCTAATGTTTGCACATTGATCTGTTCATGAAAGGAAGGACAGCAGAGCTTGGCAGCAGCCCAGAAGGCTGCCACAGAAGCATGGCTGCTGATAAAAAGCTTATCAGTTGGCTAGCATAAGACTCTATCTGTAATAGAAATGCAGCTACATAATGAATTTTCTCTGTCAGAGGAGTAAATCTGCCATAAAAATATAACTCACAACGGAGGACAATCCTTTACAATGGAATTTTATTCAGAATACCTGCTGAGTATATGCTTGTTAAGATGGTTAAATGGCAAAAAATGGTGCTTGATACTAAACGTTGCTTAACAAATACTCACACTTCTATTTCAGCCATCTAATAATGAAAATAGATACAGAGGAAAATACTGCTTTAAACATATATGCTAACAAAAAGTGGTATGTTGGCACAGACAAATTTCAGTAAGAGGTCAGTTTCAACACTTCTTAACAAATTTATATTGAAAAGAAAGCACAAAAGGCACTAACCTACCATCAGGACTCTTGAAAAGTAAGATCTCATGTTTCTGTAGTGTTGTAAAAATACCTCGGCCTGCAAGCCTTTGGAATTACTCCAGGGACATCTTGGCTTTCCTGATATGCCTGGAGTCCTCTCTTTCTTGTTTCTGTGCAATGGAGTGAGATACTTTTCCTTCATTGCTACAGTTCAGCTTGCAAGAAGCATCCTAAAGGGTGCTTGCTCTTTTGAGAGAGGACAAGAGTGCTGGACCCGGAACAGCTGCGTGTTAGGGACAGCAGGAAATTGTGCCCTGCTTTGGACCCATTTCAGAGCACCAGACACAGTTAAAATCTTCACATATGATTGTTATACAGAGCACTTGCTGCCTTTTTTTAAAATAACTGAGTAAACTTCTTACAGAGATTATTTGGTTTCAACGGCATTATGGAAGAGTTTGTTATGGATCCTCAGTTGTTCTCTGTGCCCACTTGAGGAGCTTCCTATGCCCACATAGGAAGCTGTTCGGAGCATGGACTCGGAGTCTCTTTCAACCCTCTGAACTTGTCCTGATATAGTTCCCTCCTCCCTCAGCTATCTCTATGGTCATCCCATTCATGTCTGTAAAGAAAAGTTTACCTGGCTTTTTCAGAAACTAGCCAGGGATTGTATAAACCCAAACTGGTTCAAATATTCTCTTTTGGTAGGAAGGCTGGAAGGAGGTAGGAAAAAGTAATGGCATCCTAAGCATTGCGGAGTGGGAGGGAGTAGAGAAGAAGGACAAACAACCCAACAAAACCAAACAAGGAGTAAGTAATCTTAACACTGAAGTGCCAGTGTTTCCTAAGAACACAGGAGGAGCTGAAAGAAAACGTATTTGGAAGAGAATCTAGACTGAGTTAGGCACTTGTATATTCAACTGTAAAGTGGAGGTAATTTGCCACCATGTGGCAATCTCTCCACATGTAAAGAAAATCCTTACATAAAGGGGGTAGTGAATTTTTGTCCCTGAAAGGGTGGGCTGTATTCTGTGAACAGGGCTAGGGAGCTGATCTATGTGTGACTCACTAAGAAAGTCCTCTTATCAAGAAAGGAGGCCCAAGTAGCTTTTCTACAGCTTTACTATACATAAGAAAAGACATAAAGTGCTATTGTTTAGCAAGAGGAAATTTCCCTGAGCCATGAAGGATCTATAATATCTATAAATATCGTAAGAGATGGGCTTTGCATTTGCTATTCTGCAAGTATCTCAAGATCAGAACCTCTCACATCCAGAAATGATGCCCTGAGCATGCATTTGAAAGACCAGGAGACCTGTGAAACCTGCCTTGACTGTACTGGGACAAAATTTACATGGAGTTCTATTTGACCAAAGCCTCCTCTATGTATTCAAATATCAGGCAGGAGCACTGAAAATAAAGAGACTTGGAAGCCGTATGGAGAAATGAGGGGTAGGAGCCAAGAGAAATGTGGGAGATTATAACTGTGAGTGGGACCAGATTGACAGGTTGCAGAAACAAAGGCTGCCTTGAGCTTCCCTTTCTCTTTTCAGGTTGGTTTCTGATAAGTAAACAAGAACTCCCACATTGATCCATCCTAGGGTGATGAGGAAGTTGGCAAAAAAGCTTGCCAAGCGGCTCTCCATCATTTACCAACAGTCATGGCTCTCTGGGGAGGTCCCAGACAATTGGAAATTGGCGAATGTCATGCCGATCTACAAAAAGGGCTGCAAGGAGGACCCGGGCAACTACAGGCCTGTCAGCCTGACCTCAGTGCCTGGCAAGGTTATGGAGCAGA
>JAWMRA010000113.1:42582685-42653711 GCA_035584735.1 Pseudotriccus pelzelni
TGCCCAGAGAGGTGGTGGATTCACCATCCCTGGAGGTGTTTAAGATGAGGCTGGATGTGGCACTGAGTGCCATGATCCAGTAATCACAGGGGGTTGGATCAAGGGTTGGACTTGATGATCTCGGAGGTCTCTTCCAACCCAGTTAATATGATTCTATGATATGTGCCAGATAATCAAGACAGGAGAGGCCTCTCCTGTGCATGGGGACTTGTGTCCTGCCAACTGGTGATGAGTCGAGCACCGTAATCCATCATAAATTTGTATCACCCCTGTAAAGAAGGTTTTTTCTGATTTCACCCCCAGCTGCCCATTCTCATCACCCTTCTGCACTTACAGTAGCTTTCACACAGCTACAGGCATTAATCCAGCCCAGGACAATTAGATCTCAACATCAGTGTCTTTATTCAGAAGTGTCAATGTCTACACAAGGACAGAAGTTTGGAGGAATGGCTCCTTGTAGCACCACTGAGAATTTGTACAAGATCCAAAAAGTGATGTCTGTTGCCTGAGACATCAGCATCAGTCAAGCAGGGAGGCAAGTCCACCACATGCCAAGCTTTATATACCTTTCTTCATCAACACCTACCTGAGATTTATGTGTCCTTCTCTTCAGCAGCTTGTTGGACTGCCCAGCAGGAGAGAGAAAAATAGACGTCAGCCAAATCAATCACACTTGCACCAGTAATCACACTTGCACACAATACACCAGCAAAATTACATTTTCTGATTTCAAAAACAACTTAGTTCTGCTTTTGTCCTCTCTTTCCCTTTGCTACATTTTCCTTTCATCTATGACAGCATCTTTTAACAGTGTTACATAAGAAGAGAGATTCTGCTTCCTTTTTCCTTATGTTGCTTCCCCTCGCTATTCTTTGCTCTCTCCTTGATGCGGAAAAATTCCCTTTCTCCTTCACCCTCTCCTCCTGACACCCATCACAGCCTTTCTGCCCTTCTCCCACTGCTTGTCTCAGAGATAGAGGCCTCCACCTCTGTTTGTTCCCCACCTCACACCGAGTCCAGCCTTAGGTGTACCTTTGTCTCCCACATGGACAAGAGGGAAGTGATCTGGAGAACATGAATCCTACCAAAGACGTGGGATTTATCCCATCAGTCCTCTGTACTGGCTGTGACAAGAAACCCTCATCCAAGAGAAGGAAGATTTTCCTGTCTGTCCCTCAGACTGAAAGGATTGTCCTTTTCCTGCCCTCACTGCAGAAGGACCAGCCTGCTGATGGGGTACCATGCTGATTGTGATGTTTTCTTTTTCACATCACTGGGATATAAAAGGCAGAGGATCCTCCCTGGGCAGAGCCCCTTACATAAGACATGTTATTCAGCAATGTGCATTGCCAAATGCCAGCCCAAAAAAGAAGCACAGAAGCGGGGTTTGCGTAAAGAAAGCAGCATCACTTGACTCCTGTGTATCTCCAGCAATCTGGGTCATCGCGGGATGTAGGAAGCTGTCATCATTTAGCCTACTGAGAAATACTAATGTAGAAGAAATGCAAGGCCCTCTCTGATCCAGAATCAGAAGGTACAAAGAGAACTATGAATCCCACAGACACACCAGACAGTCTGATCCATCAGAGTCTAATTCTTACCTATGCTGGATTTTGGACCATTGTACCACTGATTTCAAGTACTTGAGCTGTTTTTTCACTGTAGCCTGTATGTAACAGGAAGCATGCATAGAATCAAGTATATACTATGGCTAGTTCCTCTTTATGCTTCTGCTATCACCTGTAGGAATGGCTAATCCTCTTTCAGGCCTCCTGTTCATTCCTTGAGCTTTGTCATTTCCCAGTACACATCACGCGGGAAACCAGAATTCCATAAATCCCACTTCTCAAAAAAAAACCACCCCAACCATTACCAATCTGATTTCAGTTTTCTTCTTATATTTGCTGTGATATCCATAGAGATAAACAAAATTACAACATTTGTGAAGCGCTCAATCTACTGCATGCGCATTTAGAGCCAAATCTCTCAGCCCATTACCCCAGCTGCAGAGAGATTAGTCAGAATCTCCCTCCTCAACTTTTCCCTCCTGAGTCTCTTGCTGGGCTCTTGCCTCCTCTGAGTTGATTTCACTTTTAATTTTATATTTCCATCAATAGCAGAGGAGTCAAACAGCTGAAGGGGACAGATAAGGGACTTAGCCCACTACAGCCACCATCCAACTCCAAATTGGATTGACTGGCTGAGTGCCCCCAAATCCTCCATGGATATGCAATTTAATAGAAAGAAGAAACTTCACACACAAAGAAAAATATGCAGAAAATAATAAGACCACTTTATGAAACATAACAGTTTCAGCAATGTGCATATGATTATATCCTTAATTCAAATGAAATGTAACAGGCATGCTCTCTTACCAGAGAAAAAAAGAACCCCAGATGATTACTTAATTTGTCCTTTTCCTAAATCATTTAATTTTTAGCAAGCCGTTACTTGAGGAAGAACATTAAAAAAGGCCATATCACATCTGGTCTACCTTATCTTTGACAGCCACCAGTAATGGATACAGAGGGAAGACTACAAAATCGGAGTGTAACAAAACAGATGAGGAAAAAGATGCTAAGAAGAATTTGAGGAAGCTGAAGAAGAGGTTAAGGTGGGTGGACGAACTAAAATAATTCCCTTAGTTTTGCAGACAGCTGTATATTTGTGTGAGGCTTTACTCCCATGGATGAGCGCACATGGATTTCTAGAGAGGCAGCTCCAAGCAGGATCAGTGCTCACATGGGGCAGCGCTCTGGGCTGTGCATGAGTGCTCCCTTACCTGACAGCAGCAATGGAGATCAGCTTTCCTGCCTGCACAGGCAGAGCAGCAGGGATTTGGCAACTGATTCATTTTTAATTTGTTTTCCTTTTTAACTTGAGGTGTTGTTTCTAAGATTCAGTCAGTTTTAACTGCAAGTTGAAAATGTGTACCTTCGTGGTATGTGTTGGTATCTTCTGTAATTGTTTAGTTAATGGAAAAATTAAGAATATAATAGTTCTACCAAATTCCTTTGTCCCAAACCAGGAATATCTCTGTCCTAGTAGTATGCTGTGATGTCCTCATCTCTCCCTCTCACTTCTTTAAATTATTCCATTTGGCTTCACTACTTGCCATCCCTTGATCTCCTAATAGGATGGTGACCCCCTGATCCGTTTGAAACCTAACCTTTCCAGACTACCAAAGTTCCATTTGCTCCTCATTTCCCTCCCTCTGTGCCACCAGTCTCATAAGTCCCTTTCTACCTCTTGAGTTTTCCATTTTCTTTCATTATTTTTCTGCTAGGAAAACTCAGTTTAGCCTATTCACTGCTCAACCACCACAGTAGCTGTTGAGTAACAAAAAGTCAGTGGAATGTTACATCATTTGTAGTGGCTCATTTAGCAGTACCAGAAATGTTTTGTACAAGACGAGCACCGTGATTTTTATTTGTTCCTAATATTCGGAATATCTCCAGTTTGAACACTGATGGGTTGGGTTTAATTTTTTTCTGATTTGGTAAAACCGAGTCTCCTTTCGTGATTTGTGCACAGCACAGGTCCACAACCAAGAAATGGAAGGTGGGATTTATTCTACCTGGAGAGAGTGGCTCATCCCTCTGCAGGACAGGTGTCTTTGGCTGTGGGAGGTTACACCTGACACCCACCCTTCAGGTGGGTCAATCTGGGTGCACGAAATGCTGTCTCTGGGGACTTTGCCTGCTCAAGTGACTGCAGCACCCTCAGTGAGGGACTGGACCAAAAGGTTGTACAAGGGATCCGCACTCTACTCACTGCCCTGCCTGCTTCTGGGTGACAGGCTGTTTCTGGCCTTGCTGACAGACATTCCTGTTCACACAGTGACTGTGGGTAGCAATGTAAGATCTGACATTCAGAGTTAACTGACCCCCTCAAGGACACAGAGCAGAACAAAAGAAGACTACACCATAAATACACTGAAACAGGCCATGCACCCTTGTCTGAAGAGCTCTCCATCTCTCCTGTCGCTGTCTTGCCCAGCGGTTCAAGGAGACTGTATGTTCTCCATGTTGTCTGTCCCAAGCACACAGCCAGGAGCAGACACGTGGCTGTGCAACCCTGCTCCAGCACACGGAGATGGTCCAGCCCCAGACCCATTGAGAGCACTGGTCCTCACAATTACCTCCTGCATTCTAAAGAACATTCCCCTGGTCTTCCTCATCTTCTCAGGAACTGTTACTAATACCAGATGGCTCACTTTGTGGCTTGTTGGGAGGGGCAGTGTGTTCCATCATGTCTTCAGCAGAAGCCATAATTACAGTATTCTAATCTAAGGTGCAACTGCCACTGACAAACAGCCCCTGGTCAGGCAAAAGATGGGATGTTCTAAGCTAAAACTTGGGTGATACAGAGATTGGCCTGTATTACCACCTATGGTCGTGACATCATCAATGAAGCCATTATTTGAGGCAACAGAGGTTGAAAACTAGCAGTAGAATTTTTTTTCATACATGTAAACTTGTTCTATGGCTATATATATGTAAGACATACCTGTTGATCTGCTTTTCTGTAGTTCCATCACAACCCAAAAGAGGTATATTGAAGCTAGGGGTTAATGAAGTCTGCAGGAATTCTGGGAGAAGCTTCTGAGGTGACCCTGGTGAGATTAGAAAGTCTGCCTGACTCTTCCTCTTTAATATTTAAAAATTCAAACATTTTTGCTAAGCCATTTGCCAGTCCACTACTAATAATTACAATGATAATCACAAAATCACTGTAAGTATTAAAGTGTGGTTTTGTGATGTTCTAAGACACTCAACTGAATGGTATTACATAATAAGAAATTAAAAATATTTTTCCTGTGCATTATTTTTTTTCCCATCTCTGTTTAAAAAATAAAGACGGTATGCCTTGAATTTGTAATACAAAAAAAGCAGCTGCCTTCACATTCCAGCAATCCAGCATGACAAACTATACACACACACACACCACCCCCCGAGCCTGCTCAGCTTTTAATAAATATGTATTTTACATTTAGCCAGTAACTTTTGTTCAAAGTTTCTCTCCAGATGCTCAGGGAAGGAGTTAAACATCACTTTGATTACAGGGTGATGTATTTCTCATATCAAAGGCTAGCAAAAGAAACAGCCAGTGGTGATTAAAACAAGCAAATGTCCTGGAGAAGTGTTTGAAGAGAACTGCAGGCCCTGATCAAAGCACAGGTAGTGTAAGCACACAAGGCTAGCAGGAAGAAAACCTGTCTTTCATTAGACCATCACACACTATTGGAGAAAATGGGCAACTTTTCATAAAAAGGCCTTTCTTCAGGTCTGCATTTGGTCTAATAAAAGCTGTTGTGTCTCCCTACCAATACTGTTTCAGACCACTGCTGAGTCAATACTCCTGCAGCTACAGCAGAGGAAAGTCTCGCTGGCAGACATGATTGATGCCAAACCGTCTAGCACTTTAGGGGAATAATCTCTGAGTTTAATTATTCCAGTACAGAAAGGCAGCTCCCAAGGAGAATTGATCTGTACTATTGAAAAAGAGCTCTGTCAGAGGAAGAAGAAACAAGCATTTGAAAGACATATTTGTCAAAACGCAACACTTCCATTACAATAATAGTAAAAAAACTTTTTTCATCATGGTTCAGGTTACCATAGAGCAAAGCTGTCTGAAGTCTCTGTCTCTCACAAGCTCTCTCTGGCTTTGTGCAACTTTATTCCAGTGACTTCAGATATTTGTTTCTTAATCTGTAGCTATGCACCCCCTCTGTCCTACCTGACTGTCTGGTTGTCTGCCAAACTGAGAGGAAAAGAGCTCTTCTACCACTTTCTTCTTAGAGCTGTGAGACTGACAGGCACGTCTCAGAGCAAGCAGAAAGCTGAGAAGAGCCCTCTCCAGCTCACGTTGCAAGGGGTTCACCGCTTCTCAGCTCTTCTTCATCTCTCAGCGGCAGCTTTCTCCACCCTGAGAACTTGTGATCTCTGCAGGGAAGGAGGCTGAAATTATAATAACAACCTAAGGTACATGTGGCACGGCAGAGAGATAACAGTGAGATAGAGAGGAAGAAGGGAAAGGTGATTAACTAGGGTAAGAATTTCTGCAAAGGCAGCATTTGACATAGAGGTGGGCAAAAACCTGGAGAAAAGCAAGCCTCAAGTTCATGTTTTGGCTAAATAAGGGCATAGACCAGATTTTGGGATTAGAGTTGATTTATCCTGAACATAAGTTGGATTCCGTGGAGAACTGCAGGATGGGACAGAACTGAGGGAGGCAGGTACAGTTCCTGGGAGGGGTTTGTGGCTCTTATGTGAGAAGGTTGTTTGAAACTACCTCCCTTTCATGGGAATGTGCATGAGGTTCATCCAGGGGAAGAAGCAAGACAAGGACAAGAGAGACAAAATGTTAAGCCAAGCCTTTATTTTTTGTGCTACTAAAATGAATCCTTCTGTGAAACATTTTGATTGAAGGTAACACTGGCACACAGCTCCAGCTGTAGATCTGCCAGTTTGCTTCCAAGCTGTGATAAGAGAAATTTTTTCACCAGCCTATTCTGCTGCCAAACAGGCAGGCAAGCAGGACTGAGACAGGGTGGCTGACTAATTTCCAAATGTCAAGGTTTGCCTTTAACTGTTTCCCTCCCCCCAGTTTTTCAGAGGCAGAGCTACCCGTTTGTGATGGCAGTGCCTCGGGCAAGAGAACTGTTATTGCTCTTGGGACAGTGGCTACCAGTGCTGCACACTGCTCTTGAAGTCTCATCACACAGTAATCCCTGAGGAATGCAACTTCATCTGTTTCTTCAGGGGCTATTTTTTTCTCAGTCTTTGTAATATTTTGTGAGAAGCTGCTGCAAAGTCCTGTGCAAATGTCACTTACACTTTCCTTGTCAGTGAAGAGCTGAGTTCTTGCTACAGGTCTTGGCTTTATACCAGTATGTACCTGTTTATTCCTTTTACAGACAGATACTGTGTACAAAACTCTCAGCAGACTGCATGTATATAGTTTGAAAATAATGCATCACCAAATGTATTCCCTCACAGAGACAGAAGAGACAGTATTTCCCTGAATAAACACATTACCAATCCAACCAATCCTTTCATGTTCCTGCAAAAAAAAAGGACCTGGGGAAGAGATGAAATTCTAACCTTTCCCTGAAAACCGCTAACAGTCCTTGCCTGACTAGGACATGGCACAGCAGAGGTCTTCACTGGAAATGTTGCATAGTCATGGCACATTAGACCCAGGCCATGGTTTGTAAATCCCCAACAGCTCTTAATGACAGATTTGACTCTGTAGCAGTCAAATATAAAATACTGAAGTATATTCTCAAGAAAACAAGAAAACCCTCCAACAGCTGAGAATCGATGTTGGAAATGTCCATTACCTACTGCCCACGAGATTGCTCATACTGCAAACTATGGAATGGTTTGACAGCTGTGTTCTGCTCAAGCTGTAACTTCTCTGGAAACTCTCAGGGGTGATGCAAAACGGGGATCACCCTATCTGTAAGTCACATATATATCCGTAAACATAGAAAAGCTATGTGGAAAGGTGCAAAGAAATACGTGAATGGAAAAATAAGAGCTCTTCACTATGTGTATTAATTAAGAAAAAACAGGGGAATCAGAGTCCCCTCTCCCCTGAATGCACTTCAGCATAGATGTTCTTGTTTCTCTCTCCTTCCCCTTCTTTTGGCTTCTCCTTTCCACCTCGCTGAAAATTGTAGTAACTGGTTTTTTTTCAAGAGTGCTACTTTTCTAAGCGATGCTTCCAGTGAAGTTTTATTTCCTTTTGCCACATCGTTCTTTTTCTTTCTTCCTCTATTTTCTCACTTGTTGTTACACACCTCATCATACCGCCAGGGCAGTATCCCCCAAACACACACTTCAAATTTCTGAATTCCTCCCCATTATCTCTGCTTTAGCCAAGACCCCAGTGATCTTTGAACTCAGCTCCTTCTTCCCTGCTGAGGTCTTAACCTCAAAAGAGGCTTTTCTTCTCTCTTTACCTTTTTCTTATTTCACTGCTTCTTTTTCAATGCCATTATCTCTCTTTTCTACCACCAGCACTCAAAGCTGCCTCTATGTTTCTTGTCTTCCAGCATCTCCCGAGACTCTCCTCATTGAATTTCCCATAAGAATCCCTGCAACGATCACAAGGCCCACAGAAACCCCTGCCAAAGTGATGAAATATGCATTGAACTCTACCTGGGCTGATAGTGGTAGCCCGTTCAAGCCTCTAACGTCAATCATGAACTCTGATGTTCACTTGGTATCCTGCAAAGACAATAAACTAAGCACGGACTCCTGTAGAGAAAATAAAAGCCAGAAGGGCTCCCCTGATGCTTCACATTACACTGAAGCTTCAAGAATGTAGGAAAAAATACATTCAACCTTTGCAAGAGAAGGAAGTGCAGCAAAAATGTTAGAGAATGACTCATTTAAAAGAGTTTCAGAAATGTGAAGGAAATAGATAGTGCTGGGTTAAGATGCGAGGTTAAGACTGAGCAGGGTGGTATACAACTTGGGAAACTTCACAGGAAAAAGAAGGAGGTCAGGAGGAATTATAGACCGTTCAAATTCAAAGTTAAGTTAAACCAGCTGTTGCATATATGGAAAATCAGACCAAGTTGGCTTAGAAAGGCTTAAATCTATCTCAGCACCTTGCTGCTCCAGGTTCTCTAGCATTCAGTGTTTGTCCCTGGATATAAAGTATTTGACAACCTAAACCCTCTGTAGCTTTATCAGTTCTTTGGCCCACATTGCTGTCATGCTAAACTAGGTCTAGAACAATTTAAGTTGCAGAGGACGTACATAAGGGAATATCCTTGCACACAAGGCTGTAGTCTTTTTGAAAATTGTAAAAGCTTAAAGTAGTTAGCAATTTCCCAGCCACTGACATCAATAAATTATATGAGGAAAGAGGATTGGAAATGAATCTTTGGAGAAGTACAAGAAGAAAAAGAGGACAGGCTCTTCTGCTGTCTTATTAGAGCAAGGACAGGAGAAAAGTCTGATCTTCTCATGGCCCTTTGGGCAGGTTCTGAGGTACAGACATGCCTCACTCTGGGGCAAGGGTACTAAACAGACCTGTCAGCACAAGGCTTCATGAACAAGCAGTATCTCCAGCCTGATCATGGATGTGTCCCTCCTTCACTGACTATCTGACCCGGGACTTAAAAGCCTGTGACACCGCCACTGACGTTCGCGTGTGTAATTAACTTCACATTAACAAATTTTCCGGGTGAGGCTTTTGCTCAAAACCAGTGGATTTTGCTACAACTGTTTTACCATGTAGTTTGTTTTCTCTAAAGATCCATTAGAACAGTCAGCTTTAACTTGATTTCTCCTCTGTTTTTATATAACCATTTGCTAACTACACCAGAGAACAGATGATGTCAACTGAACACAAATTTATTACTTCGGTGACTACAGTGAAGTTGAATTAAGTGATGTTTTCAGCCTCACTTGGTAGTGTTCCCTTCCTTCTGTTTTTGATAAATAACCAGTTGTGATCATGGAGTCTTAATAAACTGACAAGGTCTAATTTCTTCATACAGGTCATGGGCTCCCTACCTGATAAAAAGAAGACTTACTAATACCATTATTTTTATTTACCTTTCAATCTATGCTGTTCTTGTTTATATCTCACTTCAGTGTTTAATTTTTTTTCTTTTTTTTTTCCCCTAAATACCAGTAGAAGTGAAGCAATGTGCGATGACTGAGAAAAATTACCATACAAGAATGTTCAAAAGTATGTAGTTGTACAGTGCTCCCAGCGTAAACTGGGAGGAGAGGAAGAGCCAGGGGGAATAATCCTTTGTTCAGACTAGGCTGCCTCCGTCATTCAAAAGGACGAAATAAAAGACAGTAGGGCATTGCCAGGCTGCACTTCCACTGCCATCTGAAAAGCGCCCAAGGGGAGTTGTGCTGTACTAGTTCAAGCTATTTTCCTTCCCATCTGCTCAAGTTGATTTAGAGAAGCGCATTATGCAACCTAACTGCTCTGCTGTAGTCCTGCTATGCTGAGGTTCAAATGGATGTGGCAGTGCACTTAGCACTTCTAGGAGAAGTTTTGAGGAAAAGAAGTCATTATATCAAATCAGGCCTTTCAGTCTGCAATGGCAAAGGTATTTCTAAAAGAAATAAACATAACCCAAAGAAGAAACCCCCACAAAACAAAAAATCAAAACAAACCACAACAAACCCCTGAGGAAAGATGAAGATTAAAACTGAGTAAGGTTGAACTACACTCATTTGTATCAGCAAGATGGAGCAATAAATAGTGTGAAACCAACAAGGACAAGAGTAAAAACACATTACCTGCACAGCTTGGGCATTTGGCAGTGAAACAGAGATGTTATCATACACCTACAATCCAGGCCACGATCACCTGCAGATCGTCTCATGTCACTGCCAGTATCAGAAGTAGCACTTGTAAATCACACGTTTAAGTGCTTGCCCTCAGCTAAGAAAAACCAAAATATTTAATGTCTATTTCTGAAATGTGATCAAACATTCCTATTAATACTGCTTAATGAAATCATTCTTCAAATTCCCTACATTTTCACCTTTCCTTTACACAGGCTAGTATTATAAATGACACCATCTTTTTTGATCCTTGTTTATTATGCACCTTGATTATTGTGCACCTCCCAGGTCTATTTGGTAAATCAGTGTTTCTCTGAGAACCTAGGTCCCCTAGGGAAAAGCTTGACTGCAAGTTTGCCAGTTCTTCTCTGAAACACCCAACATTCAGACACCACAGACATCCAGTTGCTTTTTAGGAGCAGGGAGAAGGGATTGGTCAAAATGATCTGTGTGACCAACCATTTCCAGCTCAGTCTATGCTTTCTTCTTCCAGAGGTGAGACAAGAAACCCCAAACATCACCACTGCACTGATTATAATCCTATCTCAGGTTGTTATGTCACAGGTTTGCACCAGCCCCAAAAAGCCCATTTTCCCCAACAACAGCCCAAGCTGTAGTTCAGGAAGCTGTGGACATACAGTATGAAAAGCTAAAGAGGCCATACCTCCCTTGACAATAGAATTACATCTGGTGGTGCTGGCTCCAAAAATCCCCTATATGCACTGATTTGGCTCTACACTGTGGTGTGTTCATGTAATACAAGTAGGTGTAAGTCACTGCTGCTCCCAGGATGCATTTGACAACCAGTTTGCTGCCTCCACTAAAAACTGATATAAGCTTGCCCTTAAGGTTGAGTACCAATGATCATGACATGTATAGGCCTTCTGTTGTTTCAGTCCTAAGACCTAACCCAATTCTCTTTACAACTGAAATCGGTGGACAGACCAACATCAAATTTCATGAGATTTGGATTAAGTTGCATGGGGCTTTTTTTAGGAATGCCACAGAAGTCCAGAACATATTAGGGAGCATCTTCCTATGAAAATATTAGAAACTATCTTAAATTGCACACTTCTTGCAATTTAATCTAGCTATGGCTTCATTGATATTTCATTAAATGAATGTGAATTAAAAGGAATTCATTGCAGAGACAGCAAAGTATTTAAGTTTTGAAATTATTAAAAAATCATGGTATTTATAAATTATTGCTTATCTTGTGTTCTATGACAGTACACCAAAGTCATATAAAATTACCATTTTACCTCTCTCTGTCTCTGCCTCAAAGCAATATCAGAACAAAGCATGACTCAACAAGAACAGAGCTGGTAAATATAAATGTCTTCATCAAAAGAGTGAGCGCCACAGGATGCAAGTAACCCGTTTTCAGAGCACTGACAGAATTATGTTGACTCTATTCTAAAAAATTTCATCTTCATTGAAACATAAAAGAGATGGCTCTTGATACTTTTTGCTTACAGTTGGAAATTGAAAAGGATTGTGAGATATCTGAAAGTTATTTCAGGTTGCTGGTATTCCAAAAAGTTCTGAAAACTCATAATTAATTAAAGAGCAATTGCACTCTGAAAAGTGATTATGTAAAAATAGTAAGTTGAACTTGGAGCATGTATAGCTTGCTAAATCTGTAAGAGTTTGTGGCCTTGTATAAATTACATTTGGTTTACCCTGTCACAGTTTCTAAACAAGAAGCTAAGAGAGAAATGAGAGTGAGAAGGAACGAATTCTTTTTGCCTATCTGACCTGTAAACTCAAGAGCTTCAGAAGATCTCCACCTCTTCCTTCTCACTAGCACTCTTTAGGGATGCAAGTGAAATAAAATCAATTATGGGCCTTAAACCTGACTTATTTTCATGGCAAATGTTGGACTTGCTAGCAATCTTATTTCTGATGGCTCCTATTCAGGCAGTCTCTGTAGGCTTTCATCATCCCGGGACAGTTGAACAGAGAAACGCAAAGAAGACTTTAGATTGCTTTTGCCCAGGCAGTTTTCCAGACTTGCCAAAAATACTTCATAAATCCTTGTTCTTTCCTTCTAACTCATTTGTATACCTGTTTGTTCCTGTCAACAACTGATTAGTGATCGCTTGATCTGATGTCATTTCCACACTGATGTTTGGATTTTGCAGCTTCCCCTCCTTGTGGATATTTGTTGTCGCATTTCCCCCCTGCAGGCCTTTTAATCTTTTGTTTCACTTCAAGGTTTTGTTTCTTTTTACAATCTTAACGTATACTGTAGTCTGCTTTTTGGGTTAGGCTCTGTCCGTGCTATCCTCCTGACATCAACAAGTTGTAAAATGTATGTAAAGAAATGACTGGGTTATTATATGACTTGTTCCTGTTACGTGTGAGTTGTTTCCAATAATACTCCAGGTGCCTAAGGTGTGTGAAGCAATTGTTGCACGCCAGCACAATTCCCACCTGGCAGTGACAGCTGTTGGCATTACAGCTGATCCCCCATGGCTCTGCCAAAGAAGAACAATTTTGAAAAGCTGGATGGGCTTTGGAAGGGCAAGATGAACTGAGACTTTGGATCCCACCAGTGCACTTGGATGCATTTGTCTCGGTCTACATGTTGGTTTGGGACAATGATGTCTGTCAGCAGTAAACTGAGAAGTGTTATCGTGTTGAGAAAGATGTGAACTCATCATGTGAGAAGCAGCATCCTCCCTCCTGGTAGGCACAGATACAGTTCATGGATGAAGTCAGAGAAGCAACCACAGTTTGCATTGCCTGAGAGAGGCTTTTCTAACAGAGAAGAAGGGACCATTACAAAAGTTGGTTGCCCATACTAAATAAGACTCAAACTTGTTGCTGTTTGCATGCTACATACTAAAATGCTGCAAGAAGCAATGATCATAGTTCAGCTAGTAGAACACCTGCCTCTGAGTCAGTAATTACTGAGTGTCCCTGCAATGAATTTAGGGGTCACTGGGCTGCTGAATGTGCTGTTCTTGTACGAAATATGAAACAAAAATTCTAATCACTTGTTGGCCATTAAACAACTGATGACATCTTCCATCAGAGACTCACAATAGCTTTGCTTCTCTAACTGTGCCAGGTAATTACATTCTCTCTACCTAAATGAATTTTCAATTATAGAGAGTACCTTTCTCCTCTAAACTGTTTAGGAATAGCGTTATGCACTGTTAAATTACTGCCCCTGTCCCACCTCAGAGGCAGCTCAATTTTAGCACAAGACAAAGAGATCCAGGTTCCTACAAGGATGCTCCACACAAGCATCGGCCCGGCTTCAATTTGGCTACCTGATGCTGTGCTTTCAGGCATTGCTGTAGCCTCATCCATCCTGTGCAACCCCAGCTGCTGGAAGGAGGAGACCTTACTGAAATCTGCTCATCACTCTCCCTTCATAAGAGCCTGCAGAGGAGCACAGGCTGTTTGCACCAGTACGCTGAACTCCAGCACAGCAGGAGGGCAGTATGGGACAATGGCATTTGGCCCACCTGAGCTGAAGTGTATGAACTGGGTTTTTTTATGGCCTCAGTTCTGAATTTGATTAT
The DNA here is from genome assembly GCA_035584735.1 of Pseudotriccus pelzelni. NCBI lineage: Eukaryota > Metazoa > Chordata > Aves > Passeriformes > Tyrannidae > Pseudotriccus > Pseudotriccus pelzelni. The sequence continues at coordinate 42,596,553 of JAWMRA010000113.1, forward strand.
TCAGCAACTCAGTTCAGCCACAACTCTGACTACTTGCATTGTGGGAGAGGAAGAGTCATTTTACAAGAACACAGGTATATCTGAATATAAAATTATGCCCCCCCTGCAAGCATCAAAGCCATTCACAACTGAAGAGAAGTGTTTATCTCCTAAGCAGTGCAATCTACATCTATCTTATGTTATCTAACAGACTTCCATATTCAGTCTGGAAAAAAATCTCCTATATACTTTTTCTAAGGAAGAACTTAGAATAGAAGAACGAACCAAGAAATATGACCTGTTTGTTAACATCAGTTGATCATAACAGTACATAGAAACCTCCATGTTTGCTTACAAAGGACCATTTTGGAGAGAAATAAATAATTCTCTCTTGAAAATGACCAATGGCTACTCCTCACGCAAAAAAGGCTTCAAGGCAGATACCAAATTGCTAGAGAATCTGCAATATGCTGCGCTCCACAAGCACAAATCCTTCCTATTTCTGCACACCCGCAGCCATCCCCGTTCAGCAGCTTGCTTTCTGCTGTACAGTTTTGCCTGCGGATTTAGAACTCCAATCATTTTTACCTCAGATGACCTTGGCCCAGCTTAGACAGCATCCTCCAGAGTTGACCCCAATGCAGATCTCACTGAAGGAAAGGGTCTGCTCAGTGTCACTGGGATAATAAGACAAATACCCTTAAAGCCTGTAGCTCTGATCCCCTGGCGAGCTGCTTTCAATAATCAGATTCTGGAAAGCTGTTATTGTAAGTCAAGTCGGCACTGTTAAGAGTATAAGAAGTGCAGTGTTGTGAGGCTAACAAACTGAACTAACTGCAGAGCAGTGGTAATAAATGCCCCCTCAAGCCATCTTTTTGAAGAGGCAAATGCTTATCAGAACCATATTGAACTCATGGGAAAGGGACAAAAAATATCAAAAGGCACTTTGAAGTCCTTCTTTTATTTTGTATTTTTGGCACAGTAAAAGGAGATGAAGGGAAGATGTTCAGAGTCATTAAAGCTGTGGGCATGAGGTTACTTTATTACAGTTATCTCACAAAACTCTGCTGGGTTCTTTCATGGCTATGAATTTTCACATAATACTGAAATTATTAATTCCTACAGCCCGCCATTGTTTCTCATTTCTTTTTGAGAGGTTTTGCTTTTACCAGCTGATAAAATGTCTTGCTTCCTTAATTACAACAGCAATCCTGAAGACAAGGACACCTTATAGGAATATGAATTTGGTGTGGTCTAAATGACAACTCCTTTTTCTGGATTTCACATAAGGGAAGAATCTGTAAGACTGGAGAGGCAGGGAAAAAAAGACTGCTACCGTGATATCTAATTTAATAAAGTGAGAGAACAGAATAGGGAGATTTTAAAACCAGTGTTGCAGTGCACTGAGTGATGTACCGTGGAGAAGATTTGATAACTTGACCTAAGGTCAAACAGAGACATGAGCAAGCCATATTTTGTCACCACAGGAAAATAAAGGATTGGTTACCTTAACTGGAGGTCCCATCAACTTTACTTTCAAATTAAATCCTTATTTCTTCTAGGCACGATCCTTCCTATAATATTTGACATGAAAGTACAGACTTTGAGTCCTTCTTTCCCCTTAACAACACAAACCAGCAGCACCTGCACGTGATGGCAGGGTAAAAAAAATATAGTGAGAGAGAGGAATTAGACCATTCATCATTATGACATGTAACTGCCTATTTGCCACATGCACATGCTCTTCAGATTTCCATACTACTTCTCACTGCTTTAATTGCTGGGCATAAATTAGTTCAAAAATCCATACTGTGCTGAGAAAAGGAGAGAGGAAACAGAGCTCTTCTTTGAGAAGCTGCTATTTGCAAAAAAACCCCCAACCAAACAAAACGAAACCCAAAAACCCAACCAACCAAACAAAAACAACCCCAAAAAAACCTACACGTGTGTTATTACTGGTTGGAAGATGCAATCAGTGATGAAACTGTTACTCCAGCACACTAACAGATCTCTATAGACCAGTCCCTTTGCGTAATCTCTGATTCCGGCTGAATCTATTGCCCTTGCTTTGCCCAGTCCTAATCACCTTTCTGTCATACCTGCCCCCCTTGTCCTAGACGCATTCTTTGTCTCCTGCTGTCAAAATTTGGGGGTTTCTGTTTCTTCATGAAAAAGGAAGAATTAGCACTCTGACTTCACTGCAGAGGGCTAAAGGGGTAACATTAGATATGGCAGCACTGAGAGTGCTAAGGATTAAAATAAGTTTACCTACAGAATATTAGAAATTATTGTGTAGGATTAAGTTTAATTGTAACTTGCTTACAGCTTAGCATGAGTGAGCCCTGCTCAAAAATTAGCATAGGTGAGCTCTAAATGAACTGCCTTTGTTAACATGAATGACCAAGCAAAGGAGTAAATAGAAAAAGACTGGAATATCTTCAGATAAGGGCTGAGACCCTGGAGGGCCCCAGGATAAGAAAAATGATTGGCCTGCCTACATGAGCATGAAGAAAGAATCCAATGAATTGTTAGAAGACCCCAGACCATAAGTCACGATTGGACCAAGAGGCGTGTGAAGGGCGCATGAAGAGCAGGTGCACAGACTGAGGGAGTATAAAGTTCCAGGGATTACTTTGTCCAGGGTCCCTCTCCAGAGGCATACAACTCAAGTGTGTGTGTGTGTGTGGCAGCTGCAGTGAGAAAAGGCAGGGATAGGAACTATGTCATCAGAGACCAGAGGTAGGGGACAAGGCTAATAACAACAGGCCAGGCTGGGAGAGCAAGTGGGTTTATAACCACAGGAATACATTTCATCAAGAACTTTAAACTGAAGCCTGGATCCCCAAACCTCCATATTTCTGTGTTTCTAGCAGTTCGTTCAGAACCCTGCAAAGGCTGAGGGGTCTTTCTTGGGTATTTATGAGGTAGCAGACGCAAAAAAGAGCCCACTACTGCTCCTGTTTACTCAGGTACCTTAAATAGGAGGATCCCTGCTCTAGATCTAAGGATACCACTTTGCTAGGGACCTAGCTGGAAGCCCCTGTGATGTATCTTAGAATATATCGGAGTTTCACCTTTTAGGCATTGATATGGAAATATACCTGGGGAGAAAAACGTGTCAAAATTAGGACTCAACCATTTTTTATTTAAAATTGGTGAAAAATGATGCGTAAGAATTGATTGATATTCAGCTGAAAACTAGATTTCTGTTTGGATATGCCAACACTATATGGTGTTGTATGTCAGGTTCCAATTGAACCCAGCATCTTCTAAATTCTCTTTAGCCAAAGGGTTGAGTTTCACATCAGACTCAATGATCCTTGTGTGTCCCTTCAAACTCAGGATATTTTATGATTCTATGAGTCCTAGAGAGCCACAGAAGAGCGTGATCTCTGTTCTTCCATACCAGTGATAAAAACCACAGACCTCATGAGAAACAGAATGTTCAGGTGCTTTGACTAAAGGAGTAAACGGAAGAGTAAAGCATGGGTCAGTTATTACTAATTTGTCTCACTTATGCTCAGTTGTGATATCTGGATCCTGATCTGTCCTTGACAAGCAATAGTGACTGTAAGTTAACTCAGTGAGACACATCTTGCAAACACAAAAAGGACACTGACAGGTGAGCTCTGGTGTATCTTGTTTAGAAAGTCTTATGATATCCGTGATGCACAGCTGATAAAATTGCTGCAATATCTGAATTCTTACTTTAAATCTCTAATGAAGGTAGCTTTAAGCAAAGGTGCTGCTCTGTGCAGGGTAGCTTGAAGCAGAGGCACACGTCCTTCTGTCAGTTCTGTCAGGTGGAAAAATCATTCTTAGGAATGAACCAGGCACTCGAAACTAGTAGATTTTTTTTAACATGACCTACCTTTAGCTTTCCATTGTCCTTGTCCCAGTGTGGGTAACAATACCACCTTCTATCACAGTACTGTCATAAAGAAGAATTCCATTAACATTTGTGGATAAGTCAGTTATGAGAAGGGAAAGCATCAGAGAAAAGGCTGTAGGGAACAGTCTTAATGTATCAATTCAAGGTACACTATAATGCATACAGATCACCACATTTGAAAAGAGGAATGTTGGTAAATGATGCACAAATGATACACAGGCATTGTGTAACCTCCTAATGAATGAGGAAAAACATCACATAAGAACATGTAAATTAAAAATATGACATGATGCATTTCCATACAGAAATGGTATGGAACACTACTCTTCTGCCGCTTCCTAATTCTTTATGACATAACTACATGTATTTTTAATGTAGGGTTTTTTTAGGTAACGTCCTTAGCAAAGATCAGTTTAGACAAGTACCACATTTCTGTGATTCAATTCTAGGAACCAATAAAGACCAAGCTAACAAACCTTACTCCATAACCAAAGGACATAACTGCAAAAGACTCCAGCTTCCATTATCACGATGTTACAACTAGGTCAGACTAAATAAAGCAGTAGATTCAGATTTTAAAGCGTAGTTATGAATTTAATATGAATGAAGGCTAGATAATGTAGCCAAGTGTGAGAAGAGTCACTGAAAACCCACAAAGCAATTTTTAAAATTATTTTTCAGAGTACGAAGTTAAGCAGCAAGCCAGCATAAAGATTTCTGCAATAGTAAAGACATGGCAACAAGGTGCCTAAAGGACCCAAATGTGAAGAAAATGCACTCAGAATTCCATGAGATCAGGCAAACTAGAAAAAAAAAATAGTCTAGATAAAATACGAATACTCACAAGCTTTTCCCAATAGCTGTCATCTGGGAAAAAAAAAGAGGGGGGGTAAATTGGAAGGAGAACAAATAAATATATTTGCTAATAAGCAGGAACATAATACAGTGCCTACTTCCTTAGCAAACCGAATCAGTATTTTTGCAGTCAGGCATCTCTGGCCTAGAAGGATGAAGAGTTTGTTGACACTTTTAATCTACAATAGAGATGATTTAAAATGCCTTTAGTTTCAAAAAAGCTATCAGCACAATTTTGTTTTTCACAATTAACCTGGACAGAAGTGGCATCATGACTAACAGGGGGAAAAAAAGTCTTCTTCAATCCAGTGTACAAAGCACTAAAAAGCACATCAGGTTGTCAGAAAAATCAATCCCTGAAGTGGTGTGTAAATATGAACAAAGGTTGGCAAAACCTTCTTCCACAGTAAGCAGTTTGAAAACAATTGTCACAGAGTCTGATGACATTTAGACCATGAAAAAGTCATGCAATTCCAGGAACTGAAAATACATAGAGGCTTAACTCAAAAACCACTATATCTGGTTATTTCTTGAAGAGAAAACCCCACAAAGAAAGCACGGCCGTGGCAATAGGAATGCACCTTTAAAGAATCAGGCTTTGCAACGGCAGCACAGTCCCAGAACTCCAATTTTATACCCTGCTTTGGTTTGGATTTTGAATAATCCAAAACTGCCCTGATTTTTTCGAGAGACTCCAGAGATACAAATATGTCAAGGAAAAAGTATGGAAACATAAAAGGCACAAAACCAGAGCTGGCATATTGAGGATTGTATTGCTATGGTAACAGAGCTGTGGCTGCACTGGCAGTTCGGGGATTCCTGTGCCACAGCCCCCCGCATGTCCCACGTCCTGCAGCATGGCTCCCATTTTCAGCAGCTTCTTAGGAAAGCAGCTGGGTATTTTCTGTAAAGCAGAGCAATAAACTGTTCTGTGAATAAACCTGGAACACAGAGTGTGAGCTAACTCAGACTGAGAAATTTGACTCACGGAGCAGGTAGGGCGAGGTTTGAGGAGTTGCAGCGCCTGGAAATAAAACACTTGGTACAAAACTTGGCTGTGGTGATGTGAAGGTGTCGTGGTTTCAGCCCAGCTGGAAACGAAGCGCTGCACAGCTGCTCACTCAACCGCACTCTCTTTCCCCCCCTACCCTGGTGGAATGGGCACGAGAATCAGAAGTAGAATTGGTAGGTTGAGATAAAAACAGTTTAATAATTGAAAACAAAGTGCAAATAAAAAAGGTGAATATCCCTTTGGCCAGTTCAGGTCATCTCTCCCGGTTATGCTCCCTCACAGTTTCTTTTGTGTACCTTGTCACTGGCAGAGCATGAGACACACACATACGCAAACACACGCGCACACCCCAAATCCTTAACTTAGGATAAACACGACTTAGCAAAAACCAAAACATCAGTATATTATCAACATTACTCCCATTCTAAATGAAAAACACAGCACTGTACCAGCTACTGAGAAGGAATTAACTCCATCCCAGCCCAAAACAGGACAGAAAGAAACACCTTGATGCAAGGGGAGAGCACTCTCGCGTTATCAAGCAACTGATGTAACACCACCGCCACAGAAGAAATAGCCACCCTCCGCCTGCCGCAGCTAATCTCCTTTCGTGCTTGCTTTCACTGCGTTCCATCCCTCCCCCAGCCCCCGGGTCGAGCCCGGAGGCTCAGCCCCGCTCCCGCAGGGCCCTTCTGCCTCCCATGACCCCGGGGCAGCCGGCGCCGCGGGGGTGCTTCTGCGGGGCACACAGGCTCAAGACTCGCCCGAAGGCAGTCGCCTCGGCCCAGACAAAGCCACCGTGCTGCGACCGCCGGGGCCGGAGCTGAAAGCCCAGAGACCGAGCCCTAGCCCGCCGACCACCTGCGCCCCGGGTTGCCTCCCCATCGCCCCCGCCCCGCTCGGTCCCTCCCTCCCTGCGCCGGCCCCGCTCGGCTCGGCTCCCCCGCCCCCGCCCGGCCCGGAGGCGGGGCGGGCTCCGGGCGGCGCCTCCCGCGGCGGGGCCGGGGCTGCTCCTTCCGTCGGTGGCCGCCGCCGCAGCAGCATGAGCGGTCCGGGGCTGCTGGGGCCGGGCGGCGGCGCGGGGCTGCCGCCGCTGCCCAAGAGCCTGAGCGGGCTGCTCAACTCCTCGTCCTCGGGCGGCGGCGGCGGCCAGGGCGGGCGCTGGCGGGACCTGGAGCGGCTCTACGCGCAGAAGTCCCGCATCCAGGACGAGCTGAGCGGCGGCGGCCGGGGCTCGCCGCGCCCGCCCAAGCCTCCCAACCTGGACGCGGCGCTGGCCCTGCTCCGCAAGGAGATGGTGAGCGGGGCGGGTCTCGGCGGGGCGGCGGCGGAGGCGGCGGACGTGGCGAGCGGCGGGGGGCGCCGCCGCCTCCCCGGGGCCGGAAGGGCGCCCCGGCCCCGGTGGGCGCGGGCGGGCCGGGCTGGGGCAGCCCCGCGTAGCCGTGAAACGCGGCGGGGCCGCCCCGGCTGCGGATGGAGAGCCGCTTGCCGCGCTCGGCGGCACCCACCGGGATCCGGCACCCACCGGGATCCGGCACCCACTGGGATCCGGCACCCACCGGGATCTGGCGTCCACGCTGCGAGGCTGTCGTTAAAAAAAAAAACCAAAAAACCCCAAATGTCGGCTCCGGTTCGGTCGGCCCGAGTGGCTGCGATTCGGCGTAGCTTTCTTCAGGACTCTGTTTTGATCCTGCAGCGCGGCGTTATTAACAGCGAAATTCTTCCAGGCGACCCGGCACACCTTTTGATTAAACACTAATTGGGTGTTGGTGCTTTGTTGGTGCAAGCTGCAGCTGTAATGACTAATTATAGCCTAAGCCTTGCGCGCTGAGGATTCTGAAGAATCAGTACAAGAAAGACAAGGAGCTGCTGGAGAGGGTCCAGCGGAGGGCCACAGAGATGATCAGGGGGAGCATCTCTCTTACGAGAAGAAACTGTGGGAGGTGGGCCTGTTTAGTCTAGAGCAGAGAAGACTGAGAGGGGATTTCATTAATGCATATAAATTTCTCAGAGGAGGGTGTTGAGAGGATGGTGCCAGACTCTTCTCAGTGGTGCCCAGTGACAGGATGAGGAGCAGTGCCCATAAACTAAAACATAAGAAGTTCAACCTTAGCATGAGGAAGAACTTTACATTGAGGCTGCCCAGGGAGGTCATGGGTTCTCCCTGTCTGGAGACATTCAAAACCCATCTGGACACATTCCTGTGTCACTTGCTCTAGGTGACCCTGCCTTGGCAGGGGCTTGAGCTAGATGATCTCCAGACATGCCTTTCAAGCCTAACAGTCTGTGATTCTGTGAAGCATACAAAATATATCGCTGAAAATCTGCATGGTTCGAGACTGTTTTTCTCAGGCTAAAATGGTGTTTGAAGACAAGAAGCTCTGTTGAAAGTCCCTTCTGTGGCTTTAGAATGACAGTGTAGTGTGCTGAGATCTTAGTCTGCCACCAGTGTTTCAACAAGTAGTTTAAATACAGTTAGAGATAATTCTTAGAGCTGCGTATTAGAATTGCCTGTTTGCGTTGAAGCTCAGGAAGGACGGGTTAGTATCAACTGCTGGGGCTTTCTTCTGCAGTGCTGTAGGGGGAAACGAGGACATATGGTCTTAGCCGTCTTAAGCCTTTCCAAAAAAGCAAAGATAACTCATTATAAAATCCAATCTATTTTTTTTCCTAATGGGAAATCAAATGAGATGCTTCTCAAAGTCATTTGACAATTAGACTTCCCCTTTAAACGTCCCCTTTAATACTCTGTTATCCTTGATGATAATTTGATAAAACACTTCTGACGAAAAAAACACTTCTGAACACATCAAAGACTTTCAAGACTTTTAATGGCCTGTACAAATTAGAAAGACTCTTGAGTAATAGTATGTTGCCTTTCATCAAGAAGGTAATAGCACTTTATTACTGATATTGAACACACTTTCTTGCAGCAAAGATGCAATTTCTATTGAATAATGAATTTGCTTTAAATTTTCCATAGTGAGTGAGGAAGAAATGCATAGCAGCGTCTTTCCAGCATGATCAACCAAGTAACTATGTATGTAAGTTTTTAAAGTTGACAAAGTGATGGACTTGGATGCTTTGGAGAGAGGGGGAAGAAAGGAGCGGTCACTCCAGAACTGTGATTCAGGAATGCAAATTGTCTGGTGTTAAAAACTTTGGGCTAGTGCTATAATTTTTTCAGGCTTTTGCTACCTCAGGGATCATACTTGAAAGCTGTGAAGAGCTAGAGCCTGGATTTTTCTCAGTAGACTTCTTGTTTCATTGACACTAGTGGCAACAACAGAAAAATAAGATATTAAACGTAACCATGTTAATTCTGCTGAGCAATTTCTGCCTTGAAGTTTGTGCTTGGCAATCAGTAGAACTGAACTTAACAGAAAGTGCTGAAGTCCTTTATGGGGCTGAAACAGGAATGCTGCTGGTGGAAATGCTCCCACTTTTCCTGGGAGACAAAGGTTGTCTGTCTTCAGGTTGAGTTTTTTGGCTCAACTCACTCCTAATTTCTCCTTGAACAGTTCTTCGCTGCAGTCTTGTCCATCAGACATTTAGCTCTGAGGCAAGTCTGCCTGGTGGGTCTCATGTTCATATGTCATAGTCCAGTTTCACAGCATCCTTTCTTACCTGAGGTGAGCAGTTTGTTTAGGTTACAAAGGCAAATAAAGATGGATAAGAAAAATAGTGTAGATCTGAGGTGGTAGAAAGGCTTGTCTTTAACATCCTGGCAGCTAGCAGGTTGGTCCATGTCTTGTCCTAAAGTCCTCATGGTTAGTCTGTGCAGGATTTCATGTTTTGGCTTCATGATCTCACTGAGTAATTTGTGCTGTTCCTGAAAGGTGCCATATCCTCCTTTTCTGAGTTAGAGTGGCATTGTGGTATATGGGAATTTTTTCTTCTTCCTCCCACCTTCATAAAAAGGATCCGTTAGGATAGTTTAGCAATGTCAAAGGAAGACCTTCATGCTAGCTTCTTGTGGTTTTCTTGTGTGCTGAGTGTATCTGTCCTTAGAATTTAGACACACAAGGAGAGATTTTTAAGGTAAGGGTTGTCATTCTGGCTAAAACAGAGTCTGGTGTTCGGGCTGCAGTAAAAGGCTATTAACATTATTTCTTTTTCTTCTTAACATGAGTTGTGGCAAAAACCTTATTTGATGAAACTGAGGCTCACTAGGAAGAGCCTGTCAGCTTAACACTTACTTGAAAAATTAGTCAGAAATGCCTGTTTCTTGACAATGTTAAATTGGGTAGTGCCTTTAATTTACTGCAAGACAAAACCTAGATTTAATTTGACCTGACTTGGATAGGTGACAATATCAAGTGAGCTCTCCATTTTGTTGCCAGAGAGGGAGACTGCATTGAGTTAAATGACTGGCTTTGTTTCCCTTTGCAGTGCAACATACTAGTTTTGTAACTGACATAAACATACAAGGTAACCTTTTTTTCATGATGCTCCAAATGTTTAATTAGCTGTGGAACTAATACCTGAGAAGTTTGAGGATCAGAATATTAGGTGCTTAAATATAAATCAAGCCTATGCTTCAGTGGCACGTGAAAAATACTCTGAAGATTTGCAGTCTACAACATATGTCCTTGTCTCACTTCTGCTTTAGTTTTGCTGCTTACAAGTAGTGTTCTGTATTGCACTAGACATACCTGGCCTTGTCAGATGCCTAGTATGATGCCAATATGTCAATAGAGAAAAGAAAATTAGAGTAGAAATACTTTAGCCAGGAAGTGGAAAACCAGTTAAGAGTCCTATTTAAAACTTCTAGTCCTGGCCATATCAAACTAAAACAGAGTGCCTGTGATATGGGATAGAGAGATGCTGTCAAAGACACACAGCATTTCTGGAAAAATACCTCTCTTGCATAATGACGAATATAGACTTTATTCATTTATCTGTAATTCTGCTGATAGGAGGGAATTGCTTATTGGAAGTTAAGCATGGCGTTGTGATGCAGCAGCATTTTGAAGAACACTTTGCATATGTTCTGCACTATTGCATCACATTATTCCTTGTTCTTTTGTCCAGTTTATCCCATGGGGCGTCTGTCACCTTAGAAAATGAATTTTACTTCCACATTTCATAACTGTTCAAGGTGGAAAGAAGCTTGAACCTCTTGTTTAGCAACAAAAGATATATAGCATTATACTGCCAGTAAAAAAAACCCCAATTGTAGTAATGATTGTTTGTTTATTTGTTCAAATTCTTCCCCCTTCAGGTTGGCCTTCGGCAGCTGGATATGTCACTGCTGTGTCAGCTGTACTCCCTGTATGAATCAATTCAAGAATACAAAGGTGCCTGCCAAGCTGACTCTAATGCAGACTGCTCATATGCCCTGGAAAATGGATTTTTTGATGAAGAGGAGGAGTACTTCTAGAAGCAGAAAGACTGACCTCCAGGCTGACTGAACTGAAGTTGTTTTGTCCTTCTTTCCCTGTAACACACCTCAGCAAGAACAACTGGAATCTGGATCCCTCTTCCTGAGGAGGAATACCCAACTACCCCGAGTTGTGTTAAATTCACTTATTTTAACAGGCAGTCAGTACAAGTTACTCATGCAAATACCACTTGAGGAAAGTGCTGTACTCTTAACTTTTGAAGAGTCCTCAGACATGCTTGACAAGAGTTTTCAATTTAATTTGCAAGGTGGGTGTTTTCAACTTACAAACATTGGTAGCTTATAACTGGAATTTTAGTTGTAGAAGACAACAGCGACTTTGTGAGTTGTAATAACTTTGTAAGGGGGGAGGGAAGCCTCTGCTGTGGTATAAATAGCTGTAGGTGGTGGGGTTTTTTTGGGGGAAGGGGTGGTCAGTGATATTGATAAATGCATTTTGAACAGGCATCGGGATGCACGCACATCCTCAGCACTACTAAGCTAGTTCTGCTCTTACCGGCTGCATCCAGTTTTTTACTGGGTGGATTGTTTACACAGTTTAATTTTTTTTTTTCCTTAGGCTAATTTATTCCTAGCTTACAAGCTGTACATGTGATAGTGAATGTTATCAGCAGGGGTTTTTTTTTCTGTTGATCTAATTCACTTTCTTGGTACTGCCACTTGGCGTTAACTTTTATACTATTCTCTGGATATCTTGCATCTGCATAGCTCTTTGACCTGCTAAACACTGTTCTGAAATGGTTTGCTTAGCTTTTACTGTACGACATAGTAAAAGCACAGATTCAAACATAGTCTGTCTGCCACTATGTGGCTTGGAATAACATGAACTCTTGTGCAAGTGTTCTTGATCATATGAAGATTAAGGAAACCTCTCATATGACACAATGGGACAAATTGCAATATTTTATACTGGGTGAACTTTGTTTCTGTAAGGTAGACAACAGCTCTTTTTAAAAATGCGAAATAAGTATTTTGAGCACATTGCATATGTTAAAACTTTTTATACTAACTTGTTCTTTGAAGTATAACTTATTTTTGTTTTCAGAACTTGCTAAAGCACTTAGTTGTTATTTCATAGTGTGTACATGTAATGCTTAATCAGCTGAGAGTTGCCAACTATTTGAGTCTTCACCATAAGAGTGAAATCAAGTGAGTAAAATCAACTCCCAACGCGATTTTCATTTCTTAACTTTAAGGATGGCTGTAAAGCACAGTGCCTGAATCCTGACACAAGCTAATAATTAAGGGCTTAAATCTCAAAGGGTTTTTGCATGGTTCATGTCTGGTATGCGTACATTTTACAGGAAGAATTGGAGAGAACATTTTGGGGTACCTCTTCTCTTAGTTTTTAGCAGGGGCTAGGATGTTGCAGTGATAAAAGCCAAGAGACCTCTAGGGTGCATTCCCTCTGAAACTGGCTTATTGTAGTGGAATTCAAAGGCCACAAGAGTGAAGACTGTGCTGTAATTGTGTATGTGTACAAGTTCTTAATCTAGTCTGTGGCGATGGTTGGATTTTTTTTTAGTGTTAACTCTGGTCTAATTACTTCACTCACACAAATCTAAACTGAATGATAGGGAAAACAGAGATAATCCAGATAGCTACATCTGTACTTAAAAAAGTTGTGTGCCTATGTGTGTATACATGTATATGTGCACACACATGCACAACTTTATGCTTTGACTTAAGAATGTATCAGCTTTTAATATAATTTGCTGTGCTTTTGGTATTTACATGAGGCTTTTTCTAGTCTGTTGAAGTACTGCTATTTTCTTGCTCTTTCTCCAAAAATAAAAAGCATGATGTTTAGCATAACTTTTTAATGTTGTGTGTATTTTAATTTACCCTTTCAGTGAATCAAAACCCTACACCCTTTCCTAACCCTCCCATAAGAAAACTAGGACTAGTCATCACCCCTGGACTGAAGCAAGCAATTTTTAAGTTACAGTGGAAAAGATTCTACCTACCTGTATTTGGAATGGAATTTCCTACTTCTCCATCTCAATTGGATTTTACTTGTTTCTGAATTCAACAGAGCAAATTCTGTTTCTACTACTAGAATTAATGATTCTGTATTACAGATCTTTAGACAGTGCTACTCATTAATAGACTCACTGGTGAGAATGGACTTGAGCAAAATTCACAGTACTTTCTCTTACATAAACTTAAAAAGCAAAAGGATTTATCATGCTTGTGATTTGGGCAACATGGAATATTTAGCTGCTATTCCCCATACCAAGGGAAGCATAACAGTCTGAAGGCATCATTCCACATCTGGACTGGAAAACAGGATAGATTACTAGGACTTGCAAAGTTTTCAGCACTTTGTCCCTTTTAATAGCACCATCTTGCATGGGAGAAAAGTTGTAGTCTATATTCCTAAGGCAAATTCAAATGCCATGGAGGCTGACTAGTCAGATGAAGGTTTTAAAAACAAGACATTTGTTATTAAGTCTATAAACAGTTGTTCCAGAGGCAGATTTCCATGCCTGGTGTTGCACTTTGGAGTTGTATCTCCTGACCACGTTATAATAGCACAAAGCGGGGAAATTGCTCTGAAAGAGGTGCTCGGTGGGAAAGTGCAGCTTAAATACTGAGTAATTGTTACATGCTTCAAGTTACAAGCTTCGAGTCAGAGTTTGGCTGGGCGCGTGATGGAACAAAGCTGTGTTATACTAAAGCTTGTTACCCTTGGTCCAAACCACATACCAATACACCCTTCCCATTTTTACTGCTAACCCCGCTTTGTGTAACATGTAGCTTTTTTAGGGTATAACGAAAGAAACTCTGGTAAACTTCCCTACCCAGTGAACACTGCATAACTCTTCCAATCCCACACAGCACAGCCAGTAATGAGCAGGCCCAGGAAAAGACAGGTTTACAAGGAAACAAGGGCAGTCAGGCTCCTGCTGCCCGGAGATGGAAAACTATTGAGTACAGCAGTTCAAAAGGCCATCTGCCATGGGTAACTCTTCACTGGCCTTTCTCCAAAGGGCCTACAAATCTGGTAAAGCAGTTAGAAACAATTGCTAGGTCTCCATTAGCTGTATTTGAGGTTGGGTTTTTATGTTTTGGTTTTTTTTTTAAACAGCATACCACCCTCATTCTATTGCTATGACAACTGCAGAGTCATGCTGCCATAATTATATTACAGTCTGGTCTCCTGGAAATAGTCTACAAGAAGAGAAGAGTCTGGAAGAAGTGCACCACTCTGGAGAAAGTAGGTGCCAAAAAACACAGGTGGCTGATACTGTGTTAGATAAAACCGATGAGCATTTAGTGAAGTTCAGCTTCAGCTCCAGGTGAATTCACTGTCAGTTCCACTGATTTTAGTGGGGATGGACTTCCAGGCAGGGATCTTTTCCCAAAATCAGAACTGCAGTTTTGTCTTATTTCCATGACTCTGGAAAAGCTGCGTGGTATCTCTACTATGATACAAGAGATAGTCAAATACACACTACAAATCTACTATTAAAAGGTACTGCTTTAGTGCAGTGAAACACAGTAGGCAATCATTAGAATAACTTGTAACAGTTGTAACAGTATTACTTCAAAGAAAGAGTTTTCCAATAAAAGTGGGGCTAAACTGCACGCTGAGTAGTTTGGATGCTTGCTGAAGTTGAGTTTCTAATGCAATATTTAGTGTATTCACGTGAAATTGGAAGACTAGGAGAACAATGCAAAAATTATTACAGTATTTGTAATTAATTTAGTTTCTAATCATAGGTAACCACATCATTTTACATGACCTTTAAAATAAGTTGATTTTTTAAAACTATGTTTACAATTTCTTGTAAATAAGACAGTTTGCAAAATTTTAAATGCAACAAAGAGAGTAGCAAAGGCCCCAGCATCTTTATGAAAAAGTTGATTCACTTAGTATCTGTTGACAAACCTAAGGTTTTGTGTCATGTTTAGCCTGCATCCTAAGGAAACAATGCTTATGCAGTAACTTTGTCCAGGCATGTTCTGTCAGTCTGTTTGCTGCAGACTAGACCTGATAGGACAGAAGTTGGAAAGTTGCTCTGTTTTAACAATCCTTGTAAAAATTTGGAGCTGGAGAAGGAGAAAGACTCGCTGCTCCTTGCATGGACAGGACCACAGCACTTTTGGTTTCTGTTTGGCCGCCCAGCTGCCGGAAGACAAAAGCTGTATAGTCAGGCAGCTGCTGACAGCACTGCAGTAGCCAGGACACATGCTGTACCTTCCTCAGTGCTGGGTGCCAGCGGGCAGTGTGGAAAGGAGGTGAGTCTTCAGCACATCTTTTGGCCTCTGAGGATGAAAACTGGGGATACAGCAAGGGGGCCCCAGGAAGGTCCCAGATGTTGCCTTCAGGACTAAATAGAAGGAGAGTGTTCTGGGATCCATAACATTCCATAACAATCCAAGCTCCATTGTTATGGGATCCATAACAATCCAAGCTCCAGTTTCTGGAGCTTGGCACAGTCTGGTAGGAGATGCTGAGGTCCTGGGACATGAATTGTTTAAGATCCTGTGTTTCATTAGTTCTGGTCATGACAGCTTGGGAGAGTTTTCATCTCCTTTTTCAACCTGAGAGACTGGGTTTATGCTACTTGTCATGTATTTTTAACGTGAAATCATTTGTTGCAGGTACATGCTTTTGCTTAACTGGAAAGAATGTGTTTAATTTGCTGTGCTGCCTAGCTAAAGCCACTCATTTTGATTGAGGAATTAGATTGCTCTGAGGGCAAAGGGAACTAATTCCCCCACTGTGGTGTTCAGCTGACCGCTGGAGAGGAATGTGAAATTGGAGGATTAATCGGGTACATGCCAAAGGGAACCCTATCAACAGGTCTTTTCTCCAGTGTCAGTTCTGTGTCCTTCAGCCATTTAGAAAGAATTTGCTCTTGTTTTTGTTGTGCCTGCCTGTAGAAGATACATTACCACGGCAGTTTGAGGTTCATGTTCCTTTTCATATACCAACTACATTTTCTCGGAAAACAACTCCTCAGAAGTATCTTTTTCCATCCATTGTTATCTTTGGTTTATTTGAAGTTGCTACATTTAGCTCTAGACAACACTGTGTGACCTAAGGAAATAACTTGTTTGTTTTCTTAGCAAAGTAGTTAAAAGGTTTTTCTTATTTGCAAAGTCATCTTCAATTGATTTAAACATTTTCTGGGAATTTCAAAGCTCCCTGTTGTGCTAGATCTTCCTAACTGCCTGTTCTATGATCCTGGTGACTCCAGCTCTGCAGGTAGCTTTACAAACACCAGGGTTGTGCTGTGGATCAAAGAACTTGGGGCATCTATGCAGATGTGGTCTGTGCACAGGGGCAAGCTCTCCTGAGCTGAGGAGGTCTGGAAGAGCAGAGGTGGCTCCACAGAATCCAGAGGTGCTCCGGGGCATATTAATGTGGTGAGGCTGGATGTGTGCTGGACTGGCACCTGCAGCTTGTGGGGCAGTTGTGCCTTGTAAGGAATGAAGAGGATTAGCAAGGGGTTCTCACTCAGAGGACCAGTAGTGAGTTTGGCTATTTGGTTTTAAATAACAGGAACTTTGGAGGGGATGAATATTCACTGCAGAAGGCTCCTTCCTTTAGTTTTTTGGCACCTTCTCTTTCATCCTTTCTATTTGGGAAACTTAATTAGATGAATGTGGAAACAACCAGCTCTGAGTAATGAAGACCACATCTGATTTCAGAGGAATGTGCTTTTAGCAGTAGAATTTACATTTTTCAGATAAGGCTGGTATGCAATCTTAGAAGACAAAGCCATTTGCTATTGAAATACGCAGACTTGTGATTATTTAGTCTCTTCTCTGAACTTTTGCCACAGGTTTTAAATGCATATGTGCTAAGACATTATGAAGATAATGTCATCAAGGGAATGTAATCTTTCAGTATCCCTCAATTTAATACGAGAGGAGAAATCATACACAAATCATGGATTATTAGAATTTAGTGACCAAAGCAGACTGTTTGCAATCATTACCACATAGTGAGTACAGTCCTGTGTCAAACCACTGCCTTAAATTCATGTTAGCAGTTCAATCTTCCTTGCAGTGCTAACTATTCTCTTTCAGAAATCACAAGCATTTCTTCCACGAGTCAGAAATGTCCCTGTGATTATCTGGCTAGACACATGAGTAAGGGTTTGTGAGCTCCTTTGGCTCAGGATACCAGGCACTGTCACAAACAATAAAGTTGCCTGTCTGAGCCCTACCAGCTCTTGCTTAAACTCTTCTGGCTTGTCAAACAGCAGAACCTTTTAAGTCATTTACAGGAAGGCAATGTAATAAGGTCGTTACTTCAGTTATAAAAGCACCTGGATGACAAGGACATTAAATTTTATTGTTTTTTTCTCTCAACTCAACCCTTTACAGTATCTTTGGTTTAACTGGATCTAGATTTTAATGAAGAGCTGTAGCACTAATTATTTGTACTGAAAACCCTCATGGATATTGGAAAGTTCAAGCACTGTATGCAGAGGTGAGCTAACAGGGAGTGATACGAAATTTTGAATAGGTGAAGTACAAGCTTAAACAGGACCACATTTTAACTTGTTCCATTACTACAAAACAACATCAAAGGCTGTTCGTATCATGTAATAAAGTTACTTTTTTATACGCTATGTTACATAAAAGGTAAATGACTGAAATATTAAAAAAAATTGGCATGGGGAAGGACATTTTATCAGAATCAGCTAAAAGAAAAATAATACATCAAATTAGAGTGAAAATTAATTTCTCTTAGTACTAGAACATCAAAGCCCTATTACCATTTGTTTTTTGGCCTGTATGAACACAGCATGCCTGTATTCTCTCCAAAGGTCTTGATATTCCTTTTTTTTCTGTTAGTATTGTACAAATCATACACAATCTTGGCTTGTATATTTGAATTACCTTTGCTCTTTCTGGCTGATACTTAGTCAGAAGTGCTCAATTTGGAGAAGCATTCCCTTAAATACCTTGCATCATAGAATATAAGCTGTAGAGAAAACAGAATATATAGCACCTATTCATTGTATAGTTTATTCTTCTATTTGTGTGCATTTTTAGAAGAAGAAAGATAGTTAGGAACAGAGTTCTAGTGTATTTTGGAGACCATCACTGCATAGTTGCTTGTAGCAAGGATTAAACCTTAAGCATAAATTAGAGAAGTATAAATTTGCAGTAATCTCTGTGGGGAAGAAGGAATTCTGTTTCATTTCTTTTATTCTGTCCCATGTCCTTTTTTGTAGGATTTGCTTGAGGTCTGAGTTCTCATATGTAAATAGGTTTGTCTTGTCTCCAGTGCTTTATGTGGGTACACAATAGGACTTTATTCTGTTTATCACTAGCCAGTCATTCAAATAGTCCTTTCTGTTTCTGTTGCAAATGTAGGTCTGTTCTAGGCTTTCAATGTCCCTTCTTCCCATAAAGAATAAATACTCTTTTCTGTGTTTTCAAATGCAGGTGTGTATGGACAGAACACATCAATCAGTATTAGAGAAGCCAAGCTTATCTCGCTGTTAATAATTTCTGTAAGCATCTGCATAAAACTATGCTGATTACAAAAATTACAATTTCTTTTGTAAATTAGAAGGGAGTTTGTACAGATGGGTTTATTTTCCAGCAACAGAGATCTCAATTCACCATGCCCATTCTGTCATTCTCTGTATTAAAGGCTTTCATTTGTAGGCAGCAATCATATTTTTGTTCCAGCTTAATGGTGTGTAACCCAGTGTGTATGTCCATACAAGAAGCCTGTAGTACATCTGAAGAGGTACAGGCTGCCTTTTTTAAAACTCTTAAATGCTTTGTGGTCTTGCAGCCAAGGAATTTGTCTGATGGATTTTCATTTTGCT
This sequence comes from Pseudotriccus pelzelni, assembly GCA_035584735.1. NCBI lineage: Eukaryota > Metazoa > Chordata > Aves > Passeriformes > Tyrannidae > Pseudotriccus > Pseudotriccus pelzelni. The sequence continues at coordinate 42,615,503 of JAWMRA010000113.1, forward strand.
GGCTTAGCAAGGCTGTTGCAGGGGTTAGCAGGGAATTGGAAGCACGCAACTTGGAGGATAAAAGTAGAGGACACTTTCTAAAGATCAAGTCACCATCGTCACAATGGATTCCTCAAGTAAAGTCTTGTATTTTCACAAAACCATATTGCTTGAATAAATGGTCAAAGTTGAAAAACAACTGGGCATCGAATTGCCACTGCATGCAGTAAGAGCTGACAGGTCTCCTAATTTAGAAAAAGCAGCTTAGGTTTGGTCTCTCAGAGCCAGGATCTCTGCCTGCCAGTGAGAACATCTGGCAGGAGTGCCTATCCATCCCAGCGGCTGGCGGAAGGACCAGATGACCTCTGAGTTCACTTCTAGCCCTGTCTGATTATGTGAAAACAGAACTATTCCCAAGGGGGTGGCAGAGGCAGCTGCCAGCTCAGGACAATGAGCTGAGCCTTCAGCAGCAGCTGCTGCAAGGAGTTTAGAGGAGACAGCACTTTCCAATATAATGGCATGAAATGACAGATGGCACCTTCCACCCTGCCATTATGGTGAGGAAGGATCTGCGTGAGAGAGCTTCCTGTTTTGCCATCTATTGGGACGTGTTGTAGAGGATTAAAAACACCTCTGAACTTTCTATGAAAGTGCTTGTGCAGCTGAATTAGATTAGAATCACCACGCTGGCATTTTGTTAAATGAAAGTAGCTGAGCAACAATGAGGGAAGAGAGCTGTGATCTCTACGTGTTTCTGATGCTGTTTTATCAGGGGCATGGCTCTTTTATTTAAACTGATGCAATCTGTCCTGTGGCACAATAATCAAGCTATTGTGGGGAGAAGGTGCCTTTCTCCCAGGTGGCCTTTTCTTTCAGTGTAGGACCTTTAAACAGGCAGAAGCTGTGCTATTTCGTACACAGATAAGGCAGAAAATGCATAGCCTGTAAGAACAGGATGACCTTCCCTCTCCTTAGATCTATACACACACACACATAATTTAGATAAACTGCACAATTCAACTGAGGAGGAAAGTTTTTTAGGGAAAAATTGACTTAAAATGAAGTAAGTGTAAAAATGCATTTGAAAATATGTGAGTTTTAGTACAAACTAACTCTCTTCATGTGGTTGTATAAAAAAATGAATACCTGCCATTATGTTCATCCACACCAAAGTTAATTTGCTTCTCTAAAGAAAAGGTTTCGAATAATCTGCCCACCATTCCTGAAAAAAATTCTTCATGAATCATCACTATTTTATTTTCACTTTGTTCTCTCCCAGGACAAAATGAGTAATAGATGGATTGTGCTTTCCTTACTGTGCAACCCATCTGCCATTTTCACACTACTAAATAGGAGAAATGATCTTTTAGGGAAAGAGAGATTCCTGTTGTTGGAAAGATTTATTAGGAGTAGGGTCAATGTGATACATTCTCTAGCCTGCAAAATCCAAGCCATTTTTTCTGGTGCTGGTATGTGGTACATTATTATCCAGTGGATGCTCTCAATGGAAATTGTTTTCTTGCTAGTTATTATTAGACTTCTGTAGGCTTTTGATTTCTGGTGATCAAAAGAACCCTGTAGTCCTACTGAGAGAAAGAGATGCTATCTCTGCTGTAGCCAAGACATGATATATATATGTGGCTTTGAAAGTTAGAACCAAAGCTTTATACTGGAAGTGAGAGACCAAAGAAAGGATCAAAGTTTAGGAGTGATGCACGTATGACAGCATCAGATGGGCTGCAGCATGCCTGGCAGGGAATCAGTATACAGGTAACACCCACAGATGCTTACAGAGTGGATTAGCAGTTCTGAGGAAAGAGTGCAAGGTGAGTAGAAGTGCTTCTATGTTGCTGAGGTTTTGTTTTCTTGTTTAAGTTTGTGCAATGTTATTGAATTTATTTACTTAAAAGGTACCAATGATTTGTAATTTTTTTAAAAAATTTTATGCAAGATCTACCTCAACCCCTCAGACTGTCAAATAAGGCACCGTAATGTTTCTTTCAGATAGCTGAAAGTAAGATCAGTTAATGTGCCAGCTCCCTCTCCTCCAAGTTTTTTAACTAATTTCAGATTTATTTTGGCACACAGCAGCTGCAGTTACTTGAAATTCACAATAAGAGATTAATGATTTGCTGTATAGACTCCTAAAAGTCTTCAGATGTGAATGTTATAGGACTGTATGCCAGCAAGGGTCGGAATTAAAGCTTCCCTTAGTATAACAAAGACTTTAAACATGTCACCTTTAATATTCACATTCTCTGGCTCCTGGCATGTCTGTTTCATATCTAACATTCATGGTGTTGACTGACTCCCAACAACCTGCAGCTGAAAGGATTTAACGCTTCTCATCTTTCTAAGCAGACATGAACAAATTAATCTGCCCCCAAATCCTGCGATGGTGGAGATACAATCATTTTATGGAGCCACGTACATGACTTGCTCAAGGTCGCCTGCCGTTGTCGGACTTACAGCCAGGATTAGGATTCAGGTCTTAATTCAGGTCCCCAGCCCTCTGCTCAGATAGCTATGGCACGCACTCCTGTGCAGCTTATGGACAATAGTTCTTTTGCCTAAAAATGTTCTCAGAATTACAGTTAGAGGTTGTAAGAAATCGAGGAGGTCATCTGGATTTATTGCAGCAGCAGCCAGCACAGGTACGAACTCTGTGAGTTCACACTTTTATGCTACAATGTAAGGGAATTTAGACCACACGTTTACCCAGGGGAAAAAACCCCAAACAAACCCAAATAATATCTATTATCCTTATGAATAGCAATTAAAACATCATTGGCAGTGTTTCCTAGCTGCTTTGCAGACCTGCTATTTGTCTATGCAGGGCTCAAAAAAGCTTTACAAATTTAGGACAGCAGATCCCATTTAGGAAAAAGATTTTACAAAGCTTCTAATGTTCTTTCTAACCACCTCAGTAATACAGTAAGCATTACTGGAAAGACTAAGAAAGTCCAAACAGCTTTATAAAAGGCAGGAGAGAAAATGAGAATCTTGTTATATACGGCTTTCTGCACATTGTAAATGCAGAAACCTGCGTTTCAAATTAATTCAGCAACAAAAATCCTATTGATTTTTAGCAGTGGAGGAATGCATTCATTCTGTGTTTTGCCACGTGAATTTTGTCAGAGCTCAGCAAGGCTACTCAGAATAATCCCAGCTTGTGGGACTGTTTAGGTCTTAAAGAGATGGTGTCCTGAAATAATTTGCATTTTATAGCTTTCATGGTTAGTGTATTGAATTGAACCAAAACAAGTATTTTGTGACCTGTTTTTCATCACTAATTTCATTCTGACATTTCTCCAAACTGAAAATGGATGTTCATTTTTAAAAGCTTGAATCTGTGATTTTACAACACAAAAATTAATCAAAGAGTGCCTGTATGTTCTTTCCAGTTTTGAAAGCAACAGTGCTTTAGTTTTCAACTCCAGATGGCACTGCGGTGCTTAACACCACCCTGCTGGGGAGGGCTGATGGAATGCAAAAGCAGGCGAGCCCCTGAAAAACAAGGGCTTGCTTGTTTTATGAGAAATCAGCTAAGAGCTTTTCCGTGCAGATGTCCTATTTTGCTTTCAGTTCGGTGAAGACTGGGCTAACAAACGGCAGCTTATATGCCTGAGATAGGACTTGTGGAAGAAAGGACTCGCTTGTCTGTACTTGCAGGAGGTCACAAGGGTAGTAGCCCTTGCCTGCACCAGCAAAGCCTAATGCAGCCCACACTACCACCAAATGAAGGGAGAAGCTCTGCTGTTGCACAGCGCTTGGTGTTCATGGTGACTAATCCTATCGCTGTGTAACTGGTAATTCTACTTTATAAAAATGTATTTTCAAGGCTGGACTGCAAACCATTGAAGTAACGAGGTTACTGATATCTTTTCTAGGGAAAGCCATAGACTTTACTGCTTGGAAGACCTGTTATCACCTAGACTATTACAAAAATGTCTACAATAAATAATATTCTTCCTTCCCGTTCATCCGTTGTAAACTTGGGAATAGGATGTTTATGTATTTGCTGAATGATACACTCACATGCCTCTATACTGCATCTCTTCTTACATATTTTGCTACAGATTCTATCCCTTTAGCTTTGTAGTCATCCTCATTTTGTAGAAGTCTGCCAGACTCCTGCCTTCACTTTTACTGCTTCCTAGCTTTTACTGTAATTCTCCAGTTTTGCATACAATAATTTCTAAATGCTTGTTACATGACTTATGGACCCAGATGAAGTTCCCAGCTCCCACTGCACAATCCCTAAACCATTGCTCAACCCAAGTCTCAGTAACATCACTCGTTCTTCTGTGCATTTCATCCAACAGTTCTGGAATTTATTCCATAGGCCACGATATCCTGTTTGATTCCAAGCAAAACTCAGAGAGTTTACATGGGTTCATTTGCAGTATGCTGTATTTTTAATTGAAGTAAATCCTTTCCCATAAGTTAATGGATCAACTGAAGATATATAGAAAGGGCAGGCAATTTGTCATACATCTTCCAGCACAGATGACTGTTTCATTACAAAAAGTTTCTGGAAAAGAGATGAGCTCATAAGACAAAAAAGAAAAAAAGCGAGAGAGAGATGACTGTTTTAAACAGGCAGGACCTTAAAATAGTCTTGGTTGTCTCTGAAGAACCATATGGAACACTTTTCCAAAAGCATAAAAAGTGCACACACACCTGCCCCCACACACAGAGGGTGTCCTTAAGCTCCCCCTAGAGTTATGAAATATTGGTGTATTTGTCATGTCTGGTAAATGAGTAACTCTAACACCAAACAATCCTGAATGTCCTACATTACTAATGATGCCTCTGGAAACTGAGAACCTGTACCACACCTCCTTTTGTTCCATAGCTCTGTGGTTCTTAATTGTCTTCTCCCACAGCTCAAAGTTGCGTAAGGACAGTGGTGGCTCCTGACAGCATAGTTGATATGCTATCGGCCTGTGTGACACAACAGACAAACATTTCTTCTTTCAGAACATGTTCATGTCCCTTCTAGGTCTTCTGAATAAAACTCAGAAAATGTCCTGAAATCAATTCTTTTAAATTCAAAATAAACTTTAATTTAGGAAAACTGTCTCCAAGTAAAATTTATATACGTTGTATTTATAATTTTGCTGCTGACCAGGTTAACATTTACATGTAGTAACTTGCATTACTCACACTTAAATAGGCTCCAATCAGCGTTAGACTGAAACCAATGCCAGACCAAATGTCTGGAAAAAAAACCAACCTTTTATGTATAACCATGACACATATGATGAAAACAAAAAAATATAAATATCTAACCTAAGGAGAACAAACCAAAGTACTGTTGTTACATCATTAGAAAAAACAGGATTGGCAGTAGAAATTATGTACATTTTCTGATGAGACATACAGAGTTGTGGTGAGTTGACCCTGTCTGGATGCCACCAAAGCCGCTCTATCACTTCCCTTCTCAGCTGAGCAGGGAGAGAAAACGTAAGGAAAGGCTCATGATAAGGACAGGGAGATCACTCACCAGTTACTGTCATGGACAGAACAGACTCCACTTGGGGAAATTATTTTACTGGTAATTTATTACCAATCAAGAGTCTCGCATACTTAAAAAGGTTGCAGTTTGGGGGTTTTTGCCTTCTCTGACATGCCCAGGAAGCTGTAAAGTTTAACAAAAATGACACAAGTGCTGTCAGCCTCTGACCTAATAAAACAAAATCAGCAACCATCTGCTTTTCTGACCAAATAACTTATATAGCATGGGCAGTTGCATCAGACAAACGTGTTTGATGTCTTCTATGGTCATAATCCAGACTTACTCTAAACCTGTCAGGAATTAGCTGGAAGATGTTTTTTGATTCATTTTGCAAAACAGAGACAGGAGAGAGTATCTGAGGAAAATGAAGAATAGAAGTAATATGAACGGATGGTGCAGCCTCCCAGAACTGAAGCAGGAGAATTAAACATTGAATGGAATGTAATGGAAACTGGTTTGCACAAAAGGAGTAGGTTTGTGTCCTAATTACTGTCCTGCGGAAACTGATTCTGCCAGTTCCTTTATGGGCCATCTAGCCCTCTCTTTGCTTGCTGACAAAAAAGGTGCACAACTTTTATGAATGTTTCTTCACTAATTTAGGCCTAAACGTGTTTGTTCATTTGTTTGTTTTTTTAAAGTACTACTTTGTTGCTGAACAGCCTCATATTTCACGTTTTGCTTCTGCTACAGCTGCTGCCAGATGAGGGGTGTGGGGGATGTGACTTAATATTAAATGCAGAAGTAGCGGTATCTTGAACAACCACATATGTTGGGGATCAGAGTCCTTTCACTCTCTTTTCAGCTTTCAAAACAAAGCAGCAGCATTTATGAGATCACATAAAATTTCAAGCCAGTTAAAACTATAGTTCCTAGAGATTACTTTAGAACTAGATATTTTATTATTTTGGAGTGTTACATAAACATTCCAGAGAATGCCTTTGGTATTCCCGCTGAAGTTTTACTGTGCAATCTTGCCTTTTCTCTAATAAACTATTTGCACATGTTCACTTGTTTCTTTGAAAATCTGTTTTTGTGGAAATACAAATTTTAGCTTTTACATTTTTTCCTCTGCTTCCCTTCCTCTTAAGGGAATTCATCCTCCTCTTAACGCCAAAATGCAGTGATTGGTAGAAGTGCTGAGTTTTTTAAGGGTACCTGTTTTCTTACAGCCATAGATATACAGGCAGATTTATAAAACTATTAGGATGGTGAAAAAATCCTATTTTTAATGAGAAAATAAACAACCTAAGGCTGAAGTTTTATGGTTATCACAATAAAGAGCCAAACTTCTGAAGTGTCTCATTTTAACTCATCCTGAAACTGTCTAAACTCACCCAAGTTTTTGTTATCTATCACCTTTTTTATCATTATGAAAATAATGTCTTTGGAGTCTGCTGGAAGAGATCATTCTTAGAAAATGATCATCATGTTGTTGGTATTTCTTCATATGTGGGCTGACCATTTCAAACATCCCATCCCATTTTCTGGAACAAGCAGACCACACCATTTTCCAAGATTAATCCAAAGAAGATGGCAAACCAAGGGAGTATTCGGTTCAAGTTCAATGTAACTGCAAAAGAAAACAGAACAAATTTATCACCATTTAAGAAGATCATAGAAACCATGTGAGAATTCATATTCATTTGCATGTATTAAGAAATCACACACATCTGTTAAAAGTCTGTATTCCAAAGCCATGCATAAAATTAACATGAAATTTTGATTTTCCAAAAACACAAAGAATTCTGTTTTATGTTTCAATGATCCATGAGGAGTTGTCTCAAATTCTAACTTATGGATCTAATGGATATAATACAGCATATACAAAGAGATGATAGTGAGATGAGGTGGTTTTTCTTTTTTTAATGAAGTTTTTTGTTTCAATCACTTTCTATTAAAGTCTAAATAACACAGTTTTAAGCTAGATTTATCAGTCACATATCCGATATTGATTAAAACATACAGGAAGAATAATGACTTTTGTAACAGCTGCAGTCTCTCACACACGTTCTATACATATAATATAATAAAAAAAAGCAAAAATATACCTCTAATTGCCTGAGAGTTTGATATCAAGACAAACACTTTTATAAATGCAAGGCACAAAGGTGTGTAGTCATGTTCCCAAATAACAGCTGGGATTAGCAAAAGCTTTCCATAGGTGGACAACAGCAGTGCTTTGAGAAGTAAAATGCAGCCAGACTTTCTTTTCAGCATTTCAGGTGTCATCCACCATAAGGTAATAAAAATGCCAATGAAAAATGAAGTTTGTTCTAAAAGGGAATAAGAGGAGTTGGAAAGAGAGAATGAAGAACAAAATCAATACTTGTCTTCTTTGGAAAGGTCACCAGCAATGAAACCTTTTCAACCAGCATAAGAAAAAACACTAAGGTGAAAATACTATTGAGCCACTAGACTTTTTTTGACACCATATTCCTGTGTTATGGTGGAATTAATGCAGATGTCAAAGACTCTCTCATAACAACTGTAATAGATGAGTTACTACTGAAAATGAGTTCAACATTTTTACTGACATGTTATAAAAACTTACTTAGAGCAACAACAGACAATATATGATTTAAATTAAACTCTGAATGTCTAAGAGAAATACTAATTTTCATCTGCAAGTCTGATGTAAACACTGTCACCTGAAAAGTATGAGAATAAATGCATTAACCCACATAAAACAAAAACCCTCCCCTGCCCTCCAAGGTAGTCTGAGAGCACAGATGTGTTTACCCTTTACTGGTCTGTATTTTTGAACATTTGTTCAAAAAAAACCCCAAAACAATAGATACAGCTTTTTCTGATTGTTTACTTTTGTAAGGCTCCTTAATGTTGCATCACCTTAATGAATAATAAACCTTGAAGTCAGTATCAAATATGGAATACGCCTACATTGGTCTTCAAACTATGTCAACAGATTCAGGCAAAGGTTTCTGAATATGGTCACTTTTCAGTGTTTTCATATCTAATGCTAATCATACCAGCCTAAATTGTAATCAGGATCAAAACAGGCATTTAATTAAATGAAAGCAAATTGGAGAGCACGTGTGTAATGGTGTAACCATACTAGGTTTGACATAACATCCATTCTGTATGTATTTTTGCAATACGGGCTTGAAAGACTGATGAAGTCTTGCAATGCTTAAAAAGTAGACAGTGACATATCATCAATCTTACCTAAAGAAGCTATGCCAAACATTCTATAAAAATCCCATTCTTTGGCATATCTGATTAAGTCATCAGGATCTGTACTTTGGCTTGAATCCTGTAGCTGCAACCACCTGATATATGCTTCACAGAGCAAACAAAATATGCAGAGCTTTCCATGAATCTAGTAAATGAACAAATAATAAAAGCATTAGTATTGAATCAGCATAAATTAAAGCATTAGTATGAAATCAGTATTTAAAATACATTTCAACATCTTTACACAAACAAGCTCCATAGGTTTATTATTTTTCTTTAGAATATAATCAAAACTACTTCTGTTGAACCACTAGTTTAGCACATTATCCTTTTAACATCAGTTACAACAACAACATGTAGAAAACTGCACGAACAGTTCAATACAGAAGAATGTATATAACTGTAGTTTCTAAAGCCTGATCCATACTTTTTAAAATTCAGAAGGCTGTTTCACCAACAAATGCAAAACCAAAATTGTGCCACAGCTAGGAGAATTATACTGTCCAAAATTCCAGTTTAAGGGCAACTCTCCCATTTGGCACACTGGTTTATATAGCCTTGTTTTTCTTTTTCGCTGGGACAATCTCCATTAGAAGAAATTTGTAGTGTAGTTATACCAAAATATTTCTTAGTTTGTAAAAGGTGAGACATCAAAAATAAATAGAGCAATATAACCAAACAAAACTTAAAAATATCCTCTGAAGTGACTGCAAAAATGATGTCATGAGGGCCAAAGTTAGCATGATTCCACATTAAACAGCTTATAAACTGTGTGTATGTGATTTTATAGAGATTTAAAGACACAAATGCAATTTCTGTGCATGGATTCTATTTTTTCCATTAGAGGCAAGTTATGCCAATTGCATGTACATGCACAGCCTTAGTTAGTTTCAAATTCAATTCAATTTATTTGAATAGATGACATTTCCACAGATAGTTCTTCCAGAACCCTCACAGTAAACATCATTACTGGTCTCCAGAAGCACCGAATTAATAAAAAATATTTAGTGAGATTTATGCTTGAGAGATGAGACGAGTATATATATCAACATTGCTTAAAGTGGACTGGCTAAGAACCATCAACATGAACCCAGCACTCACTTATGCTTGGACAGTTTGCTCTAGATTAGCTTCCCTCTCCTGGGAAATCAATCCTTACAGTAAACATACACAATTCTGTTAGAAAATATACCTGTACACTACAGCCTGGCTGGCCCAACTAAGTTGATTACATAACTCTGCACCAACAACGTTTGAATCTTTCGCTGTAGCTTTGAGAGCATGGTTAATTACTCAGGAAGAAACTCATGAGAAATTAGTACAGTAGGTTTAATTGCCATAGTATTGTTAATACGGTATGCTCTACTCCTATAGCTCATTTCAGAAAGAATTGTTTCCAACAGAAATTTAATTTGGAAATTAATTCGAAATTAGATCTTTCTCATACAATGTAATTTAGCACATCATCCTTTTAACATCAATTAATGTGATAGGCAAATTGGAGGGTTTAGAGAACTGTATGAACAGTTCTATACTTTTCTATACCCTTCTCTGTAATGGATAAACTGACTGCTGTATTTGCTAGTACTGCAGCATCACTACTGTGAAGACAGAAACTCTCTTAGTAACAGCTGGAGCTTGAGATTTCATGTGTTCTATTCATGATATAACTGGTGCAGCTTGCTGAAATCTGTGGAAGGGCAGAAGAAGAACAATCTCTAAAATTTTATAACTATTACAATCAGCTTACCAAATCTAAATATATTTTTAACCAAAAAAGTCACAAAGTAGGGGCATAGCAACTTACATTTATCTTTGTATTGAAAAGAATGTGCCTGTATGCTTGTGCTTTACATAAAACAGCATTAATCAAGATGATAACAGGATCATACTCAATATATTTGTCCACAGGTTTCTGACAGGATTTCTGAAAGTTAAAAATATCAAGAATTAGGGAAAAAAAATTAGAAAGTGAGAGTTTATGAAATGTTCCTATAAGCTTAGCACAACTACATAAATCCAAACTAGCTATTCAATTCTTTTTAGTCTTTCCTTAATGTAAACTTCATTTTCAATACCTTTTGAAACCATGCAGAAAAATTGCTTCCCCCCACTTGATACTGCAGTTGACACACAGACTTTCCACATAAAACATAAATCTACATTATTGATTTTTACAGGCTTCAGATTAACACCGATAATAAACTATGTAAGCATGGACCTAGTTATCATTTTGTGCTTCACAGATGCAAAAAATAAAACTACCTTCCCAAGACTCAAGAAATGCACTAGTACTGTGTTAAAGGTTAACTTATCATGCCTCATCTACTGGGTATTTCATTTGGGTTATTTTTGGTAATTTTTTGGAAAGAAAACCAATTTCTTCTATCACTTCCTTCTTTTCAGAGATGCTTTATCCTCCCATCCTACCTTCTTCTTCCTTTCAAGAAGACAGTAAATGTTTTTTGTTGATGCATTTTTATTCCATACAGTTGTCTGGATGTTTCAACTGATTTCCCGTTATTGAACAAATACCAATATATCCAGAATACTGATAATGTAGTTTTCACGCACAGCTATAGCCAAAGAGTCAGAAGGTGCCACTAAACAGTGGTAGGACACTAGACCATTACTTCTTCAATACATCTGCTGGTTCCTGCTGTTCCTGCTAGAGAGGCTTTTTCACCCAGACCACTGGGAACGGCTGGTCATCAACCCCCTCCTGCTTTATTGACCTGCCTGCATGGCTGATCACTCCTTGACTTAAATGAGAAGGGCTAACAAAAGGCTGTTAACAGTAACTGTGAGCAGGAAGGGTAAATACAGTCTTACAAAAGGCTCACCTAGCAGACCTGAGGGGAGAAATAATTTCTAGCAGAGAGCTGAGGAGCAGCAGCAACCCTTCAGCTCAAACAAATGCACTTGCAGAAGGGTGCTTGCCTGCAGGTCAGCTTTCTGCTGCTCCCGATCCTCCAGTTTGGCTTCCTGGTTCCTCCAACCTGGCCTCAGCTAATCCTGCTCCTCTGGGCCTTGGCATTAGCTGCCAAGAGTACATGCTCAGAGTACAACAGTCCGAGAAATGATGTCTATTTCCATTTTAATGAGTGCATGACTGTGCGCTGACAGAAGAGACATGTATGCACACTGCTTTCTGAAACGCTGGAACGGTCAAAAATGCAGCATCAGACAGCACACACCTACAGACAAACTCCCAGGAAAGGACAAAGTTTTTTCGATTTTATAAATTCCTTATGTCTGTTGTACGAACAGCAGCTAAGTATCACGCAGCTGCTAAGCTCACTTTCCCCCCAATGGGATGAGAATCAAAAAAAGGTAAAATGCATGGGTTGCAACAGGAACAGTTTAATAATTGAAATAAACTAAAATATAGTAATAATAGTAATGAAATGGAAGATAAGAATAGAGAGAGAGGTAAGACCCAAGAGAAACAATTTCTTACCATCCACTGATCAATGCCCAGCCTGTCCCTGAGCAGTGATTGGTCCCTCCCATGCAAATCCCCTCAGTTTACATATTGGGCATGACATTCTATGGTATGGAGAATTCCTTTGGTCAGTTTGGATCAGCTGTCCTGGCCATGCTCCCTCCCAGCTTCTTGTGCACCTGCTGGCTGGCAGAGCACGGGAAACTGAAAAGTTCTTGATGTGGGGTAAGCACTACTGAGCAACAACTAACACATCAGTCTGTTATTGGCATTATTCTCACACTGAATCTAAAACACAGCTACTAGGAATAAAATTAAATCAGCCAAAACGAAAAAGTGTCCAAAGTTAACTTTGCCTTGCTATTTAACAGAATTATTTTTGTAGAATCTGAGAATGCAAAATTTCATCAGCAAATTGACTCAAAAGTCCAACATCTATATCAAGAAAAACATCCAAACAAACACGTAAACTGAATAGAATGTCTAGGGAATGTTATAACCCACTAATCAGTGTTTCTTGGTCCACTTCAAGGAAAAATTCAATTCATTTGGATCCAAAAAGAAAATATTGTGTATGACAGTACACAAGTTAGATATAATGAATTCAAAAACTGACTCAATTAACCAAGAGTTTGATAGGTTTAAAATTAAAGTGAGTGAGATGGAAGAAAGGACATAATTAACAGAAGGCTACAGCTACAGGATTTAATAGAGTGAAAAAGAAATTGCCACTTTAATTAAAAGCAGTGTCCCATTTCATTTCTTTCTACTGGGAAATCATGAACAGATATTCTTATAGGTGGTAATTTACATATGTCAAATCTCTGGGTTGATGTAACATAGGAAAAGTCCAATTTTTTTAATAGGTTTATTCACACAAGCACTGGACAAGTCCATACAAAATAAGATTATTCTTCAACACAACGGGTGTCTTAAAGGTTAGGTGAAGGGTATCTTACATACCCTTGGATTAATTATGCTCTCAAATTCTTCTACAACAGAACATTGTTTGACCAGGATCAAAAATCTTTCTGAGTAAAGAATGATATTTTCAATCAGAGGATCCCAATCGAACACTGATCAAAAAATTTGCAGTTAAGAGGTACTGTAAAATTTTCACTGACAGCTGACATGAATTTTGGATCATTAAAATATACCAGACCAACCCTCCGGACAAAACCAATGATACAGAAATTCTACTGCAGTTATGCATGGAGACTGCTACAAATGAATACACAAATAGTGGTGTCTTCTGCCCCACAGCTTCTGGCAGCCAAATATGAAATCTTCTGCAGCTGTAAAAATCATGTTTAATTTAGTATTTCTGTCTTTTAGAGCTAGATGAAAGCCCTATTCTTAATATATTTTACATTCCCAGTTTACTTTATATCTATCTGAGTCTCTGTTTTAAGATGGAAAAGTTCTCAGCTCTGGAGAACTGTTTTCACACTTCTGTGAATTCAGTCAGTCAATTTAGAGTGAACTGGAACACTGGTGCTCACGTCTCATTGCCAATTGCAGTTCTGCACAGCTGTAGTCAGTGGCCTGGGCAGCATGAGTGAAAAAGGCAATTCTTTAACAAACCTGAGTTTTTTCACTCTTCTCTGGCCTTTCTTGAAGTTATCATAACAGTTATCATAATCAGTTCTAAAGCGGTAGAAGTAACTGGATTTCTCTATGCTTTTAGCCATTTTTCAATTGCTTCTTTAAATATGTAACTGACATCAGAAGCAGGAAGTAACTGGTATTTTTTCCTTGAAAAAATAGACATTACTTTGCCTAAAAGGTATTTTCAGATTGTGTTGCAGAAGAGGAAAAGTTAAACTTGACACCATAAATTCTATTTATACATCTTCTGAATTCATAAATTTAAGGAGAATTACAAGAGTTTGACACTGACACACAGAAGTCCAACAGATACTGTGGTCCCCTAAAAATGGGTGTTGAAAGTATTTCAATATTCTAATGAATTTAAATGGGTATTAGTTTAGGAACTCTTTGACTAACCAAATATTTAGGAATATTTGACTGTGCTTGTCCACTGTTTCAAAACAAAAAAAAGCTTGCATTTTCATAGTTTAGAAATTTACTTAGTTTCTTTTTAAAAAATTTAAAAACTTGGCAAAGGCAGCTTTAAGAAAAAAAGAAATCTTCAAAAGCTAGTACAACCACATTCTTCATAGTTATATCAGATTCTTTTTGATCATAGCAATCCAAAACATTTAGGGAAAGCAATATATATTTTAACATCTGACTTGTATTACATATGACCAAAAAAAAGTACTGATATGTTAAATTCTAACTTCACCTTTTATAAAACACTACTCAAAAGACGTAACTCTTATTTGTTCATCAAAGATACTCAACTTACAAACAGTGTTCACAAACATATGCCCAATACAATAAAATATACAAATATTTGAGAAAATACCTACTGTCTCTGAAGGATAAAGTTCCTAACCATGACTTTTTTGTAGTCCAAGCTTCATCCCAGTCTAAAAATACCATGAAAATCACACCAGGAGAAGGTTGGCAAATCTCCGGACATTAGAAACATCAGTGAAACAGCTTCATTTTAGTTTGACAAAAACATGCTACAGTTTTTTTCCTTAGACTACATACATGGCAAATTTTAATAACATTTACATAACTTCAACATTAACATAGGTCCATTTACATAGGTTACATAGGACAAATTAACACAGAGCCATCCTCTTGTGAGAGTGCCCTTAATCCCAATTGCCTCCTTAAATAATAAAATGTAATTAGCTGTGCTGCTTTCAGGAGAGGGTTCTTTATTAGGGATGCAATTAAGTGTCATAATAGGCTGAAAACCAAAACAGCCTGCTTTCAGATGCATTCCATTTCAGAAAACAAATTAAAAATATTGTTTTATAATTTTTCCTCTATGATACATTTTCCAGTAGAGCTAGTCTGTAAATAGTTATGTAAAATTAGCATACTTTATTTTCCAGGATGATCTTTGTACTCTTGACAGACTTGGTATTTTACCATATAAATGCTTTCCATTCAAAGCACTTACAGTCCCTCTGCCTTGCTGCAATGAAAGAGCTTTTCAATTATTTTTTAATTGCAGAAAAGCTAAATGAAGTGTGCACTACTCAGGCAATTTGGCTTTCTTATTACAAAACACAAGGGGGATCCTGACTGAGCTCTATATATTGCAATGAGCAATTTCTTTCCCTTTGTTAGGGCCTGGGATGATTTTAACGTTTTATTTTTAAATACAAAAACATATATATATAATCGA
Source organism: Pseudotriccus pelzelni (assembly GCA_035584735.1). Lineage (NCBI taxonomy): Eukaryota > Metazoa > Chordata > Aves > Passeriformes > Tyrannidae > Pseudotriccus > Pseudotriccus pelzelni. Next base: position 42,630,911 of record JAWMRA010000113.1, read on the forward strand.
AAACCAAATTTAAAAAAAGTTTGCATGCTTTTCCTTCTATTTCTAAAAAAGTGAAGTTTGCTAATTTCCTTTTATATCGTTGCACTTTGTGGAACTTATTCCAGGTTATCCGAATGTGTTCCCACCCCCTGCCCCAGCATTAATACTATAGTAGCAATGTTATCTGAACAGTACTTTTTTCTAACTCCTCTTAGTGGTTGGTTTGTAACACAGTCAGTGAAGATTTGCTGTATTATTTACAGATGAATTACATTTTAAGAATGTCAAAATAATTAACAAAAACCTTACCTAGAAAGAACCACATAGGCTTACTTTCACCATCACTTCTCATTTAGAATAGGGTAAACATCAGTACGTTCACAGATTAGGAGTAAAACCAGATCCATGAGATGAAAAGTGACAGCCAAATGTCACCTTCACTGGAGGCAATCCTAACATGCCTGCACACCCCTACAGCCTCTCCTGCCACTCCTCAGTTTTCATGCTGAAAAAAAAATATATTAAACAGGTCTTCCCGAGGAGGTGAGTTTGCTCAGAAATTTATTATCTCGTTTTAAGTGCCTTTAAGTTCTTTTTAAGGAGCATCTGTCTCTTGTAATGGCACTTCCACAGCCAAGGATGCATAGGATGAGAAAAAGGTTCATCCACTAAATGTGAATCTTGAGCAAGAAAGAATGTGCAATGCCAGAGGTCTGGGCTAGGTGTCTGCTGAAACTGGTTTTGATTAAACAAAACAGATTTAAAAAGAAGTTACAGAACTTCAGCTCTGTGGAAGTTTTTAGTATTTGCCTCTGGAAAAAAATTCCTTCTTTTCTTCAACAAATTAGTAACAGAAAAACTGTGGTATTTTGCTTAGATATTCTAATTTAAATCTTCCACATGAAAATCACATCCAAATCAGGTTAAACACATCCTAAAAATAAATGTAGGGCAAATAGAAGATGCAGCTGGGAGAATTTAGCTTCTTCAACCTTGAGATGATGTTCCGAAAAGTATTGAATGAAAGGGTCATCCTGAGAATGGCAAAGACCTTTCAGATGCAGATTTATTAATTTATCAAGGATAACTTTTAGCACTGGGCCAAGTCTGTAGGTCAGTATAAAGCAGTGATGATCTTGACAATGTTCTGCTTGTTTCTAATTTCCTGGGGCTCTTTATTTTACTTACCATATGGAACAAATATTGGGTTGTTGATTGGTTTTCCCCATAATGTGTCAGTATTTTCAGGTACTACTTGAAAATGGAAATGAAACACAAGTGCTTTTTAACAAAAAAAATCTAGATGGTGTCCATTTGCCTCATTTTGAGTATCACTATACAATCTTTCTGTGAACTTTTCACTTTTTCTTTCTTGTGCTACAATGGAGTAGCAGTACTCAATGCTCTCACTCCATGGAGACAGATGAAAACTCTTCTCAGGCTGAATGATCACATCCTCTAATCTCACCTCAGACTTCTTCCATTTTTTCTTAAATACCTTTAACTTTTTGTAAGTTTTAAGAGACCTCCACTCTAAGTTTTATACATATTTGATATAAATGATGTTTCACGCTGGTAAGTGGGATCTACATATATTTTGAAGCGAAGACTTCTAAGCTATCGTGATTTTCAGGTTAGATTCATCATCGGGAAGATTCATAACACTGACAAACTCCTTATAACACCCCTTGTGAAAATTTGTGAAGGGTATCAAATGACATTCTGTACTTGACTATCTTTTCTTGTCAGCAGAACAGCCTTTCCTGCATGGAGTAGAACGCCTGCAGAGAGTACAGTGACAAAACTATCTTTACAGATTAAAAGGAAAAAGTAAAACAAGAATTGCTGTATTAGAAACCATGAAGTCTTGCTAGCTGGAGACAAACAGTGGTGCTTTCCTGCAATGCACAGATAAAACTGAATTCAGATCTGCTCAACTGAAGGAATCTTTTGATCTTGGCAATCCTCTAACATTCTCATCTCAACTTTATAAACCATGAGCTAACATGTTTCTTACTCAAGGGTTTCATATTGCCTGTTCCTCATGAGCTCCTACTTTCAGAACTTCCTGGGTGGCCAGAAATGGAGAAAAAATCTTAAAGGTGATATGACAAGCACCCCATACAAGCAACTAGGACTGGAACTGAACTATGATAACCCACAACATAGCCAGAGGAAACAGACTGGTAGGAGTAAGGGGAAAATGTTACATATCTGGACTTGCATGAAGAAAGGTGGACAGGATTCCAAGTTGCTAGGGATGTGTGATCCTTTGCTTTCTTTTCCTCTGTTCGTTACTCTTTTTGTACGAGTTTGGTAGCTGCGATGAATACAGCAAATGGGACTTAAGTCTGACTCTATGTGGGATCTCACAGCTCCAGAAGACCAAGATCTTTGGTCCTCAAATGGTTGAACGCTAAGAGGAATGAGTGCCATCTACTGGCTCCCAGTTTGCCTTAGAGATTATCATCGCCAAATTAATAAGCACAACTGATGACCTGGGTTTACAAGATGTGCTAAATCACTCCAGAGGAGGGGCGTGAAGGTGATGAGAGGGCAGAAGCACCTCTCCTATGAATGCAGGCTGAGAAAGTTGGGGCTGTTCAGTCTGGAGAAGAGAAGGCTCCAGGAAGACCCTATAAGCAGCTTTCTAGTAGCTAAAAAGGGCCTACAAGAAATGTGGAGAGGGACTCTCCACAAGGACATGTAATTATAGGATAAATGAGAATGGCTTTAAACTGAAAGAGGGTAGAGTTAGATGAGATATTAGGAAGAAATTCCTTACTGTGAGGGTGGTAAGGTACTGGCTCAGGTTTCCCAGAGAAACTGTGGATGCCCCATCCCTGGAAGTGTTCAAGGCAACGTTGGATGGGCCTGTGAGCAACCTGGTCTAGTGGAAGATGTCCTTGCCCACGGCAGGGGCTTTGGAACTAGATGATCTTTACGCTCTTTTCCAACCCAAAACATTCTGTGATTCTATTATATGGCTGCAGGCACAAGGTTTATACTCATTCTTTTGTGTGCAACTTGTCCTTGATTTCAAATACTAGTGAGAGATTCCACATGAAAGAGCTCCAAATAAAACAATTTACATAATTTAAACATGATTTGACTACCAACAATCTGATGCAGATCATACCTGCTACTAAGCATAATACATCATAGTAACACAAAAAAAGCAATTAAAAATCAATTTTTCCTTGTAGTGTGCATGTCTGAAGCAGAAATCCATCTCTACTACTTTGTCTTCTACCTAAGAAAACTACTGATCTCATTAGTTTTTGAAAAGTCAGAGATTTTTTGTCTATGTTTTCAGCTGGTTTATGCTCTACCACAACAAGCCATTTAAACTGACTGCTGGGTTGGGAAAAGAGAAAGATGTGAATCAGCTCTTTCTATTATAATCAGTGATTTGTACATACCTTGTTTGCACACCTTCTTGTTGGTAACAAAAACTGAGATCCAACATGTACCTCTTTCAACCTGCGCTAGGTCAGTTTACATTTCCTCAAATGTAAACTGTCTACAGAAGTCAATCTACAGTCTCTGCTTTTGATCGAGGAAGTGTCTGAATGACTCGAAGTTAAAAAGCTGTAAAGGAATTCACCACAGATTTCATACAAAACATTTTGGTCATCTGTTATGTTCATAGCTTCATGGTTTGTAATTTAATGCATCTTCTATCAGCATTCTCAAAATGCCAAGGGCTTCAAAACCAGAGGGAACAACCACAAAGGAATTTTGAATGATATACAACTAATTCCTTACAAAATATTCATCAACTGGTTCAAGCACCAGGTTTCCTCAATTTTATAGAGAGCAGACAGGATGTTGTGAAACAAAGTCACAGATAAAATCAAAGGCTTGGTTAAGTTGTATTTCCAGATCTCTCCATTCTGTTTTTTCCCCCATACTTAGTCTCCTAAGTGATCCAATTTTTTACACGCTACAAAAAAAAGTAGAAGCTGCCACCAGAGACAACTCTACATAAACCCTATCAAAAGTTGAAAACAGTAATTTAAAAATACTTGAAAATTGCTGAAAAAGGTAAATGGTTTTTTGCTGCCACTGCAAAATCTCCAAAAAAACATAGGAGACACTAAAAGAGAAAATAGCTCTTTTAACATTATGAAAACACTGTGGAAAAAAAATAACATAACTGTGAGAGGCAGAGTGGGAAGAGAGAGCAGTAAATAGCCTAGAACATGGTGGTGCCATTTTGGAAAGCTAGGTAAGTAATACAGAAGTCCTCATATGTACATTCACAGAATCACAGAACACCCTGAGTTGGACCCACACAGATCATCAAAGTCCAACTCCTGGCCCTGCACAGGACCATCCCAAAGAATCACATCGTGTGCCTGAGAGTGTTGTCCAAATGCTTCTTGAACACTGTCAGGCTTGGTGCTGTGACCACTTCCCTGGGGAGCCCGTTCAACTGCCCAACCACCCTCCTGGTGAAGAACCTTTTTCTTCAAACTAAAAACCAAACTAAACCTCCCATGACACAACTTCATTTCCTTGAGTCTTGTCACTGGTCACCACAGAGAAGAGATCAGTACCTGCCCCTCTGCTTCCCCTCATGAGGAAGCTGTAGACTGCAATGAAGTCTCCTCTCCAGATCTTTCACCATCTTCGCTGACCTCCTTTGGATGCTCTCTAATAGCTTTATATCTTTCTTACACTGCGGTGCCCCAAACTGCACACAATATTCAAGGTGAGGCCTTGAGGTGAGGCCAGTGCAGAGCAGAGCGGGACAATCCCCTCCCTCGACCGGCTGGTGATGCTTTGCCTGATGCCCCCCAGGACAGGGTTGGCCCTCCTGGCTGCCAGGGCACTGCTGACTCAGATTCAACTTGCCGTCAACCAGGACTCCCCGGTCCCTTTGAATAATCATCACTCAGACCCTGATATTTAGGTCCAGTGGCATGGGAGCTACGTCCAACCATGAAGGCATGCTCAGATTCGCCCTTCAGCAAGAGCTAGGCCAAGCACAAACAGTGGCAGAGTCACTGCACACCCTGTACAGAAGCGCACAGGACAGTTAGGACAGCGCTACCATGCAGGTGCCCTCGAGGAACTGGAGGAAATGACACTGGGAAGCAGGGCAGACCTACAGAATCACGGAATGGGTCAGGTTGAAAGGGACCACAGTGCGTCATCTGGTCCAACCTCCCTGCTCCAGCAGGGTCATCCCACAGTGCATGGCACAGCATTGCATCCAGGTTCCTAAATATCTCCAGCGAGGGAGATGCCACAACCTCTCCAGACAATCTGTTCCAGCACTTGGTCACCTGCACAGTAAAGAAGTTCTTCCTTATAACCAGGTGGAATTTCCTGTACATCAGTTTCTGCCCACTGTCTCTGGTCCTATTGCTTGGCACCACCGAGAAGAGCCTGGCTCCATCCTCCTGGCACCCCTTCTTTAGATACCTATATACACTGATGAGGTCCCCTCTCAATCATCTCTTCTCGAGGCTGAACAGGCCCAGCTCTCTCAGCCTTTCCTCAAAACACACACCTGGATCCAGGGAAAACGGCCACCACCCCGCCAGCAGGGGGCGCCGCAGCGGACCGCACCAGCGGGCAGGCGGGGGCACCACGGGCCGCCTCCTGCGGGCGTCGGAGCCTCCCACGTGCATCCCTCCCTTCCCTTCCCGCCGCCCTCGCCCGACTCACGCAGATGGAGATGCGGAGCACCCCACGCCGGTAGTCCCTGTACAGCTCCGCCGCCTCCCCGTTGCACTCGATGCAGCGGTAGGCGCCGAGCGCCGCCATGGTGCGCGCCGGCACCTCCCGGCCCTCTCAGCGCTCCCAAACCGCCGCCTCGCTTCCGCGTTCGGGGGCGCCGACGAGCCGGACCGCGCAACCCGGCATTGCGGGAGTTGTAGTTCTCTCGCCACGGCCGCCGGCCGGGATGTTCCAGCAGAGAACTCCATGTCCCAGGGGGCAGCGCGGCGGCGGCCCCGCGGGAGGGGCGTCGGGGCGCCCCTTGTCCCCGGCGGTGGGGGCGGCGCGCGTGCGCGCTGTGAAGATGGCACCTGCCGGCGGGGGGACGCGGGGTCCGTGCGTGCTGCTGGCCCTGCTGGTCCTGCTGGCCCTGCTGGCCCGGGCCGCGCTCGCCCTCACCGAGCGCTACCCGGCGCTGTCCCTGCTCCAGCAGGAGCGGCACCGCCAGCGCCACGGCCCCGCGGGGGAGTGGGTGGACCAGTACTCGGCCGAGTGCGGTGAGCCGGGGGCGTCGCCGCGGTGACCGCCCGGGGCGGCGGTGACGGGGCCGCTGGACCGGCGGCGGGAGGGGGGCGGTGGTGGTGGTGGTGGTGGTGGTGGTGGGCAGCCCGGGGCGGTGCGGGGTTCCGGCGGCCCCTGGGCTGTGCGCGGCGGTGCCGCTGAGCTGACTCATCCCGGGGCATCTCCCGTGCGAGCGGCACCCCCGAGCAGCGCGGAGCGGGGACTGCGGCACCGGGCACAGGGAAGGCTCTCGCCCCTTGGGCGGAGAAACCGTATGGCGTGTGGTACCGTACGGGGGGATTCCCGCTGCCCCACTCACCTCCCGAGCCCGGCAGCTGGACTCTGCCTGCTTTTTAATCCCCGCACTCAGGAGCGTGGGGACTTGCCAGCACCTTGTGCTCACTGAGTTTCTTAGTACAAGAAAGACAAGGAGCTGCTGGAGAGGGTCCAGTGGAGGCCCACAAAGATGATTAAGGGTCTGGAGCACCTCTCGGAAGCTGGGCCTGTTTAGTCTAGAGAAGAGAAGGCTGAGAGGGAATCTCATTTATGCATTTAAATATCTCAAAGGTGGGTACCAAGAAGATGGTGCCAAGCTCTTTTCAGTGGTGCCCAGCAGCAGGACGAGAAGGAATGGCTCTGAACTAAAACACTAGAAGTTCCACCTCAACATGAGGAAGAGCTTCTTTACGTTGAGGGTGGCAGAGCACTGGAACAGGCTGCCCAGGGAGGTCATGGGTTCTCCCTGTCTGGACACATTCAAAGCCCACCTGGACTTGTTCCTGTGTCACCTGCTCTAGTTGACCCTGCCTTGGCAGAGGAGTTGGACTAAATGATCCCCAGAAGTCCGTTCCAACCTTAAGAATTCTGTGGTTCTGTGAGTTGGATGTGGCTTGAACTATTTTCAGCTACAGTTACAAGTATTTCGCTGGTGAACTGGATGCTTCTGTTTATGAGAAGTTCGGGTAGCAGGTCTTCTGGTCTTTTTCAAGTTAATTGATGGGTTATAATACAGGCAAAATTCAAACTATTTTTATGTGCTTGAATATCTTATGCATCAGGAGCATGAGGCTTAGTCTCTTGGCTTCACTGATTGTGAGTATGGCATGAACGGACCGTACAAAAATGCCAGTCTGAATCACAATGTACACATAGTACAGATGAAGAAAAAGATTTAGCAATTCACTGGAATGTAGACACTATATTTATAGGAGAATAATCAGTAATGTGTCATGACTTCTTAGCTGTCAGCAGAGTTTTGTGATTTCCCCCTCTATTTCATAATGCCTATGCTCACATCAACAGTTCCTGTGGTCCTTAAGAACTAATATACAACTAGTGTATATTGAATTACAGGCTTTGTAGAAATACCTTGTTATGTGTTTGCTGCATCTGTGCTTTTTCGTCCTCCCCTTTCCCCCGGCTTTGTGTGTGTACTTTTCACGTTATATAGTTCTTCGGTTAGTTTTTATCACTGTTTTTTTTGGGGGGTGTGGGTGGTGGCAGTGGCTGAGAACCACAGTATGTAAACACTAAATCAGATTGTGAAAGTTATCTCAGATAACCATTGCTACACATTATTCAAGTTTAAGCATATAGCCAAGAAGACTTTCACCCAGTGTTGAGATCAAAATGTGTACACCATGCAAGTTAATAAATGGCAAAGCACTTGATTACATCTGTCAGTAGACTTGACGTGAATGATTGACTCAGGATACTCCTTCAGAGGTGTATGTGGAAGATTAGATTTTGATTTAATGGCGGATGTTGTTTTAAAGAGACCAGTGTAACTGGGATTGATACCAGGAATTCCACTGAAATCATCAGGTACCTCAGGCACTTTGCATACACTCCTAATAAGATTGTCCTTAATTACAGAACAATATACTCATCTTGAAATAGCTGTATACCAATTTACTTCTTGCTATTTAAATAGCATGACTAAATAAATTGCTCATTGAAAAATCCTTTTAAGCTCTTGATCTTTGTTTTAGTACAACTTCCACAGAAGCTGAGATTCTTTTTGTCTCGAGTAGTTTTTCTTGTAGCCTACTACAAGGTCCAGGGTAATTTTTATGGTTGGTCTTTCTTGTTTTTCATATAGTTGTTAATACGGTACAGTTTTGATCCATTCTTCCCTGTGAGTAAAGCAGTTTGTTGCCCCCAACACTGCAAGATATTAGAAGTCCTTTCTGCACTATAACTTGTAACAGGTAGGCTGTTTTTATTCCCTGCCACCTTATTTAAAAATTCCTTCATTGAATTTTGCTTTTGTGCAGAAAACTATTCTGGAGGTAGGCCACACCTGCACGTCTTTGTTTTGGTTTCTGAAGTGAAAATTGCTCTGTGAGCCTGCGGCCAAAACTCCTCTAGCTGTCACTGATTTACGAGCACCAACACAAAAAAAGTAACATGTTAATAATGATGCCATAGCACAGGAGGTTTTGGCCAATGTGAAGAACAAAGGGCAGTGTTGAAACCTCTGCTCTCTTTTTGGAAACTATGGGACTTTCTGACTTTATACTTTGACCTTCTGCTTTTTAGCACTCTTACTGCTGTTATAAAACTTTTACTGGTTATCATTTATGGCTCAACATAGCTCCAAGTCCCTATTTACCGGAAATTATTTTAGGTGCTATTTTGACTTCTCTTTATAAGGAGACTGTTTCTTTTTCTCTTTTAGCTCTGTGATTGTGAGAAATAGGGAATTAACCAACTGCAATCCTTAAGAAGTCAAAAAGCACACTGCCCCTCAGCCTTTGAAACTTAGCTTCAAGCTTATATTTACAAACATTAGGGGAGATGATAAAATTTGGTATTTGTGACAGGGATTCAAAAAGATAATACTGTATATCTGCTTTTTCTTGTTGACTCTTGAAATATTTCAAGATAATAGAAACTTTAGGACCTGAACATCTAGAGGTACCAATTTGCAATTAAAGCACCATATAGAAGTAGTAGTGACTTGTATAGTATATCAGTCTGTGGGGATTTTTGATTTTTATTGTTACTTGTTTATTTGGTGTCTTAAATTTTTCTCAACAACCTGTGTTTGACTTTTTATAGGTTTGAATCAATCCTACCCTTTTTATAATGCCCTTTTTAGTAGCATACCTGTGGGGACCTTTGTATATGGTCAGTCAGTTATGGTTTACTATTCTGGTGGCTTTTTACAGTCTTTATACCTCTGTTTCCTGTATCTCCAACAGCAGCTCTTTCCCTCCCTCTGTATGGTCCACTCTGTTTAGTTTCCTCTCTGGGACTGAAATGATAACTTTATTTGTTATTTCTTGGGCCAGAGAATGGAATCATAATGCTAAAAGGGAACATGCCTACCCTGAAGTTTTGTTATTTGCTTCCAGCTTCCTCCTTTTTTTACCTCCACCCCCTTTTTTAGCAACTTTTTTTTTTTTTTCATTTATTTTTAGCCAGAAACATAAGCATAAGTAGCCATAAAACTAGCTGTATAAAAGCAGTCATGTAAACTATTGCTTCCCTGGCTGTGTGGATGTAGTGCTGTGAGCAGAAAGCACGTCATGAAAATTCTGCCTTGTGGAGTGCCCAGTGGGGATGCTGTTCAGCTGAACATGAGGAGATGTGAGATGTGATAATAGAACGTACATGTAAGGTATTCCTAAAGATATCTTCTCTCTTTTCCCCCAGATTCATCATTTTTGCACTTCCACGAATCGGATTGTGACATAGGAGGGTCATCGTCTTGTGAATCTGTGCTTTCTCTGAACACAGAGAAAATTCTGGTATGCTATCAAGAATGTAGCGTACAGAACAACTTTAATAGATTGTTGAAGTTGCACATCACTTTTGCTGCTTAGAACGAAGTTCAGGGAAGTAACTACGAATAGAATCTATTAATCAGTAGATTAGGTGCCCAAAAGGCTTAAGTATGAATGAACTCATGTTGCTCATAGAAGTAGTACTTTGTAGTGCTCCATCACGAGTCTGTAGGGCAGTCAACTAATTGAGGCTGATGTTTTCACTGAAAGCTGACCTTCACCTCAGTTAGTCAACTGATTAATTTTTTGCTTTTAGGGGTGCAGAGACTATGCCTGAAATAGAGGAAGGTGCATTAGTTTCTACCCAGATTAACTTCCTGAGTTTTACCACAAAACATGTATAAGAGCAGGAGTAATGACTTGCAATTGCTACAGAAATAACATTGTGCAAAGATGAGAGTTAGAGGCTTCAGGCCATATTTCTCTAAATGTAATGCAGACATGGCATGTAGGGAATATTCTAACAGAAGAAGAGCATTTCTTGTAATTTGAGTTTTCTTGCAACACTGTTATTGGCCTTTTGATCTTGGACAAATATAATCTTCAGAACACAGGTTTGATGTTACTTCTTCAGCCCAGTAAAGTCAAAGGTATTGAAAATCTTGAAATAATTCCCATATGAATATACAAAGAAGCCTTGGCAGATTTGTAGGCGTTATTGACTGTGGGGGAGCGTGGAAACAATTATAATTGGAAGCAACTTCTCCAAAGGTGGCATTTGGACATAAAACTACTGGACTGTAAATCCATCAGGCCAATTATTTAATTTGAATATTCTCCTTAGACATTACTTCATGAGATATTGGCCAGATCTTCCGTCTAGTCTAGTCCAACAGCACCAGCAGCTTTTTCTAAGGCAGTGAAGTGTATATGCCTGTAATCCATAGGAAATTACTGTAATGCCAGATTCTACCACTTGTAGCTTATTTTCCAATACCCAGGGTGGAACCATGCTATAATCTTTGTCTGCAGACAAAGAAGCGTAGACCTTTTTTTGTGAATCCGCCAAGGAAGAGGTTATACTTCAGTAAAAATGTTGTGGGTTTTTTTCCTAATGTTAAGATAATTATAGAACAATAATGTTTTGCAGAATTAAATGTTGAAGATCACTTTCTGAATTAGGGTTTTTGAAAATTACTCGAAGGCCATTGATGATATAAAAAGGTTGTGTTTTGAGGTGTGTAATTTGTAAATGTGTATGGACTGCAACGTAGATTTATTTTACTTTTTGTTATGCCTGTTGAACGCTACTCATTCTTGTGCTCGTTTTTAATTACTTTTTTCCTAAAAGGAGAAGAACTTTTCAATTCTGTTACTGTAGCAGTGCAGCAGTAGGTGGAGTAACAATTTGCAGAGTGTTATGGTATAGTGTGGCACTTATACATTATCTTTTATTGCAGTAAAAACAAAGTTTGTAAAATTCATTTGCTAATCATTCACACCCTCCACAATACTCAGGTTTTTAGAGCAGACCAAACTTTCTTCTCGTTATTATATGCACAGGGCAGAAACTGTGAAATAGGATTGGACCAGTTACTTTTTTTTGCACTTTGTAGGTAAGTGAAATACCTGTTTTGTGGACACAAATAACGTAGCTACTTTTGATTGGACAGGCAAAAGAACCTGAAAAGGAGACAGTAGAGGAAATGAGCTGTTCAGTTGAAGCGAAAGAAGAGAACTGAACAGAGAGAGAAGGTTTTTCCCCGCCTTCTTCTTTCCTAAAACAGTTTGAAAGACCTATTATTGAAATTATTATTTTTTATTTTTCTAACACAAACTGCTCTGGTAGGCTTGCAGGTGTCTGTGGAAAATACTTGTGAAAATGAACAGAGTAGAGTAATTCTGTATTTCTGAGGCGTTGTCTTTAACAGTATTGGTTTCTGTAGATGCATTTTTTAGGGAACAGGCGTCCTAGATAAGGCTACAATTGGCTGAACAAAGTCTATAACTGATAGAAAGGAATTGTTAAAAGGACAGGCTCTTCAGTGTGGCATTGTGAAGTTACACTTTTTTGTATTGACGGAGTGATATTCTTTTCAGTGTTTATTTTCAGTGTTTTACTATTCTGCAGTATCCTTCCTTTTGGAGGAGACAAAGGAATAAGTAATGGGGTTAGGGTTAGAGTATAAACTTTCATATGAAATAGCATATGTCTTAGAAAGACTCTAAAACTTCACGTTAAGCAGATGTAATACAGAAATATCAGCCACTGGTAAAATATTGACAATGTTCTTTCATCTGAAGGATTTGGTTAGCCTTATGTTAGAGAGGAAAACAGCAGCATCTGACTGAAGAGTAGTTTCTCTACCTGTGGAAGACCAGGAATGAATTTGTATTGTTACCTTAATGCTACCACATTAGTCGTAACTTTGCCATTTAAGGCATTCTCTTAAGGATTTAAGACATGGATTTTCTGTTAAATTTTTTATTGTTGTTTGCTGAACACTTAAAAAACATGATGTTTTACAGAGTCAAGCGAAGTTGCTTGCAGAGCAAAAACGATTTCCATTTGCTACTGATAATGACAACACAAATGAAGAATTGGGTAAGATGCCTTATATAAGGTTTGTGCCAGTGAATGATGTGCTAATTATTAGTACATTTTGAAAATAAAGTGATTATTCCTTATAGATGCATTAACTTTCAAGTGTTCCAATGAGTCTGAAAATACAGCGAGTTTTCCCTGGTCATACAAAGAAAATACTTATCTTGCCAAAAGTCTTTCTTGCTTTGTGCAATAGAATTTTTCACCTTATCTGATCAAGCAGATGTTCAAAAAGCAGTTTGATTAAATATTTTTAAACAGGCTCATCTACTTCCTGCTTTCCTTTTACTGTTGTTACTGATGAATGAAACTATTCAAACATCCAGAAAATTTTACCAATGCAATGTGCTTTTTATTAAACAGATCTCGGACGTGTCTTCCCCTATCCACACATTCTACCTACCAACAATTACAGGCAGCAGGAAGGCTTTTTGAATTATGTCCTAGGCTGCTACCTGACGTTTGTTTTTAAAGCACAGTTAGCGTAAAAAAAAAAAGGAGACATGTCAAATAAAGCAACAGAAAATACTTTTCTCAAAAGACTTAAGGAAGGAGTTACTTGCACTGCTTCTCCAAACTGGTAACCTGTGTAGGAAGCAGAGGTATTGTGAGGCAGCATAAAGATTGCTGAGAATGTATGTCAAGGAAGGCAGCAGACAATCTTTTATGTAAGAGTGAAGGGAGACTTTATTCCTGTCTAATGAATTAAAACCAATTAAGTAGTTTTTTTCCTGACATGATTACTGCCTTCACAGGTTTATCCAGAAAAAGTTGAGGGCTTAATCTCTTTTCATATTTCTCTCCTACCTAAGTACATTCATAGAATCCTGCAAGGAATACCAAACTTCTATTCAGCTGAAACTATCTGATGCTTTTAGCAACTGTTCTGTAGACTTGGAAGACTATGCCAGAAGGTCTCTCTCCTACATTTCACAGAGAAGTGTCTGTGTTCTATTAAAAATACCTTTTTCCTAATTTACTTATTTGTTTCTTCTCATGTTTGAATAAATAATTACACTAATAGGTGCCTCTTGCATTCTTTGGATGATTGCTAAAACACGTTACTAAGTAATGGGAAAGGTGAATCCCTGCTCTTAGTTCGACTGCCAGCTGTTTGAACAAATTGCCTGGGGAAAAGTTGTCTTTTACTTCCATAGCTCTGGTCTTCACGATACTTGGATTTTGTGGGCAGTGTAGACAGAGCTTAGTCCAGAGTTAAGAACTGCGAGAGATTAAAACATGCAAAATGAAACAATCTTGAGATATTCAGCTGTCAGAAGTGAACTTCAGTCATGCAAGCACAAACACAGCTTTCCAGTCTTGTGATTAGACTGTATTTTTGTATATTGTAGAGATTACAGGAACATGTTTCTAAAACAGTGGTCTGTTTCTGTTTCAAACACTTGGCTTCTACTTCAAAGTGGGCGGATATGCAAGATCTTTAAAGTTTTTCATAATTATAGCATAGGTGAAGACTCTGTAGGTTTTCAGTCTTGTTTTTATAAATAATCAGTTTAGCTGAGGTATTTCTAGTTAACTTGAAGGAAAAACTTAATATGAGCTAATAAGGTTTAGCAAAATATGTACAAACAGGGAGAAGTTCTCTAATGGCATTATCCAAAAAAAAGTTGGTCAGTGATAGCCAGGCTCACTTTTAATTCAGAAAACAAGAATTGGCTACTGAATTGGAATCACAGTACCTTTCCTCATCCTAAGTACTTTGGTAGCAAACACAGACCCTTTCCTGAAAAACCTGTAAAAATGAGAAAAAAGCCACAAAACCCCAAAACAATTCTGAAGAGCACGGTGTGAATTAAGTAATTAATGAATACTATGTAATGGCCGAGGGAAGTCAATAATTTTGGTGGAGTTCAGGAATCCTCTGGCTATTTTAATCTTCAGTGCAATGTAGGAACTTATATTAAATACAACCACTGTAAAATATACTAAAAACAAAGACAGATTTTTTTTCTTTTTTTTTTTACTTTTGTAATGTTTTGTTAGCAATTGCTTACGTGTTGATTGGGAACGGCTTGTATGATGAAGCTATACGACATTTTTCAACAATGCTGCAGGTAAGTTTTCTGTTTGGACCCCTGAAAAATAACTTTATGAAATTATCCATTGCAACATAGGGCTTTTACTAAAACAAATATTCAATTAAGGATCTTAAAATGAGAGTAATTATTCTACTGTTTGTTATTTTTTTTTTCCCCATCCAAACATAAACATGCTCTTAGAACTGAGTGATCAGTATCTTGGTTATTTGGTGAGTATTTTTCTCATCTGTAGGAATAAAGTTTTTATGTCACTTTGAAAAAAACGTCATTTGTTTTTAGCGACCTCTGCAAAGCCCAAGTTCCTTAGACTGTCCTCTTAATCTGTAGGCTAAGATATTTTAATGTGGATTTTTTTGGATGACAGCATGTTGCCACTAACATCTGTCAGAAAAAAACCCTGTGTGTGTGGCAAGTAATACATTGCTTTCATGATGATAAATGACTTTGTATGATGGGTTTATCCTTCTTCACTGATAAGCATTTGATTAGTTTAATATATAAATAAAATATAAGCATTTGATTAGTTTAATATATAAATAAAATATAATTGATACTTCAACATTGTGGGGTTTTTCCTGATAAAATCTTGAAGAAGGTTTTTTTCAAGATAAAGAATTCAAAATCTTCTGCAGCTAAGTAGGAGGTAATCACTTTTAAAACAAAACCAGCCCCAACAGTTTATAAACTTCAAATATAAAGCTGATATACTGTATTTTTATGGCTAAAAACCTGAAACTGCCGGAAGCATGTCCCCATTTTTTCATCCAAACTGGGTGAAGTACATAAATGCAAGCTGAAAGCAATACTGCAAATTATAGCATGTGTTTCTTCTAAAGCATCATACGGCTCATACTTAAATTGACTGGAAGTGTGGCAATTTAATGGAATTATTGCTGGGAATTTATCTGAGAACCCGAATGTGTTTTTTCTTGTGTGCTTTTGTTTTTGTTTGTTTCGTTGTTTGATACAGGTGTTCGGTGATCTCTGTCTTTGATTTGTTTTTAATGAGGATTTTTTTTACCCTAATGAGAAATCCTACTTCCAACATAGCTGGATTTACATATTGTTCCTGTCTTTATACAGAAAGAAACTTAATGTGAAGATAAGCAAGATACAGTGACTATAGCAAGATATTGTGAGAATTGTGTATCTAATAGAGTACCTCTGCAATGCACACATCTCAGTTTAAATTATTATCACGCTCATAGTATGCCTGAAAGGGTGTGATGTGGATTGTTCACTCTGTCTTCCAGAAGGCAATTTTAAATACATATAAAGTGACTATTAGAACATTTAATGATAAAACAGCTTTGCTTAGCCAAGGTGTTAGAAGCAGGAAGTTACCTGATTTTGGTGTTGGCAAGTGTAGACTTGGAATCAGCTCACATCTGGCAAGCTGCCAGCATTGGTGTGCCACGTATTCTGTTGTTTTGTCAGTGGAAGAGTTTGTTTCCTGGGAAAGAGTTTATTTCTTGGCAGTTGTCCCAGTGAAATAAGACTAGGCCTGTGCTACAAATTTTTGTAGCACAGTTGTGTTGGTTGCGGGTGAGAAGATGGTGTGACTCCCGACTGGTTTTCAGGAAAGCTGACTGCACAGGCATTGTTCTGTCAAGAAAAGAGTTTTGCCTTGTAGTCCTTGAAATTTGAACGGGAGACTGTGGTTGGTGTAAATAGCATTGAATAAGAAGTAGATTCACTACATAAGATGCATCCCCCTTAAGTGCCCAGAAGGAAAGTCATGAACTTAAATCTAATTTGAGGCAGGTTTGAATTTTGCAGAACTATTTTGATAGAATACCTCTGCTTTTAGGTGAATATAAATTTCATCAGGATGTCACAATATCCTGCATCCAAATTTTAAATCTCAAATTTAAATTACGTGCAGAATAAGCCTTGAATGGCTGAATTGTATGGTTATTGTCAGTTCAGTGACCTTAGACAAGTAATATAATTACCAGTAAGGTTACGACTAATGAAGCTTGTGTACATATCTTCTGGTAGGTGGTCATCGGCACTATACTATAACTGCACTCTGGTTTGCTTTTTTACTAGACAAATACTCCAGAACAATTCCATTAAATTGAATTTAAAATTGTGGACATAAGAAAGTATGGACTGTAATACAATCAATTTCTTTGGCTGGCAGCTGTGGTTGTTCATTGCTTACTACATTAGATCAGCTAGAATTAAATGTGTATTGAAGAAAGATTGCTTTTTCTAAAAAAATCAAACCAAACAAACAAAAAACCCACAAAAAATTACAACAAAAAACCCCCAAACAAAACCCTCACACCACAACTGAATATTTTATTTGTTTTAAATCTTAACAGGAGGAACCAGAGCTGGTTAGTGCAATTTATGGACGAGGGATAGCATATGGAAAAAAGGGACTACATGTAAGTAGATAATAATTCAAATTAATATCCGACTGAATTATTTGAATCTAAACTATAAGAAAGCCTGTAACAGGAGTAGATAGAGTGATTAGAACTTGGTAAGTACACCACAAAGTCTTTGTGCTGTCATACTTCTATGATGTTGAAAGAGTTTCACTTCATAAAAGTTTTTGTGAGTGACACTTTCAAGACACAAAGATGATGTTAAGCACATGCAAAATTTCTGAAAAAGAAGAAAAAGATCAATGAAATCTCATACAGAACTTGCTATATGACCACTTGGGAACTTTTTTTGTAATTAAGTAACTGCTTCCATCCTACAGTTTATTGAGGAAAATATAAAAATTTAGATAGGCAAGATGCCGATGGAATCAACCACTGGTACTAACTTAGATTAGATTACAGATAGTGCTGACAAAAACACTGGTGGGTGTGAGTATGACTGTGTGTTGGAGTTCATGTGAGAGCTTGAGCCAGCTTTGCTGACAAGAAAGGGACTCACGGAGCCATAAATCTAATGTTTATTCACAGCTATATTAATAAATTATTAGAGGTACAACACAAAGGAGATGTGTATAAGCAAAGTTTATTTTTCTTGTTTGTAGCAGATAGGTGTTATTTTTCAGCTATTTGTAGAATAATACATCTTTATGTTAATGTAAACTGATACACTTTCAGAAACTTAGCCAATCTAGTTGTCCTTCATCTTGAGAGTATATTAGTCTAAGTATGCACAGTTGTTCACCTTGTTCGTTTTTCTCCTTTTCAGGATATGAAAAATGCTGAACTTGCTCTGTTTGAGCTCAGTCGGGTGATTAGTCTAGAACCAGATCATCCTGAAGTATTTGAACAGCGAGCAGAAGTGAGCATTTTTTGTCTCTTTTCAGACTTCTGGAGAATTTGCAGTTACATAGTATTTTCAAGTATTTCTTCACTGATTTAATGACTAAAGCTTTTCTCTGCATTCTTCTGTGAATACTCCTTTTTTTTAAAACATACGTATTTGTTCTCACTGTAATTTGTGGAATGTTTTTAAAATAAAACATAGACCATACGGAGCTACTGTAGCCAACAGAATGGCATATATTACGTTCAAGTTTTCAGCTTTTAACATACTGTATAGCAAGGTCATACGTGTTTGGTTTTTTTTTTAATAGGAAATGAATTCAAATATTGCTTGACTCCTTATTGTTTGCGCCTACCATCGCCTTAGGAATTTTATTATCAGTACTAGTTGTTAAAATGCCAAACTTATAAAATATGTTTTTAACGAGATGCATTGATTTTATATTTGTGCATAGAAGTTAAATATCATTCAAATTCGCGTATATTTTTTTACTTTGAAAATCAAGTTTAGTTTTGCCAAATTAATTACAGAAAATGGATTTCAAGATGAAGCTTTGTAGACAAATCAAAAGCGTGAATATTAAAGCCAGCATACTGTATAATGATAGCTGCCATAATATTCTCAATTTTAATATTTTTAGTGTTAATCTTGATCTAAAAAAGTGAAAGGCATTCAAATAATTGGAAAATAGACCATTTTTCATTGAGGGGAGTGTTTTTTCAAAATTAGCTATGTGAGAGTATTTTGTTTACATTTTCATTTGAGTATGTTGAAATAGCTTGAAATGGAGTATTTTGTTTTGACCAACTTGTTTTTAATTGGGAATACTAGGTTTCTGCAAATGTTATTGGTGATGTTCATTTACACTGATATATTCGAGAAACATGCTTTCAGATTTTTTTCTCTAATGGGAGTTTAAAAGCAATAAGTACTGAACTTCATAGTGGAACTTTGCAGCCTAATTTAGCAAATACAGTTACTCCTACAGCTGAATGTGGAAAAGAATAATCTTTGTATTTCAAAAATAAATCTATTTGCTCTGTTTGCTCTAAACCGTGCTATGGTTTTATACTCTTAGATATTGTCCCCCTTGGGACGAATCAGTGAAGCATTATCTGATCTCACCAAAGCTATTCAGCTACAACCATCAGCACGACTCTATAGACACAGAGGTACCCTTTACTTCATATCTGAGGTTAGTGGATTTTGGGGATTCTGTTTGGGTTTGGTTGCAGGGATGCTGTTGATTATTTTTTTTTTGTTTGTGCCACTTGCTACTTTTGTTACATTCTTTCCTAATTAGTTAAAAAACCCTAAAACAATATAACAACAAAAGCCCTGATTCTCCTGTAGTTGACTTCTTGACAGTTCAGAGGTATTCTTTGAGTATTTCATCTGCATGTCTGTTTAATGCAGAGAATCAGCGGGCAAATACCTTACATGCACATTTCACTTTTTTTTGTGTGTTTGAGTAGCGTATGGGTAAAGATTTTTGACTTGATTTATAACCTACAGCTGCATTTAATTAGTACTGGTGAACAGCTGTCTAAAAAGGAAAAAACTTATGGCCAAGGCAGTAAGTGCTCCATATGCTTAAAAACCCCACTTCTCACAACAAACAAAACTCCCAGAAAAATGCTAACATCCTATTTTGCTGTGTAATCTGTGTGTTGTTTTTAATGCTTTAATGTAAAACTTTATCTTCAGAGATTGTGTAGATACCAAACAGCTGTTTTCCCACTTGATTCTTCTGATTTCACTGTGTTTCCAGCTATTTTTTTCACTTACTTTACTATGTCCTGTATAGCACTTGCTGTAGAAGTTGGAAGTGTATTTCTTATTCTTTGATGTTCTGATTAGAAGTTGATAATCATTGCTGCTTAGCACTGAGGCTGACTTCATGTTAAACAAAGTTCTGTAGTTTGCTTTATGAAAATAAAAGCATGTATTCCTCTTTATTTCCACTGCCATTTAAAATCTACTTTATTGCAGGATTATGCAACAGCCCATGATGATTTTCAGCACTCGTTGGAACTGAACAAAAACCAGCCTATAGCTATGCTTTATAAAGGCTTAACCTTTTTTCACAGAGGACTTTTGAAGGTAAAGCTGTATTAAATAATAGTTCATGTAGAACAATACCCTCTATTTGAAGTTACTTCCATAAAATAATAGAAATATTATAGGTGTTGATATATATATTTTCCCTCACATCAGGAAGACTTCTTAAGGCAAAAGAGTGCAACCAAAATGAAAATGTGCTATTGCTGACTGTAGTACTTCATCATATGGCATGTAAATACTACTGGTCTTACTGGACCAGTTGGAAGTCGGTAAATCAGTGATAACTGGCATGTTTATGGAGTGCTTTGAAAGATGTTTGTGTATGAAACCTCTGCTAATATTTGTATGGTGATGTTCAGAATTTCAAAATGAAATGGAAAGAGATTCTGTAGGTTTTGGGAAGGAGAAAGGGATGAAGAGAAAAATAATTATAAATTCCTTCTTGAATGAGCTAGAAGGTAATCAAGGAAACTGCTGATAGAGAGCCCTGCATTTATACATGTTTATTTCAGTTATATCTTGTTTCTGGAATGCTGGTATCTATACTGAGGGAACAGAGGTGCTCCCTCAGTTTTGAAAATCATAAGGGAAGTAAGTTCTTTCCATGCTTTTTTACTTTTTCCCCATTTTGTGACTCAGAACTTCTCTGTGTTTTAAATGTAGTAATATTGCACCTTTTTCTTGCTTGTAAAGTATCTACAGATACTGCTGCCATTTTTCGGAGGGGAGAGTAATTAGATAAGTTGTTTGAAATCCTTGGTTTGAAAAGTGAAGATGCAACAGTGTGATTCCTAAATTCCAACAGCAGATTCCAACAATGGAAGCTTTTTTTTAAACCTCTGCTAATAGGTTGGGATTTTAACAGTTGTATGAAGAAATCCTGAAAGAACCTGGAGGACAGCCCAGAATTCCTGAGTTTCAGCCCACTATCTTTCACACGCAGTTGCTGCTCTTTGTATTTCCCTTTTTTTTTAGCAATCTACTTCATTTTTTTAGTACCCAAGCTGGTATTTTTTCCATGCTTTCAGTATATGCTGTGAGAAGTTCAGGCAGTCATTGAACTTACTATGTGTATCTTACTGTAGACAGATGAGTTACTTGCTAATAACAGTCTGAATTTTTGATTTTTGATGTAGGCAACAGAGACCCCAGAAAGTGATGGTGAAAATACAGCTGAAAAAAATAATACTTTCTCAATTTGCAAAATAGAAGCAAAGTTTTCTTCTTTCTGATATGCAGATCAACACATTTCTGCATCATCTCCTCCCCCCCAGTTTCTTTCCTCAAAGGAAGTATCTTCCTTCTCTAATATTGAAGTTCAGAAGGATTATGACTGAGTGGGTTTTCATCCCCAGGTATACCTTAGCTTCCAGTCAGGCTGTACATATCTTCTGAAAACTGAGATTTGGGGTGAGGGTGGCAGAGTGAAAAGAGACTGTTTTGGATCACCGCTTTTGCGAATAATTATCTTGGGTTTAAAACTTACCTAGAGGACATGAACCTATTAATAATAGGTTAATTGTTATTAATGGATTAATTAATAAGTAATAAGAAGTAGGTGATTGTCTTACATTTTTTGTTCAATAGATATTTTTGTGCATGTTGTAGTGCTCAAAATATGTTTGATAGTTTTTTTAAACAAGAATTTCTAAGTCTACTGAAGATACTAGTGATTCTTTCCTTATAGCGTTTAAATTATTGTACTGTAAATTTCAATATATTTTCAGGCATTCCTTAGTAATATAAAGTAGTTGGTTTATTCCATCCGTAATTCTAAGTCTCAGTATTGCGTATGCCAATTCGTATAGCCAGTACTGTTTGAAAAGCTGAGTTTGTAATGAAATTCTTTGAAGATTTCTTTAACCATATGCATATATTTTTAGCTTTTATTTTTATTACATTGTATTCCTCACAGCAACAGTATGTGCTGTTGTGTGAGGATGATCACTTACTCTGTAATCCCTCGAGAGTGTTTGCTAACTGTGCAAATAACAAAGAATACAATAAAACAATTAAAGGCAGAGTACAGATTTGAAGGAATCTTTTGGACTCCAAAAAATAAGAGGTGTATTATGAATGAAGAAGGAACACTGTGCGAAGAGATTGCTTTGCCATAGGGAGCTTTGAAAGCAAACTCTGAAGGGATTTCATCTCTGAATTCTATTACAATGCTAAAAGAATTGCTCATTCCCATGGGGTATTAGACTAAGGAATTTCAGCTAAATCTGTCATTGCTGTAAAGGGTGTTGCAGTATTTATTTTGTTATATGGTGATTACTCTGTAGATTTCATAATAAATTTATGCCTTGTTTGTTCCTTCCAGAGATTTTGATGAATAACTGTAAATCCATGGCTAGGAATTACTGAGGATGCTGAAATTTAATCAGTGTAGTAAGTGATAAATTATTCTGTTGGTCCCTTTCTGTAGGAAGCCATTGAATCATTCAAAGAAGCTCTGAAGCAGAAAGCAGACTTCATAGATGCGTATAAAAGTCTGGGGCAAGCCTACAGGTAATTGCATTTGGAAGTAGTTTTAAAGTCAGATTTCTATCTGATTGTGTTCTTTAAAATGCACTCTTAAAGTTTTGTACACTTGTTACAAAATTATGCACAATCAAATGTGTATTCGGTAGGTCCTGCAGTTGGCATGGCTATGTCAGGATATGTTCAATATAAATAATTTCTAGTTTTGCTTTGTATTTTTAGTTCAGTCTTCTGTATCTCTTTGAGTCTCCCGGACTCAAAGATTAGTAAATTGCAGTTTTCAGTAAGAAAATGTTTTGTTTGTGGACTTGTGCCTTACTTACCATGGTGTCTCAGTTTAAATGAGACACAGGTAAGATTGAATTATGTCCAGGAAAGGAATAACAGCCCTTTATTAAAAAGTA